>OX375874.1:4297700-5038950 GCA_947359465.1 Metellina segmentata | reverse complement strand
AAAAAATCAGAAGAGATTTATAAAAGAAATTATTTCTTTATAAAATACTAGGGGCCCCGCCCCTTGCTCTCCAACCCCCAGGGATTGCTTCGCAAACCAACACTCCTATCGCAGTCAATCTCCCGCGACGGCGAAACCTCCGCCCCCTGCCCTCGCCTCTGTTCATTGACGTCACAGTGCCTTAGTTTATTCCCGTGAGCCTCGGTTTCACGAAGGCAGTTTGACATTGGATCTCCGCGTCTGCGCGAGGAACAATTTTTACACTTTCGCGAAATTATACTTTTTATCGCATCATATTTATTAATGAACCAATTTCAAAAATAATTGTACCGTAAGAAAGAGGACATTCTAAGGTTCGCTGCGATGTTTTCAAATTTAAAAACTAGTAGTAATAAGATATAGATTTGACAGTTTTATCAAAAAAGAAACGAAAATGTCCAGATTTTTCCCCAGTTTCAAAAACCAAAAAGTTAGCCAAAATTGTTAGGCGCATCCCTTGCGCGAGTCAGCACTCAAGTGGTCACCCTTGTACGGGTCAATAGCCTGTCTTTCCTGAAGTGGCTCCGAATGGGATCAGAGTCAACTCATGTTCTGGACGATTCTATACAATGTGTTTCAGTGAACCGTTTCAGAACTTCTAAGAGGGGTAGGGTACATCCTGACGAACCAAAATCATATACCAATGGGCAGTCAGAAATGCTTTCCTGACGCGTTAGATGGCGTAGTGCGAAAATCCCGAGCTTTCGTGTAGGGAATCTTCATTTCGCACAAGAACGCCAAGTTAGTAGGATGGATGATTACACGATCGCAGAGTTAGCCGATATGCATTTGGCGTACGGGGCTGCAAATTGTAGTGGGCCAGCCGCACAGCGTTTGTACGCGGAACGATATCCGACGAGGCGTATCCCCAGTCATAATTTCTTTGCAAGACTGCGCCAGAGGTTAGCTGAGACAGGTTCATTAGAAAGAGCTGACAGGGACAGGGTAAGAACAGCACGGACTGCAGACGTCGAACAGAATATGCTGCAGCATGAACAGGGGAATCCAAGAACGAGTACACGAAGTGTAGCAAACGCAGTCGGGGTTTCCCATTACAGCGTCTGGAGGATTCTCCGAGAAGAAGACATGCATCCGTTTCACGTGCTGCGTGTCCAGACACAGCAACCGGAGGATTATGCACCTCGTATTGCTTTCGCACAGTGGTACCTTGGAAAATGTGCTACAAATCCCCTTTTTCCTGCTGAAGTGTTGCTTTCCGATGAGGCATCCTTCACAAGGGAAGGAATTTTCAACACGCATAACGACCATATCTGGGCGGTCGAGAACCCGCATGCAATACGACGTCGTGCAGCACAGATTCGATTTTCGGTCAATGTATGGGCCGGTATTATGGGAGATCACCTCATCTGACCTTACCTGTTACCGTCTCGTCTAACCGGACCTAACTACTTGCTCTTTCTGCAGCAAGTATTGCCACAACGTTTGAGAGATGAACAGATTTCTGCATCGACGCAACAGACAATGTGGTTCCAACACGATGGAGCCCCTGCCCATTATAGCGGAGATGTTCGTAACTTTCTGGATGTCACATTTGGTCAGCAGTGGATCGGACGTGGTGGTCCCGTGCGTTGGCCTGCTCGGTCAACCGACCTATCATGTCTTGTTTTTTATTTCTGGGGTCATCTGAAATCGCTAGTTTATGACACCCCTGTTGACAATGTTGAGGAGCTGGTTGCAAGAATTGCAGTAGCTGCCGGAGAAATTCGAGATATGCCTGGAGTATTCCAGAATGTTCGGATGTCCATGCGTCGGAGATATGAGGCGTGCATTGTAGCCCGTGGAAGAAACTTCGAACACTTACTTTAATCCATGTACCCTTTGCTTCTTTTCATGTATTATTAAAACGATTTCTCACTTACGGTCTCTTTTCTTTATGGTGCTTCTGTGTACAACACCGCTTCAGGAAAGCATTTCCGACCCCACATTGCTATATGATTTCGAGTTGTCAGAATGTACCCTACCCCTCTTAGAAGTTCTGAAACGGTTCACTGAAACACCCTGTATAGGACCGTAGGTATGTTAGTATATATTAAACTCGTAAAAAGTGAATCGATTCTTCAATTCGATTCCTTTCTTGACTTGTTCCTACAGTCAACTATGATTTGTTTGTCTGGTAGTCTTTTTGGAACGATAAGGAGATATGCGACTCACTCAAAAAACATGCAAAAGGATATGCGAATTTTTGAAGCACCACAACTCACGAATCCTGCATACTGACAGTCATGTCGCCCAACAAGTTACGAAGGTAATCGAATCGAAGAAACTATTCACTTTTCACGAGTTTAATAATTACCGACCTACCTACAGTCCTAAATAGAATCGTCCGCGAACATGCCTTGGCTCTTATCCCATGTAGAGCCACTTGAGGAAAGACTCGCTAGCAGTACTGGTCATGACCGAATTAACTTTGGTGATTGAATGGGCGGGTGGACCATCCTCTGATGCTCTTGGGGAAAGCAAGTTAAAAATTCCGTGATACAATTAGTGGTCCAGTCGAGTCCTAAACTTATTGGTGACAAAACGAGGTTCTATTTATTACTAGGCTTAGAATGCGAGGTAGTAGGGAAAAAAAATTAAGTGTATGTTGTAGAGATCAAGATTGAAACAGAGCACATTGGGACCGCTGTGGAAAAGTTTCGAAACTGTTTATCTCGAATAGTTTTAGGTCTCTCTTTTAACAGAAAGGTCATAAGGTGGAAGTGACCTTAGTGCTTCGTTTGGAACCTAAGGTAGTTTTTTCAAAGAACTTACGAAAGTAAGATCATCTGCTTTTAGCGCCGTTGGACGTTTATGTCTGTTGGTATAATCTCCATGTAAAATAAATCTATTTGGTTTAATTTTTCAAAAAGTACTCGTCTGTTTGATTTTACGGGACCTCAGTCGTCCACAATTGGAACCAAAGAGATGCATTGAGATAAGAGTCGAAATGGGGTCACCAGACCAGACGACAGACTTCCGCGCCAATCTTCCATGGTCTACTTGCGATTGACTTCTGCAACTTTTGTCTCTTCAATCGGCAAGGTCAATACGAGAACTACTCTTACTTTTGCTGCAGCCGGACGAATGGTTTGTGCATGAGGTAGTGGACAAATACCGAGACAGAACTAAATAGCGTCCGATTGGATTCCTCATAGTTACAAAACCTTTAAAAAAAAAGCTTTTGTAGCAGGAGTGCCAATCTCTCTCCAAATATACTATATAGTAGTCCGGCGTTGCCCGTGCACGTGGTGTTGGTTTGCAGAGCAAACCACGGGCAACGCCGTGATGTAAGGTATTAAGCTGGTGTAAAATTTTCAGCAGATTTCAAATCCGTTGTAATTTTTACTCTATCCGTAACGGTCTAGGAGATAGAAAAAAGAACTTTGACTCCAGTTTAAAGATTTATCGTCTGTCTGGGAAATCAATCGCGCAAAATCAAAGCGGAAACGAAAAAAATAATCTTCTCCACGTTTTGCGTATGAAAAAAACTTGGCATGATTCCAAACCATGACTGCAAGGTCGCATGAGTAGAAAAAGTTCTCCGCGTTTAAAAAACCGATGGAGAATAAAACTATAAAATTCATTTAAAAATCTACTAGATTGAATTTTTAAAATTCGCCGCGACCCAAAAATTGCAAAAAATTCGGTCTACCTGTGTGCTAAATCTCATTGCTGTAAGTGCCATAGATCGTCAGGATTTTGCGGCCGCGAAACAGACAAACTCTTCCCTTTTATAATAGTAGAGATATTAGAGAATATAGAGTTAAGAGATATTCCATATGTACTTTACACACCGGGTGTGTATATTCTCTATACAAATCTACATCGTTTGACCAATCCACACCAAATTTGGTACACTTATACTTTAGAACACTGCGGAAAACATAGGCTATTACTTTCCTGTCTTCAGACCAATCTACAGTACTTGCAACGACCCTGAAAACTGGCACACAGGCAGTCCTAAAAGTGCCCCTCGAAGTCAAAATTTTAAAATCTAAAGTTTGTTTAACTGCAATAAATGGACATGCACAAGGAAACACGTTCTACAGTATTTGAGTTAACACAGGGAAACGTCGCGGTCATATTTTAGCTGCCGCGGTAGGGAACACGTTGTATATAGTTTGCGTATTTCAACTAACATAGGGAAATGTTACGGTTGTATTTTAGCTGTAGCGGTCATATTTGAACACGCAATCAACCAATATAACATTTTATACACCCAAACCAACCAAAATAACATCTACCTCGAAGCTCATTTTTCAAACAAGCAAGAGTCGCGGTAGTACAGTTGGAAGAGCAACGGATTAGAAACAGGAAGGTTCCTCGAAACTCGGTCCACCCAAAAACCGTCGTGTTCACGGGGGCTGGTGCATGTTCAATTTACCGGGGCTTCAAATTTCTTCACGTTGACGTGGCATGGTAGTTTGGAGATGGGGATGCCAGCTCAGGAATTATCTCGTGATCTGACCGCGGTTGCAAATTACTGGTTGTTGTCTCGGATCTTTCCCATTGGGGTGGATCCCAGATCGTCGCCAATAGCCCGTTAAGTTGCTTCAGAGAGATGTTTATTAAGGGGGTCCGGCACCTCTTTAGGCACCCAAGTTAAATTCACAAACTTTGGGAGCGTCTCATTTATTCATAAATTGCTGTTTTAATCTGAAAATTTTGCAGTGTAATATTTGAATACTTTTAAAGACTTCAGCACCGGGTTTTTAATTTTTTTTCAAATTTCACAAAATTATAAAATGTTTAAAAAAAATGACGAAAAATAAATAAAAAATTTTTAATATAATATTTTTAAAAAAAGTAAGCTTTTTATATCTTATTCCTTGTGTAAAAGTGCTTAAAGGTGCCTTATAAACAATCATAAAAAGTTTCAAGAATGCATCTTAAGTAGTTTTGGAGTAATGCGCCCCCAAGCATGAACAAATATGTTCTGAGACGTACGCCTCGGTACTAGTGCAGCTACTTTTAAAATATTTAAAAATTCTTCCACTTAACGGATTTCTACAAATCCGGTATCGCTATAAAGAGGACAATTCAAATTTTCATTAACAGTAAAAATCTCAAAAACGATTTTTTTTTTTCAAATTTTTAGGTGCTTATAACTACTTAATTATCTAAAAAAGTTTAAAAAAAAAAAAAAAAAAAAAAAAAATCCTAAGTAACGTATATTTCGAAGCTAATTTTTAAAACAAAAATGCATATTAAATCCACGGCACACAGCATATGTTTTGATAATCATCTAAACTTCGTGCAGTGGAAGAGTCAACCAAACAATCCACTCCGCTTTGTTTCACAAAGAATGAAAATGGCCAACAGAAAAGGACTCTAGCTGAAGTCCATCATTATGGCATTTCAATGCAGAACTCTGCGTAGCATCTTTTTTGCACACGAAAAGAGAAGGGGAAAAAAAGAAAGCGAATCGCTTGCGGAAGTAATCTTGCCGACCTACTCAGAACGTACAAAAGAACATCTCTTTTCTTCGATTTCCCCCCGAAGATCCCAGATTTACCGCTTTTCGTGTGTGTGCTCCGTTTAGGGTTTTATTTTTCAAGCCCGTTAAATTTTTGAAAAATTTTCAAGCACATACCAGTAAAATTTTACATTTTTTAAAACGCTGCCTCTATTATTCTTGCGTGTCTTTTTTGACCACAAAGCAGACAAATATGATGGAGCTAATATTCTTTTTTTTTCGAATATAAATTATTCAGTTTGCGTTCAAGAGACCTCTGTTGCTCGGCTGGAAGAGTAACGGATTAGCAACCGGAGAGTTGAGAGTTAGAACCCAACCAAAGAAGATTGCGATCAAAGGGGGGCTGGTGCACGTTTGATCTGTCGTGACCTCAAATGTCCTCACGTTGGTGTGGGGTGACCTTGTCCCCTAACCGTTGCTAAAAATGACGTGATGTTGTCTTCGGAACTTTCAATTCGTGATGGATCCCGGAGCGTCTCCAAATGGCCCGTTGTGTTGCTCCAGTGCGATGTTAATTAATTACCTACCTACCATTTGTGTTCAAGAGCATTTTGTAATAGCGTCGTCTTTTTGGGGCCCTTTTTCTGTTCGTGTTGGGAATAGCAAACTAATTTAATTCTGAAACTTTAAATTAAAAGTATTAGTAATCGGTTGTGCAGATGGCATACGATATAGGGGACTGATAAATGCAAGTATAGTTTAGTAATGTATGATCAGAATTTTTTTTATCTTTGAGTGAGGAATTTTTTTTACCTTAAAATGAGGCCTTCAGAACTAAAGTGGATCAACTCCATTTATAACAATGGCCAACTGCTCGTTAACCCCCGGTGATTGCTACGCAAACCAACACTCATTTCGCAGAGTTTTCAATCTCCTACGACCGCGAAACTACCTTAATAATCCGTATATTCCTGATTGGAATTTCCAGGCCATGACCTGGATTCAAAGATGCAATAAAAAGATTCCACTTACAAGAGTTGGGGTGTGTGATTATAAGAGTTTGAGCACAAAGTGGCCTTGGTCCACTCTAGTTGTGAACACCTCAAACATCTTTTGGTTGGTTGGGGCTTAAGGCGCACATTAGGTTATAGACACAAGGCATACAATATCACGACACACCCAATGACTGACAAAGAAGAGAGAAATACACCCTGGGTAGAATCGAACCTGAGCAACTCGAAGGTTGCTAACTCAGTGGGCATACATACTAAACCTCCGACGCCCCCCCCCCTCCTTCCAATATCCGTTCGGCGATATATAATCACAGTTATTTGTTGTGAATAGAAGTATATCTGCGGGTGGTAATAAATACCAGATATTTTACCAATCTTGTCACCCTTTGTATTAATTTCCAATCTTTTAAAATTTTGCTTTAGGTCGGGGTTGGTTGGTTTTTAGGGTTTTATCACGCTAGGCCGTATTAGGCGAGCTTTAGGCCACACTCGGACACACGACATTAGACACACGACATTAGGACACACGACGCGTGATCGAGCAATCTGGTTGGTGAATTAATTACTCCTGTCATGTGTCATACGGGGTAGAGGTGCGCACCCAATCTCAATCAAGTCGAGACACATCGACAACCTGTTGTGTTCTTTGGTGGATAACGCAGGAGGTGACTTGGGTAGAGCGCCCCTGGTTCGCTTTTCCTTATGGTCAGGGAAGAAAACCAGACAGAGCGACAACTTGGCGCAATCAATCCAAAATGTTTTTTCTTCGTAATTCAGAGCAGTTTCATTAGTGTTAATTACTTATCTCAATATATAAACATAATTTCATTCGAAAATATTTAATACATTTTTAGCTATCACGTTTCTTATGTAAAGAGTTATCTCAAAATCACAATCAGAAAAAATAAAAAATACATTGAAAGATTTGGAAAACTGCTGCCACGGTCTATTCAGATTGCTGTATCTCCTCTTCTATTCTTCGTACGAGGCTCTGGTAACACAATTGGAAGTGCAACGGATTGGCAACCGCATCGTTGCGAGCTCGAAACTAGGTCCAGTCAAAGGCCGTCGTGTACACGGGGGCTGGTGCACGTTCAATCTCTCGTGGTCTCAAATGTCATCACGTTATCATGGTGTGGAAGTTTGGAGAATGAGGTACCAGCTCAAGTGTTGTTCTCGTCATCTGGCGATCATCAAAATGACGTGGCGTTGTCCTCGTATCTTTCCTTTCGGGATGGATCCCGAACCATCGCCAATAGCCCGTTGTGTGGCTCCAGTGCAACACCACTGTGACTGTCGGTCAGAATGTAATAGCGTATAATAGAAATGGCGTTTTAAAGATATACGTTAAGTTCAATTGACCTGTCATGACTCCACTGAGGAACATATTTAAAGGTGAACTCATCTATCCATTCAAATTTTTGCAATCACTGTGTTAGTCTTAAAAATTATATTGAATTATAGGCTTTTACTGATTTTGGAGATGGATGAAAATATCGTTACTTATATTTATTTGCAGAAGTGAATTTTTTATTATATACTGTTTTTGTGCTTTATCATATTCTAAAAAACATCTCAGTTGCGGCAATACGGGACACAATAACCTTCAGAAATTTAATCTGAACAGGACATTTTGCCCTCGGGGTCTAAAATTTAAATAAAGGATCAGGTAAAGAAATGAGCACATTCACAAAAGTCGATTCTCCTATACTTTTATTGCTTTAGCGATTCATGTAATTAAAGGATTACTCTTCGAGTGATTAGAAAATAATTTTAGTTCACTTTTCTCGATTCGTGTCTGGGGCAACAGCGCGTTATTATACCTCCAGACAATGATCGAAATCAATCAGAATATGAATAAAATAATTCAGTGCAAAAAGAGTTGAACGGGGAATATTCCCAATCAAATCTTGTACATTTAGAATTGCACTTTTGAAAACATTCAAACGATAATGATAGAGAACGGACAGGGAATTAATTATGACGAATAGCTTTGGGTTGGTTTTGTGTTGGATGGCGCAAGGGTTTACATTTGGCCATGCTAGTCACGAGACGTGCAATATCAAGTAATAGACATGCACACGCAATGGCAGTTTTACTGACACTGAAAAGAGAATTTTAGAGACACTAAAGAGAGAAGAATTTATACACTGAAGAGAAGAATTTATACACTGAAAAGAGGAATTCCTACACTGAAGAGAGGAATTTATACACTGAAGAGAAGAATTTACACACTGAAGAGAGGAATTTATACACTGAAGAGAGTAATTTATACACTGAAGAGAAGAATTTATACACTGAAGAGAGTAATTTATATACTGAAGAAAGTAATTTATACACTGAAGTGAAGAATTTATACACTGAAGAGAGGAATTTATACACTGAAGAGAGGAATTTATACACTGAAGAGAAGAATTTATACACTGAAGAGAAGAATTTATACACTGAAGAGAAGAATTTATACACTGAAGAGAAGAATTTATATACTGAAGAGAGTAATTTATACACTGAAGTGAAGAATTTATACACTGAAGAGAGGAATTTATACACTGAAGAGAGGAATTTATACACTGAAGAGAAGAATTTATACACTGAAGAGAAGAATTTATACACTGAAGAGAAGAATTTATACACTGAAGAGAGTAATTTATACACTGAAGTGAAGAATTTATAAAAAAAGTTTCATGAAAA
The DNA here is from genome assembly GCA_947359465.1 of Metellina segmentata. Classification (NCBI taxonomy): domain Eukaryota; kingdom Metazoa; phylum Arthropoda; class Arachnida; order Araneae; family Tetragnathidae; genus Metellina; species Metellina segmentata. The sequence continues at coordinate 5,029,791 of OX375874.1, read as the reverse complement.
CTCATTAAGTTATTCACAAAAAAGAAAAGTAATCAAAAATTTATCTCATACCATAGCACATTAAATAAATTTATTAAAAAAAAAAATTATATGAGTTTCCGTCTTGCTTTATTTCTTGCAAATTCGTCAATTATTTTGGAAGTGCCAATTCGGTTTGCGATTTTTTGCTCTATATATTTTTCTCCCATAGAACTCCTTAAATATTTTTTATAAGCTATAAAACAGGAAAATAACATTTCTCCTGTTGCATTTGATAAAGGCAAGATGTTAAAAAAATTTCGATAATGTTTCGACATTCGCAAATGTGCAAGACATTTCTTTGGGGACTCGACAGATGTCTGGTGTGGTTTTTATGGTGTCCTCGTTTTCTTTTAGAAATATTAAAAAATGGTCAAATTCGTCTTCAAAAGTACAAACTCCAATGTCATTTTTACACAACTTGATACGTCTGAGTTCTTTGAGATAATTCTGCCTTGGTGTTATCACATATGACATAAAATGAATTAATTGACTATGAAATTTTCTCTTATTGTAAATTTATGTCCGACTTCTTAGTTTTCATTAAAAAAATATTTTTTCTCATTTGTTGTCTGCGAATTTGTCCATCTTCCACATTAAATGACAGCCCTGATAAATGAGTTGCCTCTTTTTCAATTTCTCTGAAATTATTGTTAAATTTTTCTAATGATCTCAGAAGAATAGATCCTTTTAATAGTTCGCATTCCACTGATTGCAGTGATTTACTAGTAGCATTTATTCTTTGTAACATAGCATTCCAAATAACTGTCATTAGAGCAGTTTCATATTTGTCCATTTTCTTCGGAAGTGAAGTCGCCTCCGCTATGGTAGCTTTTTTTCTTCGGAATTACAAATTTCAGTTAAAGCCTCATTTATATGGGTGAAACAAAGTTTTATAGCTAATACAGCATCTGCTTTTACTGACTATCTTATATTAGGAACTCTTTCACTGCACTTAAAGACGCGCATTGTAAAGACGCTTCTACAACTTTTCTAAACCCTAATGAAAATACATTCTAAGACCTTGGGGCCCCTTTGGTATTTCGGGGCCCTACGCGGCCGCTTACCGCTTAATCCACCACTGTGGAGGGGGCAACACTTCTTCATAGGTGTATTTGTATACATTTCTTGGTTATATATATAAAAATTAATTATTACTAATAAATTAATTTTAAAATGTTCTAGATAAATATATATATATTTATCTAGAACATTTTAAAATTAATTTATTAGTTTTTTTCCACCTTTCTTTCTTCTTTCCGGAATGGGACGTCACCCCTACCTTAAGTGTAGAAGCAAGTAGATTTTGCGATTTTCGACCGTTGACGTCAGCCTTTAGAACCATGCCAAAATTCCGATTTTAGCGTGTTTTGATTTACGTTGTTGATAATAGCCATTTTGAGGCCTCCATGTTTAGTTCGTTTGCAAATCAAACCAAATGGGTATACTTAGCAATCACTGGGGGTTGGCGAGTGTGTTAGCGAGCAGTGGTCACGCCTGACCCCACGAAACGAACTCTCACGGGCAACGCCGTGTTGGTGTCAAATAATTGTGAAAATAAAGGATGGCTATGAGGAAGTACAGAAAGACCTCTTGGCACCTTGGGGGGTGACACCCTTCATGTTTACCAGGGCAGTAAACCCTATGGACAGATCTCTCGGCCACTTCGGGGGTGGCATGCTGGTACACACCTAGAGAAGATGTGCTAATACTATAGGAAAACTTATTCGAATTAAATTTTTGTCTAAGGTTGGAGACAAATAGTTCCTTTCTTTTCTCTCAGGACCATCGTAGCTCACTTGATATGCCCACTACGCTAGCAGCTTCGATTCGCACACTCTATTCTACCGGTTGAAAGAGTAACGGGTTGGGAACCGGAGTGTACAAGTGGGTCTGGAGCACGTTGAATCTGTCGTGGCCTCAAATGTCCTCACGTTGGCAAAGAAGTTTGGAGAGCGGGATGCCAGCTCAGGTGTTGCCTCGTCATCTGACCGTGGTTCGAAATGACGTGGCGTTGTGCTTGGATCTTTCCCTTGGGGATTTATTCAGGATCCGCGCCAATACCTCGGTGTGTTGCTCCAGTGCGACGTTAATTAACTACCTACCCTACTTGATTCCAGACTACGTGCAAGTGCGCACCACTCAGACCGGTCCTGAGTATAATGCCGTCGTATCACGTGGAGAGAGCTGATAAGGACGGTGCCCAGTGAAGCAGGATAATAACTCATGGTTAAACATTTGCAAGGATGTAATCTTGGTTAATGCCCGAGGCATGAGTAATGGTTTGACTGAGGTCAGATTGTAGAAGCCAAGACCAGGACGGCTGACATCACTCTCCATCTGGAGCTGATGTTTTGAAATTTCAGCTTCAAACCAATCCACAAAAATGGCGTGTCATGCAGCAACCCATTTGCGTAACCAACAAGGAGATTGTGTTCGTTCGTATCAGAGGTCATTTCTCCCCACCAGAGCATGTGTGATTTCTTCACTTCCGATGGGAGTCGGGAAGCTCATTTTTAACCCCACAAGTGGTTTTGACACGATATCTCGTCAAAGTTGTGGTCAATTTTGCTAATGACAAGATACCTCGTCGAGGCAAAACCGCTCAATGTCATCAATGTCACCCAGGGGAGCAAAGATTCAAGTAGGATAAACAACAACAACAAAAAAAACTCGCCTTGAACTGCTCGACACTGTTGAACACGCTTCTGCATCAGAAGGTGGTCACGTGTCGGCGGCTTTGGACGCGAAGATAAACGGGGGCGACCTTGAGATAAAGCAACTGGAGGGTTTAGAGAAAAGTCGCCTTTTCTGTCATAAATCAGGTGGGCTGCGTCGGTTGGTTGTTTCCACTAGCGCGTCTTTCTAGTAATGGCTCTTCGTTACGTGGACGATTCTATTTAGGACCGTGGGGAGGACAGGCGCCTCAATCCCATGATAGTACTTGACGCAAGTCCAACTTGATCGGCTAATCGGATCACATGACCTAGATGCGTATGTCATCAAGGTTTATAGTTGTTGGCGATTTATCTCTTCCTTTCTGCTTTCTTCTTTTCTTTTCAGATCCATGGCTATGGGTGGGTAGAGGTGGGGAGTTTTATGTATGCTTTTTGTTACATCAGAATGGTCCTAAGCCAGCGGTGGATACGACATCATCATCCTAAAGCAAAGGGGACGGCAGAGGGGCGGAAAAACATCAGCTGGTAGTGAGTTCAGGAGTGGTTCTTAGATTATTTATGTAAAATCAACGGAAGCTTGGGAAAATATGAAAAGGGTATTAAAAATTAGGAAAAGTAAAAATTTGAATAAAAAGGAATTAAATTGGAATTTTTTTTTAATAATTTGGAGGATCTAAAAAATTTTCCGCCAGCTGTGTTCGAACTCGGGAAGTCATCCTCCGCTGCCGACGCTAATCTGAAGGTGGGGGACTTTAGCCATTAGGCCATCGTTGCTTCACGAAAAGAAGCTCTTTAAAGTATAAGTACCCTTCCATCAATCATACATTCCATCAATCTGCTTCAAAAAATCACAGAAGACACACAAAAATAAGACTACCAGACAAGTAAATAATCATAGCTCACTGTAGATCAAATGATCAAAACAAGTTACGAAAGAATCAAACGATCGAAATCGATTCACTTATCACGAGTTTAATATCTACCGACCACCCTACGGTCCTAAATAGAATCGTCAACGTAACGAAGAGCCATTACTAAAAAGACGCGCTAGTGGTTGTTTCCGGGCTTTATGGCGCCAAGGGCCATATAGGACCATGCTACGCCAGATACAAGGTTAGTAGGTATTTTAGTCAACGTCGCTCTGGAGCAACGCAACAGGCTATTGGCGACGGTTCGGGATCAATCCCAAAGGGAAATAGTCGAGGACAGCACCATGTCGTTTTAAAACACGGTCAAATGACGAGTCAACACTTGAGCATGCACCCCACGATCCAAACTTCCACACCCACCCAACGTGGGGACATTTGAGGTCACGACATATTTAACGCTCACCAGCTCTCCTTGTACACAACGGCCTTCGGTTGGATTCGAACTCGCAACCGACTGGTTGCTTAGCCGTTTCTGTTACAACCGGGCTACCTCGGTTCGAGCAAGGCGTACAAAATATGTTACCCAGTGACATGTTTTATTTTGTTCAAATTAGAAGAGTGCACACTTTCAAAGAACAGTTTATTGGATATCCAGTCATTCCCAACCGGTAGACATCAGAAATAAAAATCAACCATTGAAATTCATAATAATAATTTAAGTTATACGACCTTACCTTACGAACGTACCATCTTTTATTTTCCAAAAATGCACAGCAACCAACACCACCGATCTACTGATAAGCACCGTTTCGAACCAACCTGTTTCCGAACAGAACAAACTGAACAATGATAAAAACAATGATAAATGGAACAATGATAAAAACTCATTCCCCGAACGGTACCTTCGTGGTGGGGTGGATTTGTTGCAACTGAACGACAGACCCATAACATTATCAAAGACTCAACAATATCACGACACACACACACACACTTAATGGAAGTTTTACAGACACAGAAGATCACACCCAGGCAGAGCCGACCAACCGGTATAGTGGTTAAGGTGTTAGCCTCTAGATCGGAAGGTTCCTGGTTCGAATCCGGGTCCGGGCATGGATGTTTGTAAGTGTATGGTGTAGAGGCGACTGGTGCACCTTAAATCTGTCGTGGCCGAAAGTCCTCACGTTGGGTTGGCGTGGAAGTTTGGAGAGTGGGGTGCCAGCTCATCTGACCGTGGTTCTAAATTACGAGGTGTTGTCCTCGGATCTTTCCCTTAAGGGACTGATCCCGGACCGTCGTCAATACCCCTTGTGTTGCTCTAGTACGACGTTAACTAAAAATTACCATTACCATTACCACACCCAGGCAGAATGCACCCGAATGGAATTTCGAACTTGCGCCGACAACTCGAAGGTTGCTAACGCAGTGGACCTGGACATACCCAAATGAATCGAGACGGACCGTAGGCGTAACACGGTTGAACGATTTCACGTGAATGCGTCTCGTTTGCTCTTAGTATTGATATGGGTGTACTAAATGAAAGAGAAATTCAGGAATCGTTTCAGCGTTTGTCGAAAGCTGATGAGTTGCCCTTACTTGCAGAATACATGCGATGTGGCCACCTAGTAATGAATGTGGAAATTATTTGAATCTTATACATATATAGATGGCGCTGGCGTTGCCGACGTCATGCGCCTTCCCTGCTCTCCCACGCCTGCAGCTTTGGCAGTATGAGTTAGAATCTTGATTTCAATTCGAAAAAACCTAAGCGTTCTTAATTTGATTGACTTGATTAATGCTTCGATTCGAATTAATATGTAATCTTCTCTGCATCTGTAAATTGTGTAAAATAGTAATCAAACTTTAATTTAACTTAAGAATATCTGCAATCGTCATTTTTGTATGTTTTTAAAAATACCAGAAAACCAATTGGATGTTTAAAATCCCTCCATTCTGCGTCGATAAAGAATAATTCAGGTCTAAAGACTTCGTCGAAATGTCAAAAGCTCTACAGTCATTTATAAGCATAAAACTATTTCACAAGTTTTTCGCCATATTGGAATAAACGTACTTGACAAGTGAGAGTGCACGACGGCTTCTTACAAGAGCTTATGTTGAAAGCAACAGAAAAAAGAAAATGAGTTCGGAGCTTTTTTTAGAACTCCTTTTCTTCAGAAACAAGATGGAAGAAGCTCATTCCAGACAAGGGTACTTAAATTAATACTACTACTTTTACGACTCATAAAGTCTAAAAGTGCATTTTAAACATTGTTTGAATTGTATTGCCATAAAGCAGTACTTATTGTTTACATCTTATTAACCTCTCATAACTGCCAAATTATTTTGGTTGGTTAGTCTTGGGTATGATGAGAGAATGTCGAGTAATTGTGAAAAGAGTTCGTGAAGCCCGTACACACATCTAGAGATATGTGTGAGATCCAGATAGGAAGGTTACTGGGTCGAATCCGGTTCAGTGCATGGATGTTTGTAAGTGCATGGTGTTGAGGTGGCTGGTGCACCTTAAATCAGTCGGGGCCGAAAGTCCTCACGTTGGGTTGGTGTGGAAGTTTCTAGAGTGGGATGCCAGCTCAGGTGTTGCCTCGTCATCTGACCGTGGTTCAAAATTACGAGGTGTTGTCCTTGGATCTTTCCCTTAAGGGATTGATTCCGGACCGTCGTCAATTGCCCGCTGTGTTACTGCAGCACGACGTTAGTTAAAAATTACCATTACCCAACTGGGCTAACATAGATAAATCGGAAAAAAGTAGTTCCTTTAACATTGGCAGAATAAAAACAAACTAACGCGTTTTCAGAAGCGTTAAAATAAAATCCTGCTATTTTTTCCGTTTGTATTCCATTTCCCTCAGCAGCGAATGAGATTGAATGTACGGACGACGTCCCAGGATGCAACGCCCGGCATTATGCTGCGACCGAAACGTGCCTTTTTGTCGCGAGGTATATGCAAAATCCCAGACTCCATTCAACGGCGTGAGGCCGCAGAATCAATCGCAGCGGGTCGCGGCACACAGCCCTAATTGCCACCTTGGCCGATGAAATTGCTGTTTGTGAAATGGAAAAGAAAGACGCCGAGTAATTTGGACGTTTAAGTGTTTTGGTTTTGCTGTCGGGGGAAACTGCACGCTTCAGCGGAAGTCACTTCTTCTTCGGAGGCCTTTGACTCCGGCCCTACCGAGAACTCGTACTTGTTTACGGGGGAGACAGATTCTGGTTTCTGGGGTGAGATGGAGAGTTTGGTTTTTTCCTCCTTTTTTTTTTCAGCTTCACAATGCAGCTTGATTTATTCGTGTTGATGCGAACTCGGCAATACCTCGTCTTGTGGATTTCTTGCGGTGAACTATTCCACTTGACAGATCACCTCGAAGGGAGAACTCACCATCTTCTATCTCTACTATTATAAAAGGAAGTGTTTGCTTGTCTGTTTCGCGGCCGCAAAATCCTGACGATTCTATGGCAGTTACAGCACTGAGATTTGGCACACAGGTAGTCCGAATTGTTTGCAATTTTTGGGTAGCGGCGAATTTAAAAATTCAATCTAGAAGATTTTGAAATGAATTTAATAGTTTTATTCTCTACCTGGTTCTTCAACACGTTTCTTCCGGAAGAAGAAACACCCGAATCTAGACTTTTCTACCCACTTGACCTTGCTGTCAGCCTTTGGAACCATGGCAAGTTTTTTTCGTCGTTGGGAATTCGGAGAAATTTTTTTTTTCGTTTCCGTTTTGATTTTGCACGGAGGAAAGATTTTCCAGCCAGACGATAAATCTTTCAACTGGAGTCACTTAGTTCTTTTTCTATTTTCTAGACCGTTAAAGACAGAGTAAAAATTTCAACGGATTTAAAATCTGCGGAAAATTTCACTTTCGATTGGTACCTAAAAATAAGATTTTCTTTAAATAACTAATTTTTAAATTGAATATATCTTCAACGGATTTGAAATCTGCGGAAAATTTTACACCAGATTAATTGATACCTTACATCACAGGCTAGTCAAGCAGTGGTTAATCTTCTATATAAAAGAATGTGCGTGTCTATATTCTCGAAACAAATCCACAGACTAATCTGTAGCCATGAAAATTGGTACACAGGCAGTCTCGTAAAGTGTCCCTCGAACCCCCAATTTAAAATCTAAAGTTTGCTTTTCTGCAATAATTGGACATGGACAAGGAAACACGTTCTACAGATTTTGCGTATTTGAGTTAACACAGGGAAATGTCGTGGAAGGAAACACTTTTCTATATACAGGGTTTGCGTATTTAGAGTAAGCACAGGGAAATGTCGCGGTCATAATTTAAAACCGAGCAACGTCATGTTATTCAGCTAGTTGATTATAATTATAAATGCATCCACACATAGAATTGGTAATTGGTAATTTTTGTTAACGTCGTACTAGAGCAACACAACGGGCTATTGACGACGGTCCGGGATCAGTCCCTTAAGGGAAAGATCCGAGGACAACACCTCGTCATTTTGAACCACGGTCAGATGACGAAGCAACACCTGAGCTGGCACCCCACTCTCCAAACTTCCACGCCAACCCAACGTGAGGACTTTCGGCCACGACAGATTTAAGGTGCACCAGCCGCCTCTACACCATACGTTTACAAACATCCATGCCCGGACCCGGATTCGAACCAGGAACCCTCCGATCTAGAGGCTAACACCTTAACCACTATACCGGTTGGTCGGCTCCACACATAGAAAAGTAAGCGGTAGCCCAGTTGGAATAACAAAGGATTAGCAACCGGAGGGTTGCGAGTTTGGAAGTAGGTCCAGTCAAAGACCGTTGTGTACAAGTTAGCTGGTGCACGTTCAATCTGTCGTGCCCTCCAATGTCCTCACGTTGAGTGGTGTGGAAGTTTGGAGAGCGGAGTGCCGGGCTGAGGTGTTGTTCTGCCATCTAACCGTGGTTCAAAATGGCGAGGCGTTGTCCTTGAAACTACCTCCGTTGCACTTCCATCTAGACCTCCGCGTCTCGATTATAGAGATGATCCTTGAAAGACATATTCTTGATTAAAGATATTACACGATATTACATATTTCTAGATGAAGTAATGTTTGTTTTGAAATAGTTATATTACAGAATTTTGTGTTTGGTTTTTTCGTGACACTCCTTGGGAAAATCCTTAATTGAACAGATGAATTTTCACTGACTAGCAGTGAGCCAGCTGTAACTTCTTTCGAATGCATGTTTACTCCTTAGTCTTCATCGGAATCTGCAATTATTCTTTCTTCTCCTCTCTTCCACAAATAAGTACAACTTCGGAGTCAATGTTTCTGATAATACAATCGAAAAGAATCCTCCTTAATTTGTTCGTCTAGAGAAATACACACAGGGCACCTGACAGGAATCGAACATGCGCCGCCTACAACTCGAAGGTTGCTAGAGCAGTGAGCATACCCACTGAGAATCGACGCTTAGTGAGAAAGGAAAGTACCATTGAGCAAGAGACAGTGAGGGAGGCCTTGGAACACTCTGAGAGGCGAAAACCACACCGAAATAAAATCAAAGCTTTAATTCCCAGAATGGAGTTTAAAAGAACAGGGGAAACGGTCAGAAACACGCTCCGCCGAAGTTCATTAGCCCTGGTGGCCGCCAATAATGGAGGACAGGAGGAACATTTGTTGGGAGGGGGGATGTTCCCAGGGGACTCCGGGGCGGGGGGGGGGGAGAGAATGGATGGGAGCCATCTCGTGTTTCAAGGAAGAGCGTAGCCGGGATTAAATTTGTCTCAGGGTCGACCGTCATTCTTTGGTCCTCCCGCGAGAAGCCCTTGTAAGGAATGCTATGGTAATGAGCAAGTTATCGATTGGGCATGGCTTAATCCAATTGTTCTGGGGCGAACGGTAAAGTATTGCTTGTTTGGGACGCATTGGGTACAAATGGGTCAGGGCGGGATTATCTTTCGGAGTTGAAGCAATGCTTGTATATTATTGTGTCGGGGTAGGTAGGTACTAATTTGACGTCGCACTGGAACAACACAACGGGCTATTGGCAACGGTTCGGAATCAATTCCCGAATCCAAGGACAGCGCCTCGTCATTTTGAACCACAGTCAGAACGTGAACACCTGAGCCGGCACCCCACTCTCCAAACGTCGACCCCACGACAACTTGAGGGTATTTGAGGCCTCAACAGATTTAATTTGCACCAGCCTCCTTGTACACGGCGGGTCTTTCATTGGACCAAGTTTCGAACTCGCAATGGTTGTTAAATCCCAACTGGGCTACCGCGGCCCCTATTGTGTCGGGTATGGTCTGCTTCCAGTAGTCGTAGGACAACTGCTTTCCATGATATGGCTTTGAAAATTCATATAAATATGCAAGTAAAAATTATTGTTACACAGTATAATTATTAGATTTATTTAGCTGTCAGTTTAGTTATATATTTTGCTTACTAATTGCGTTGTTTTCATTTAATGAGTGCGCTAAAATTTTCAATTTTTTTTTGTAAATTGTTTACTATTTAAATGAATTAAAAAATTCAAATAAGCATTGATTTTTAACCTATTCAAAGGACAGTCCCCTAAAAATGATCCAAAATGTAGGTTTTTTTTATAATGTCATCTAATTTATTCATTCGCTGCAACCCTATTATTTTACGTGTCATTACAGTTTCTCATTGAATGTCAGGAGTGAATCCATCTTTTAAGAGTAATTTTTTCTCAGCTTTCTGTTTTGAAATTGAAAGGTTAATGTTTTTTCGTAATTGATATAGCGATTTGATACATTTTTTATAGTTGTTTTTTTTATGATGTATTTAATAACTTCCTTCGTGGAATAAAGGTTGGTTGTTTAGGGGTTTCATGGCGCAAGGGCCATGTTTGGCCAAGTTACAGCAAACCCAAGACATACAATACAATAAGGGAGGATGGTAAGTAATTAACGTCGTACTGCACCAACGCAATGGTCTATCGGCAACGGCCCAGATCAATTACCAAAGAAAAACTGTGTCCATAGGCCCTACCCAAACCTGGTGAGGCTACAGAGAACTTCACAATCAATCAAGTACGACTTCTTTACTCTTTTTCAAAATGTATGTTATATTTTCCAAAACAGTACATGCAAATTCATACACAAAATTTTTGGAAACACCAAGGAAATTCATTTTAAAAAATTCAAAAACACATAATAAAAAAATTTTCTACAGCAAAATATTAAAAAATATTTTCTCAACAAATATTAAAAAATATTTCCAAAACAAAGTATAAAAAATATATTTCCAAAACAAAGTATTAAAAAAAGTTAAAACAAAATATTAAAAGAATATTTCAAAAACAAATATTAAAAGAATTTTTTTAAATAAAGTATTGAAAGAATATTTCAAAAACAAAACATTAAAAATATTTCATAGCAAAATTAAAAAAAATAATTCAAAAACAAAATATTTCAAAAAATTTGATAGAGTAATTGTTTTGAATATGATGGATCAACGGGCAAAACCAATGCAGAATAGCCGCTTGCTTTCAACAGAAGGATAGGTCCGTCGTTTTTCTTGACAGTTTTAAATGAATGACAATTTTAAAGAATCGCTCAAGTATGGCTGCCTACTCAACCCTCCTGTATTCCAACCACTCCTGTCGACCTCCTCCTGTCAAATGTAACGCCCCAAAAAGTCCACGCTACACCAGAGTCCAAATGTTTGTGCCACTCGACCCATGGACCACTCGATCGTCATTCCTAAAACCGCCTAATAGGCCGATTAGTCAACTTTCATTGCGCTTACGTGATCTTCATTTTACGTGACCACCCGACCTTGACATGACCTCCAGCGCGAGCGGGCTACCGAACAAAGCACCCCCCCCACCCCAGTTCCCCAGCCACCTGAAGCACGACCGTGAAGAAAGAGGGCCCCTCCCCCTTTCTTCAAATGATCAGCTGTCCCCCCGACTAGAGGGGGCATGTTCAAAAATTCGGAATTTCCCCCAGGAGTGGAAGTGAAAAAGTAGTAATAACAGTTTTTTGTGCTCGTTCTGGGGTTGCTTAAAAAAAGGGAAGTTAGCTGTTCTGGGAATCAGTCGCTCTCCTTTGTGGTCTCGACACGAGTTGAATCGCCCTGGATTTGTTGTACCCAATTAAAATTATCCAGGTAGGTAGTTAATTAACGTCAAGCTGGAGCGACTCGACGGGCTATAGACGACGGTCCGAATCAATCTTTGTGGTTCAAAATGACGAGGCGTTGTACTCGGATCAGATGACGGGGAATAACGGCCACCCCACACTCCAAACTTACCCATCAAGCCAACGTGGACATTTGAGGCCACGACAGATTTAACGTGCACCACGACGACCTTTGGCTGGACTGAGTTTTGAACTCGCAATCCTTCGATTGTTTAACGGTTTTCGAGATTCTCTAGGAAGTCAGTGAACAAAGAAACAACTTCCGTAATTTGTATAGCACGTTGTGTTGCTCTAGTTGGACGTTAATTAAAAAATTACCAATTCCGTAATTTGTACTTTGATATTCGTAGAGGGAATCGCTCAGAGGGTTTGCCCACTGAACCACAAATCTTCCTGGGTTTATTCCCTCGTCGCTGTCAGTAAAGCTTTCCTTGTTTGAGAATGTCCCTTTACTTGACGGTCAACCAACCCGTCTGGTGGTTAAGGAGTTAGCCTCTAGATCGGAAGGCTCCTGGTTCGAATCCGGGTCAATGTTTGTAAACGTATGGTGCACCTTAAAGATGTTGTGGTCTAAAGTCCTCACGTTGGGTTGGTGCGGAAGTTTGGAGAGTGGTCAGCTCAGGTGTTGCCTCGTCATCTGACCGAGATTCAAAATGACGTTGTGTTGTCCTCGGATGTTTCCTTAGGGGATTAATCCGGGACGGTCGTCAATAGCCCGTTGTGTTGCTCTAGTACGACGTTAATTAAAAATTACCTACCCTTTACTTGACGTTATCTTGTGTTTAGCGCAACTGCATCCAATATTATCCTGCGGCCATAATAAAACCCTAAAAACAACCTACCTTATTCGTAAAGAATAAATTATTTCAACCGTTCTTTCTTTGGGTCTTTGTAACCTGTTTATATTTTGGGGACTTCGTTTTGTTCGATATGGATCCATTGAATTTTGACTGTCTGCTTGGACTAAGAACCATGAACTCCTTACGGGGCGTGACAAGTCGTCCGGGTCGCCCTTTTTGTAGCCTTACCCCCCTGGGAAGGCTGGACGATATGGGTCTTGAAAAATGGTTCTATTTTACATTAAAGAACGTTTTATGCAAATAATAAACCAAATCTTTCGGTGGAGGTCGGGGCCCCTAATCTCTGGCTACGCACCCCTCAATCTATGACAAACATTAAAAAGGGATAATCTCAGCAACACCTGTTCTGAAACACCCTGCATCATGTACGTATTCAGAAGGGGGCGATCCCCAGAAAGATCCCCGATGCCACAAAACTAATGCGGAAGTTGGGTAAACCGAAATTTTAACGTATTCATAAGTAGTAAAACTCCGTGCAAGTATACTGTTCGAAAATATTAGTAAACAAAAACTCATTCAGCATTGTTATAGCACTTGGATCGGTCGCCGATGGGGCTGTGATAGCACGATAGGAAGAGTAGCAGATTGCGGCAGGAGGGTTGAACTAGGCCTGTGGCAACAATCACTATGCAAATTTTAAGCCCGCTGACTGTCATCTGACATCTCTGCGCGAAACCAAGTTTAAAGTCGCACGTGCGCGTGCTGTTGTTTCTCTCTTAGGACCGGTGCACACATCCGGTTTTTCGACGTGCGACGCCGCTGCCGCAACGCAAGTGAGGTCTGAGATACATTAGATCCAATGGAGTAGTGCACACATGCTTCCGGCGCCGATGCGGCGACGCACGTCCACCTTGCGTACAATTTGTACCGCAGTTCCCCACGGCAACGTAGCTCGCCGCACACGCTTCTCCGGTCTGTAGTACCTTTTTTTCATAAATATATGGAATATAAGTAGTATTAATAAATGGTTGTATCCAGTAACGTCTATTTTGTTTCAAAATATCCTTTTTTTTACACCAAGTAAACGAAATAAACGCGTTTTCTTCGATAGAATATCTGTCGCAAATGGCGCGAAATGAGTACTTGCGTCATTTCATGGTTATGTGTGCATAGTTGGGCTTCGGTGCCGCAGCGGCGCCGCATGTTGAAAAACCGGATGTGTGCACCGGGCCTCACACACACACTCGAAATTATAATTTCTGTTTTAGATATATTTTCTCAAGAGTCTGAATGCCAGTCCTTTTAAATATGATCTGTTATTGGAAAGTTATACTTCTATAAATTACGTTTTCCTGTTCCCGAAGTATATTCTTTTTAAGTGGACACTATGCAGGAATAGCAGCGAAGAAACAGTTGATCTTGGCCAGCATAAGAGTTGGGATCCTTCCGAAGGCCAGAGTCGGTACCTTCGAAAGTAGCGATCCCAAAGGTCCAACCAAAGAGTGTCGTGTGCGTGGGGTCGTTAAATCTGTCGTTACCTCAAATGTCCTCAGGTTGGCGTGGAAGTTGGGAGAGTGAAGTGCCTGAAGTCAGAACTCTGTTGAGCTCGTTTTTTGACCGAGGCTCAAAATGAGCCTTTTATTGTCCTTCGATCTTTTCCTTCAGGATAGACTCCTGACGGTTGCCTAAAGACCGTTGTGTTGCTCCGATGCGACGATAACTCGTTACTATTCCCATCATACGTCCAATATATGCAAACATGTAAATCTTACAGGCAAAATGTATGCAAATAGGCTAATCACACAATTAAAATATATGTAAAAATGTTAATTGAACATGTGACACACGCTGGAAGAAAAGCCAGTCTCGAACTATTGCAGTCTGACTACGTGTTTCTGGCATGGATTTGAATGTTTTTTTTTTAATGTTGCACTGGAGCAAAAGCAACGGCAACGGTCCGGGGTCAATCCTCAAGGGAAAGAACCGAGGATACCACGTAATTGTTGCCTCGTTCAGATGACGAGGACAACACCTGAGCTGTCAACGTGAGAATGTTTAGGTCGACGGTCCTTCATCGGACCGAATTTCGAACTCGCAATACTCCGATGGCTAATCCATTACTCTTCCAACCTCTCTCCCCTTCCTGGGACATGGAAGCGAGTACTTGTCTTAGAGTACTTGTGTGTTTTCTCTCGTACTTGTCCTCGACCGCGGTACAACAGATGAACGACCTGGAGCACCGAAGAAGTCCTCCGCCACGAGAAATTAAAATTCCTCCATTGTTCTGGGCGTAGCTGTAGGGGATTGTATGCAAATGGCAGTTCCGTTAGCGTTCGTCAAAGTGTCGTTTAGTATCCATCCATTGTGAGGTAGAGGAAGGACATCAGCTCGCGCTGCGAGAGATCGTGTAGATCAGGAGGGAATCGGTTTTCTCGCTTTCACACGAGACACCTTAGGTGAGCTGAGGGTATGCGGGGGATTTCTTTTTCTTTCCCCCAAGAGGCGCCATAAAACAATCGTGGTTGCTTTCACAAGTTGGAGAAAAGTAACTCCGCGAGCGTGTTATATCCGTCTTTTGCAATAATTTACTAAGCGTTAAAATAAACAGACTTTCTTCTAGCGGTTATAACAAACTGTTATTAATTTCAGCAGTTAGTAACAGCTTGATTAAATTTTAAAACATTTTTGAGTCATTTCAGTTTGATCGGTTTTTTTATTAAATTTATAAAAAATAATTAATTTAGTCTTTTGGTTGTAAAAAGGTTAGTTATTTTAAAAGTTATTTTTCAACATTTGGCGACAACATATTTGTCGCTAACTGTTTCGTGCGACTCCGGTGAGGAGGCAGATAACCGTGAATAAGTCCATTCTTGCAAGGTAGCAACAAAGGGAAAGGGCAACCGAACATCATAAGGGACTGCACCGAACGAGGATGTCGGAGCCTGAAACCGCGTTGTGGGAACACATTGTTTTCCGTTTAGATTTCACAGAGTACATTCTTTAATCTAAGTAACTCGAATACTAACTCGTCAGCTGGAATGTAATATTTTCAATAAGAATAATATTTTCGATTTGAATTACTATTGGAGTAGCAGCGCGTTTCTCTACCGATGACCTTTTTCTCAACATGACACTAGTTTACAAAATACTTTCGCGGTTCCAACCCTTTCTGGATTATGATGAGCACAGAACATTATTTCAAGGCCCCCTATGTTAAATTAGCATCCCAGGTTTTTATCCGTATTTTCTGAAATAACGGCACTGGGATTTTTTATTATGTTACTTTTAAGTAACTCAAACACTCAATCTGCGTAATATTTCTTTCTAAAATTAATTCTTAATGCTATATTAATTACAAAATTAATTTTAATGTAATATTAATTACAAAATTTATATTCGAAACTATTACGAAGAGCATAAACTAGTTTAATGAAAATTTTCACCGACTCTTTACTCTTTACTCAATAAGTTCCATCTCTTTTTTCCAAGTAGAAGCCGACGTCAATAGCCCGTTGTGTTGCTATAGTACGACGTTTATTAAAAATACCTTACCAAGTTGAAGCTGGTCCTTTTCCATTGGAAAAAAATGGATAAAAAGAAACGAATATTAAATTTGTATCAATTGAAAAACAATCCAGAAATAATGCGACGAAATTCGGCCACATCCGCTTCAAGACGCTATTATCTGCCTTTGAATTGACTCTACAATGAACTCATGAATAAAGGTGGAGAGTTCGACAGCCTCACAAATCCAAAGGAAGGAGGTAGGTAGATATTTGATTAATGTCGCACTGGAGCAACACAGTGGGCTATTGACGACGATCCGGGACCAGTTCCCAACGGAAAGATCCGTAGGATAACACCACGAAATTTTGAAACGCGGTCAGTTGACGAAGCAACACCTGAGCTTGCCACCACTCCTCAAACTTCCATACCACACCAACAGTCAATATTTACTCCAAACTAGCGGTTGGTACCAATGAACCACCTAGAGGTTCTTCCTACGCTCTGGCAATTTTATGAAATGGACGAATGTTACTTCCAGGACGACAACGCTCCATTACATGTTGCAGACTCTGTCAAGCAGTGGTATCGAGATATGGATGTGAAACGTGTTCCCTGACCTGCTCAGAGTCCCGACCTAAACCCCATAGAACATGTGTGGGACTCGTTAGAGCGACGCTTACGGACCGGGGAACCCCGTCCGAAATCTGCAGCTGAGCTGACGACATTCTCGCAGCAGGAATGAACACAAATACCCACAGCTGTGTATCAAAACCTTGTTAAAGGTATGCCCAGAAGGGTTGCTAGTATCATTGTAGCACGTGGGGAACCATCCCCCTATTAAAGTATGTATTATTTCCCTTATACCATCACATCTTGCTGTCCGGTCCATTATTGTAGGGTAGTGTAGTTATAGTTCATGAAGGAGCCGGGTTGGAAGACTAAAAGATTAGCAACCGGAGGGTTTGGAGTTCCAATCCAACCAAAGACCGTCATGTACAAAGGGGGATGGTGAACGTTAAATGTCGTGGCCTCAAAAGCCCTCCCGTTTACGTGATGTAGAAATTTGGAGGGTGGGGTGTCACCCAGGTGTGACCTCGTCATCTGACCGTGGCTCAAAATGTGGTATTGTCCTAAAATCTTTCCTTTCGGGGTGGATCTTGGACCGTCGCCACAAGACCCTAGTGTTGCTCCAGTGTGATGTTAATTGAAATGCCTTCATCTACCATGAGGGACCTTTCATCCGACCTTGCACCAGAGTCCAGTGCGACGGGCAGGTAAGTAGGTTGTTTTTTCGTGAAACTGAACCAAAACAACGGGCTATTACCGGGATCAATCTAATTGAAGGGTCCAAAGACAACGCCTCGTTATTTTGAACCACGATCGGAGGACGACCTGAGCCGGCACTCCTATCTACAAACCTCCACGCCACGACGACATGAGGACATCTGACGCCACGACAGATTGAACGCGATTCAGCCCCCGGGTACACGACGGTTTCGAACATGCAACCCTCTGCTCGATTCGATTCTACTTCTTATAACTTATTTTTTATTTCATTTCATTATTATTTATTTTGTTTTCCTGGATCCCTTAGATGTTCTGCGGAGAACAAATTAGCAACCACTGCTATGTAGAACATTTTCCACCTATCCACGATTTTCCTACTTATGGACGAAACAAAGCATCTATTCAACTAAATTTTCTAAACCATCCATGGCAGTGGCATTTCTGGCGGAGGATGTCTCTCCCCTCTGAATATGTCCCTGGTTTGATTTGCATTATTTCCTTATCTAAAGTAAAATCACTTCTGCATCTCCATCCCCAAACGATTATATCTGCCGCCCAGATCGTTCGAAACTTGCTTCATTCCAGGCACCCTTTCCATTTCCACCAGCACAAAGGGACGTCGTTCTCTAAATGCCCCTCGCCTCACAAAGAGCGGAGTCAAGTCGATATATTTGTCTCACTTTCCCCCATTTTATTACACGTTTTAACTCCCGTTTCGAATGCGCCTCGGCATACCAGAAGAGAAAGGGAAATTCCAGAAATGTCATCTGCAACAAAAAAAAAAGGGGAAAAAAGAAACGAGAAAAGTAAGGGGGGGGGAGGCTTGCAGATTTTGTTTCTCCTAAAACATTTTTTTCTTCCCTCTCTCAAGAAGAAAGATAGGGAAAAAAGACGAGATAAAAATGAAAATTAAACAAAAACATGACAGGGAGGGCAAAGAATGAAAATAGAAAGAAAGATAGAAGAAAACTGGTTCCTTTCGCTTTTTTTCTCACTCGCGAGGGTTCGGTCGCAGTGAACGCGATGTGTGCTGTTTAGGGCTGCTGGAGATTTTTTCGCGAGGATTTCCGGGAGGGGCTGGCGATTTTCATCCTTTATCTCTGGCGAGAATAAACTGCGATGGGGTCAAACTTCCAAAATGGGTCCTTCCAGTGACCACTTGGAAGAGAAACGGAATTACAAACGGAGGGTTGCTAGTTCGAATCCAACCAAAGACAGTCGTGTACAAACGGGAAGGGGGCGAATCTATTATTTCCTCAAATGTCCTCATGTTGGCGTGGTGTGGAAGTTTGGAGAGTGGGGTGGCAGTTCAGATGTTGCCTCGTCATCTGGAGGGAGGATTTGATTCATCTTTTCAAGTTTGTAAAACAAGGGGACACAGAGGGCTTAAATTTCAATAGGGATAACAGAACAAGGGGCCATGGGTATAAATTGAATAAGACACATTTTAATCGGGATTTAATGAAACACTACTACTTTAATAGTGTAATAGACAAATGGAATGCGTTGCCAGAAAAAAAGTTAATTCAAAGGGAGTGTGCGAATTTAAGATCCAATTGGATAGTCAGTGGGAATTGGGGAATTCATAAACAAAGGACCAGCCTTGTTGGGCTTGAGCCTATAGCGGGTCGTCAATATTTGTATTTGTGTTCTCAAATGTCCTCACGTTGGCGTGGTGTGGAAGTTTGGAGAGTGGGGTGGCAGTTCAGGTGTTGCCTCGTCATCTGACAATGGTCCAAAATGACGTGGTGTTGTCCTTGGATCTTTTCCTGTAGAAGCATGGGTTTGGATTTATATGGCGGACGGATCCTATTTGAACAAGAAGCACAAGACAGACAACCTCAAGCAATGGACACACACGCACGAAATTTTTAGTGGCACAGAAGAGAGAAATCTACACAGGGAAAGTTACTGGACGTTGGGTCGGGTTTTATGGCACAAGGGCCAAATGTGGCCAAACTGCGTCCACAGAGTACATATAAAGGTAGAGTAAGCAATGGTAACCTTTTCACGTGTTTTGGATCATGTGATCAAAACAAGTAGTAACGTGATCCAAAGAAACGAACATTTATCTTCTGATTGGTCCGCGGGACGGTAGAAGACGCCCATTCATTGACTCAACTGATTGATCCACGCGACATGGTAGAGAGTGGTGATTTCACCATTTTTCTCGGCACACAAAAATGTGAATTCAAACATCAAACAAAAAACTTGATGGTGCGCCGCTGAAGGAGGCGATAAGATGCCAAATCAGTCAACCACGTCCGTTTTCACACATCAGTGACGTGCTGCATATTTTGATCGGACTTTTTGAAGCTCCTCTCAATAGCGATGCTCAGTCGACTTATATTTGACGTCTATAGGGCGGCGCCAGACGCATAACAGACAACATCAAAAGTGAGGTACTTTAATCGAACCTGCACCGCGTACGATTCGCAACGAAGGTGGTGGGAATCGATCCAAGAGAAAGATCACCTGGCCGACCTTGGGTTGTGACTTCAGTGTCTACTAGACAGAAAACCCCATGAAAAAAAATACATCACTTGGGTACCTCGGGATCGTGAAGTGCGTACACATCTAAAGATGAAATATACCCGGGCATTTATTTTTGAGGGTAAATACCTAGGGTATTGACCTGAAATGGGCATTTTAGAGTGTATTTAAAGTTTTTGTAAGGGTTAACTAATTTACCCACTGACAGTTTATTCATGACATCGCACCCCGGCAAGAAAAGCGACACAACTCAAAATTGCAGAATTTGAGAAACATCAACTTAAAGTATACTATTAAACTTATATTGAAATGATATAAGCTTCTTTTAAATTTGAGGTAAGTATTTATTGTAGTAACTTCTATTTTTTCTATAGAATAATAATATAACACGCTGGGCACCTCATGCATATTTTTCAATGACATAACATCACAATTTTTGTTTTTTGACTTGTGTTACTTTTCTGGCCGGGATGCGATATGATAACTGAATTGAATACTATCAAAGAGATTAAAATGGAATAAATAAATAAATAAATAAAAATTTAACTCGTTATCTTAAAAAAACAGTTTTTTTAGGTGATTCATTGAATAGTTTCTTAATCTAAACGTGGTTAAAAAAAAAGTATTCATGCTGTAATACTCGTACAAGTAGAAAAACACAATAATTACTTTTTATATAGAATGGACATTTCCTATTTGTGTACAATTTTTTTATGAGGAAGGAAAACAATAGTAATATTGCTCCTTTATGGTAAAATTGTTATATCAAAATAGTTTTCTTTATTTATTAATTTACAATATTAATAGCACATATACATGTATATAGTATAGCTTCTCAGTATTTTATCTTTGGTAATGTTCTATTCATCTTAATCGGAAAGTAATATTCAGACTCTTCATAATCAGAAACTAACACAATCCCTAGTAAGGGGGTTGACACTAAAGTTAATGAAATAAAGATCTGGATATATTATAAGAAAAGTTTATAAACAAATGTGTAGGGTAATTTTATCATAGTACATTTAATTATTAAACTCATTACAATAACAAAAAGCCTGCCTCACAAAACTTCCCTGTATTTCAAAGCATTTTGTGAAAAACATCTCTTTTTCTTCATGAAATGGAGTTAAATATTCTTAAGACAAAGAAAATTTTGTCATGACAGATGAAATTTACCTGCAACCAGCAATACAGTACTCCACATTGCTTGCATAACCAGATTAGCCCCTACTGACTGCACAACATTCTCGCGTTTAAAAAAGAGTAATTTTAAAAACCAATTTCACACATATTTGATTTTAAAGTTATAAAATACATTTCTTACAAAAATTAGTGGTTCAGTGTAGTTTTTTTTTAAATACCAGTTTTTGGGTGGGTATTTAAGAAATGGGTAGATATCCATTTGTTTACCTTAATAACATCACTGGATGTGCCCCTTGGAGGAAAGTCGTATTTAAAATATTTTTAGTAATACAATACAAAGTCCCAAATCCGGAAAATTGTCCAAAATCCGTACTCTTCGCAAACAGGCGTTCTTTTTGTTTTTCTCACTATTTTATATCTTTCCTACTATTTTTAAGGAACAAGGAGTTAAACCTAGACCTAATTGATGAAACAACGCAAAATAACAGACGTGTTCAGAGCACATACCATACAGAAAAGTTAGAAGATTTGCAAGTAAAATTTGTTGCGTTGAATTAAAAAGGTTTTTTCCCCCTTTCTATAAATAATTCCTATTTATATGTATATCTGCTATTTTACTATTAAAAACGCGAAATTCGCACGTTGGGGAGGGGGTTAGATTAAGGTTCTTTTGACAAAAAAATGCAAATAAACCAAAATCCGGAAAAGTCCGAAATGGCCTAGGTCCGGAGGATTCTGGATATTGGACTTAGCACTGTAGCTGTACTCGGGGAACGAGTTTGAAAACACTGAGAACAGGAGTTTTAGAAACAGGAAAACATTCTCTCAATAGGTTGTGTGAGGGGAATTTCTCAAATCCTTTCCGTTTCTTGAACTTTCCTCCCACCCAGAGGCTTTTGTTGACCGTCAAACACACAAAAGTCCAAGCGGGAAATTTGAGTTCTTGAAGCACTCCAAAAGAGCAGGATATCCTCACAGAGGGGTAAACATCTGTATTGTGCGGAAGCCCCCTTCCTTCTGCCGTTTGACCCCTTGTCTGGGACCATTCCAGAGAAGGGCTGCACCTACAAAATAGGTTGCATGGTCTTGAAGAATACTTTTGGGATGGAGTTACTAGCTGAAGATATTGAAGGTGACAAAAGGGGTGTTGGTTTTGGGTTTTATGGCGCAAGGGCCACGCGGCCAATCTGCTCCAGATACAAGATAATGTCAAGCAATTGTGAAAAGAAAGGATGGAGAAAGATTGCTTGTGCATCCTGGGTCAACAAACCCCATGCGAAAAGAATAGACTACCTCGGGTTCGAGAAGCCCTGAAAGATGTGCCTTTGAGGGCGCAACAGTTGCGGGCACACATTACTTGACGAGAAATGTCAATTGGATGCTCTCTGTGACATTGCATATCACAGGTTTGCCTTTTAGGAGTGCAAAGCCAGATTATTTCGGAGAGAGAGAATGAGGGGCATATCCATGACGAACACTACCTTCCACGAATTTGTTTGGTTCTTGCTCACACTAGGGATGCGACATCGACAGCAAAACATCGATGTTTTGAAACATCAATGTTGATAATATATCGATGTTTTTAAAATTCTGTGAATTTAAACTTTTCCCCCCATTTCTCAAAACTGGTTTAGCAACTAGTGATGCGACATCGGCTCCAATACATCGATGTTTTTTTTTATAAAACATCAATATTTTGAAAACATCGACATCGATGTTGCATCTCTACTTTTCAGACCCTTCACCCTTGGTCATTTTGGGTCACACTTAATCACAAATTATTCTACTTGGTTATTTTTTAAATTTTTATAACGGTACGTTTTTCATTTAAAAATAAACCATCGACAAGTATAAACATCGATGTTACAAAAACATCGACGCCAATACATCGATGTTAAATACATCGATGTCGCATCCCTAGCTCACACCAATCAACTCGTAAGAGTGAGATAACCATATGAAGCTCAAGGACAATTGGCGCAGAGGAATCGCTCACCTTGGCGGGATAATCTAAAGCCGGATAATCCACTGCCTTCTAGTGATATATGTTTATCTAGAAGGCAGTGGATAATCCCGAGCACTGCGGCTAAACAACAGGGCTTAATAAATGAATCCATCCAAGTATTGCATGTCCTCCACGGGCCCCTACTTTGAGAACAACTATTTTAAAACTTTATTTAATCTCTCGAACTACTCGAGGTGTTTCAATTCATCTGTGGGGATAAGCTGATCTTCCTTTCCTCTTGAGTGGGCGTCCTTACACAATCTTTACGTCACCCCCCTCCCTTAGCAACGTGGGAGGGGGAAACGCCACAGAAAAGGAGGTACAATGTCGACAGAAAATCAGCATGACGTCGCGATGACGTCACCCATAGTGTCTCGTTCCAATCGACGGGACGTTCAATATTGAAAAGTTATATTTACGCCAATCGAAACCAGTTCTTGCTGAAATTAATAAGTGCCTGTGACGTAGGATGTTGGTTTCATTTATCTTTTAACCATCTGAGCATTATGAGGTTTCGGGACAAGTCTGATTCCCATTAATAACGAATTAATAATTACTAGGGGGCCTGCCCCCTGCTCGCTAACGCTCGCCAACCCCCGGAGGATTGCTTCGCAATCCTCATTGGTTCGCTGCGCTCGCCTCAATGAAGACATGTGTCCTAGCATAAGGGATTGTTTACAAAATATGTTACCAAAAAAATGTTTTTCAAATCTAAATTTGCTGTATTACAGAAAAAAATATATACAGTATCTCTAAAATCAGAGTTCAAATGAAAACTTTGTGCAAATTTTGACTCGAAATGTGAGCGTTGCTTTGGAAATTGAATACGCAGCATGTTGTTTGTGTGTACATTTTCCCAGCACTCAAACGACCCACACTTTTTCATTGAGTTTGTTGCCGAAAGTTGTAGTACAAGCGTCTTGTTGAACTATAATTGTTGGCCCTGAAAAAGACTGTTTTTTAAAAGGCCCTGAAAAGATCCTCCACTTTCTTTGATTTCTATTATAAACTAACTGCAACAGCTCATCAGAGAATTTCCTTTTTTTTTTCAATAAAACGCTATAAATTCAATCGATGTGCGAGATTTCGCGATAAACAAACAATCGTACAGTGTTGCCAAAACGCGATTATAAAATAACGTCTTTTTTGCGTGCCACGTAAGAGAATTATATATATAGATTTTATAACGAAATAACCCCATTGTTTGAAAAGTGGTATTTTAGCATAGCTAAAACACATGTTGCACTAGAGCAACACAACGGGCTAATGAAGATAGATCGTCCAGGACCATAACCGAAGGGTAAGATTCCAGGAGACAGCACCACGTAATTTTGAACCATGGTCAGATGATGAGAATGACATCGTAGACGGCACTCCACTCTTCAAACTTCCAAGCGACCTTGAGAACATTTGACGCCAGAATAAATTTGAGGTGCAACAGCCCCCATTTTCACGATGGTCTGGTTGGATGTCACTGAGTGAAAGAATCCCATAGAACATTGCATTGATGAAGGTCTAGACTAGCCATGCAAGGATGCACAAATAAAAAGCTATAACTGTTTGAAACGCATTCATATTCAAATAAAACGAGTTATTCTTTATTAAAGCCGACCAACCAGTGCATGGATGTTTTAAGCGTATGGTGTTGAGGCGGCTGGTGCACCTTAAATCTGTCGTGACCGAAAGTCCTCACATTGGGTTGGCGTGCAAGTTTAGAGAGTGGGGTGCCAGCTCAGGTGTTGTCATCTGACCGGGGTTCAAAATGACGTGGTGTTGTCCTCGGATCTCTCCCTTAGAGGATTGTTCCCGGGAAGTCATCAATAGCCCGTTGTGTTGCTCTAGTACGACGTTAATTAAAAATGACCAATCTTTTAAAAAAACTGTCTTAAACAGGGTATATCCAAACTTCCTGTACAAACATTAAGGAGAACACAAAAGTAAATGGTTCACAAAAGCACGACACTAGCCCCCCGTACACGACGATCTTCAGTTGGATACTTTCAAATTTGCAACCTTCCGGTTATTAGTCGTGGTTGGATGATAGATTAGTGTCGTACTGGAGCAACACAACGGGCTATTGGCGACGGTCCTGGATGAATCCCAAAAGGAAATATCTGAGTACGACACCAAGTAATTTTGAACCACGGTAAGATGATGATCCTGTTGGTTGGAAGAGCAGCGAATTAGCAAACTCTTAGGTGGTTGATTTCTTGTACTATTATAGGCCTGCCTATCGAAGGGTTGCGAGTTCGAAACTCGATCCAACCAAGGACCCTGGTGTACGTGGTGGCTGGTGCGCATTAAATCTGTCGTGGCCTCAAATGTCATCACGTTGGTTTGCTGTAGAAGTGGGTGCCGGCGCAGTCATGTGACCGTATTGCAAAATCACACGGTGCTTTGTACTCGGATACTATTTCTCTCCAGAATTGATCCCGGACCGTATCCAGTAGCCCGTCGTGTTATCCACCTTGACGTTAATTACCTACCTACTCGGTTGCTAATCCATGACTTTAAACAGTGGGCTACCACTTCCCCGTTTGGGAGAAGATAATTTCAAAGCTTTCTCTTTTTTAGTAAGACTGACCTGGAGGGGGCGAAACGAAAGGATGGTTTCTTTTAAGCCTTGTATTTTGCAGATGAAAAGTGTTCACGTCACAAGCTCACCAACCATTGCAAACGCAATACAATTTCTTTTATATAAATGTTTTTGCATAATTACCACCCCATATTAGGTAATGGGGCCACCTCTTTCGACCCCCCCCCATCCGAACCTCGCCCCTGGATGTCTAAAGACATGCGAGGCCTCGGGTAAAGCAAAGACGGAACCACCTGATCCGTGGTGAGGACCCCCTTCGTCGGTGTTTCCTGTTATGGCTTTCTTCATCTTTCCGATTGCATTTCCACAACCGAAGAAGAAACAATGGAACTCATGTGTCGCAATTAGCGTGAGTGGGCATTGTTCGGAGGCTTTCAATTACAGGGGGTAATCGCTCAAAACAGGAATCGAATGGGCGAAGAGCATCCACCCAGGCGCGATTCCGAAAGGTTGAATCGGCAAGGATCAACGACTTCGAACCCTCTTCGCGGTCTGGAATTTCCTCCAAAAACTTTTTTCACCTGAATCTATGAACTCTGATATATTTGGTATATTTTAATTAACGTCGTACTAGAGCAGTGGCGGATTAAGCGGACTAAGCCGAAATACCGAAGGGACCCCGAGCTCTTAAAATGTCTTTTCATTTGGGTTCAAGAAAGGTTGTGACAGCGTCTTTACAATTCTTTTATCTTTTGCAACAGGAGAAAGGTCGTTTCCTGATTTAAAGAGTGTAAAAATTATTTTAAGGAGTTCTATGGAAGAAGAAAGATGAATTAATGTGGCATTCTGTATACAGAGCAAGAAATCGTAAACCATATTGACACTATCAAAATAATTGACGAATTTGCAAGAAATAAAGCAAGACAGAAATTCATATAAAAATGTTTTTTATGAAATTTTTGATTACTTTTCTTTTTTGTTAATAACTTAATAAGTTGTCTTGAAACTTTTTTTATAATTTGAGTTTGAGGGTCCCGAAAAATTTTACCGCTTGGGGCCCCCACTTGACTTGATTCGCCACTGTACTAGAGCAACTCAACGGGCTATTGACGACAGTTCGGGATCAATACAAAAGGGAAAGAGCCTTATGTAATTTTGAACCATGGTCAGATGACCGACTATGCATTCTGAATTTATCTCAAGACAGATTTTTACTAGACTAGAGCAACTCAACGGGCTATTGACGACAGTTCGGGATCAATACAAAAGGGAAAGAGCCTTATGTAATTTTGAACCATGGTCAGATGACCGACTATGCATTCTGAATTTATCTCAAGACAGATTTTTGAGCCGCATGAAAAGGGCGATGTAGTTCATTTACATCGCACTGGAGCAACCCAAGGGTCTACTGGCGACTGTCAGGGATTCATCCCAATTGGAAAGATACGAGGACAACACCACGACATTTTGTGTCACGGTCACATGACGAGGTCAACCCCTGAGCTGGCACCCCCACTCTCCAAACTTCCACTCCACGCCAACGTGAGGACCTTCGAGGTCACGACAAATTTAACACACACCAGCCTCCACGTACATGACGGTCTTTGGTTATAACTAGCTTCGAACTCGTAACACTCCGGTTGCGAATCGCTAATCTACCAACTGGGATACCATGGGCCAGTAGCAATGCGGAATTTTTTTCAAAATAGGAATGTAAATATCATTATTTACTGAACATGTTGCATTTTATCACTAGTAAAAGTGGACAGTGAATCCTGAGGTGACACCCCACTCTCCAAACGTACAAACCACGCCAACGTGGGGACATTTGGGACCACGACAGATTGAGCGTGCACCAGTCCGCGCGTAAGCTAGGGTATTAAGCTAGTTGAACCGAGTTTCAAACTCGCAACCGTACGGTTGTTAATCCAATGCTCTTCCAACTCTTCTCAGAGGCACAGATTTGACTAAAGCGCGCCAAACACAACGCCAAGTAAAAAATGTGAAGTTAGAGGGATTTAGGAACAAGGTAGGATTATAGCAGAAACAAATTGTATAACGGCAGTGTGAACTCTGTTTTCAGCAGACAGTAAGCCCCGTGGGAGAAGAAAAGATCTCTCGTGTACCTCGAGTGCTTGAAGACCGTGTACACTTACAGGAGATGTGTCCTTGAAGGTGCATAAAAAAGGAGGCGCTGTGTTATAAAAGCCAAACTACGCATATCCCTTCCTGTGTCTGCTTTTCGGTCCAGTTTTTTCACTGCAATTTGCTTCGGTAAGGTAAGGTAATTTTACTGAACGTCCTACTAAGCGACACAGCGGGCTATTCACAACGGTCCGGGATCAATCCCTTAAGGGAAAGATCTGAGGACGACACCACGTCATTTGGAATCACTGTCAGATGACGAGGCAACACCTGAGCTGGCACCCCACTCTCTAAACTTTCATTCCATGCCAACGTGAAGAACTTCTAGATTATTTGCACCAGCCTCGTACATGGCGGTCTTTGGTTGGAACTAGCTTCGAACTCGCAACCCAAAAGGAAGCCAGAGAGTTAAATTCTGAACAAAACCCAATAACGTACTGACGCTAATGCTTTGGAAAAACTCAAACTCATACCACAAAAAACAAAACAAAAAAACAAATTTTAAAAACTAATACACAGACGCACCGATAGAAAAGCCACCACCACACTATCCAAAGAACAGGCCATCTTAAAGGCATGGAAATTAAACTGTGATGGAACCAGAATGTACACATTGCAAGAACCTGTCTGGGGGTTGAATTCACACCTCGTACTATAGACACCTGCCTCAGCCCGTAGAGTTGATCTAATTAAAAATTACCAAAATCACACGCCTTGTAATAGTAGCTGCCCTTCAAACCATCCATTATCATCCTGAAAAACAGCTTTATAGCGAAAAATAATCGACATCGACAACGCTATGCAAAGTTCACTCGGCGCCATCTGACTCAGAAATGGACATGATTAAAAAGGTGAAGGTGTCGAACTAGAAGAGAATTGGCAAACTATTTTTTTCAGATTATTGTTGTCGGTTTCGCCGACCAACCGGTATAGTGGTTAAGGTGTTAGCCTCTAGATCGGAAGGTTCCTGGTTCGAATCCGGGTCCGGGCATGGATGTTTGTAAGCGTATGGTGTAGAGGCGGTTGGTGCACTTTAAATCTATCGTGGCCGAAAGTCCTCACGTTGGGTTGGCATGGAAGTTTGGAGAGTGGGGTGCCAGCTCAGGTGTTGCTTCGTCATTTGAGCGTGGTTCAAAATGACGAGGTGTAGTCCTCGGATCTTTCCCTTAAGGGACTGATCCCGGACCGTCGTCAATAGCCCGTTGTGTTGCTCTAATACGACGTTAATTAAATTTACTTCCTTACCTTACCCGGACCGTCGTCAATAACCCGTTGTGTCGCTCTAGTACGACGTTAACTAAAATTACCATTACCATTACCATTGTTATCAGTTCCCCTCTCGATCAAGGGGCTGCGGTTGGAAGAGTCGATCTTGCAACCAGTGGGTTGCGAGTCCGAATCCAACCGACCGTCGTGTGCAAAGAGGCCTTTTGCACGTTAAATCTTTCGTGGCTTCCAATGGCCTCACGTTGGCGTGGCGTGAAAGTTTTGAGAGGGTGTATGTCGGCTCAGGCGTGACCTTGTCATCTGACCATAGTTTAAAATTAAGTGGCATTGTCCTCAGGTCTTTCCCTCCGGATTTGATCCCTGACCGTCGCCGCAGACCAACCGGTCTGGTGGTTGAGGTGTTAGCCTCTAGATCGGAAGGTTTCTGGTTCGAATCCGGGTCAGTGCATGGATGTTTGTAAGTGTATGGTGTAGAGGCGGCTGGTGCCCCTTGAATGTGTCGTGGCCGATAGTCCTTACTTTGGGTTGGTGTGGAAGCTCAGGTGTTGTGGCTGACAGTGGTGTTGTCCTCGGATCTTTCCGTTAGGGGATTGATTCCGGCCCGTCGTCAATAGCCCGTTGAGTTGCTCTAGTTCGAAGTTAATTAAAAATTACCATGACCCACCCAGCAAAAAAAATCAGCATTTTTCCTTCAAAAAAATATCTATTTTGAAGGTTTTTTGCAGGTGAATGCAGGTTTTTTGAAGGCAGTTAGATAAGTGCAGATTTTACGCGTTGAAAATGCAGAGGTTTTGAAGGAATAATGGTTTTCTTCATTAGTACTGCAGTTTTTCGGAAATTAAATTTATAATTTTTCCAAATTAATTTTACCTTCATAAAATCTGCAGTTTTTATAAAGGAAAAATGCAGTAAAAATGCCTTCATAAAAGTCCTTCATAAAAACTGCAGTTTTTATGAAGGAATTTTATAAAAGCATTTTTCCTTCATAAAAACTGCAGTTTTTTTGAAGGAAAAATAAAGTTTGAAGTTAAAGTTTTGTTTCATAAAAAATGTAGTTTTTATGAAAACACTTATCAACTATTATGTTTTATTAAAATTAATATATATATATTTTTTATATTAAATATTTTCTTTAAAAAAAAGTGAAAATTTTCTATAGTAAAAAAATTGCATTTATTGTCGATATTTCATTTTTCAGTATAATCATAAAATGTAACCTTGTATTTGTGATACTGCTAGCCAAAAAACATTCGATTAAAATCTTTATTTCAACGCATCTAATGTATTTCTCCAACATACCAAATATCTGAATTTGGTCTGTTATATTAACTCCCAACAAAATTAATAATTTGCATATATCTTGGAATTATAAAACTAATCTATAATGAATTTGTTGTATGAGATGTTAACATTTTATGAATATTTTCAATGCTAAAATTCAATTGTGAAGACAGGAAATTCCTATCACGTACCAATAATATGTGATAAGTTTTTATATTATGCAATATATCACCTGGTTTCTTATTTTGTAAAAGTATTAAATCCCTCCAAACAAAATTTAAGTGGGTCTGGGACACATTGAAAGAAAAATTTATTAATTAATTTAGAATTTTGAATTTTTTTGTACTGATTACCCATCTAACTAATAAGCGAAATCACAACACAAAATTTTTCCAAAAGTTTTTCTAAAATTTTAAATTAAAATTTCTTGAAAAAAAGAGTGGTCATTTTAAATTGTTAAAATTCAAAATATTCTTGTACAATTTTCGAAATTCTTTAATTTTGATTCAACAATTTAAAAAAATATTAATTTAATTTAATAAAAAAATATTTGGATGAAAATTTTTGAAAATTTTAAGGTACTTTTTTTTAAAGTCATATTTTTAAAAGTAAATATTTGTTTCAAATTTGCAGAATCAAAATTAAAGTATAATGTTTGAAAAAGATATATTCCAAAATTCAACCCCTAAATTTGATCGGTTTTCGAATTATAGCAATTTGAATATAGGAAATCTTGAAAAAATGTAACATGGAGAAAAGCGCATTTAAAGTTTTAAAGACAGATGTTGTTTCCATGACAACAACTGTCAAGAGTGTTAGATTTTCAGAACAAAAAGCACCACAAAAATTATTATATCTCTAGTTCTAATTAAGATAGAAATATGATTTAGACGTCTTTTTAAGCAGAAAAACACAGATAATTTCTTAAAATAATAAAAAGTGTTTCGAAAATTTGACGATTTTTGTGTCTCGGACCCCTTTAAACCATTTTCAATTTATTCATAGTGAAAAAAAACAAAGTCCAAAACAGAGAAAAAACAAACACTACATTAATTCACCACGCTTGGATATGACTGTTACGGCCTAATGGATAGCACGAGTCCAATCATCTGATCGTGATTTAATGTTATGAGGTGTTGTCCTCGGTTCGTTCCCTTGTTAATAGATCGTGGAACATTGTCAATAGCCCGTTGTGTTGCTCTAGGTCGACGTTAATCCCACGATTTTTTTTTTTATGAATCCAAAATAATGTGTTTACTTATCTCACCACCAGATGGCTCCACCAGTCATTCATCATCATGATAAACAGTCAAAAAACTGCAGGTTTCCTGCAGGAATTTTGTCCGAAATTCATGCAGGAAACCTGCAGGTTTTTTGTCCGAAATTCATGCAGGAAACCTGCAGGTTTTTTTTTGAAGTTTTTTTGCTGATTTTTTTTCCTGGGCAGACCTCTTTGCCAATAGCCTATTGCGTTGCTCAAATGTAACGCTAATTACATAACTACTCATCTCGCTCGACACCTTCGCCGAGGCCCAGTGCGACGTGAATTCAAATACCTACCTTTGCCGAAGCACAAATCTATACACGTGACCCGCTGTTCGTGATCTATTACCAACCATCCCTCACCACTCGTAAAGTAACGCACCACCGATTGATGGTCTGGGAACAGGCTGATATTCAATCTGGCCACAAACGGATGACTAATGCCAAACGCTCGTGGTCATTAGACAGATTCAGTGCACACAGAAGATATATGTGTGTGGTGTAGGAAAATCTCGATCCAAACGATCCACTCCAAAGTTCCACTGAGAAAGCACTTTCGAAGAGATAAAAGAATCCTTATCCTAATCCTACAGGATGTCTTCATGGGAATGAGTGATAAGTGATTCCTTTGTTTATTTGGTTGCGATGTGCGCAGAGTGGAACAGATTTGTAAACAGATAGAGAGGGTTTCACTCACTAATTATCACTGTCGTTGCGTCTGGTGATAACGAGATGTTTCGGGACAGTAAATTGACGGAATCGCCTGGATCAACATGTTTGCTGGCCGAACTCATCTCTTTGGGTTGACACCAGATTATATCGTGCGAGTTCAATGGATTGGGCAGTGATTCCTTTTCTCTTCCGCTTGCGTGGTGTCAGTTAGATCGGACAGTGGTGCCGATGGGAGGAAATTATTGGGAGGGGCAGAAGTAAAACCACAGTTGCTTGACATGTTTTCGGTAGGTACCTTAGAATCGGGCGAATAGAAGCAGTTTTGTATTCGACAGCAATGTTAAGCCTTTTTCTTCTGCACTTAAAATTATGGTGGTCAGGTGGGAAAAGGTGAAGATACAACTGTTTGAAGTGAAGTGACCGTCATTTCGGAGAGATTAACACGATGATTCCCGCTTCCAAAAATTTCTCGGTTGGAGGAAGAGTAAAAGATAACTGTAGGTGGTTCGTTAGTACCAACCACTAGTTTTGAGTAAATATTGAAATCATAAACATAACATCAGAAGAATGGATTAAACTTGTTTTACTATAACATATTTTACACTTCAAAAATTAACCTATTAACATCGACGAAAATTGAATGCAATTCTACAGTCATCACGTTCGAAGCCTGGGAAGTAGAAAGCTAGAATGAATCTTAAGTCCAAGATCTTATATAAAAATCATAACGAACGTTCCTTCTTTTTATACTCAATCTTAGCATGTGTATGCAACTGTCAACCGATCTATTTTCGCACGTGCGAACTTTCGATCGGAACGTCAGAACAGTTGCCATTGGTTGTCGATTTGGTAAGGGTAATTTTAGTTAACGTCGTACGAGAGCCACACAACGGGTTATTGACGACGGTCCGGGATCAGTCCCTTAAGGAAAAGATCCGAGGACAACACCTCGTCATTTTGAACCACGGTCAGATGACGAATTAACACTTGAGCTGGCACCCCACACTCAAAACTTCCACACCAACCCAACGTGAGGATTTTCGGCCACGACTGATTTAAGGTGCACCAGCCGCCTCTACACCATATGCTTACAAACATCCATTCCCGGATTCGAACCAGGAACCTTCCGATCTAGAGGCTAACACCTCAACCACCAGACCGGTTGGTCGGCTGTTTTACTTTGGAGGTTAATGAGTTGTTTACCGAATGTAGACTTGCCTCTACACAACGATTTAGCCGAACGCGCGATTGGGTTGCTGGTATTTTTCGTTGCAAAAACATTCCTTAACCCTCCAAGTGGTTTGGACGAGGTTCCTCGTCCATCCAGATCGGTCCCAATTTCAAGAATGGTGTTAAATCTTCATCGAGATAGTGTTAACGATTTGATGAGGAGATCAA
This sequence comes from Metellina segmentata, assembly GCA_947359465.1. Lineage (NCBI taxonomy): Eukaryota > Metazoa > Arthropoda > Arachnida > Araneae > Tetragnathidae > Metellina > Metellina segmentata. The sequence goes on along the minus strand of OX375874.1, from coordinate 4,996,334 downwards.
CAAGATAACGAGATTTCCCTTTCCATCAACATCTTGTCAGTTTTGTTACTTGATTGTCAGATTGACGGATTTATCAGACTGATGGCGAGACAACCACCTGGAGGGTTAGTTTGCAGAGGGTAGAAAGAGAGTGTTGTGTATTGGATGACTACATTTTGTCAGAACTACTGTTTCCGAAAACAAAATCGCTCCTCGAGATAAGGAGAATGTAGCGCAACATGACTCAAATAACTAATCATCGGGGTGATTTTGATATTTAATGAGACAAAATATTACAAACAAGTCACGAAACACCACATAAGAAACAATTACAAGATAAACATATTAATTTCGGTAGGTTGCGTTAACCATGACTCCGATAGGTGGCGTTACGAGTGATGTAAGGTTAGGTAATGGTAATTTTAGTTAACGTCGTACTAGAGCAACACAACGGGCTATTGACGACGGTCCGGAATCAATCCCTTAAGGGAAAGATTCGAGGACAACACTTCGTAATTTTGAACCACGGTCAGATGACGAAGCAACACCTGAGCTGGCACCCCACTCTCCAAACTTCCACGCCAACCCAATGTGAGGACTTTCGGCCACGACAGATTTAAGGTGCACCAGCCGCCTCTACACCATACGTTTACAAACATCCATGCCCGGGACCCGGATTCGAACCAGGAACCTTCCGATCTAGAGGCTAACACCTTAACCACTATACCGGTTGGTCGGCGATGTAAGGTTAGGAGTCTTACAAGAACTCAAAAATGCTCACTTCAATGGAGTGCCAAAAGAGCAAAAATCTCAAATCACATTTTACTTCTACATTTGAAATTTGTGCAGATTTCTGTCATTTTCTAAATTAGAAAGTGTTAACTATATTTCTGGTAATTGGTAATTGGTAATTTTTAGTTAACGTCGTACTAGAGCAACACAACGGGCTATTGACGACGGTCCGGGATCAGTCCCTTGAGGGAAAGATCCGAGGACAATACCTCGTAATTTTGAACCACGGTCAGATGACGAAGCAACACCTGAGCTGGCACCCCACTCTCCAAACTTCCACGCCAACCCAACGTGAGGACTTTCGACCACGACAGATTTAAGGTGCACCAGCCGCCTCTACACCATACGTTTACAAACATCCATGCCCGGACCCGGATTCGAACCAGGAACCTTCCGATCTAGAGGCTAACACCTTAACCACTATACCGGTTGGTCGGCAACTATATTTCTGGATCTGGACTTCTTCGGGTTTCACAGAATCGTTGATTAAATGTAATTATGTCATCTTTCGATTTGTTGGTTTTATGTTGTATTGTTGCGAATCAAAAATGAAAATGTAATGGTTCCCAAGAACTACGAGGGGTTGAGGACCATTAGGTGGTGACATTAGCAACGCAATGGGCTGTTGGCAACGGTCCGGGATCAATCCCCAAAGGGAAAGATCCGACAACAGCACGTCATTTTGAACCACAGTCAGACGATGAGGTCACACCTGAACATCCACACCTCACCAACGTCAGGATATTTGAGGACAGGACAGGTTTAACGTGCAACGACTACCACATACACGAAGGATTTTGGTCAGGATTTTCGAATTCGCAACCCTCCTGTTGCAAATCCGGTACTCTTCCAACCGGGCTACCGTACTCTGTTTATCACTCTGGAGTGTGATGTGTTTATTCGAGAATAGGATGGTTCTGAGAAAAAATAATAATCTTCGTGCCTTCATAATATCTCATGGGCCCCGGTTTTGAATGAGCAAGGGATGAACCACCTGAGGGTTACGAGTTTCAAACTTCATCCTAACAAAGATCGTCGCGAACGTGGGGTACATTAAACCCATCGTGTCCTCACGTAGGCGTCGCGTGGAAGTTTGGAGAGTGGGGTGCCAGGTCAGGGTCGACCTCATTACCAGACCTTGGTTCAAAATGATGAGATGTTGCTCTTGTTTTTTCCCCTTCGGAGTTGATCCCGTTCCGTCGCCAATAGCATGTTGCGTTGCTTCAGTGCGACCTAAATTCTACTACTCCCTCATATATTGCAGAAGGGCCGCTGTAGCTCAGTCAGTAGAGCGTCGGGCTCGCATCAAAGGGTTGTGGGTTCTGTCATCGGCGGAGCCTGCAATTCTGATGATTGCGAGATCGGCGCTTCGACCTGGCTAAAGACCGTCGTGTTCACTAATGGTGACTGGGGCACGTTAAATAGGTCGTGGTCACAAAGTCCCCCATGTTCCCATACCAAATCAATACCTCTGGGGGTACCTGATCAGAGGGTTATCGGCCTCTGATTGGGATCTAAATTAATGTGTGAGTGAATGAATGTATGAAAGGGACCATCCTGTATAACGGATGTGTCATGTATGTCGAGCAAAGACGGACTTCCTCCCAATGGGGCTCAATAACATGGAAGGCGCACCCCCTCGCCTCTTGCCGTCTTCGACGGGCCTGGAAACAACAGCAACAGCAATATTGCAGAAAATTATTAATTTAATGCACTGTTGATTGAGCTGTTATATAAATATCACAAAAGTATGTTATTTTTTTATTTCATTCATGAGAAAGCAGATTTTTTACTGGGGCTTCATAATCCTACTGTAGAGCACTGTCACAGCTTTTATATTTCTATCAAATGGCATTTCCCTTTCCAGTTTCCTTGCAGGAACCTCATTGGCCTGAAGAAGAGGGCCCACTTCCCCACCAGACGTGCCCACTGAACCCCAACTGGGCTTTAGTGGACCCAATCCATCTTTCCCCCGTTCCTTTCAGCATTCCCCATAGAGGTCGCTGCGGGAAGTCGACACATATCCAAGGGTCGCGCCGGGGAATGTCCATCACAGATTATCTCAGGCAGCATCTTCTGCCTGGATAAATACGCACACGAGATATCTTCAGTGACGCTCATTCTTCAGTGTCTTCGTTGGTTCACTGGGGAGGCTGGGGCCAGCCCCCGAAATGTTATTCAAGCTGCCAAAATAAAAGCTCGAGCTAACTCAATCGAAGTTCTGGTAAGTCCGTAAGTAGAAAAATCGAGAATAGGTCAGCAAACGAGATGCTCAATTCGCATCACAGTTCATACACAATTGAATTGCGGTAGGTTGGTCATTAACGTCGCACTGGCGCAACACGACGGGTTATTGACGACAGTCCGGGATCAATCCCGAAAGCAAAAATCCAAGGACAACGCCTTGTCATTTTGAACCACGGTACGATGATGAGGTCGACAGCTGAGCTGGCACCCCACTCGCCAAACTTCAATAAAACGCCGACGTACGGACATTGGAGGTCACGACCAATTGAACTTGCACCAGCCTTCGTAAACACGACGGTCTTTGGCTGGACCGTTTTGCGAAGTCGCAACCTCCCTGTTGCTGATCCATTGCTCTTCCAACTAGTTACCGCGGTCCTAGTAGATCCAAAGGAATAGAAAACAGTGCTACGGTACATTGATCGGTTGGAACGATTGAACAGTAGGTACTACAGCATAATATATATACAGGGTGTTTCGAAACTCACGGGCAAAAATGCAAGGGGTGATAGAAAACATCTAAACAACCAATTTTCATCATACAATGCATGGGCGGAGAGCAAACGGTGAACCGCTAGGAGGTATACGCCGTTACTGTCACAAGAAAGAACGAAATACCGAACGGATAGAGGAGGTACTAAATAATTTTATTGACAGCATGCGTGGCAAAATTACAGGAACTGCTCAAAAGAGCAACCGTCTGCGGTAATGCAGACATTACACCTGTGACGTAGCGAGCGGCGCACGCTTTTTTCAAACACACCCGGCATGTCTCGGACGGCACCGGCAGCAACAGAAATCCTAGCAATTAGGTCCTCGTCGGAGTCGATGGGGCTTTCGTAGACGAGCCTTTTCGAATGGCCCCACAGGAAAAAGTCCAGACAGGAGAGATCGGGTGATCGTGCCGGCCAAGGTGTGGGCCCACCCCGACCAATCCATCGCCCTGGGCATTTAGCGTCTAAAGCGCTCCGCACATCTAAGCTGAAATGGGGTGGTGCTTCGTCATGCTGGAACCACATACGTGCTTGTATGTTGACTGCAACAGTGTGAAGTAAGTCTGGTAATACCTGTTGTAAAAATGTGAGGTATGTTCTGCCGTCCAGTCGGAATGACAGAAGGTATGGTCACCCACAATTCCAGCCCAAACATTTACGCTGAAACGCTTCTGATACGCATGATGACGTGTGTCGTGACGTGTGTCCACGGTAGAAATGACGATGTGTTAGAAAACTCGCGCTTTATGCTTTCCATTACAGCGCCGTCTAGCGGTTCACCGCTTGCTCTCCGCCCATGCATTGTAAGGTGAAAATTGCTTGTTTAGATTTTTTCTATCACCCCTTAAATTTTTGCATGTTTCGAAACACCCTGCATATATCGATTGCAACGAGTGAACGATTGCAACGAGTTACAGCATATTTATCGGTTGCAAGCGAGAATCCATCGGTGATTAACTGAATTGGAAGAAGGTTGGTCAAGACGAGAAGAATCTACACTAGTGAGTGACGCTGACGAAATTCGAATGTCCTCAAGACTTGTCACTGATGGTACGGAGCACAGGTGTAGAATTAAATTCAGTGTTCTGGAACACAACTCCAATCAATTGCAATTGTTTTCAGGCATTTAGTCAGAATTTTGAAAACTGCAGTCAAATCGAAAATAGACATAAGAAACACAACTATCGGCTAAATATGTATTGCAAATATAAAACACATCAAAATTAATTATTTTACTTTATTTAAAACCAAGGCGTACTTTAGAATTTGCAATTCTGTCGATAATTTTAAAGTTAAACTAGCCGGGCTGCGCCGGCTAGCTCTCGGCAACTGTAATCACGAATGTTCACATTTGCTCATTTGTGAATGAAAAGGCTTAATCTATGTTTTACTCTATGTATAGGTAAGCTATTAGTAGTTGGTTACAGATAAATAGTTGCATCGTAAATCTTTCAATTAATAAACAATTTTTGATAAAAAATGGTAGGAAAGGTTTCAGACCTTAGAAACATTTTATATTTACCAATACACTACAACTCAAAACTGCAAAAATCAGCCAAGTCTCTCAGGTGTTCAATCGTTGAAATGGTCATTAGAGACATATCAAGTGCAACATTTAGATTTTTTGTCCTTCTCTCTTGAGACATGTGAAGAGTTTCACATTTGCAATTAGCTCTCTTTTATGCATTTGAAACGGTTTATTCTAATTTCATAATAATTCCATCGTTAGAACATTTCGTAAATTTTTTATTTCTATTGAGTTCCTATTTCCAATAAAGGGCATGGCAAAAAGTGCACAATTCTGGCAAATTCCCGCAGTTGTGTTCTTAAACGTCTGAAAGATTTTCACTTGAAACATGTTGATAACTAAGCCTTCGTCGAGCTCTACGTTAATAACATTGCTCAACCGTTTCATCTCTATCGTCAGCATTTCTTGTAGCTCTCCGTTCAAACGACTGCTCAACTGATTCATTTGCGCGGTGAGTTCTTTTTCGTGCATTTTTAAGCTGAAACTCCATTTTGCATAGAAATTGACCTCGGCTATTTGAAAATAGCAAGAATTCAAAACATCTGGGTTATTTTATTTACGCTGATTGTAGCCATTCGACGATACACAAATAACGTGGATTTCGGGTCCACGTACGTTCGTTAGTGATTTATATATATATAGATATTTTGTCATTGGGTATAGAAGATGTGTTATTTATAAAGTCAGCGATTTGGGCAGTGTAGGGTGGATGTTCCGTAGCTAGAGAAAAAAGGTGTGGCAAGTAGCGCGCTTTGCGCTGCGGATCATCGTAACTTATAATTGAAAAAAAATCGACCAAAACTTTGACAAAATTAAGTAAAAATTGTTTTAAGCACTTTGTGATCCCGGGGTATGGAGATTGCAAAAGGATTTTAACAAGTGACGGCCGAAGGGGTTCGATTGCATTCAGAACCTGAATGCCTCAGTTTAGTGTTTTTAATTTGGCCATTGGAGACGGAGAGGGGGTGCTAGACGCCGATGATGGATTGGAATGGGGGAGAATTGCTTCTTCGGAGAGACTCGCAAATGGCATCCCGGAAAGATTTATGTCTTTCTTCCGCCCATGGACTTTGCTATAATGTTACCCCTTGAAAAAAGAGTAACGAGATGGAGCTGCTCTAGCTACAACGTGAAACACGGGATTAGTTACTTTTTGAGTGTATTTCTTCCTGCTCGCTGCTGCCGAGCTCCTTTTCTTTCATTATTTCTCGACTCGTATGCAGTGTGGCTCCCACGAGGAGGCAGTCGACCTTGGGTCAGTCGATTTTCGAATAGGTGTGAAAGGTCGTTAGGAGGAGGATTTGCAGTCTGAAAAAGCACGAAAAGCGACCGTCATGGGTGGTTCCTCCCTCTCGCTTAGACTTAAACGGTCGTCATTAGCTGTTGAAGTAAATTTACATAATGAAGTGAGCAAAAAAAGATTCAAAGGTCACAGATACGACAGAGCTCTTAAAAATGAATACAATTTTTAAACAAAATTATTTAACATGAAAATGCGTCGCAAGCAACCAACACATAAATGTGAATTTATTTGTTGCAACTAATGTAAAAAAAACACGATAGACAGGAAATCCCGAACTCAATAGTCGTAGGTCCCGATCTGTTTAAACCTCATGTTACAAAACAAGACCATAGAGCGACAAAAACCAAACTGAGAAGACATGACCTCAGTTAATTGATATGAACTTTACCTTTCTTTAACCAATCGCAGATGATGGAAGGTTTTCCATATCTCTTGCCTTCCAATACAAGCAGGAGTGTGCATCCCATTTGGAAACAGGTGGTCTCAGCCAATTGCAGATAACTCCTCGGTCTCATTTTATGAACTAAGGAAACTGATAAAGGTAGATGTTTTTTTAGGTTGCTATTCTGATTACCCTCTCTCCGGAGCAACACAATGGGCTATTGGCGACGGTTCGGGATCTATCCCTAAGGGAAAAATCCAAGCACAACGCCTCTTAATATCAAGCACAGTCAGATTACGAGGTCAACACCTTAGCTACCATCCCCTCTCTCCAAACTTGCACAACACACAAAAGTGGAGACATTTTAGGACACGATAGATTTAACGTGCACCAGCACCCCGTATACACGATGGTCTTTGGCTTTACTGAGTTCCGAACTCGCAACCCTTCGTTTGCTAATCCGTAGCTCTTCCGCCCTAAGTTTATCTATAGCTATCGAATTTGGCAAGTTTAATCACCTTTGCACCATTGGACTTTTCCACTGTCATCTGCCGAAATGTTTAGCTGCACATTTGCGATAACATGAGTTTCTTTAACTCAAAACATATTGAACAACGTTCCTATCTTCTAACGTTTTCACTGAACTCTTGATTTGAGTTTATTTTTTCTGTTGATAAATATATAAATTTATCTCCAGCGTCACTGTTTTACTACCGTAGTCAATAAAGTGATAACAGAACACTTCCTTTGTAGTGTTTTTCTCCGAATTGATGCTTTTCAACACATTTGAAAATTGCTACTTTTAGAAGCAACCGCTGTATTTTTATGCTTAGCTAACGAAGAATAGCTTTGACTCAAAAAATGGAATGCTCTCATCACGGTTTCAAAAATTATCGATAAAAGCCGAGTGTAGAGATAATGAACTGAAAAAGTGCTGAAGTGAGAAAGATCTCATAGTTTTCGATCGATAGCGCACACCATTATGGAGAGACTCGTAATCACTTTATAATCGATATGAAATCTAGTGAACTGTCATCGAGTCCTCTTTGATTTAACATAATAAATGACTTGTAATCCCCTCATTCCAAAGGACAAGTGAATTTTTGAAAGATCAGTTTGAGCAAATTCATCGAAGATGATCTAGAAAATTTTCGTTGTGCATGACATTTAATCGATTTATGGAATCGATACCAGATGTTTCATAAGATACTTTTACAAGACAATTTTTTTATCGGAGACACCATATTGAGTAGACATTCCAAACGCGTGATATTCAATTGATGGAACGAATTGATGAGATGTTTTAAGGAATCTTGAGTCGCAAGGTTCAATACTGAATTTTTGATCACCGACCAACTGAATCGCTTGTTTTTAAAACATGACATCTCCATTCCAGCCTTTTGTTTTATATATCTGGTAGGTTTGTTATTTGGGTGTTTTACGACGCAGTAGCCATATTCGGACACGCTGCGTCAGACGCAAGACATACAATATCAAGTAATAGCCATGTAAACAGAATGAAAGTTTTACCGACACAGAAATACACTTAGGGAGGGATGCACCTGACATGAATCGAGCCTGCCATGCTGTAGGGTTAGGATTCCTCGATAGCTGGATTTTCAAAGCGGGTAAACTAAGTTCAGATTTGCGGTGTAACAAGTGAGAGTGGACTGTATATTGAAGAGTTGATTGCGGTGAGAACACAAATGATGCAGTGATGCCTTTTAGAGAAAATTGCTGTTTATTTCAAAACGAAGAAGGAGCATAGCATTGCTCCGCTATGGGAGAACATCACATATCAAGGGCAAAATTCGTTCTGAGGTTTTGGCGGGCAAAGCCGGTTACAAAAGAAGGCAACCCCTCAGTGAGTGAGGGCGCGCCAAGCATGGCGCGTTAGCAGCAAGTACTAAACATGCCGCCCCCGTTGAAATATCTATTTCAATTATGTACAATTACAGTGTCCCTTTTTCAATGTAAACACAAATGCAATGAGAACAAAGAATGAAAATGAACTTACACATATACAGCAAAAACAAATAGCCGCAATCATAATGTAAAATAAATTTAAAAAAAATACAAGTAAAATATAACACATGTAAACACAATACACACAAAACACTAAGAAACCAAAGTATCCAGATTAAATAAGCAAAATTTTCAAACTAACATTTAGAGATTAACTATAAAATGTCATATCAGTTTTCCAGTGGCAATAATGCAATTTTAGAAATGGATCTCTTATAGATTCCAGAATGAGTTTTTATATTCACTACTCTTACTACATTGTCTTTGCCAGTGAAAATTTCTATGATTCTACCCAAAATCCACTTGCAACATGGAAGATTTTCTTCTTTTAATAACACCATGTCACCAACCTTTAAATTTTGTTTTTTAATGAACCATTTATTTCTTTCTTGCAATGTACTTAAATAGTTGTTTTGCCATCTTTTCCAAATAACTTGAACCATCTTTGTTGTTTTTTGCCATAAATTTAATCTGTTAGTATCAATATTTGTTAAGTTGGGCTCAACTATTGAAGTTATTGGTCTACCAATAAGGAAGTGTCCAGGTGTCAATATCTCCAAATCATCCATGTCGCTAGATAACGGAGTTAATGGACGAGAATTCAAGATTCCTTCAATTTGATGCAAAATAGTGAAGAATTCCTCATACGTTAATTTTGAATTCCCAACGACACGTTTTAAATGATACTTAAAAGATTTGACACCTGCCTCCCATAAGCCCCCAAAATTAGGTGCTCTGGGAGGAAGAAATTTCCATTGAATATGTTCATTAGATAGGAAATTGGATAAATATTCATCATGTTTTGTTACCAAAAGAATTAACCTTTTTAATTCAGTGTTTGTACCTACAAAGTTCTTTCCATTATCACTGAAAATAACTTCTGATTTTCCTCGTCTGGAAAAGAATCTTTTCAAACAAGCTATAAATGCTTCAGAGGTTTGATCAGTTACTATATCTAAATATACAGCCTTAGTAGCCATACAGACAAATATACAAACAAATATCTTATGATAAGTACCCTTTCTCTGGCCTTTGTACTTAATGAAATATGGTCCACAAAAGTCAATTCCTGTACAATTAAAGGGAGAATTTACATTTACCCTTTCTTTTAGAAGATTACCCATAATTTGATCATTTGTCAATGGTTTTGCCTTAAAACAGGTAATACATGTGTGAACAATCTTTCTACAAATATTCCTTCCATTTAAGGGCCAAAATTCTCTTCGAACACAATACAATAAATTTTGTGGCCCAGTATGCAAGTTTTTAACATGAAAATACGTAATGATCATTTCAGTTAATTTATTTTTATCAGGCAGAATGACTGGATGTTTCTGATCAAATTTTACATTACTATTTTGAAGACGACCTCCAACTCTAAGAATTCCTTGTTCATCCAAAAAAGGGTTTAGATTTCTAACCTTACCTGTTGGCTGTTTTCCATGGATGAGTGATTTAATATCGTCCTGAAAGGCAATTTCTTGCACAGATTTTAATATAAACACCTTGCTTCGATGTATTTCCCAAGTAGACAGAGGTCCGTGTAACTTACCCTCAGAATTTCTTAAATTGTGGGAGAACCTGTAAAGAAAACTTACAACACGCATTAACTTAGAATATCTATTACTAATGCTTAAAAGTGAGTCTAAAAAGGTAGAGTCCACAGTTAAAGTTAGAGTCTTGTCAGAGTCTTTTTTCAGTTCATGAAAATATTCATCATCAGGACGCAAGTCATCTTTGTTATTAAGTTCAATAGGCACTTCTTGAAGAAATTGTGGACCGGTCCACCACAAAGAATTATCCATCAGTTGATGAGGAGTTGTACCACGTGAAATGACATCAGCTGGGTTTTCAGAGGTTTTCACATGATGCCACGAAAAGTCTTTTGTCAATTCTTGTATCCGGGAAATTCTGTTCGAAACAAATACTTTAAGCAAATGGGATGAAGTATTGATCCATGCTAGAACTATAGTTGAATCTGAATAGAGGAAAGTTCTATCAATTTTCAAGTTGAGAGATGACACAGTTTTAGACATCAACTTGGCGAGAAGCTCAGCAGCACTTAACTCTAGTCGAGGTATTGTCATTGCTTTAATTGGAGCAACTTTGGATTTGCTACACAGCAATGACACCTTCACACAATTCAGCGTTGTAAGACAACGTAGATAGATGACAGCACCGTAGGCATCCTTTGACGCATCGGAGAAGCCATGCAGTTCGATTTCCCTTATGGAATCAGTTATTATGCAGCGTTGAATTTGGACCTTTCCTAGATCCCTTAAACTTTCTCTGAGCACTTCCCATTTGACCTTTTCGTGATGCGGCAACTCTTGGTCCCATTCAATTTTGTGTAGCCACAATTTTTGGAGAAAAACCTTTGCCTTTACAATCACTGGCCCTAATAAACCCAGTGGATCGAATAATTTAGCGATATCAGCTAATACAGTTCGTTTTGTACAAACACTTGCTGATGGAGTGACAGTGAAACTGAAGCTATCTTCCTTTGGATTCCATCTCAAGCCAAGTGTTTTAACGGTATCTTTATCAGAGTCACTAAATTGATATCCTTGATTTTCAGTAGGGACTGCTTCTAAAAGCCTTTCATTGTTTGCACACCATTTGTGCAAGTCCATACCACCGGCCTTTAGTAGGGAAAGCAGCTCCTGTTGCAGTTTTATAGCAGTAGGAACATCTTTAGCTCCAGAAAGGACATCATCAACATAAAAATCATTTAAGACTACAGCGGATGCTAGAGGAAAATTCTGTTTATCATCTATCGCTAATTGGTTCAATACTCTAGTAGCTAAGTAGGGAGCAGATTTTGTTTCATATGTTACTGTAAGGAGCTTATAAAGTGAAGGTTCCTCACAGTTTCTATTTTTCCAAAGAATGCACTGTAAGTTACACTGATCAGGATTCACCCAAATCTGCCTGTACATTTTCTTCACATCAGCAGTGAATGCAACTTTATGTTTACGAAACCTTAATAAGATTGAAAACAAATCATCTTGAACGACACCTCCTTTCATTAAACAGTTATTCAATGAAACACCAGAAGTAGATGCTGCAGAGGCATCGAAGACAACACGTGACTTTGTTGTACTACTATCAGCTCTGTACACACCATGATGAGGCATGACATATTTGACATTATCACATTTATCTAATTTTTGCATATGACCCAGTTCTTCATATTCTCTCATAAAATTACAATATAGATTTGACATGTTTGAATCATGATTTAAGCGTTTCCACAAGCTATCTAACCTCTGTTTTGCCATATGAATTGAGTTTCCTAATTGCATATTTTCCTTTAGAGGAAGGCTGACAATGTATTTACCTTCTTCATCCCTGTGATGAGTTTGCTCAAAATGACTTTCGCATTCTAATTCTTCCTTAATTTTAGGTGATGGTACGTCCAAGATATTTTCGATTTCCCAGAATTTTTTAATTAAACTATCCAAATTATTGTTTTCCGAAATTAAACCACAATGTTGTGATTTTTCTTTACTCTCTACAGCTCCGCTTAGAATATGGCCAAATACAGTTTCTTGCAGTGTTAATGACTTATTTATAAAGAGTCTATTTCCCTTTAAGATACTTAAGAATAATTATGCTCCTATCAATAAGTCCACTTTAGCAGGAGAAAAGAAATTAGGATCTGCAAGTTTAACATGCGAAGGAATTTTTATAGTATCTAAATCAATGAATGTAGACGGCATTAGATCCGTTATCTTGGGAATAATCAAAAAGTCCAATGTTGCTTTAAAGGAACCATCAGAATTAAATTGTAGAAATACTTTTTCTTTTTATATTAAGCGAAGTATTGGAGATCCCTGTGACAGGAATATTTATTTTTTCTTTTCTTAAACCAAGAGAATTGGCAAAATCGGTAGTCATTAAATTACACATACTTCCCGAATCCAATATCGCTCTACCGGAACGTACATTTCCCGAGCTATCCAAAATGTAAACAGTTGACGTCGCCAAAATAACGCGTTTCTTCTGTGTTACAAAACAGGTTGTTAGAGGCGAGGGGTTTAACGAAAGGGGGAGCGAGGGGTTAAACGAAGGGTGAATATCAGTTTCTACCATCGGCGTAGAGTTCGAGCAATAGGAGCTTGGTGCTTGAAAGGGAGTTGCAACTGCTGATTCATCATGGTTCCGGTGTAATAATGTATGATGTTTGGCTTTGCAATTAAAACAAAGGTGTTTCGATTTACATAAGGCCACTTTGTGCGATCCAAGACAATTTAAACAAAGATTATACTTTCGTACAATTTCGTATCTCCTTTGTGGAGAGAACTGTAAGAACTGGTCACATTTATGCAATGAATGGGTATAATTTTTACACAGCGTACAAAACTTATTGTTAGGCGATTTCACAAATAAGCTTCGCGTCTTATTCGTCTGTTCATGGGCTTCAAATTTAGGTTTAAACGAGAGACTTCGCCCAATCGAATTTAAAATTTGACATCTTCTTTCCAAGAATTCCAAAAATTCGTCAAAGTTAGGAACTTCATTATTTACTAAGGACAGTTCAAATTGTTTCCGAGTTTCCCGGTCTAGCTTTTGAAGCATTATGTTGATTAGCAGAACATCAGAAAGATTGTTCCGATCATATTTTAAAACTTTTAGAGCTCTCAAATTTTTAAGAATGCAGTCTAACAATTTACGTAAGTCTATTGCAGATTCATGTACAATTTTTTCTAGATTAATTATATTTTTTATATGCGTATCAACAATGATGCGTTTATTTTCATATCTTTCTTCCAGAGCTTTAAGGAGAGACTGATATGTATCTTCATAGGTTTCGACTAGTTTAGCTTCATTTCTTAAACATGACCGTAAATAGTAACATTTTTGATTTTCAGTTAAACTTGAATTATCATTGATCAAATTCAAAAATTGTTGCTTAAAAGAAGCCCATTCTTCAATTTTACCATAAAACAATGGCAGAGGTATATCAGGTAGTTTGATAGACACAGAATTCTTATATACCTCTTTATCACTAGAACCATTCTTAAGTAAACTAGAAATGGCTTTAGTTTCTTTTAGTTCATTTAGTAGAGATTTTAGGCTTACCTCTACATTATTGATTTCATCTTCTATTTCGGAGAGGTTCTTTTCCACTTCTTCGAATTCATCATCGGATGCAACTTGATAGAATTCTTCTCTGAGGTTTTCGAATTTGATGAGCGTTCTTGATAGAATGTCCAATTGCGTAGTAACTACCGTTTCCGTGCGAGTTTCCTTTTTTTCAATAAAGGCATGAAGCTTTGTTAGCTGCCCTTTGATGCTACCTTTCTTTCGATTTAAAGTAGTTAAATCTGTAGACATGGCGTATTAGATGAATGTCCAAGATGACTTCACTGGTTGGCTCCGGCTCTATCGGAACACTATATGTAGGGTTAGGATTCCTCGAGTAGGGTTAGGATTCCTCGATAGCTGGATTTTCAAAGCGGGTAAACTAAGTTCAGATTTGCGGTGTAACAAGTGAGAGTGTTGCGGTGAGAACACAAATGATGCAGTGATGCCTTTTAGAGAAAATTGCTGTTTATTTCAAAACGAAGAAGGAGCATAGCATTGCTCCGCTATGGGAGAACATCACATATCAAGGGCAAAATTCGTTCTGAGGTTTTGGCGGGCATAGCCGGTTACAAAAGAAGGCAACCCCTCAGTGAGTGAGGGCGCGCCAAGCATGGCGCGTTAGCAGCAAGTACTAAACACATGCCTACCACACGAAAGTAATGGAAATTAATCAACGTCGCTCTGGAGTTACACAACTCTCTATTGGCAACGGTCTGGGATCCATCCCCAAGGGAAAGAACCAAGGACAACGCCTCTTAATTTTGAACCACACCTCAGGTCAGACAACGAGGTCAACACCTGAGCTGGCACCGCACTCTCCAAGTTTCCACAGCACGCTAACGTCAGGACATTTGAGGACGTGCTACAACCCCCGTTTCCACAATGGCCGGACCGAGTTTTGAACTCGCAGCCCTCCGGTTGCTAATCCGTTACTTTTCCGCAGCCCTACAGGTTGCAAAGCCAGTGGCGGATTTTGGTCCCTTGTTTGGGAGTGACGATATGTAGATTAAAATGTGCTCCGAGATTTGTTCACTTAGTATTTTCTTAACGGCTTCCTATATACGGATATTTGACATTTTTGAAATAACTAGAACAAATTCACAGAACTTCTTAGCAGCTTATGTGTAGGCCTATCATTTTTAAGACCCAATCAAAACAAGGAAGAAGAAAAAATGTACAAGGACAAAAAACTTATTGTTGAAATCGAAACAGGAAACTAAATTATATTCTGTGTATTAAACACAAAAGTATTCACAGAGGTAAGAGATTTCAACGTGAAAAGGTTAATACTGAATATGAACTAAAGAAACACATTTATATTAAGACTATCTAAGACTTCCCTAAATATGGTTATCGTTATAATATCAATTCGTCCTCTTGATTTTTTTTAGCAAATCGATCTAAAATTGTTACTGGTGAAATTGCAATATTAAAATCTACATGCAACAAAGCCAAACCCACTAGCCGATCTTCTCTAATTGTGTTTTATGGCCATGTATTCAATCGTTTTAGAGCAGATACGCTACGCTTGGCGGTTGCTACAGTAATTGGTAATGTTACAAGAACTTTCAATAATACGTAGATCTCATGGTACACTGCAGGATCACAGTTTTGTAGTGCTTCAAAAGCAGACTTGGGTACTTTGCCGGTACTTGCTCGAATACGTTTGGTTCTCTAGTAAATCAACTCTACTTGAAATGTGTACTACTCATTTCGTCCTCTACTAATTCGGCTATTCTGTGATACCTCTTGCTTAGCTCGGTTCAAGATGCGAGGGGTGACTCTTCGTCCATTTTAATTTCACCAAGAGTCAATAGCACTTAATCTTGTAAATATAAGGCATTCAGATATTCCTGTGCGAGTCGGTCTTTTAAGTCTTCTTTTACGGAGTTTAACCAAGGTAAGTTTACATTTATTCGATGATAATTTTCAGGAGTTATGGCAGGAGCATTTGATCTATGAACTTAGCCTTCAACAGTAAGTGGGATTTTCTTTCATTTCCAAGACGCATTCTCTCAACCTCTCTGCATATATTCCCGAAATCGGGTTCCATATTGTTCTAAATTCACTTAGTATCGTGATTGCATCAGACAGCATCTCGAGCTTTCTTGAGGTCTAAACATTCGGTTTGAAAGAGCCGCGGTAGCTCAGTCAGTAGAGCGTCGGGCTCGCATCAAAAGGGTTGTGGGTTCTGTCCTCGGCGGAGCCTGCAATTCTGATGATTGCGAGATCGGCGCTTTGACCTGGCTAAAGACCGTCGTGTTCACTAATGGTGACTGGGGCACGTTAAATAGGTCGTGGTCACAAAGTCCCCCATGTTCCCATACCAAATCAATACCTCTGGGGGTATCTGATCAGAGGGTTATCGGCCTCTGATTGGTATCTAAATTACGATATGTGTGAGTGAATGGATGTATGAAAGGGACCTTCCTGTAAAACGGATGTGTCATATATGCCGAGCAAAGTCGGACTTCCTCCCAATGGGGCTCAATAACATGGAAGGCGCACCCCCTAGCCTCTTGCCGTCTTCTACGGACCTGGCACTCCTCTGGTCTGCCAGTGTAGGCATTAGAAACAACAACAACAACATTCGGTTTGTAAAATCATTTTTATGATGACTTAAGACATGTTGTGTTCAAGACTTTAGAGAGACAAGAGCAAAAATAAATTCTGAAGTGCACAATGATTAAATTAGTTTTTGCTTTGGGTGTTGAATTTGGTTCGTGCCACAAGTTGATATCTCCTCTAACGCATCCACGATCTTAATGAAATCTGCTTTGAATTTCATAACACCACAGTGTCTTTCGAACCATCGAGTTTCAAAAAGTCCAGAAAGTTGTTCTCTAATGTTTTTTCAAGACGCTACTTTCCGCTGAACCCGTGTGCCGACCAACCGGTATAGTGGTTAAGGTGTTAGCCTCTAGATCGGAAGGTTCCTGGTTCGAATCAGGGTCCGGGCATGGATGTTTGTAAGCGTATGGTGTAGAGGCGGCTGGTGCACCATAAATCTGTCGTGGCCGAAAGTCCTCACGTTGGGTTGGCGTGGAAGTTTGGAGAGTGGGGTGCCAGCTCAGGTGTTGCTTCGTCATCTGACCGTGGTTCAAAATTACGAGGTGTTGTCCTCGGATCTTTCCCTTAAGGGACTGATCCCGGATCGTCGTCAATAGCCCGTTGTGTTGCTCTAGTACGACGTTAACTAAAAATTACCAATTTTTTTTACCGCTGAACCCGTGAAAAAACTCACAACTTGTTTGATGATGCCAACAGAATTACGCACGCTTTAAACGGACGAAGATTTAGAGAAGCTAATTCAGACAGTTGCTGAAACATGGACAGTGGATTGCCATTTAAAACAATTTTTTTTAACTTCCTTTACTGCATCGCAACGATTAGATGTCATCACATTATCTGTACCAATACTAACCATTCTGGAAGAATCGAGTCCATTCGCATTTCCAGTTCGCTTTTAATTCAGCCGAAGTTGAATTAACAGGTAAGATAGTGGGCTTCTTTGGGAGCCTGGGAGCAGAAAGTGCTTAAAACTGCGACGTCGCAGAATAAAGTCTTTGCAGAACAAATTTTCCTTAATTTTAACAAAATTTTGTTACTTTTACACTTAATGCACCCTAAACTAATAGCCGCATCAGTAAAAAATAATTTCCATCTTGTTCAATGTACAATTTTTAATAAACCATGTTTATTTCGAAATATTTTGATCTGTAATCGGCAAACCGTCTGAGAATCGAGCAAAAAAACGAGCATGACGTCACAACGAGTTACAAGGTCATTTGGCAAATAGTAATATATATATATTTATGATAATTTTTCCAAAAAAAGAACGAAAATGTCCGATTTTTCCCGAATTTCAAAGAAAAATTATTAACGAAATTGAAATTTCTGAAAAAAATTCGACGAGCTGCAAAAGTTCACGTTGAGAGGTACTCTCTTTACAAAAAATCACGACTGAAGACTGAAAATTTCTACGTCTTTTGCTCACTCGTGTTAGAAATTTCGCTATTTTAATTTTGACACTTAATAAACCCTAACCTAATCGCCGCATAGGAAAAAAAATCTTCAAAATTGTCCAGGGAACACGATAAAGAACAAACCATGTTAATTTCGTAATTTTCTGATCCGTACTTTCTCGGGAAACCGTCTAAGAATCGAGCGAAAAAACCCAGTATACAATCCTGCGACAGCGGCGGCGACGGTAACTTTTTTAATTCGAGAGATAAGTTACGATGTGTTCTGCAATGCAAAGCGCGCTCCTTGACACACTTTTTTTTTCTAGCTACGAAACAACTTCCATACACCACCCAAATTACCACAGACACTTTATAAATAACACATCTTCTATGTAAATGACAAAATATTTAACTTCAAAAGTTACCGACAGAATTGCAAATATAAGTATGCCTTGGTTTTAAATAAAGTTGATTAATTTTTATGTTTTATATTATAAATATGCAATACATATTTAGCCGTTAATTGTGCTTTACTTTTGTTGCTTATTTTACTGCAGTTTTCAAAATTTGGAAAAAATGCCTGCAGAACAATTGTAATTGCTTGGAGTTGTGTTGAAGAACACTGAATATAACTCTGCACCTGGGTTTGGGAGTGCTATTTGACTTTGGTAAAACAGCAAACAATATCTAAAAACGTCAAGAAATTTTCATTAACTTCCATTCTTCTTGCTTCACCAGTCACGTATCTTAGTACAAATGTCAATTGAGAAATATGGGAAACATCTGTAGTTTCACCAACCATTGTGCTGTAGACACCTGTTTCATGAACTTGTGAAACGGTATAAGAATGGATTTCCATGTAAAAAAAATGAATTATGTCATTTTGAATGGTTTTGCTTATGAACTTGAGTTTTAGAAGACTCGAAATGTTTACGAAGATACTTCGTCTCCAGCGGACATTCTGAACATCAACAAAGCACGAAAAGTTCCTTCATTTGCCGTTGATGCCAATGAGAGTTCAATGTTACCATCATCTCGGTGACCATGCAAAGCTAGGTTTTGCCACAGGCGCCTCAATCCTATGATAGGACTTTACGCAAGTCCAACTTGATTGGCTAATCGGATCACATGACCTAGATACGTAGTCATGAGAATTCTTCTGTTGGCGATTTATCTCTTCCTTTGTGCTTTCTTCTTTTCTTTTCAGATCCATGGCTATGGGTGGGTAGAGGTGGGAGCCGAAAATTGTATCCTTTTATAAAAAAGTTAATAATTATATAAGTTAGTGTTTTATGTATGCTTTTTGTTACATCAGAATGGTCCTAAGCCAGCGGTGGATACGACACCATCATCCTAAAGCAAAGGGGACGGCAGAGGGGCGGAAAAATATCAGTTGGTAGTGAGTTCAGGAGTGGTTCTTAGATTATTTATGTAAAATCAACGAAAGCTTGGAAAAATATAAAAAGGGTATTAAAAATTGGGAAAAGTAAATTAGAATGAAAAGGAATTAAATTGGAATTTTTTATAAATAATTTGGAGGATCTAAAAAGTTTTCCGCCAGCTGGGTTCGAACTGGGGTAGTCATCCTCCGCTGCCGACGCTAATCTGAATGTGAGTGACTTTAACCGTTAGGCCATCGTTGCTTCACAAAAAGAAGCTCTTTAAAGTATAAGTACCCTTTAATATAAGTTTGCAAGAAATACTAACAACCATACAACATATATATGAAAATGAGGAGCAAATCAGAGTCAACTTGTCGGACACTTACGCTGTAAGCTGAGGCGCTAGTGTAAGTATTGTATTTCTACGAAACAACGCGCATATTCAAAATCAAATGGTTACTGCAACAATCAGATTGGCGAGATATCCAAGTGAAGCCAAGCCCGTGAAACTAGCCAATCAAATTGGACTTGCGTAAAGTACTATCATGGGATTGAGCCGCTTCTGTTTTGCCTGCCACACAGCTGAACCGTTTCAATAACTGATAGCTTAATTTTCGATTCCAATCGATTAATTCTTGGTGTTAAATACATACTTGATTAGCAACACCTCGAAAAATATTTTCGCACGTTTTAATAAAGTTGGAGGCTGCCTCTAATGCTTGCTTATAATAGTGGGACTCACCCCCTTTAAATAAGAGGAGACGAACATCGGAAGGAAGCGGTCGCTTTTTAAGATGCTCTGTTTTGACGAGCCTTATGGTTCCGTGGCAGATTGGATCTATAATAATGCTGTGCCCTCGTACTCTTTAATGAATCTTAACATAATTTTCCAATTTATCTTTTAAAATAAAGTTTAATATGCTGTAACCAGTCTAATCTCTAATTAAAGACCAGAAACGTTACAGTAGATAATTTGAGAAAGTTAGAATGATTTTTTTAAATTTCATAATTTATTTGAAAAATGTCGGCGTTCTTCTGTGTGTCGGTGATCGAAGAGATCGCCCCACCTGAAATCCGTCACTGTAGCAGAGCAGTGGACATACCCACTGAGTCACGACGCCCCTTTCATATTTTTGAAATCGTGTTTTAAAAACGTTCGTGAACAATGGAATCTCCAAAAGATGTAAGAAACTTTTTCGTTTCTTGTTTCGTGAATCAGTTATAAGACATACTAAGCCATTTCGTTTGAAATTGCAGAGTACATAATTTTTTTTTAATTATTAGACCTGTTCTAAAGTTTCTTCGTTGTCTATATCTGTTCATGGACGAGCCATTACGAATTTAAATCCATTTATAAAGAATATTAAATATCAATAGATACTGGAACGAGTCTAAGCTAACGAGTGGTTAATGATTCCATACTTTAAGCAAAACACTCGAGAAGAAATCACCACAAAAACATGTTCTATGGAAAATGAGGTCGAAAGAGTTTATTTGCAGCTCGGCTAGAAGAGTATTTATTCCATACGTAATGTAACAGGAAAACGTTATGGATGAACTCGTTCATGAACCTTGATCTGATCCCCAATAATGATTGTTCTCTTTGTTTACACATCCATTGATGTCGAAATGAAGTGAAAAGTTGAACAAGTCACGTGATCGACAGAGGCAGATATCTGTTATTAATTAGTTGATTAAACAACGTGTTAAAAATTTAGTTTTAAATGCTTTATTTAGAAGTTAATATTATTATTCTAAAACAAAATGGTGCCATTAAATAAAAAAACCCACCCTGTATGAACAACTGGTGTCAATTCTTATTTCCAACACAGTACTCAGCAGGTAGTTACGTCGCAATGGGATGGCTATTGGCGACGGTCCCGGAGGGATAGAACCGAGGACAACACCTCGTCATTTGAACCAGATGACGAGGTCAACACCCGAGCTGGCATCTCACTCACCAAACTTCCACTCCAAGACAACGTGATACATTTTAGGCCACCGGAGATTTAACGAGCTGTCAGATGACGAGAACGATCCCGAGTTGGTACCTGTTGGTACCGTTCGCTTACTTTATTTTTTAAGATGATTTTTCGCTTTACCCATTCATCCGATTGTAGAATTTCATCAGAAAACAAAGCTCTACCAATTAATTTTAGCAATATTATACATCTCTACAACTCCAATTCAGCATGGTCGAACTCTGCAGCAAAACTGCGTGAGTATTTTGTGAAGCACCCGGGCCGTAAGCACTGCCTCTGGGTGTTTTTAAAATTGAGGTCAGTATTTATTTGGGATTCCTGAAGGCTTTCGTAGGTATGAACAGGGATTTGGAAGGAAAACTGGCGAATGAATACCATAGCGAATGATTTTATACTGCTTGTGTATCCTCTTGTTGTCATTAGCCTAAAAACAAAAGATGTCAAATTATTCTGTGAATCCACGTACTTTAGTGAAATGTGTAGAGATAATTAATTAATTGTTAATAAGTCTCTTGCAGTTACCCTTAACGTCAGCAATAAGTGAAGGCAGTTTTCAAACTGTGAACACATCTTAGTTGAAAATAACCAATCAATTATAGAAAAAGATCCCATAGGAACGAAAAGAAATAAAAAAATATGATGTAACAGGTCAATGGATACTAACGAACATAGAATGAGAATGAGTGTTTTTTAATCAGAACATTAAACTATGACACTATAAATTCTTTTAACGCCAACCGGCAAAATGTAAACGAATGATTCGAAATCGCTTTCTATACAGTCAGCTGTTTCCAATTACAATTGAAAGCAGACTTTTAACTTATTTTTGTGTTCCAATTATAAGCGCATCAATATTCATAAATAATAACTGAAAGCGTGCCCAACCGTTTCAACGAATGGCGTGCGAGTTGATTTTTGCGTAATAAATATTTATGGAAGAAGCAGCTTTTGTGTTGAATGGCTGCTGCGGTTTTGCCATTTCGCCTTGCCAAGAACGGCGTGAAGAAAAATGGCGAAATGGAATATGCAAACAGCTGCGCGTGTTTGATAAGGTAATATTTTCGGAAGCAGATGTTTTTTATTAGTTTTGTAGCGATAGAGATCTGGGTTAAGATGTTATTTATACATTATATTGCTTTTTGTTCTGTTTGTTTTCAACAAGTCGAGAAGAGATCTAATAATGAATGCAGATACGGTGTGATTGTGCAAAAGCGGTGATTATTTTGTTTCTCTTACGAAGTGATCTCGTGATTAATAAATTGCACAATAAACGTTTTGCTTGAAGTTACCGTTTGTCATTTTGCGATGCAAAATAAAATGTTGTGTTTCTATTGTTGAATTAGTGATAACTGGCTTTGAAAGCTCTTTCGATTCCGCTGAATAAAATGTTTTCCTGTAATTTATTACATTTTTGATGAGGAAGTTTGGAGAGTGGGGTGTTAGTTCGGTTGTAATCGCCATTAAATTGTTTCGAAATTACGAGGCGTTGTGCTTGGATATCTCCCTTCGGGATTGATTGCAGACCGTCTCCAATAGCTTGTTGTGTTGCTCCAGTACAACGTTAATTTCCTACCTACCGTTAATTAATTTTTTTCTTTTTAATTTTTTATTTTGTGAGGAAACAAGTTGTTCCTCTTAAGTTATAACTTGAAGTACACCCGTAATTCTAATGTTCTACCCATGCACGTCTCTCTCTCTCTCTCTGCCCAAACGAATTTCTTCAATAAAATCTATTCGAAACTTATATTCTTGTCACACGTGTTTAAGCATGATTATGCTTGCGCTTTTGAACACAAATCACTGTCCCAAAATACGGAAAATCTACCTCAACACATGGAGGTAAAATTTGATTATAAAATTAACACACACCAATTCCGTCAGACGATGACGTAAACTTATTAACTACTAGCCACAGCACGGCGTTGCCCGTGACAGTTGCTTTTGTGGGGTGAGAAGTGACTACTGTTAACGCTCGCCAACCACCGGTGTTTGCTACGCATTCCTATTTGGTTTTCTTCGCAAACCAACACCACAGGCAATGCCGTGATGGCCTTGAAGTGGCTAGCAATAAATAAATTACAATAATTTATTTATAAAATATTTGTGTTTTTCAGCAGATTAGGAGACAGACGATGACGTAAACTTATTAACTACTAGCCACAGCACGGCGTTGCCCGTGACAGTTGCTTTTGTGGGGTGAGAAGTGACTACTGTTAACGCTCGCCAACCACCGGTGTTTGCTACGCATTCCTATTTGGTTTTCTTCGCAAACCAACACCACAGGCAATGCCGTGATGGCCTTGAAGTGGCTAGCAATAAATAAATTACAATAATTTATTTATAAAATATTTGTGTTTTTCAGCAGATTAGGAGACAGACGATGACGTAAACTTATTAACTACTAGCCACAGCACGGCGTTGCCCGTGACAGTTGCTTTTGTGGGGTGAGAAGTGACTACTGTTAACGCTCGCCAACCACCGGTGTTTGCTACGCATTCCTATTTGGTTTTCTTCGCAAACCAACACCACAGGCAATGCCGTGATGGCCTTGAAGTGGCTAGCAATAAATAAATTACAATAATTTATTTATAAAATATTTGTGTTTTTCAGCAGATTAGGAGACAGACGTCACAATCTCCAACAGAAATTTAAATATCTATTAAAAGAAAATCAAATGTGTAAAGTATCGACCTAATGTAAAATTGTCCTTGCCCGTGACGGTTCTTTTCGAGGGGTCAGGCGTGACCACTGCTCGTTGACGCTCGCCAACCTCCGATGATTTTGCTACGTATTCCCATTTGACAAACCACGCTAGAATCGGAAAAATTGGCATGGTTCCAAAGGCTGACGTCACACAATCTGCTTCTTTTTTCTTTCCGAAATCACCAGAAAAGTGAAGGAAAGATTTGTAAAATCAGTCATCCTAAACGATTAGAAACCGGACTGCTTCTCAGCCTGAATTGATCACGTGACATCCCGAAACACGTTTTGCGCCGGAGCCTGTATTACCCGTGAGCCTCGACCGAGGTATGGGTGATCCAAAAGACGGAAGGTGAGAAAACATGGTTACAATGTCAGTGGGTAGCTCGAAATATCAAAATTGAGGTGCTTTTTCCTTCTCCTAAACGAAAGAAATAAGGTTGAAAAAAAAACTAATAAATTAATTTTAAAATGTTATAGGATTGAATTTTAGAATTCGGCGCTATAGAAAAATTGCAAAAAAAATCGGACTATTTGTGTGCCATTAAAAAAAAATTGTTATTATATAAAAAATTATTATTATATAAAAGTGTTATTATTTTTTTAATCATATTTTTAGGTGTGGATCTATGGTTAAATTTTCGGCAGATTTCAAATCCGCTGAAATTTTTACTCTATCTTTAACGGTCTAGGATATAGAAAAAGAACTAATTGACTCCAGTTAAGGGATTGTTTGTTTTTATCGTCTAGCTTGAAAATTTATTCCTACGATCAAAATCAAAACGGAAATGAAAGCAATAAATTAAGAATATGTGATCTCTTTTATGCTGTAGTATTCAATAATGAATAAATTTCATTAAATTCGTTTAAAAATCTTCTAGATTAAATTTTAAAATTCGTCGCGACCCAAAAATTGCAAAAAATTTGGACTACCTGTGTGCCAATTCTCATTGCTGTAAGTGCCATAGAATCGTCAGGATTTTGCGACAGACAAACACTTCCTTTTATAATAGTATAGTAGAGATGTAATCTTATTGAAAAGCGAAACAAAGAATTCAGAAACCATTTTGTATGGACAATACAGAACCAGCCTTAATGTGACGAGTAATTATATTTTACAAATACTTTTTAATTTATTTTCATAAAACTCATTTTAAATAGTCTTTGTCAAATATTCTAATGCATCGAGTTCAAGTTTGTCTAAACCGTCCTGTTATTAACTTTTTCGCCAATAACCGAAGTAGGAAATTTTATTTGAATCAAGATTAAATTGGTTGAATGGAATTGAAAAAAAGCGAAGGATTTTTGCAGTGGCAAAAGAAAAATAGCATAGTTAAAACGGAAGTATGTTATAATTTCTTTAAAAGGCTTAACGGATTAAATAGAGTTAATGTGCTCCAAAATATTCAATCCTTTTAGACCATGTCAAACTTTCCTATCAAGCTAGTTGGATTTGAATTGACGTAGAGCTTTTAAATCAGTTAACTTATCAGTGAAAGCTGAAATCCCAGAATTGGATTAAGAGTGTTAATTTGAATTAAGAATTATTCTGTCCGTGAATTTATAAGTTTTAAATAGTAATATTATTTATACAATTTCTTCCTTTTCTGTCTAAGAGGAAAAATAATTCAAATAACGAAAACCATTTGAAAAGTAAAAAAGAATGTATGATGAAAATGACGATTTTTTCATTCTGATATTCAAATTGAGATAACAGAACTCCCGGTCTGAAGAGTGATTTATCCAAGAAACATTTTCGATTTAACCTTTTGACTGTGGTGTAACGTACACTTCCGGAATATCTTTTAAATGTATTTCTATAGTATTTCTTTTTCCTTATTCCCCAAGATATTGTGATACTTCCTGTGTTTATTTATACTTCTTATTACTCTTGGAAAGGATATCTTTTCTTTTGACATATTTATGTGAGCTTAAATGGTTTTCCCGGAAGTTCATTTTTTCTTTTATGTATAACGTTGGTGAAAAGATATTTTTTTGTAACGGCTTTTTTTTAGTCGATTGGATGCTTCGTTGAAGTGTGGACTGAGTGCGGTGTTCGAATGGGGCATGTTTCAGCCGTTATGTTAAAAACGTATGATGAGAGGTAGTTGTAACGGTGATGTCGCTACCATACTGTAAATAAATTTTTCTTTAATTCTTTAAAAAAGGCTATTTCTTTAGTCACGACGTTACAGCTACCTATTAATGGTGGCATGCACTGTGATCGTTCCCATTAAATTGAAGTCTTGGACATCCCGTCCTGATTTGAGAAAAAACTGTGGACATCTCGTCCTGTGTTCAGCAAAAATTTGCGTGCGTCCGGCAGCAACGAAGGGGCCATCCGGTCTGAAGTTTGTGGACATCCCGTCCTCGTGAGTGGAGTATTTGCGTGCGTCCGGCAGCAACGAAGTGGGCCATCCGGTCCGAAGTTTGTGGACATCCCGTCCTCGTGAGTGGAGTATTTGCGTGCGTCCGGCAGCAACGAAGGGGCCATCCGGTCCGAAGTTTGTGGACATCCCTTCCTCGTGAGTGGAGAATTTGCGTGCGTCCGGCAGCAACGAAGGGGCCATCCGGTCCGAAGTTTGTGGACATCCCGTCCTCGTGAGTGGAGAATTTGCTTGCGTCCGGTAGCGGCGAAGTGGGCCATCCGGTCCGATGTTTTTGGATATCCCGTACTGTTTCTGTGTATGAAACGTGGCCTGTTACTGCGTGTGTCCAGCAACGAAGCTTAGTCCGGTCAGTAGAATTGGGACATCCCGTCCTGTTCCTGTGTGTGAAACGCGTGTGTTCAGCAGCAAAAGAGCCATCCGGTCCGAACTTTTTGGGCATCCCGTCCTGTCATCGTCAGCAAAGTCCAGTTCGAACTTTGGGTTCCTGCTCAAGGACTTCCTGTGTACCATCAAGCAACTGTTCCAGATAAGTGGTTTCGGTTTTAAGTCTAAAGTTTTATGCACTATTATATTTAATGTACAATTTTACTTCTGTTTTTGTGATAACTTCGATTTATCGTAACAGGTTTCGAAACAAAAAAATTTCTTAATTGCAAATTTTGCTTTTATAATAGAAATTAGTATTGATTTGGAATTTATGTGAAATAGAAATTTAAGAGATTTTAGTTGTCGTAGATGATTCTTTATCTTAATTAATAATTTAAATTTGGTTTGTATTTGAAATGGTATTTTGATTTAAATTTTCTTTAAATTAATTTTCTTTTTAAGGTCTTTTGGGTTACAAAATTGGTTTTTGTACATTTATTTCTTTTCTATTGTTCTATTGTATTTGAGTTATATTTCTTGTGGCTTGGCTATAAGGTAAGTCAGAATTCTGGTCAGTTTCGGTTTCGAAAAGTTTTCATTTTGTACTATACGGTATATTTGAGTCCAAAGGGGGAAACTGTTTAGAATTTAATCATGACTTATTTAGTTAAGGGAAAGAAAGAGGACTTGATCAAATTGGTGGAGGAGATAGATTTAGAAATCACCGTAGAAAAATCCATCAAAAAATTAGTGAATCTTATTACTTCAAGTGAAGGATATGATGAGGAATTCACCAAAGCACTTTTTGGTAGAATTATAGAAACTCGAAAGACAAATGAAGCCCTTGAAGAAAAGCGGAGAATTGAAGACCTTGAAGAAAAGCGGAGAATTGAAGCCCTTTAAGTGGAAGAAAAGCGGAGAATTGAAGCCCTTGAAGTGGAAGAAAAGCGGAGAATTGAAGCCCTTGAAGTGGAAGAAAAGCGGAGAATTGAAGACCTTGAAGTGGAAGAAAAGCGGAGAATTGAAGACCTAGAAGTGAAAGAAAAGCAGAGAGAACGAGAGTATGAGTTGGAAAAATTGAGAATAGAAGCAACTAGTCAAACCCAGCGAGGTGCAGTTGATAATCCTAGACCATCGAAACGAGACTTGACCAAGATCCTTCCGTAATACGACATGAAAGATGATATGAGTCTTTATTTAATCTTGTTCGAGGGACAAGCAACTTTGCTGTCGCTGGGAAAAGAAATGTGGGTATCTCATCTATTAAGTTTGATCCCCCAAGAGATTGCTCATATAATAGCCCGTGAACCAGTTGACCTAGCTTCAAATTATGATCACATTAAAAATATTCTGTTAAAAAGGTTCAAACTAACACCAGAAAGATTTCGACAGTTATTTAGTTCACACCATAAAGCAGTTGATCGGAACTGGAGGGATTTCTATCATGAATTGTCTACTTATTTCGATGGATGGATTGCAGGTTGTCAGGTCCTTACTTTTGAAAAACTGAGAGATTTGATCATCACAGATCAGATGAAGAAAAAAACACCATCCGAATTCAAAGATATGTATCTCAGAGAATGGACAGAAATAAACTCCCCTACAGATTTGGTGGAGCTGTTGGAGAAGTTTGAAGACGTTAGACGAACTGTGAAACGATACCCTGTCTTTGCGAAAGACAAGTTCGAGGGTCGAGTTCAAAACAAGTTTGAAAAGACCGATAATCCACCAAGGAGAAATGATACCATAAATGGTAAAGGGGTTAAGATAGAACGAAGATTTTCCGAACAAGACCCAAATCCGGAATTCGACCGCAGGAGACAGATGCGGTGTTTTCATTGCAATCAGCCTGGTCATATCCGACCAAATTGTCCAAAGTTGAAGAAACCTTCGGAAACTGTAAATTACATTTCGGACAAAGAACCTGAGAAGTACCTGGAACCGTATATCATGAAAGGAAAAATAAACGGTCAGGATATAAATTTACTAAGAGATACCGGAGCGACCATTGACATTGTGTGTCGGAAATTGGTGAATTCAGCTGACATGACGGGTGAACATGTTTGGGTACAGCAACCTTTGGACTCCAGCTCAACTTGTTTACCTCTTGCCGAAGTTCTGGTAGAGTGTGAATTGGGAAAAACACTCACTAAGGCTGCTGTGATTCCAGATGAACTAGACCGCGGACGATATCTTTTAGGGAATCGGACTGCTGCCTTGTTAAAAAGGGAAGATTGTCAATCTGTGGATCAAATAAATGCAGTACTGACGAGGCATCAGAAAAAAGTGAAAGAAAGGGATGAATCTTAATCTTAAATTAAAGAATCCGAAAAACCCTATCCCAGCCGAAGAATTCAGTACCTTGGGAAAAAATGAAATGGAAACAGGGGAAGTAAGTGACGAGTTCACTCATGTGGCAGAAGATCAAGATATCACTGAATTGTTAAAAGTGGATACTGAGCAGCTAATCAAGGCTCAAGGGTAAAGATCAAGAGATGAGCTCTCAAATAAAACAAATCCAAAATGGAAACCCTCCTAAAGATTTTGAACTTGTGAAAGGCCGACTTTTGGTAAATATTAAGAAAGACAAGAGTGGTATCGAAAGGAAGCTCATCGTCGTGCCCATAGAGTATCGAGAAAAGATACTGAAATTGTGTCATGAAGACACGTCAGGTCATCTTGGGACCACCAAGACCAAAGACAGAATGACCAAGTACTTTTTCTGGAAAAACTGTTACAAAGAAGCAGAGGACTTCGTGAAGGCTTGCGATTCCTGCCAGAGAGCTGGAAAGGCAAGGGACAAGAAAAAAGCGCCGATGACTCTTGTTCCAGTGATTACTGAAGTTTTTTCCCGTATTAATATTGACGCTGTAGGACCTTTGCCCGTGACGGACTCAGGCCAAAGATACCTGTTTACGGCAATGTGTATGTCGTCGAAGTACCCAGATGCTGTGGCAGTACCAAACATAACATCTAGATCCGTAATTAATGCTCTCCTTCAGATTTTTAGTCGAATGGGTTTTCCTAAGGAGATTCAACACGACCAGGGAACCTCGTTTATGAGCGAACTCACATCGGAATTTTTTGAACGTTTCGGCATCAAGGTGGTACTTAGCTCTGTGTATCATCCCCAGAGCAATCCGGTAGAAAGGTTTCATCGTACCCTGAAACGGATTTTGAGAGTTTTGTGTACCGAAGAAGGACCAGATTGGGAGAAGCATGTCCATGCGGTCTTGTTCGCCTTAAGGACAGTTACTCATGAATCCACCGGATTCAGTCCAGCTGAATTGGTTCATGAAAAAAACTTACGGACTCCCGTCACTCTTCTGTATGAAAACTGGTTACAGCCGGAAGAAGGAAATTCTTCAGTTGTTGAATATATCATCAATCTTCTCAGAAGATTGGAAAAATGTCGCAGCCTAGCCATTGATAATATGGAGGAAGCTGCCATGAAAAGAAAAAAATGGTACGACAAAAATACCGTGAAACGTGAATTCAATGTTGGAGATAAAGTACTGTTACTGGCACCCTCACCTGTAAATAAGTTAGCGGTTCAATGGCATGGTCCTGGGACCATTGAAAGCAAGATTTCGGAGACGAACTACTTTGTTGCCGTGCCCAACCGGAAAAATTCGTCACAAATCTACCATGTAAATCTTTTAAAACCTTATTACCAGAGGCCTGAATTCATAAATCTGGTCACTACTTGTGAGGATGAAGAATCAGAGTTGGAAGAATTCCCGCCCGTGGAAAACAATCCCAATATTTTTTATCTCGAGCAGATATTGAGAAACAGTGAAGTGAAAGAAAGACTGGATGACGACCAGATTGACCAGCTCAGTTGTATTATATGTAAATATTCCAATTGTTTCTCAAACGTGCCTGGCCTCACAGATCGTATCCAGTTTGATATCGAACTTTCTGAAATAAAGCCCCTCTGTGCGAAGCCATATCGAATGTCGGTCCGACATTCGCAGATCTTGAAAGCCGAAAAGGAATGTGCCGCTATTGTGTTTGCTGTCAAGAAGCTACGATGCTACCTGGATGGACCTACCAAGTTCTTTATCCAAACTGATCATAATCCTCTAGTATGGTTAAAAAAGAACTCTGGGGTAAATCCAAGTCTCATGAGATGGGCTCTTGCATTGCAGCCCTGGAACTATGAGGTAATCCATCGTCAGGGCAGAAAACACCAGAATGCTGACAGCCTTAGCCGACTGTTCTAAGTGACCAAAATGTCCTTTGAGTTTATTTGTATTGTTTTTTTAGGTAACTTGGCAGTTGTGTATATGTTTGTAAATATTTGTATGAAATTTTGTAGAATTTAGTTTTTCTTAAAGTTATGGTAACTTTTTGCAGGGTAAAAAGTTATTCTAAAGGGGCGAAGAGTTGTAACGTACACTTCCGGAATATCTTTTAAATGTATTTCTATAGTATTTCTTTTTCCTTATATTCCACACAAGATATTGTGATACTTCCTGTGTTTATTTATACTTCTTATTACTCTTGGAAAGGATATCTTTTCTTTTGACATATTTATGTGAGCTTAAATGGTTTTCCCGGAAGTTCATTTTTTCTTTTATGTATAACGTTGGTGAAAAGATATTTTTTTGTAACGGCTTTTTTTTAGTCGATTGGATGCTTTGTTGAAGTGTGGACTGAGTGCGGTGTTCGAATGGCATGTGTGTTTCAGCCGTTATGTTAAAAACGTATGATGAGAGGTAGTTGTAACGGTGATGTCGCTACCATACTGTAAATAAATTTTTCTTTAATTCTTTAAAAAAGGCTATTTCTTTTGTCACGACGTTACAGTGGCTATAGATACAGAGGCTGTTCACACTTTTTTTAGACAATGTGTATTGTATTCACAAAACTAAATTACATGAAATTCTTGTGTTTTAAATGTTCTATTTGATAGCCCTTGTTCTGAACTATCTTTCGACACCGTAATTTCCAGGATAATAATGCCTTTTGAAGTGCCAGAAGAGGTATTCTATCCCATTCCTCCTGAACAGCTTTCCAGAGTTCTGTAAGGGTTGTGGGACGACGTTTGGATAATGCAGATTTTAAAAGTCCGAAAGCACAAAAATCCATAGGTGATACATCGGGAGATTTAGAAGGGATATCAGTGAAGGGTATGGCCCTGATAATGGTTTTTTGTTCCATTTCTTTTAGGAAATTTACAGTGGATTTTGATGTGTGACTGCTAGCTTTGTCTTGATGGTGTTCCACAGATTGATGGCACTGTGGGTAAAGCGATGGTATTTCATTCAGAAAAATTGGCGATAAAATATGTTCCTGATAGTAGTTGGAGGTAATCTTGACATTTTTTTCCACTCTCTTTATTTTTAACGTGCCATTATATGAAAAACCAGCAACAATCATGAATCCCTTAAAAAAAAACTTTTTTCGATTCTGTGAACCATGTACTTAAATTTTTTTCTCCCCTTTATGATAATAAAGGGCTCTTTTTTTTGTTGCAATCATTTAAATACATCCATGATTCATCTACTGTGACAATTTTTTCCATTTATCTATGGATAAGTGTTTTTCATATAGAATTCGGCAGCGTGTCCTGCGTTCAGCGATATGTTTTGGAGAAAGACTATGCACATTGCGTTTTTTCGCTTTCTTAAGATTTAAATCAACGTTTATCATTTTGTTTACAGTGGACACCGAGCATTTTAATGATTTTGCAACTGTTCTTTGACTAGGGGGATTTTCTTTTAACATTAAACAACGTACCTTTGCAATAGTCGAAGATGTCCGTTTCTTCCTTGGATGCGTGTTTGGAATTTTTGTCCCACTTGAGGCTCCAATATGACGTTTTTTTCCTTTCTTGTTGACGATATTACCTATCGACGCTTTAGATATCACAAAACCATGACTCTCACATCGTTTTTGGATAACGGAATATGAATATTTCTCTTCGGAAAGAGCATAAATATAGCCTTCGAACCACTGCTTCGTTAAAAACGCCATTTTGAATAAAAACAAACCTCTCAAGCCGCAGACGATAATTTTGACTTTTAAAAACATAGTACAACTGCAATTATTTCTTTTGCAGTAAACAATTTTTTTTACCGCTAACCAAAATCGTCTAAAAAATGTGCGAACAGCCTCTAAATAACAAAAGCGCGATTTTTTCTTGCCGCAATTCTTGTAACATTCATAGTAAAACTGATGTACTGGCTAATTGTCTAAATTCGTTTTTAGCGCGATCATGGTACAACTGATGTACCGGCCGTCGTCATTTTTACTTCAACCCACAAAAGAAATCGCAGAAAAGTAACAGACAAAATAATAAGTAATGTTATTTAATTACGTTTGCACTAGAGCTATAGGCTAATGGCGACGATCCGGGATCCATACCAAGAGGATCCGAGGACAACACGTAATTTTGAATCACTGTCGGATGACGAGGTCATACCTGAGCTGGCACCCCACTCTCCACACTTCCACGCTATGCCAACGTGAGACCATTGGAGGCAACGACAGATTGAACGTGCACCAGCCTCAGCGTACACGACGGTCTTTGGTTGGACCGAGTTTCGAAATCTCAACCCACTGATTGATAAATCAATAGAGATTATATTTTTCCAATTAAAAATGGAGCCATGGTTGTCTAGTTGGAAGAGCAACGGTTTAGCAGCCGCAAGGTTGCGAGTTCGAATCGAACCAAAGACCGTCGTGCACGAAGGGCACATTAAATCTATCTCGCAATTATGAACCACGGTAAAATGACAACAGCACCTCAGCAGATATCCCGCTCTCCAAACTTCCACGCCACATCAACGTGAGGACATTAGTGGCCACACCAGCACCTGTGTACGTACACGACGGTCTTTGGCTGAATCTAGTTTCGAACTCACAACCCTCCTGTTGCTAATCCGTTACTCTACCAACTGGGCTACAACGGCTCCCACAGCAATACCACAATCTTCAGGCAGTGTGATGTCTGGAATCACTTTCAGTCCAACTCAAGACTTTCTGAAAATTAAATTCCATCCGTCCCTTTTCCGTGGACATTCGAAAACCCCCTTTCCGAACGGTGTTCCACGTGACAGACGTACCAATGGGGACTCGTGTCGCCCGGAGCCGACGATAATAAATGGGAATCAGCACCAGTTTCCGCTTCTAATTAATTTTGCGCCGACAACAGAGGCGCAAACGAGATGACTTTGTTTTACTTCACCTTCCGTTTTTCGAATTCATTAGCGGGAGGTTCACCGCTTTGAATGGTATCGATTTCAGAACGCCGGAAAAAAAAGAAATGGCTTCTTTTGCAGTTCTCTCGCTGGGAGATTGCTTTGGAGACAAATCGGAACTATACGCTTCCAATATTCCTCCTCCCTAATATTTTTGTTATTAACATCTAACCGTAATTCAATTTCTTTGTGGCGAATGTTTTCATTTCTCTTATGAGGTCAAATAACAAATGATATACGCGATGTTAGTTTCTTTCGTTATTTCCACCGTTCCATTCATCAGCGTTCGATATTATTTGATATCGTCGTTGATTGTTCGTTTGATTTGTTGGGATCGATAGGCCTATTTTCTTTGTTCCGAACATTC
Organism: Metellina segmentata; assembly: GCA_947359465.1. Taxonomy (NCBI): domain Eukaryota; kingdom Metazoa; phylum Arthropoda; class Arachnida; order Araneae; family Tetragnathidae; genus Metellina; species Metellina segmentata. Next base: position 4,962,136 of record OX375874.1, on the reverse strand, counting down.
AATCCGTGTTACGTTTTCGGTCGTTCCTTGCGGTAGTTTTGAATATTCATTTTTTAACTGGGCATTTTTTTTTCATCCTGAAAAATTCATTTGTTTTGTTGGTATGTTTTCCGAATACCGTTTGTTTTGTTTATCGTCGTCCAGTCTCTTCGAACTATTGTGCTATTCGTCTATAGTGATTTGCTTTCAGTTCGACCTCCGTTAGATTTGTGTTTCAGTACCTAGAGAGCACATAAAAACCTGTGTAAAGTAGGAAGGTAGTTGAATAAATGTAGCAATGGAGCAACACATTGGTCTAGTGTCGACGGTCCGGAATCCATCGCGAAGGAAAGATTCGAGGACAACACCTCGTCTTTTTGAACCAGTCAGATAACGAGGCCAGGACCCGAGAGGGCACACCACGTTGTGTCATTCGAGGCCACGACAGATTTAACGTGCCCCAGGAACACGACGGTGCTTGATTGTATCGAGTTTCGAACTCGTAACCTTTCGGTTGCTAATTTGCTACTCTTCCGAAATCTGCTCTCTTTTTTCTAATGGTGGTTATGGGTTGGACCTTGTTTCGAACTCGCAACCCTCTGCTCTTACAACCAGGCTGCTCATATAACCTACCTGTTGTCGAGTAGAAGCTATTGGAAAATTTTGATACCGCTAATTCGTTGGTTCATGCTAATCTGCTGCTCTTTTTTCGACAAGATCTTACGAAAATTCTTTTAACACCATAGATGCAATGTAAATAACCCATACACACAAATGACATTGGTATTTGCTGAGGAAAATTTCTTCGAATCCGAAAAGAACACTTCCATTGCACTTCCTTCTCTGAGGGTTCGAATGTTCAAGCCAAATGTTACAATATTGCGGTTTGCAGTTAGATTACAATCGGGTTAGTCAGCGTGGGTGGGACTGCACGTGACCTCGCATCCGGGTCTTTGCCGATGGGGGCAGACCACGTGACTTCCTGTCCCGACTTGCCTCTCAATTAGGGGTAGGGTTCCACGATTCATATTAGATGCCCCTTTTATCAGCTACGGCGCGTTCCCCCGTTCCTCAGTCACTGTTGGGGAGGGTGTTTAACAATTAAGACTCGTTTTCCCCTTTAAAAAACCACTTTTCATGTTCCATATTTCATGCTCTAAGTGCCACAGGTGTTTGAAATAGTGGAGATTATCGAGAGAAAATCTTTATTGGGTAACGATCAGGATCAGAAGCAGCTATAATTTGGACATGTTTCATTCGCACATACAAATATACAGGAATTTCAGACAAATAATTATTATTATTATTTTTTTTTAAATTATTAACATTTTATTTTTTTTTACAATAAGTTTTATGCTTCAAAGACAAATAAATGGTTGCTCGCTTACAATAGTTTAAATACCACTTACGATGAAAAGCCTACAATCTAAAATTTCGCACATATGATACTTTTACTCCGAGGTACAGAATTGTAAATGCATTTCCTTGTTTTCAAATTAAAAGAATTCGTCTATTGTATAAAGTGTTCAGAACAGTTAATTGAGAATCATTAATAAAATCTCTACTCATCCAGCATGATGGGACGGACGGAGAGAGCAGCACCAGACATTGCACGTTAATGGTACTAAATGTTGACACTTCTCACGCATGAGCACTATGAGTGTGTGGGGGAGGCGTCATAGATGATAGTCATCTAAACGAATCAGCTGTAACGTCGTGATAAAAGAAATAGCCTTTTTTAAAATAATTAAAAAAACATTTATTTAGATATTGGTAGCGATATCACAGTTACAACTACATCTCATCATACTCTAACACAGCACCGTGTGCACACTTCAAAGAAGCATCCAATCGACTAAAAAGACGTTACAAAAAATATCTTTTCACCAACGTTATACATCAAAGAAAAATGAACTTCCGGGAAAACCATTTAAACTCACATAAATATGTCAAAAGAAAAGATATCCTTTCCAAGAGTATTCAGAAGTATAAATAGATACAGGAAGTATCACAATATCTTGGAATAAGGAAAAAGAAATACTATCATAACATTTAAAAGATATTCCGGAAGTGTACGTTACACAGCGGGATTAAAATTTTCCAATAGCTTCTAATCGATTACAGGTAGGTTATACAGAGGCTGTTCACACTTTTTTTAGACAATGTATATTGTATTCACAAAACTAAATTACATGAAATTCTTGTGTTTTAAATGTTCTATTTGATAGCCCTTGCTCTGAACTATCTTTCGACACCGTAATTTCCAGGATAATAATGCCTTTTGAAGTGTCAGAAGAGGTATTCTATCCCATTCCTCCTGAACAGCTTTCCAGAGTCCTGTAAGGGTTGTGAGACGACGTTTGGATAATGCAGATTGTAAAAGTCCGAAAGCACAAAAATCCATAGGTGATACATCGGGAGATTTAGTAGGGATATCAGTGAAGGGCCTTGATACCGGTTTTTTGTTCCATTTCTTTTAGGAAATTTACAGTGGATTTTGATGTGTGACTGCTAGCTTTGTCTTGATGGTGTTCCACAGATTGATGGCACTGTGGGTAAAGCGATGGTATTTCATTCAGAAAAATTGGCGATAAAATATGTTCCTGATAGTAGTTGGAGGTAATCTTGACATTTTTTTCCACTCTCTTTATTTTTAACTTGCCATTATATGAAAAACCAGCAACAATCATGAATCCCTTAGAAAAACTTTCTTTCGATTCTGTGAACCATGTATATAAATTTTTTTCTCCCCTTTTATGATAATAAATGGCTCTTTTTTTGCTGCAATCATTTAAATACACCCATGATTCTTCTACTGTGACAATTTTTTTCCATTTTTCTTTGGATAAGTGTTTCTCATACAGAATTCGGCAGCGTGTCCTGCGTTCAGCGATATGTTTTGGAGAAAGACTATGCACATTGCGTTTTTTCGCTTTCTTAATGTTTTAAATCAACGTTTATCATTTTGTTTACAGTGGACACCGAGCATTTTAATGATTTTGCAACTATCCTTTGACTAGGGGGATTTTCTTTTAACATTAAACAACGTACCTTTGCAATAGTCGAAGATGTCCGTTTCTTCCTTGGATACTTGTTTGGAATTTTTGTCCCACTTGAGGCTCCAATATGACGTTTTTTTCCTTTCTTGTTGACGATATTACCTATCGACGCTTTAGATATCACAAAACCATGACTCTCACATCGTCTTTGGGTAACGGAATATGAATATTTCTCTTCGGAAAGAGCATAAATATAGCCTTCGAACCACTGCTTCGTTAAAAACGCCATTTTGAATAAAAACAAACCTCTCAAGCCGCAGACGATAATTTTGACTTACATAGTACAACTGCAATTATTTCTTTTGCAGCAAACGATTTTTTTGTTACCGCTAATCAAAATCGTTTAAAAAATGTCCGAACAGCCTCTGTATGGGCGGCCTGGTTGTAAGAGCGAAGGATCAGCAATCAGAGGGTTGCGGGTTCGAAACTAGGTCCAACCCATGACCACCGTGTTCGTGGGGGCACGTTCGACCTTTCTTGGCCTCCTCACGTGGTGTGGAAGGTTGGCGAGTGGGGTGCCACCTCAGGTGTTGTCGTCGTCATTTGATCGTGGTTAAAAATGACAGGTCGCCCCCGAGTTACCACGCCGAATGACGACCGGTATTTGGCAGTAACTGCAAAAAGAAGCAGAAGGAGCACATCATCCGACCTTTCTCGTCAGCTATCTTCAGCCACGGGTACGACAATTTCTAGGCAAACCGTGTAACGTCGTGATGAAAGAAAAAGTCTTTTTTTTAAAGAATTAAAGAAAAATTTATTTACAATATGGTAGCGACATCACCGTTACAACTACCTCTCATCATATGTTTTACACATAACGGCTGAAACACGCCCCCCATTCGAACACTGCACTCAGTCCACACTTCAACGAAGCATCCAATCGACTCTAAAAAAGCCGTTACAGAAAAATATCTTTTCACCAACGTTATACATAAAAGAAAAAATGAACTTCCGGGAAAACCATTTAATCTCACATAAATATGTCAAAAGAAAAGATATCCTTTCCAAGAGTATTAAGAAGTAAAAATAAATACAGGAAGTATCACAATATCTTGGAATAAGGAAAAAGAAATACTATAGAAATACATTTAAAAGATATTCCGGAAGTGTACGTTACAACTCTTCCCCCCTTAGAATAACTTTTTACCCAGTAAAAAGTTACCATAACTTTAAGAAAAACTAAATTCTACAAAATTTCATACAAATATTTACAAACATATATTCAACTGCCAAGTTACCTAAAAAAACAATAAAAATAAACTCAAAGGACATTTTGGTAACTTAGAACAGTCGGCTAAGGCTGTCAGCATTCTGGTGTTTTCTGCCCTGACTATGGATTACCTCATAGTTCCAAGGCTGCAATGCAAGGGCCCATCTCATGAGACGTGGATTTACCCCAGAGTTCTTTTTTAACCATACTAAAGGATTATGATCAGTTTGGATAAAGAACTTGGTAGGTCCATCCAGGTAGCATCGTAGCTTCTTGACAGCAAACACAATAGCGGCACATTCCTTTTCGGCTTTCAAGATCTGCGAATGTCGGACCGACATTCGATATGGCTTCGCACAGAGGGGCTTTATTTCAGAAAGTTCGATATCAAACTGGATACGATCTGTGAGGCCAGGCACGTTTGAGAAACAATTGGAATATTTACATATAATACAACTGAGCTGGTCAATCTGGTCGTCATCCAGTCTTCCTTTCACTTCACTGTTTCTCAATATCTCCTCGAGATCAAAAATATTGGGATTGTTTTCCACGGGCGGGAATTCTTCTTCCAACTCTGATTCTTCATCCTCACAAGTAGTGACCAGATTTATGAATTCAGGCCTCTGGTAATAAGGTTTTAAAAGATTTACATGGTAGATTTGTGACGAATTTTTCCGGTTAGGCACGGCAACAAAGTAGTTCGTCTCCGAAATCTTGCTTTCAATGGTCCCAGGACCATGCCATTGAACCGCTAACTTATTTACAGGTGAGGGTGCCAGTACCAGTACTTTATCTCCAACATTGAATTCACGTTTCACGGTATTTTTGTCGTACCATTTTTTTCTTTTCTTGGTAGCTTCCTCCATATTATCAATGGCTAGGCTGCGACATTTTTCCAATCTTCTCAGAAGATTGATGATATATTCAACAACTGAAGAATTTCCTTCTTCCGGCTGTAACCAGTTTTCATACAGAAGAGTGACGGGAGTCCGTAAGTTTTTTCCATGAACCAATTCAGCTGGACTGAATCCGGTGGATTCATGAGTAACTCTCCTTAAGGCGAACAAGACTGCATGGATATGCTTCTCCCAATCTGGTCCTTCTTCGGTACACAAAACTCTCAAAATCCGTTTCAGGGTTCGATGAAACCTTTCTACCGGATTGCTCTGGGGATGATACACAGAGCTAAGTACCACCTTGATGCCGAAACGTTCAAAAAATTCTGTGATATCTTGATCTTCTGCCACCTGAGTGAACTCGTCACTTACTTCCCCTGTTTCCATTTCATTTTTTTCCAAGGTACTGAATTCTTCCGCTGGGATAGGGTTTTCGGATTCTTTAATTAAAGATTGAGAGAGAGAGAGAGAGAGAGAGAGAGAGAGAGAGAGAGAGAGAGAGAGAGAGAGAGAGAGAGAGATTCTTCCCTTTCTTTCACTTTTTTCTGATGCCTTGTCAGTACTGCATTTATTTGATCTACAGATTGACAATCTTCCCTTTTTAACAAGGCAGGAGTCCGATTCCCTAAAAGATATCGTCCGCGGTCTAGTTCATCTGGAATCACAGCAGCCTTAGTCAGTGTTTTTCCCAATTCATACTCTACCAGAACTTCGGCAAGAGGTAAACAAGTTGAGCTGGAGTCCAAAGGTTGCTGTACCCAAACATGTTCACCCGTCATGTCAGCTGAATTCACCAATTTCCGACACACAATGTCAATGGTCGCTCCGGTATCTCTTAGTAAATTTATATCCTGACCGTTTATTTTTCCTTTCATGATATACGGTTCCAGGTACTTCTCAGGTTATTTATCCGAAATGTAATTTACAGTTTCCGAAGGTTTCTTCAACTTTGGACAATTTGGTCGGATATGACCAGGCTGATTGCAATGAAAACACCGCATCTGTCTCCTGCGGTCGAATTCCGGGTTTGAGTCTTGTTCGGAAAATCTTCGTTCTATCTTAACACCTTTACCATTCATGGTATCACTTCTCCTTGGTGGATTATCGGTCTTTTCAAACTTGTTTTGAACTCGACCCTCGAACTTTTCTTTCGCAAAGACAGGGTATCGTTTCACAGTTCGTCTAACGTCTTCAAACTTCTCCAACAGTTCCACCAAATCTGTTGGGGAGTTTATTTCTGTCCATTCTCTGAGATACATATCTTTGAATTCGTATGGTGTTTTTTTTCTTCATCTGATCTGTGATGATCAAATCTCTCAGTTTTTCAAAAGTAAGGACCTGACAACCTGCAATCCATGCATCGAAATAAGTAGACAATTCATGATAGAAATCCCTCCAGTTCCGATCAACTGCTTTATGGTGTGAACTAAATAACTGTCGAAATCTTTCTGGTGTTAGTTTGAACCTTTTTAACAGAATATTTTTGATGTGATCATAATTTGTAGCTAGGTCAGCTGGTTCACGGGCTATTATATGAGCAATCTCTTGGGGGATCAAACTTAGTAGGTGAGATACCCACATTTCTTTTCCCAACGACAGCAAAGTTGTCTGTCGCTCGAACAAGATTAAATAAAGACTCATATCATCTTTCATGTCGTATTTCGGAAGGATCTTGGTCAAGTCTCGATTCGTTGGTCTAGAATTATCAACTGCACCTTGCTGGGTTTGTCTAGTTGCTTCTATTCTCAATTTTTCCAACTCATACTCTCGTTCTTTCTGCTTTTCTTCCACTTCAAGGGCTTCAATTCTCCGCTTTTCTTCCACTTCAAGGGCTTCATTTCTCCGCTTTTCTTCCACTTCAAGGGCTTCAATTCTCCGCTTTTCTTCAAGGTCTTCAATTCTCCGCTTTTCTTCAAGGGCTTCATTTGTCTTTCGAGTTTCTATAATTCTACCAAAAAGTGCTTTGGTGAATTCCTCATCATATCCCTCACTTGAAGTAATAAGATTCACTAACTGTTTTATGGATTTTTCTACGGTGATTTCTAAATTTATCTCCTCCACCAATTTGATCAAGTCCTCTTTCTTTCCCTTAACTAAATAAGTCATGATTAAATTCTAAACAGTTTCCCCCTTTGGACTCAAATATACCGTATAGTACAAAATGAAAACTTTTCGAAACCGAAACTGTCCAGAATTCTGACTTACCTTATAGCCAAGCTACAAAAATATAACTCAAAGACAATAAAACAATAGAAAAAAAATAAATGTACAAAAACCAATTTTGTAACCCAAAAGACCTTCAAAAGAAAATTAATTAAAAAAAAATTTTTAATCAAAATACCAATTCAAATACAAAACAAATTTAAATTATTAATTAAGATAATTAATCATCTACGACAACTAAAATCTCTTAAATTTCTATTTCACATAAATTCCAAAACAAAACTAATTTCTATTATAAAAGCAAAATTTGCAATTAAGAATTTTTTTTGTTTCGAAACCTGTTACGATAAATGGAAGTTATCACAAAAACAGAAGTAAAATTGTACATTAAATATATAATAGTGCATAAAACTTTAGACTTAAAACCGAAACCACTTATCTGGAACAGTTGCTTGATGGTACACAGGAAGTCCTTGAGCAGGAACCCAAAGTTCGAACTGGACTTTGCTGACGATGACAGGACGGGATGCCCAAAAAAATTCGGACCGGATGGCCCTTTTGCTGCTGAACACACGCGTTTCACACACAGGAACAGGACGGGATGTCCCAATTCTACTGACCGGACTAAGCTTCGTTGCTGGACACACGCAGTAACAGGCCACGTTTCTTCAATTTTTCACTCACGAGGACGGGATGTCCACAAACTTCGGACCGGATGGCCTTCTTCGTTGCTGCAGGACGCACGCAAATACTCCACTCACGAGGACGGGATGTCCACAAACTTCGGACCGGATGGCCCCTTCGTTGCTGCCGGACGCACGCAAATATTCCACTCACGAGGACGGGATGTCCACAAACTTCGGACCGGATGGCCTCCTTCGTTGCTGCAGGACGCACGCAAATACTCCACTCACGAGGACGGGATGTCCACAAACTTCGGACCGGATGGCCTCCTTCGTTGCTGCAGGACGCACGTAAATACTCCACTCACGAGGACGGGATGTCCACAAACTTCGGACCGGATGGCCTTCTTCGTTGCTGCAGGACGCACGCAAATTTTCGCTGAACACAGGACGAGATGTCCACAGTTTATTCTCAAATCAGGACGGGATGTCCAAGACTTCAATTTAATGGGAACGATCACAGTGCATGCCACCATTAATAGGTAGCTGTAACGTAGTGATGAAAGAAAAAGTCTTTTTTTAAAGAATTAAAGAAAAATTTATTTACAATATGGTAGCGACATCACCGTTACAACTACCTCTCATCATATGTTTTACACATAACGGCTGAAACACGCCATTCGAACACTGCACTCAGTCCACACTTCAACGAAGCATCCAATCGACTCTAAAAAAGCCGTTACAGAAAAATATCTTTTCACCAACGTTATACACATAAAAGAAAAAATGAACTTCCGGGAAAACCATTTAATCTCACATAAATATGTCAAAAGAAAAGATATCCTTTCCAAGAGTATTAAGAAGTAAAAATAAACACAGGAAGTATCACAATATCTTGGAATAAGGAAAAAGAAATACTATAGAAATACATTTAAAAGATATTCCGGAAGTGTACGTTACAACCGTTTACAAACGTTTGGGACATGTTGGTCTATATGCTCGCAGGCCTATCAGATGTGTTCAGCTCACGGCAACTCACTGTCGCCACCAGTTAGCCTGGAGTAGAGAACATGCAATGTGGACATCCTCACAGTGGGCTTGTGTGATGTTTCCGGGTGAGTCCAGGTTTAGCTTGCAGTCTGATTCACGGCGGACGTTCATATGGAGAATGCCAGGTTCCCGTTACGCTGGTGCAGTATAGCTCGTTTGGGTGGGAATTACTCTGGGCTCCAGAACATATCTACATGTTCAAATCGGAACCATGAGAGGCCAAATTTATCGGGACATCATTCTGGAACAACATGTACGTTTGTTTAAGGGTGCCATGGACGCAGAATTTGTGTTTATGGATGACAACGCCCGTCCTCAACGTGCAAACATTGTAAACGAATGCCTTGAATCTGAGGATATCGCTTGTATGGAATGGCCAGCATTCTCACCTGACTTGAATCCGATAGAGCATGTGTGAGCCGCAAATACCTTTCTTCCCTTATTCCTTTGTAACCATCTACCCTGTCAGTCAGACAGTTGTTCCTTTTAAACTAGTTTTTAAATGTATTCCTTAGTTTTGCTTTGTTCTTGGTCGATCTGCTCCCTAGTGGTGGCTTCCTTGGCTATTTCATCAGCTCTTTCGTTTCCCTTAAAGCCCACGTGTGCTTTCATTCATTCGAATATTACTTTTCTTCTATTGCCTCTGGTAAGTCAAAATACTATTTAAAGAGACATAGCCATAAAATTATCTTGCCACAAGATGTCTACAATAAAAGAAAGCAGCGCGTTATATACCTTGCATTCGTCCTGGAGACACATGAACAAAAATTAATTGAAATAAAAAAATTCGCATCGTGAACAGCAATTTGAAAACAAAATTAATATGTTACAAAAATAAGAGAAGAGTTGATACATTATAATTTGTGAATGGCAGTCCATTAACATGGCGAGCTTACCGTCTTTCGAGAAATTAACTCTTCCAGGGTCATCTGTCTTCTCACATTGGCAGCAGTGTAAGTGCAACACTACAAGAACGGAATCGGCGGCATCACGCACGAATCGACTCACGAAACTTTACAGTAACATGCTGCTTAACATTCCTCTTGAAATGAAATCGACGATGTTCTTACTTTCTAACAATTTCTGTAAACTCTAGAGGAATAAGGTTATTGTTTCAATTGGTAGCGACACATGTGTGCCCGAGCAAATAATCAAGTACGGAGGTCGCCACACACGATTTTGCGTTTGCCGCCCTTTCCGCTGACACGTTTTCCCACCTTTGCAGAAATGTATTTTTTCCAGGTCATCTGCCGGAGCACATTTAGAGTTTGTTTGTCGGTGTTCAACACACATACATTGCTTCAACCTCTTCTTAAAATCCAAAAAAATGTCACAAACACTTCCGTACTTTCAGTTCAAAGAACCAACACTCGCATTTCTTTCGTCGCATCGCGTAACGCAGGTAACAAAGGCGTTGCGGCAAACATCCGCTCTTGAAAATTATTTAAATTCAATCAAGAAATTTGAAACGCAATTCAACACGTCTGCTCCGATCCACTACCAGATAAAAGATTACTCCATAGACGTCAGATGAAAGAGATAGATTGTTTCCACTAAATGGTAATTAAAAGGAATTGGGAAGGGGGGAATTCATCTTCTTGAACAAAAACTGGATTTTCTTTTCGCGTTCTTTCTAGACTCCCCCGGAAGTCGTAGGCGATTCTATTCTCGATGGAAGATCAACGAATGTTTATTTATGCAAGCCATTCATTTCACTTGACACCGTTCGCCTTCGAACAATCAACGAATGTTTTCTTTGTCCTTTTCAACTGCATTCTGCTTTTTTTGAGCATGTAGACACACATTATTCAAAAGAGAATGTTTTTCAACTTTTGCTTTTGAAAATACTTTTGACTTGATTTATAAGTACAAACGCATGAATTTACGTACCATAAAAAAAGGAATTAAAATTGTTCTACACGGACTAGCCAAAAGGCTTCTATCTTTTTAGAGCAGTGCCGCGGTAGCCCAGTTGAGTTAGCAACCTTATGGTTGCGTGAAACTCGGTCCAGCCAAAGACCGTCGTGTACACTGTGGCAGGTGCACGTTAAATCTCCAACATTTGCGTGGTGTAAAAGTTCGGAGAAATGGACTGCCAGGCGTAGTACAACTTACGAGGCGTTGTCTTTCTTTTCGGGATGGATCCATTGAGACTTTTGAGGGGGAAACGACTCTACCTACTGGGCTACCTTTGTGTCATGTGGGAGAGGGTTGGGCGTGCCTATTTGGCCATCCTGCGTCAAAGAAGAGACAAGCACACAGACAAGGAAAGTTTTATTGATATAGAAAAGTGATATTCTTTCAGGAAGGAGCAGAACTTGCGCCACCTACAACTTGCATGTGTGTAGGTAGGTTATTTTTTATTAACATCACATTGGAGCAACACAGCTGGCTATCGGGGACACAGGCGCCTCAATCCCATGATAGTACTTTACGCAAGTCCAACTTGATTGGCTAATCGGATCACATGACCTAGATACGTATGTCATCAAGGTTTATAGTTGTTGGCGATTTATCTCTTCCTTTCTGCTTTCTTCTTTTCTTTTCAGATCCATGGCTATGGGTGGGTAGACGTGGGAGCCGAAAATTGTATCCTTTTATTATATAAGTTAATAATTATATAAGTTAGTGTTTTATGTGTGCTTTTTGTTACATCAGAATGGTCCTAAGCCAGCGGTGGATACGACATCATCATCCTAAAGCAAAGGGGACGGCAGAGGGGCGGAAAAATATCAGCTGGTAGTGAGTTCAGGAGTGGTTCTTAGATTATTTATGTAAAATCAACGGAAGCTTGGAAAAATATGAAAAGGGTATTAAAAATTAGGAAAAGTAAATTAGAATAAAAAGGAATTAAATTGGAATTTTTTAAAAATAATTTGGAGGATCTAAAATTTTTTTCCGCCAGCTGGGTTCGAACCATACAACATATATATGAGGAGCAAATCAGAGTCAACTTGTCGAACACTTACGCTGAGGCGCTAGTGTATGTATTGTATTTCTACGAAACAACGCGCATATTCAAAATCAAATGGTTACTGCAACAATCAGATTGGCGAGATATCCAAGTGAAGCCAAGCCCGTGAAACTAGCCAATCAAGTTGGACTTGCGTAAAGTACTATCATGGGATTGAGCCGCTTCTATCGGGGACGGCCTGGGATCAAACCCGAAGGAAAAGTTCCGAGGTCAAATTCACGTCATTTTGAACCACGGTCAGATGACGAGGCCACACCTGAGCTGGCACCCCACTCTCGGCAGATTTCAGGTGCACCAGCCGCCTCTACACCACCGCCGTTTTTAGGATACTTGGATAAATTGTTTCCAAAAGTGTTTAAAATGCCTTTGTGTAACATAACGCCACAACTTACGAAAGAGGTTGCCGAACACTAGCGTATCTCTATTTAGCTTTAATGAGAAACTCTGCAATATCAGTAGTATGTTTGTAGGAATTGACGTGTAACACTGGAGCAACACAACAGGTAATTTTCGACCATCTGAATAGGCAGGTATTTAACTAACGGAGCTAAAGAATAGAATTCGAAACCTGTTTTTAATTTGAAACAAAAACATCTGTAATGTTTATGTTTAAATCCAGTCATGTAATCTAATCGAGAGAACCAAAGCTTACCATCGAGCGAAAAGAAACTGCAGAAACGACACACGAAAAAAACCCGTATGCTGTAAACACAACTTCCTGCAAAAAAAAAGTTGTTACACATCATCTGATAAGTGGGATACCGATAATCTTTCCCCAAACATACTCCAGAAACGGAAAGAAAACGGGAGAAAAAAAAGGGGCTCAAGAAGTAAGCCGTCTCAGATAAGGCAGGATCGCGCTGCATTGTGCATCTCTATCCAATTTAAATTAGACAAATGGCTGCGTGAAGACAGATGTCTCGCATTACGACTCGGATGACACGGAGAGAAAAAAAGAATCTCTCCGACTGGCAGAGAGAGAGAGAGAGCGCTTTGCCCGTGGCGGATGAGAAATGGTGTTTTCAAAACTTCCTTTTTTCTGCTGTGTTTTTGCCAGTTAATTGAGGCGAACGCTGAGGATCGGTCTTCGTTAAAGCTTGAAAACAGAGCAGAAAAGAGACTGCAAAAACAGTCTTTCTGGAGTTTGTTTTGGGTTATGGTATCCGAAGGCGTTAAAAATGTCATTTTTGACCAAAAGTTCCAAAACAAGTTTTTGATCTTATTTGGTAGAGTATTTATTTGAATTTCCAAACTGTATTTGATTTTTTCTCCAAGTTAATTAGTTGCAGAGATTTTTAGATCTTAATCAAGGCGGGAAAAACCAGAAGTAGATAGGGAAAACACCGGAAATGGACTTTAAAAGACCAAACCTGTCAAAATTTAAGTTTACTCTTTTTGCAAATATTATTTTAGAAAGCTTTCTCTTTTGGAAATAGTGTGAACATTCTTATTAAAGAGAAGTGAAGAACAAAATTGTTTGCACAAAAAGTAAGAGCAAAAGAGAGCACAAACGATAATACTTCGAACAATTTTTTATTCTAAATTTATTTTTTTGCATTATTTCCTCATTTCAAATGTTATAACACTAAAAGTTATGGATTCTCGTGAAAGTTTGAGAACTTGTTCTTTATAATGTTATCTAGGGAATGAACAAGAAAAAAAAATTATGCTTAGTTGAAAAGTTTTTTAATTATGTCCATAAATTAAGGATAATGCCAGCTCCGACAAATAAAGGTTCAGAAACAAAACAACGTGACTTATTCATAAAGCCCATTCACAAAACAAAAGGTAAAGAACAAAAAAGATCAAAATTGCTCACTGGAGCAATTACAAATAATACCGACCTTACAAAAACTTAACATGACATGGTTGGTATGATGGTTAATACATTGTATGTCTCCCAGACGATTAAATACAGTCCGTACAACGTTTAGGCATGATGAGGATCAAATTATCGAGCTGATCTTGGGAAAGATCACTCCACTCAGCAAGCAATGCTCTCCGAAGTTCCGATACACATGTAGGAGGGGGTTGACGGGCTGCAACTCGTCGGCCAAGCATGTCCCACACATGCTCTATCGGATTCAAGTCAGGTGAGAATGCTGGCCATCCCATACGGGTGATATCCTCAGATTCAAGTCATTCGTTTATAATGTCTCCACGGTGAGGACGGGCGTTGTCATCCATGAACACAAATTCTGCGCCCATGGCACCCCTAAACAAACGTACATGTTGTTTCAGAATGAAGTCCCGATAAATTTGGTCTCTCATGGTTCCGATTTGAACATGTAGATTGGTTCTGGAGATCAGTATAATTCCCCCCAAAAGAGGAATCCTTCAGTAGTCCCGCCTGTAGTAGGGCCGAGGTAGCTGGGTTGGAAAAGTCGCGTATTAGCAACCGGAGGATTGCTAGTTCGAAACTTGATCTTCCTAAGACCGTCGTATGGTTGGGGTCGTGAAATCTATCGGGGCCCTCGAAAGTCCTCACGTTGGCGTGGTGTGGGGTGATAGCTCAAGGTGCTCCTTACCGCGGACATCGTGATAGGAATATTGTGCGATTGGATTTGGACACCCCGCAAATCACTAGTTTCAGAAACACTTAACGCTTTGCTTAAACATTGAATTAACAATATTATTTGCATATTTTCACACACATCCTTCATGATTTTCGAGCGAGAGGAGACTGATCTCTCAGAGCTCTTACCAAAGGGAATCACCGGTACCCTGGTATCGGGCCCCTATTTTTTTTTTTTTTTTTTTTTGGCGCAAGGGTTACTCATGGCCAAGCTGTGCCAGACACAAGATAATAAAGTCTAGACGAAATAAAGATCGATATAAAATGCATCTATTTATACAATTTTGAATTGAGACTAGCCCAGCATTAGTTTGGGATCTTGGTGATATAAGGTATTTTTATAATGAGTGTAACAATATATTTTCTAATTCAAAAAATTTAAATAAAATTGCCTGCACTTATAATAGAACGGGTAAAGTTTGTGGGAAAATGTATATGTTCGGGCAAGTTAAGCATTAAGTAGTTGGAATACACATTCGGCATTTCGCGAGGCATTTACGTCATCTAAACCGGTCTTCGGGCACGTCATCTAATCCACTGGCGCCTGGTATGGTATGTACCGTCCAATCCGAAGCTTGGTACAGTTCCCGACCGGTTGGCTGCCTTTTGGGTTTTTTGGTCTTAATTAACCATGTTGCATAAAAATATCATTGAATGTCCATGTCGAGTAATGGACAAACGGAATGAAATTTTTGCTGACGGAAAGAGAGATAAACCCTAATAATTCCCAAACCGGGGAGGATCGACTGCTTGGTTGGGATTTTATTACGCGAGGGCCGTATTTGGCCATGCTGCGCCAGACACAAGACAGTGCAAAGTGCACACGCATCGAAAGTTTTGCTGTCACAGAAGATATACACACCGAGGGGAATAGAATGGTAATTTTGAGTTTACGTCGTACTAGAGCAACTTCTCTTCGGGATCGATGCCGGACCGCCTCCAATGGCCCGTTGTGTTGCTCCAGTGCGATGGTCATTAACTTTCAATCTACACACTGTTCCCCAGCGAGTACGCGAATTAACAAAATCAACCCAACCTGACACAACGTTTTACAAGAACGAGAAATCCCCGCGAACCCACCGTTGGTACAGAGTGTACCATTCACCACCTCTACCTCGGATTAGGGGTTCATTCGAGGGACCGGGGAGACCAGGCGTCCCGTCGCGGAAGCACACATTTCACGCGAAAGTAAATGCCCCCCCCCCTCATGATGGATGATGAAAAAAGTCCGAATGCTGTTCAAGGGGGAAGGGGTCTTATCAGGGGCTTTCATAAAGGGCCCTCTTTTTCAGCGGCCATGCTGCAGTTATTAGAATGGGGATTTCCCGCTGCTTTTTTAGGGAGCACGTGTGCAGTGGGGAGAAAGTGAGTGAAATTATATGGAAATGACCTGGATCCGTTGGCGAAAGGGATAGAATCGGGGTAGAATTGCGTGGCTTTTTGCTATCGCGAGGAGTGCGAGTTCTTGGGGTCTTCGGTCGTTGGATTTCGGTAGAGGAAGTTCGCGTATCGATTTGACGAGGTGGGTTGGATTTTGGGGCTTCATGGCGCAAGGGTTCTATTTGGCCATGCTGCGCCATATACAAGGCATACAATATCAAGAAAAAACGGATAAACACCACACAGTGAAAGTTGCATTGCTACAGAAGGAAAAAAAAAACCAAAGAGGATTGCACCAGACAGGAATCAAACCTGCTCAGCGTACAACTTGAAGGTTGTCAGCGCAGTGGGCATGCCAACCGAGTCACGACGGCTGCAAGTTTTGATGAGGAATGGATTGAAATTGATTGGTATGCTTGATGCATACGATTGTTGGATATCTCTCGCCAGAGAAAGAGAGGTGCATACTGAGACAGGAAAGAGATAGTAACATGCACAGAAAGAGAGGGAGATAAAGAGGCACACACAAAGAGAGAGATTGAGAAAAAGAGACAGTGTTACATATAGGTAAACAAGGAGTGAGATACGAAATAGAAACACACATAGGAACGTAGACAAACGAGAGAGAGGTAGTGAAAGAGACATTTATACAGGGAGATAGAGAGGATAGAGTGAAATAAGTACACACAGAGACAGAGAGATAGACAGTGGCGGATTAAGCGGCCACGTAGGGCCCCGGAATACCAAAGAGGCCCCGAGAACTTCAAATGTCTTTTCATTAGGGTTCGAGAAAAGTTGTGAGAGCGTCTTAACAATGTGCTTTTTTAAATGCAATTGAAATGAGATCCTAATACAAGATGGTCAGTACAAGCAGATGCTGTATTAGCTATAAAACTTGGTTTCACCCATGTAAACGAGGCTCTAACTGAAATTTCTAATTCAGAAAAAAAAGTTACCACAGTGGAGTCGACGTCCCTTCTGAAGAAAATGGACAAATATGAAACCACCTTAATGACAATTACTTGGAATACTATGTTAAAAAGAATAAGTGCTTCTAGTAAATCACTGCAATGAGTGGAATGCGAAGTATTGAAAGGATCTATCCTACTAAAGTCGCTAGAAAAGTTTATCAATAATTTCCGAGAATTTGACAAAGTTGAAAAAGAGGCAAAAAAAGGAAAATATGTTTCATTTTTATTTATTTATTTTATGAAAACAAGGAAGTCGGACATGACATCACAGTCAATTCATTTTATGTTACGTCATAACATCAAGGCAGAATTATCTCAAAGAACTCAGACATATGAAGTTGTTGTGGAGCCTTTTCGAATATTTTTTATTGGAATTTATCAACAGAAGAAAAAAAGAACGCAATAAAAAAATTTAAAGATAATTTACAAAAATGACAGTGATGTTTGAAGATGAATTTGACCATTTATTAATATTTCGTAAAGAAAACGAGGACACCATAAAACCCACACCAGACATCTATCGAGCCGCCAAATAAAAATCTTGCACATTTCCGAATGCTGAAATGTTATTGAACATTGTTTTAACAATTCCCTTATCTAATGCGTCAGGAGAAAGATCGTTTTCTGTTTTAAAGTCTACTTTTTTCAGTTGGCAAAATTTTATGTCTGTTAACCCTCCAAGTGTTTTCGACGAGATATCTCTTCAATTAAGACGCAAATAAAAGTAATTGGATTTGTAATGTGATTCTTAATTTGATACATGTAGCAATGGGGCAGGCCAGTGCTTCTCAAAGTGCACCCCGGCGCGCCCAGTGGCATATCTAGATGCGCCCTATGAAATCCCAGAGAGATGAGTGGGGATAGAAAAATGAATTTATCACAGAGTCAAATATAGTACTTACGTATATCTTCATTTCAGCATTAAAATGTTCTTTGCGGCAGATCATTATTATTCTGTTAAGAGCGGGGAAAATATGCAGTGCAGCAAAAAGTAGTCGAGACATATTTTCGGAATACAGATAAATATATAACTACAAAATGGATAAAAACAAATAGTAACAATGATGAATGCACAGCTCTTAAGTGTAGGAAACAGTCCCACCAAGTATAAGTGAAATTTAACTGTCGCTACTCGCCACGCGGCGACTGAAATTTTAAAAGTGGAGACTGAAGAATTTTGCTACAGTCGCCACACTTTCTTAAAAACATAAGTTTATATGGTGAAACCTACGATTGTGCATTTTTTTTATCGTAAATTTTTTGAAAAGAAAAAAAAAGTTTGGACACACATATATATACACTATTCTGCAATAATAAACCGGAAGAGAGAAGATTTGCATGAAATCCGACTCCTTGTTTGGGGGTGTTTTTCGTGGTATGGCCTGGGACCTTTGCATGTTGTTCCTGGTCCTAAATTGAACGCCCACGCCTGCATGAACATTTTGGACTATCAGGTTCTTCCTACGCTCTGGCAATTTCATGGATGGATGATTTGCCCCTCAGAGCGTGGAAGGTAGTTAATTAACGTCACACTGGAGCAACACATCGGGCTACTGGTGGCGGTGTGGGATCAATCCCAATGTACAACGTCTTGTCAATTTGAACCACGGTCAGACGACGGAATAACACTTGAGCCGGCACCCCACTCTACAAACTTCCACACCACACCAACATGAGGACATTTGAGTTCACGACAGGATGAACGTGCACCAGCTCCTGTGACGGCGGTCTTTGGCTGGACCAAGTTTCGATCCCACAACCCTCCGTTGCTCTTCCAACTGGGCTGGGCGTGGTTGAAAAGGTAAGGGGCCGGAAAATCGAAAAACCAACACCACGTTCAACGCCATGATAGCCTCGTCTTTGTCAAATGCGGCCAAATTCGAATTGCGAAGAGAACCAATTGGCGTGACGTCACAATCTCTTGAGAAAATTAAAAATTAAATTGAAAAATTATTTATTAAAAGAAAATTAAACGAATACGATATCTATCTGTTGGAAAATTTTCCGAAAATTTCAAATCCGTTAAATTTTTTACTCTACCTTTAACGATCGCTGAGATAGAAAAAAAGCACCGAAGAACGCCAGTGATAACTTTAGTAATCTTTAGATTTACTGGAATCCGTTTCGTAGGAAATCAAAATGAATGAATCTCGAAACAAACGAAGGTCATTCGAATGTGTTCTCTCCCCGGAGATGAAAAGAACTTGGCATGGTTCCAAAGGTTGACTTCAAGGTGACACGTGAGGGTAAAAAGTCTAATTTTTGATGTTTCTTCATTTCTCGGAATTACCGCGGGAAAGTGAAGATGGTGAAACAAACTATTAAATTCATTTTAAAATGTTCTAGATTGAATTTTATAATTCGCCTTGACCCTAAAATTGCAAAACATTCGCACTACCTGTGTGCCAAATCTCATTACTGTAAGTGCCATCGATTCGTCAGGACTACGCGGACAAGAAGCATACAAACAAACAGACAGACAAACCCTTCCTTTTATAATAGTAGAGATACAGAGATGCTACTCCATGGGAAATATTCCAGTATTTGCATAGTCAGTCCAATCCCAGTCTATTTGACGTTTCAAATTCATTTTACCAATTCATTCTTTTAAAAACATTTATTTTTCAAAGGAAGGAAAATTAGTAAACAAGTCACAAAGCATTGAAATGATCAAACAGCGCCATCCAACAGCATGGCATTACTACTCAGGTTTATGCCAATGTTTCGACCCAGAAGTAATTTTTATAACCCGATCTCCAATTCCCGATACTTTTTACAATTTAAACTCGCACCGACCCCTCTTGATTACCAGAGTAGAACAAAAAGAAAGATACCGAAAGGGAAAATATTCCCTAATCCATTTATTCCTAAAGCAAAAAACGAAATTCTTTTAATGACGGTAAACTCAAATTGCAAAACGCATTAAAGCCTTCTGGCTGGTTAGCAAAAAAATCGATGTCTTCATAAACATATTCAATAAATCATTATTAAAAAATCCAGGGAAGGAAAGTAGAAAAATAGATTATTCATTATCAATTTCGTCCTCTTTTTTATGAGTCCTCTCGGAAAGACAATAGCTTCCCCGTTGAGAGGACAGTAAAAAAAAAAAAAAAGAGGACGAAAAGTTAATTTCGGATAATTGATTAAAAATGTAATTCATTTGGAGGTACAGAGATGGCTTTAATGCCGCCATTAACGGGACTGGACGCAACTGTAACCGGGCGAAAATTGAATGCATGCGTTGCCACCGCACGAAATAATGAACCCAAATGAGTCCAGAAGTGTCACACGGTGAATATTTTAACGCGCGTCCTCTAATTAAAGTATTAATATTTAGAAGCAGAGTGGCAACACAGTGTGATGTATGGCGCCATTTAGCCTCGCACTTTTTTGTTCAAAGTGATGGATGGTGATATTTTCATGTAAATTTTTTTCTCCGAAGTTTGTCAAAAGTGATGCAGTTTTATGTCGGTGTAATTTTGTGTTCCTGGAACACGAATGAAGAATATTCATCGCTAATCGATTCTTTTTCATTAGCCACAATCCATCAAATGAAATTACAATCTTATTCTTTGATGGGTCACTTAGTGCATAGTTGGAGTTGATCGAACATTATTCATTGCAGAATTCTTTTGATAGGACGACACATCTTCAAAAACTATTTTTTAATTTTGTACTTAAAATAGGCCACATGTTATCAATCACAAAGTTCGATTGATAATTACCATCAAACCAAATTGATAGTTAATAACATTTTGATAATTAAAATATATAGTTTTCTTTTGCTTTTTTTAAATTTCTAAGAGGATGTATTCAAAAGAAAAAAAATGTAGCCATGGGAGGGGGGGGGGGCAGAAGAGGATACTCAGTGCAAATTAAATCAAACACCAATTACTTCCGGTTTTTCCTAATGATTTATCGCCGGTTTGGTGTTAATTTTTACTATAATACAGTTTAATGTAGCAAAATGTTTGATGAGATAAAATGTTTATATAATATACATAAGTGATAGATAATATTTAATGATGTAAATTATAGGAGGCTTCTTGTGAAGCTAAATGTAGACGGAGCCTGTGTCTTTGTCGTAGAACGAGATCGCTGTATGTGTGATGTTCTTCTCTTCCAATAACCAAGCACGAGATTTATATAAAAAAACAAAAAACAATTACATTAATTAAATGATAAAAGCACATACAAAAACGAAACATAATTTCATCCGGTTCAGTACATCTCACTTCAAAACAAAAACAACCTCTCTCAGCCGACGCAAATATCCGACTGTCTTTTTCTCTATGGCAACCCTTCCATGCAAGGGTTGCCAAGAACTCTCCTAAAATGACGCTAACAGCGGCCAGATATCTTAATGTATTTCGGAAGTGATGTAACATTGTCATTTTGAATCCCAATCAGATGACGAGAACAACATGTCATTAATGACAGGCACCCCAATCTGAAAAATTTCCACACCGTGCTAGTGATGGGGAAAATGACTCTTTTCAGGGATCGGATCGGAACCGCTCACTCACTAAAAAGAGCTAGCTCTTTTTGATGACTCACCGCTCCTTTGACATATATAATAATGTATATAACACATCGAAATGTATACAATATGTTTGGGCCATCGAACATCCCTCGTTGTCACGTGAGCGCATGTGTCCAGACGAAGAGGCGCCAAGCGTGCTTGAAACACCCACGCACACAACACTTGAAACACTCACTCATCCAGCAATTGCGCAGTTTACCTCTAAAATCAACAAAAGGAGGGAGACGGGGCCCGAGGACGATAGGCATTGCAGCATAGGGCTGCTAAGCTGTAAAATTTAATTGCTAAGGCATAAGATGGCCCAAAACCATGTCAATTCATATAACTTTGAAATTGTCCATAAAGACTAAATTACTTTGAGGACACTTCTACGTTTGTAATTCCCGTCATGAACCCGTTGAGATTACAGAAGTAGCAATTAAAATATCCAAACACGTTAAAAATCTCATTTTTGACCAAGAATTCTAAAAAAGTTTTCGATTTTATTGGATAGAGTATTTATTTGACTTTCCAAAATATATTTAATTTTTTCTCTGTTAATTACTTGAAGAAGTATTAAGATTTTAATCAAGGCGGGAAAACAAGAAGTAAGAATGGAAAACACTGGAAATGGCCATTAAAAGGCCAAAAACATGGCAAAATCTAAATTTAAACATTACTTTTTTTTGCAAATATATTTTTAGAAAGTTTTTTCAAATATTTAAATGGTTTCTCTTTTGGAAATGGAGTGAACTTTTTTAAAGAGAAGGAAGAACAAAATTGTTTATACTCTGTTTCACCTTAACTTGTCAGTAGAGTAAAGGCTACGTTGACCGCATCACAGCCGTTGTCGTAGAAACTAGGGTTACAATGTCAGAAGAAGTCAGCTATAAGCGAGGAAATTCGCCCTTTTTGGCAAGGAGAGATAAAATGCACGTGGAAATTCTATACGTTTCACAGATCTTTAATTTCTAATGGCTCTTGCATTACATTTGTTAATTAAACAAAAAGCTACTCTATGTTAATATAAATGCGTTTTGATTTTTCTAAATGAGTATTATTTTTAGTTATTTAAAAATATATATATTTAAAATTTTTTTACAATAAATGTTGTTTAAAAAAACAGTCTATTTAAAGATGTGATGAACCATAAAATTCATTTTTTGAATTTACTTACCTGAAAGCTAAACACCTTGATTAATACTTCTTTTTTCAATTTTAATAATTTTATTAAAGGAAATTAATCCAATTTAATTACTCCTTTGGTCTTACATTTGGTTGGACAAGGTAGGGGAGAGTGCGTCGTCTGCTAAAATATGTGTTTTTCTTAACAGCAAAATATAGTCTCCAAATTAAATCAAATTTATTCTGATATTAAAGAAAGTAAATAACAAATAAAAATACATATAACATAGAGGATATAAAATACATTCACAATAAATAAATAGAATATAAAAAATACAAATATAGTGAATACACATACAATAATAAAAAAAATGAAACCATTTTAAAAATTAGAGTTAAAAAAAATAAACCTTATATGTGTGAAACATATTCTGAAACTCGCGGAACAGTGTCGGGTTGATTAGTAGTAAATTATTAATTTTATGAATAATTTAAAATAGTTTACAAGAAAGTGTACAGAAGAAACCAATCTCTTTCATGAATAGTAGTTACAATGAGAAAACTATATTTACGTTTTACTTATTCATCACATGCATTTATACATCATCAATATATGTAAAACATAGCAAACATCATAACAAATCTATTTACATTATAATATACTTATTCATCACATGAATTTACACATCATCATCACTTAACATTTCCGAATCGCTATCAGACTCACTATTAAAAGAAATTACCAAGTTCTTACTTTCCCAAATATCATCCACAAGTCCATCTACTTCCCACATGTATTTCTCTTTTTCAGTAACATGGTTTATGCAGTTTTTCCAATTTTGTACAGAGACCCCTATTCAATCCCTTGGATGACTAAATCCTTCACATCGTTCAGTTTAAAAGTCTTGTTTTCCCTGGCAACGTGTCCTTTTACTTGACTCCATATCATTTCAATGGGATTAAGCTCACAGTGATACGGGGGAAGTCTCAAAACCTTATGTCCAAATTTTTCGGCAATTTCTTCAACTCTGTATTTATCAAACATATGTTTGATTTCGCTAACTTTTTTCAACAGTTCAATCTTGATCATGTCCTGGTTCCACGTAATGTTTTTCAACGATAGCCATTCTTGAATTGCACTTTTTTTCCAAGATGTCGTCGGAATTTTTTCTTTCTTCACCGAGTGATAGGGGGCATTGTCCATCACTACAAAGCTGTTTCGTTTCAATTTAGGCATGATATCTTCAAACCACTTCTCAAAATGGTTACCATCCATTTCTTCGTGGTAGTCACCGGATTTTTTTCCTACAAAAATGTCAGCCGCATCAGGTACAAATCCTTCATTACTTCCGATATGGGTAATGATGAGTCTTCTTCCTTTTCCTTTTGGTGCAGCCAAGCCTGTTGTCAAACTTGAAGAGGAAGCTTCATTGGTGCTTTTGATGTTTTTGTCTTGCCATACTCGACTTTGTGAGTGTCCTTCATTCACCCATGTTTCATCTAAATAATAGATTGAAGCATTTTCATTCTTCAGTTCTCTAATTTTTCGTAAATAATTTCTTCGCCATAAAATTATGTCGTGTCTTTCTAAAAGCATAGCCTGCCTTTTTCGCTTTTCAAAGGAAAATCCCAAATCTTTCAGTATCCTGTACAGTGTACTTCGGCTAATGTTTGTCGAAAAAATATCCTTATCATTGTTAATTTCATTTAGAACTTTGTCCAATGTAGGAATTTCATTTCGACGAAAACAATCATGAATTTTTCGTCGGATGCACGATAAAGTAAAGTTGTCATATTTCATCATTCTTGTTCTTTTTACAACGGCATAAGGTCGTTTTTTTCCTGGAGTACTCAAAGGACTTGTCGTCTTCTTTTCTTTTTTCAAACGAAAAACAGTTCTTTTGGAAACACCAGTTAGTTGAGACACCTTTCCGACGATTTGGTTAATGGAATCACTATGGTTTTCTTCTCGAAGTCTAGAATAAACATTCAATATGTTCCTGCGAGCTCCACTACCAATTGATTTTCCTTGCTTTGATGGCGTATACAGCTTGGATGGTGACGTTCCTTTTTCAGCCATGTTCAGAGTATCAAACACACTCCAATAAAATAGCACAAGAGAGATATGAACGTAAATACACACGCTAGCAAAGACGCAGAGCGAAATGGCGCAGACTTGGCCGGAAAGCGTATTTAGCTCGCCAGAAATGTTACCATGGAAACCGGTTTAGAATTCCGTTTCGGATATATTCATTCGCTTCGGTCAAAAAAAAATGCTTTTTACAAATAAATAACCGATTATAAAGGTTCAAAAATCACTCCTTCATTGTAGGACAATTTTTACACGTTTATATGCATTTTCTTTATTTTAAATTCCAAATCAAGTTGGAATTATTTTTCATGCGGATGAACATCATTTCTGCCTTTCCCAATACTGACAAGTTAAGGTGAAACAGAGTATACACAAAGAGCAAACGCAAAGGAGCAAGCGATGCACTTGAAACTACCTTTAACTCTAAATTAATATTTTTGCATTATTTCCTCACTTCAAATGTTATAATACAAAAACTTATAACTGGATTCTAGTAAACTTTTGAGAGTTTGTTATTTATAATGTTGTCAAATGAATGAACTAGAATAATTATGCTGAGTTCAAAAGTTTCTAAATTATTACTATTTATTTAAGAAGTAGGACTGTAAAACTATAAAAAAATCTTCTATTCATTTTTCAATCACTTGTAAAATTGTTGTTTATTTAAATATCCTTTTATTCTAGTTCATTCCCTAGAAATATGCATGTAGTTTATTTTGGTAGCATCATTTTTCAAATTGGTTGAATAGATTTTCATGTAGCACATTTGAAGTTTTTGACACATTTCTTTAAAATTTCATACATAATTATCATATTTTTACAAAATTATTAATATATACTTTTAATATTTATAGCCCATTGCTATTGTTTAAAACACAAAACATAAAAATATCATTAAAATGTTTCTATACCACATTTAAAAAAAGTGTCTTGGACGTGTTTGGATACATTAAGATTTCTTTCTAAAACCACTTAGTTACCAAATGAGACTTCCTAATAATTTAAATGATATTTTAAAATCATATAATAAAAATATTAATAATTTATTTAAGTACTTAAGATTTTTAACTATTTATTTTAAGATATAGGTATATAATACCCTCGAATACTCGTTGTCCCAAAGATTTTCAAAATCCAAGTCCCCTCCCTGTCTTTTAATAAAATATTTTCAAAATGCCTTGTTTTGTGAAGGCAATACAATAAAAACGAGTTACGTTTAATTTAATTTTGTGTAGCTTTATTAAAATGATATCATTCCCGAGAAATCAAGGTTATTATTATATTAATGTTAAGTGAATAACATAATAACTGTTAGAATATGTTTTAATAACAACCTTAAGACTAGTTTTAATTAGTGCTAAAAGGCGTGATATGACTTAAGCCGTAAAAACACCCTTTCAATCTAAAATTGAATTAAATTTAAAAAAATAACATTTATGATAATACATAGATATTTGAAAATTTGAAACTTCAAAAAAGTAACAAAAAGCTAGGGAGCGCAAAAGAACGAATGCGGAATTGACTCTTCGAGAGCGATAGTTATCGAAAAGAGCCAAAGAGTTAAATCTCAAAAGAATCAACTCCCAAAAGAATCAGTGAGCGCAAACGATCGAATGCGGAAATGATTCTTCGAAAGAGCCAAGTCTCGTAAAGAATCAACTCCGAAAAGAATCAACTCTCAAAAGAATCAACTCCCAAAGAATCAACTCCCAAAAGAATCACTGAGCTGGTGATCGCATGCGGAAATGACTCTTCGAGAGTGGAAGCGCTGATTCGTTAAAAAAGAGTTACCGCTCTTCAGCCCTGATTGGTTAAAAAAGAGCTATAGCTCTTTTTTGACGAATCAGCGCTCGCTCACTCCGTCAAGAGAGTCGACTCTTTGAGTCAGCTCCTGAGCGGATTGCCCATCTCTACACCGTGCCAGCGTGAGGACATTTGAGGTTACGATACCCTTTCTACACGACAGTCTTTATTTGAAAATTTGAACTCGCAACGCTTTGTTTTCTAATCCGTTCTTTTCCAATAGGGTTGCCACGGCCACTAATATGTTTTATGAATCCAACGAATAGAAAAATACAGCTTCGAAAATAAATACTTAAAATTGCACATTTGGCAATACAGCCAAATTGTTAGGTAAGTTAAGGTAATTTAAATTAAGCCGCAATGGAACACAACGCAACGGGCTATTCGAAATTTTGAGGATTTTGCTACGATTCAAGTCAATATTTGACTTTATTTCGACAGTATTGGTGTTTTCAATAAACGTCGCACTGGAGCAACACAACGGACTATTGATTTTTCGACGGAAAAAGAACGATTCAGTTTTCGTTTCTATTAAATAATTTATTAAAACAAAATAAAAACAAAACATACATGATTACAAATGTATTTTTTGTAATTATTATTTCTTTAACACTTAAAAAAATTATGTATTTTTTTTTCGAGCATACAAAGCATGAAATGCTTTTATTGCTTTTAAGAACCTTCCATTCGCTCTCAACGCTTAATGCCTGCTGACACTTTGCACCAAGGCCCGTGCGGAAACCGTAAACGCAGGTGGTAAGCCCGCGTAGATAAATAGTTCCTACATGGCAGGTGCTACCATGTATCATTGAAAACCGGAAGCAAGATGAAAGGATCTGAGCAGGTTGTTCTCTTTTCATGACTTTTCTTCACCTTAATAACACTATTGTCCAGAAAATATTTTTCTGGTAACATTTTGGAAATTAGATTTTTTGATATATATTTGGCATTTCTTTCAGAGTTAATTACAATGCGGAAATAATTCTTCAATCTTTTTTTTTTTCATTTTTGATCTTTTAACCCATTTTTGATCCTATTTAACCCATTTTCATTTTTGATCTTTTAACTTTAATTGGTTTCGAAGAGATAATCTCATCTCCAAGATCTGATTATTTTTCCTCTTCTAACGACAAGATATCTCGTCCATCAAGACCTGGTCAGTTTTATTAATGATGAGACACTTGTTGGTGTTGTCGTGCGTGCCATATATGGCCTAATTGGGGGTGCCATTGCCCCGGAGGGTTGGACTTCTTCATACATGACACAAACCGTTTTACAGGAAGGTCCCTTTCACACATCCATTCATTCACACATATCGTAATTTAAATCTCAATCAGAGGCCGATAACCCCCTGATCAGGTACCCCCCAGAGGTATTGATTTGGTAAGGGAACATGGGGAGACACTTCTTCAAGACGTTTATAAGGAAAGTTAAATCTGCTGCATAGCTAAATTTGACTGGTTTAAGCCGTCCCGCCCTAGGGCGTGCTGAGAGGGTTCGGGTTGCGAAAGCAACCCAAACAATCAATATATTTATTTATTAGTATCCAATTGTTCGATTCTGAGTGTTAATATTTTTCTTGTGATCTCCTTCAGTCCTTCGCTTGATTTTTTGCTTGTCCACAGTAGTTTTTTATCGGCTCCAAGATATCCGCTAGGAAATTTCCTCTCTCTCTAATGTTCTGGAAATTTTTGCAATGATACACCACGTGGTCAACACTCTGTATGCCCTTCTGGCAGTCACATAAGTCACTCTTGTTAAAGAAACGTCTTTGATAAGTGCCAAACACTCCGTGTCCCGTTATTACTTGGTTTAGTTCAAAAGATCCCGACAATTTCTTTGTTAAGACGTCTTTAAAAGCCCCCAAAATACCTCTTTTTCCTTATTCGTTTGTAACCATCTATCCTGCCAGTCAAACAGTTGTTCCTTTTTAACTAGTTTTTTAATATATTCCATAGTTCTGTTTTATTCTTTGTCGATCTGCTCCCTGCTGGTGGATTCCTTAGCTATTTCATCAGCTCTTTCGTTTCCCTTAAAGCCCACGTGTGAATTTATCCATTCGAATATTATTTTTCTTCTATAGTCTGTTATGCTATGTTTTAAGTTTATATTTCTGTGTAATCCCTGTTAGAACAGTTATTTAGGGCCATCAGTACGGATCGTGAGTCTGTTATGATCCACGCTCCTTCCAGTAGCTAAAGTGAGACAGGTAGTTAATTAACGTCGCACTGGAGGCTGGAGCAACACAATACGGAATCAGTCTCGAAGTAAGCCGACCAACCGGTATAGTGGTTAAGGTGGTAGCCTCTAGATCGGAAGGTTCCTGGTTCGAATCCGGGTACGGGCATGGATGTTTGTAAGCGTATGGTGTAGAGGCGGCTGGTGCACCTTAAATCTGTCGTGACCGAAAGTCCTCACGTTGGGTTGGCGTGGAAGTTTGGAGAGTGGGGTGCCAGCTCAGGTGTTGCTTCGTCATCTGACCGTGGTTCAAAATTACGAGGTGTTGTCCTCGGTTCTTTCCCTCAAGGGACTGATCCCGGACCGTCGTCAATAGCCCGTTGTGTTGCTCTAGTACGACGTTAACTAAAAATTACCATTACCAGTCCCGAAGTAAATCTAAAGTGAATCATTTGATTAAAATTGATTAAAATTAATGAGTTATTTTAACATTATTAAGTTTTGGAATTTAATTTAAGATTCTGTATGTATTGTTTGCTTGCAACACACTGAACAAAATTAAGTGCTTTTGGAATTCTAAAAATCGAAAAAACGGAAATTTCAAAGCT
This sequence comes from Metellina segmentata, assembly GCA_947359465.1. NCBI lineage: Eukaryota > Metazoa > Arthropoda > Arachnida > Araneae > Tetragnathidae > Metellina > Metellina segmentata. Next base: position 4,932,928 of record OX375874.1, on the reverse strand, counting down.
TGCAGAATTCCAAGCAGATGAGAAACTCTATTATGTTGGATAGGAAATGTTAACGCAATCCTTTAAATCAAAAAAGCACTCGAGAAGTATCATCAGAAAGATTACAGAGGTCGATTATATTGTATTAAAATAAGTAACTAAGCATTGCTACAACTTAATAGATCGAAGAACTTTGTTTCACCTCAAGATCCGCACTTTAAGTCAATTACGAGCACTTTTACATCGTAACCATAGCAACTGTCTGCATCGTGTATTTTCAGTTTTGTGCTTAATTCATTGATTATTGTCCTCGGATCTTTCCCTTAAGGCAGTGGTCCCCAACCCCCGGTCCGCTGACCGGTACCGGTCCGTGGATCAAATGATACCGGGCCGCCCAAGGAACATTAAATTATTTCCATTTTATTTACTGTGGTGTATTTCTTTCGGGTTTGTGCGGTTCTTATCTATGAAATGTCCACTCAAATTAGGAGGCGGTAAATCATAACTTGAAATTTGTTTTGGTACTAGAGCTTCAATTATGATTTCTGAATTCTGTATGTCTCTATTTTCCAATTTTGACAAATGTGACAGCTGTTTTCAAGTTGGCAGACAAAGTAGCTGCATTTAAAGCCAAAATGAACAGAGGCATTTTGGACATGTTTCAGACATTAGCGGGGATTTTAGGCGAGACTGAGCCAAAACATTCATTCTCCCAGTTGGTGCACGATCACCTGTATTTGCTTTTAAAAGAGTTTTATCGCTACATCCCAACCACAAAAGACCCACGAACTAGTAAGGAATGGATCCGCAACCCATTTGTCAACAAATCAGGTGAATCTAGCATGTCTGTGCAAGAAGATCAACTGCTGGAGATTGCAAATGAAGGCGGCCTTTAAACTACGTTCGAGACAGCAGCTCTGCCGGTGTTCTGGATTAAAGTCATGGCGGAATACCCTGAGATTGCCACCACAGCACTTAAACCCCTATTGCCATTTCCGACAACCTATCTGTGTGAAGCTGGGTTTTCTGCAGTGACAGCAAGCAAAACAAAACATCGGAATAAACTGGACATAAGCAACACACTTCGGATGTCATTGTCTCCTATTACCCCCAGATTAAACCGTCTTGTTGCAATGAAACAAGATCAGGGTTCTCATTGATTTAACGTTCTAGTGAGTTAAAATGTGATCGTGCACCTAATTTAAAAACGTAGGTGCACAAGGTGCACCTGTATTAAAAAATCTATTTCGAGGCCTGCTTTATATTAATTTTTGGTGTTACTGTACTAAATTTTGAAGGCATGTTTAAATACAATTAAATTAAAATTATTAAATCAAAACAATCTAAAATATAAACAATCAACCCCCCCCCCCTCAGCGGGCCGCGTTAAAATTATCAAACGATGATCCGGTCCGCGGCGATAAAATGGTTGGGGAGCACTGCCTTAAGGGACTGATCCCGGACCATCGTCAATAGCCCATTGTGTTGCTCTAGTACGACGTTAACTAAAATTACCAAAATTACCAAATTACTATTTCTAGTACTCTATATTTAATTTACACAAATGCAATATTCTTCTTTTCATTGGATCACTTGTTGGGGGTAGTTAATTAACGTCGCATAGAGCAACACAACGGGTTATTGGCGATGGTCTGGGGTCATTCTTGTAGAGAGAGCCAAGAACGACACCTCTTCATTTTGAATCAGGTCAAATGCTATCAAATCAGGTGTGACGAGGCAACACCTGAGCTGGCACCCCACTCTCCAAACTTCCACACCACGACAACGTGAGGACATTTGAGGCCACAACAGATTCAACAAGCACTAGTCTCCTGTGTCCATAACGGTCTTTGGTTGGACCGAGTTCCAGACTCAACTCTGGAACTCGGAGACGCAGGTATTGATATATTTTTTTACTTTAAAGTGCAAGAGAAAACGATTTAATCACTCCTCTATTCTAATAATCCAAATTCCGATTCTCGTTTAAAAATAGTTTTCCAAAGAGAATTTAAAATGCAGTTTTCATTTCACAAAAGGATTCTTTTGGATCAATAGAAACCCAATACAATCCAATAAAAAACGCACAATACTTTTTATTCCCCTCCTCGATTCACGGAACGGAAAAAAATCACCCAAGAATCACGTTTTAAAACAAGGCCATTAAAGAAGAATTTATGTTTGAGAAAGCATGTCGTAAAAAGACAGAATCACGAAAAATTTAAATGTCGTAGGAAAAGTTGTTTTTATCCTTCTGTTCCCGTTAAGGAAAAGAGTAACAGCAATAAAAAAAAGACAAACTTCGGGTGATTACTGAACAAAAAAAGCATCGTAAAGAACATCATTAACATATGCAAGAAACAAGGAAATTAGATTGGACGCGCATAAAATACATAACACTAGGATGGCGGACGTCCAAACGACAATTTACTCGATCGAAATAAAGTGAAAAGGGAGCTAGGGAAAAAGGAAAATAGGAAAGAATTCAGGAGTTCAATTCGAAGTGTTTTTTTATTTTTTATTTCGGGATGGCATTTGTGATGAATGTGTATAGAGCTTCTGATCTTAAATTCGTTCAGAATACAGATATTGAAGCAGTGCCAAGAAAAAATGGCGATAAAAAATATGGAAAGATTCATTTGACTCAACTATTTATTTATTTTATGCCCGTCGTGGAATAAATAATGTATTTTATTTTCCTGAAGGAAACAACTATGAATCTTTCGGGAGGTAGGATGCTCCGTTTTAAACTGTGTGCATGGTGCCATCTGGTGACAGCTATCACAAACGAGAATAAATAGATTGTTTTTCTCGTATTCATTTTCGATGGATGGCGTAAAATATGAGTTGTTTCAAACCCAGACACTTGAGTTACTTTAACTTAATTTCGACATGTTCAATAAATTTCTGAAGGTTCTATTGTAGTTCGGATTCATAATGCAGAAAATAAGTTTTTCATGAATGAAACAAGTTTAAAATAAATAAATTAGTATTTTAAATCGAGGCATTTTAGTGGCAGGGCATATTTTAAAGAAAATGTTTGTCATGGAACTGTTTCGCAGAAATTGACTATACAGTCTCGCTTTAAAACAATGCAATGTTTCTTAAATTTACTTGAAAAACAGTATAAATGACATTAAAAAATGTTTACATAAAAATGGTTCTCGTAGAATTTTATGAATGAAAAAGGGAAAAGCGCTTTTATAATCTAACGAAATATTTTTTTTTTTATATTAAAACTACGAAACAATGGAAAGGATTCATAACTTGGAGATATTTTGAAACAAGTGATTCGTGTTTGTTCAAATAAACCCGGATAAAATACAGAAGTCAAATCTAACAATCAAATTTCGCTGTTTGCATTCAAAATGTAAGCATCTTGAAGTATTTCTGAAGAAAAATGTTAAAATATTTTACGTAGGAGAAAATTTATGTATAAATTTTATACATAAAGTAACCATAATTCCATCCATATAATCTATAATTATAAACTATAACCAGTTGCTAATCAGTCTTGCACTAGGGGGGCGATATCATTAAGGGAAGGATGACAAATGTATAATTCGATATTCATGATTCTATTTATTTTGAAGCTCATTTTTTCCCTTGAAAATACCATTCAGTGATATATGAAATAACAAACTTGCTTTAAAATTAAATATGTTCAGTGCAGATAAAGCAAAGATAAACAATCACAAATTTTTACAAAAACCGGTAGGCCGATATGACAGTGTTTTAAAAAGAAAAACAGTTTTATAACAAACATTTCGCAGGTAACTGAATAAGATGGATACGAAAAGCTACAACTCGTAACATCGACATTCAGTCACTAAGACAAACTAAAAAAAATTATTTTTAATGTCCTAGTTCAAGCAACTAAGTTGCATATGAAGAGCTTCAAGTCATATAACCTCGACATTCAGTCACTAAGACAAACTACAGGATTTTTTTACGTCCTAGTTCAAATATTTTCTAACATTGTGATATTCTACCAAATTCGGTATTCACTTCAAACGCGTTATTCCAAGCGGACAGTTTCAAAATGAATCGTTATGACACTTTCTCATTTCAGATTCGGTATCAGATTGGTAATGGCCGACCAACCGGTATAGTGGTTAAGGTGTTAGCCTCTAGATCGGAAGGTTCCTGGTTCGAATCCGGGTCCGGGCATGGATGTTTGTAAACGTATGGTGTAGAGGCGGCTGGTGCACCTTAAATCTGTCGTGGCCGAAAGTCCTCACGTTGGGTTGGCGTGTAAGTTTGGAGAGTGGGGTGCCAGCTCAGGTGTTGCTTCGTCATCTGACCGTGGTTCAAAATTACGAGGTGTTGTCCTCGAATCATTCCCATAAGGGACTGATTCCGGACCGTCGTCAATAGCCCGTTGTTTTGCTCTAGTACGACGTTAACTAAAAATTACCAATTACCAATTACCAGATTGGTAATGATAATTTTAATTAACGTCGTACTAGAGCAACACAACGGGCTATTGACGACGGTCCGGGATCAATCCCCCAAGGAAATGATTCGAGGACAGCACCACGTCATTTTGAACCACGGTCAAATGACGAGGCAACCCCTAAGCTGGCACCCTACTCTCCAAACTTCCCCAACAACCCAACTTGTGGACTTTGGGCCAGATTTATGTCTATTACTTGATGTCAGATCTTTCGCTTAGGGTTGATTCCGGACCGTCGTCAAAAACCAGTTGTGTTGCTCTTGTACGACGTTTATTAAAATTACCTTACCTTACCGCAGCATGGCCAATAGGGCCCTGCTATGTAAAATCACTAAAATTCAACCAGTTTATAGAGGAAATATGAAAGTACAGTGGTTGGTTGGGTTGTAGGGTTCACATTTGGCCATGCTGTGTGTGTGCGCCAAACACAAGACAATAACATCAAGTAATGGACATACACACAAAAGGAAAGTTTTCCAAACGCAAAAGAGTTAAATATACTCAGGCAGGAATCGAACCTGCGTCTCTAACACCTCGCCGCAATAGCGGTGGGCATACGCACGACGGCCTCGAGAGAAACATATATGTGCAGGTAGGTAGTTAATAAACGTTGTCCTGGAGGTAACAGAACGGCTTCCATTCCGAATGCAAAAATCCGAGGACAACGCCTCGTCATTTTGAATCCCGGTCAGATGACGGAAACAACACCCTGAGGTGTCTCCCTACTCTCCAAACTTCCACGACATAGCAACGTGAGGACATGTGTGCACACTAGCCTCCCTATACACGACGTGCATGGGCTGGACCGTGTTTGGAACTCGCAACCCTCTCGTTGCTAATCGGTTGTGCTCACAACTTCTTACTTACCGTCGTCCATCTTTTCCGTGCCAGTAAACCTTTGTTGTGTGTTTATGTTTATTACTTAATACTAGGCCCTGCTCGCTAGTCCCCGGAGGATTGCCTTGCAATCCTCAGTGATTCGCTTCGCTCGCATCAATGAAGACATGTGTCCTAGCAGAAGAGATTGTTTCCAAAATATGATATTCCAAAACGATATTTTTCACATATAAATTGGTTGTGTTACAGAAAGGTTATACAGAATCACTGGAATGAGAACAATGTGGAATTCAAATGAAAACTTTGAGCAAATTTTGACTTCAATTGTGAGCGCTGCTTTGTAAATCGAATAGCCAGCATATGTGTACATTTTCCCCAGCACTCCAGCCACCCCTACACATTTCATTGAGTTTGTCGTCGAAAGTTGTAGTGCAGTTACATTTTGTAAATCTACCTGAAGTATTTGTTTCTCTTTCCCAAAAGTAAGCCCCACTAAAGTTACAAACTTCCGTCATCCAACCGATATGTTCTTCAATATCTATTAGAGTATTTCTACTGTCTTCTCAAACGAAATGAAAGCACCTCTACTCAAGCATCACTTTCAATTAAGCTTTCAGTGGCTTGTCTTGTCCGCTTTCTTTGATTTCTACGATATAAGCTGCAACAGCTCGACTAATATTAATATTTTTTTCTATACAATTTCATCCGATAACGCTATAAATTCAATTAAGGCGCGAGTTTTCATGGTAAACAAACAATCGTACATTGTTGCCAAAACGCGATAACAAATAACGTCTTTTTATGTGCTAATTAAGATAATTATATAAATAGATTGTATGTATTGTGGTGAAATATGGGCCTTGCCCCATAAAACCCGAAATAAACCAACTAACCAGGGTAGATGCACGCGCGCACACACACACATATACACACACACGTGCGCGCTTTCGGAACCTACAGATGCATTTCAAAAATAGAAAATATGAATTAAAGTCAAACATTTTCCCACCTCTTGAATCCTTTACGAGCTAAACATTTTCGGTGTTTCGTCTGGAGCTCTTATTCATCGCCAACAACAATGCGTAGTCTCACGTAACGTCGAATCAAATGAATCGTGAAGAATTGTTTGTGAGGTCAGATGTGGTAAGAATGCGTCTTTACCTTTTTCCTTTCAAAGAAACAAAATGCCTTTGTTCTTGGGCTCCGCTCTCGTGGAGTGGATAAGTAGCTTAGGTTGTCCATTAAAGTTACTAGGTGGCGCTGCGGTACCTCCAAACGAAGTCAATTTTCGAAAGAACGTTTCCACTTATGGAAAAAATTCCCCAATGTCCACATGAAAGAACTATACAAAAGGAATTTTATTTTAGTTTTTAAAAGGGTTTCCCAGAGTCCTGATTTCGTCCTAAAATTATGTTCAAACGTCCGAAAAATTGTATCGATTTTTTATTCGACAAATTTCTAAACAAAACATTCGAGTCTCCATTTTTGTATTTGTTTTTAATTAACGTCGCACTGGAGCAACACAATGGGATATTGGCGACGGTACCCGAAGGGAAAGATCCGAGAACATGAAGGTAATTCTGAACCATGGTCAGATGACGAGGTGACACCTGAGCTGGTATTCCACCTCTCCAAACTTCCACACCACGCCAACGTGAGGACATTTAAGTTTCAAAGCATAGTTGCAAAAGTCATTAAGCAAATACGTTGAAATAAGTACATGAAAAAAGTTGTTCACTCTTTCTGACATTTTCAAAACGTTTTCGTTTTCGTAATTAAGACATTGTGGTGTAAACTGCCTGCCTTAGATAATACTCTCGAACTTAGTTTTTTATATTTTTTAAACACTCCTGGTTGGGGCTTTAGGGATTGACGTTGTTTTACTCATGTCCAAAATTATCTTTATACAAATCCCAAAAATAATTATATTCCACGAAATACCCAATTGATGCAATCCATTTTTGCAAGGAATGTGTGAAAGTTAAGTCAAAATAGCTTTATCCAATTAAAAGTGATCAAACGGTTTCTGATATGCAAATGAAGGCGTTACATCATCCGACGGTGAATCAAGCGCTTTGCGCAAAGTAAATATCCCAGTTTCTGCAAAACAGCGTTTGATTTCAGTGTGTACGGACCCAAAATGGTTTGTTATGGCTCCGAAATATCATTTGGAAGAATCTGTGAAGTGGTGCATTATCGGCCGTTTAGACGCAGGGCAGACAATCATGGAAGCAGCGAGTTGTGTGAATATTTCAAGAACGACAGTATCTGCGGTATGGAAACAATTTCAGAACTTTGGAATTGTTGTAAGGAGGCTTGGACAAGGTCGTAAACCTATAACAACTGCTTCTCACGATGGATATATGGCAATAACTGCCCTTCATAACAATAAATCTACTGCTCGGCAGTTAAGTTCAGAGCTTGCAGCCGCCATGGAAACTGTTGTATCAGGGCAAACTGTATACAGTATGCTTAATGAAAAAGGCATTTATGCCAGAAAGCTATGAGTATGTGTTTCACTGTCTTCACAACACAAGAGGGATCGCTTTAATTGGTGAAAAGAACATCAGAACTGAAGTCAACACAAATGAACCCATGTTCTTTTACTGAAGAGTCGAGGTTTAGTTTAACATTCGATTCTAAGCGTTTTTACATATGGAGGGAGTCAGGAACGCGAAGTCTTCCTTCGAATGGGACCGTTCGAATGGAATTATGGAATGGGACCGTTTTGTTAGTATAGGAATGGGGAGGAATAAGGATCGATGGATTTACGCTTCTACACGCAGGGCCCGATTTAGAAAATTTGGTATAGTAGGCACAACACGCAGGAAGCCCCCCCCCATGTTATTTGTTCATCACAAAACTAATTTTATAACAATAATTGGTACTTACGTATTTGACTGTTGACCGTTTCACAGATGTCACCAAAAAGTTTGAGAAAATCGTGACATCACTTATAACTCTTGGCAAAACAAAATAAAGCAGATGAAAATTAAAAACATAATAGTTAGAAAATTAATGTAGTTACAAGAATGTGATAGTGGGGGAAACGGTTGACGGACATTAACGTAAATACCCAATAATTTATGTAACTACTTAAAAACTTTTTAAAATTTTTAGATAGTTTTGAAACTTAGGTTCCCTCTAAATTATGGGGGCCCTAGGCCCGTGCCTCACGGGCCTAATGGTAAATCAGGGCCTGTCTACACGTTTTCAACAGAGGATCTGTGACCAGCCAGAGGTAGCGGGGAGAAGTCTTAGAACGTTATGTAAGACTGTTCAGAGGTGCTTATGAATCTGATTTTTTTTATGTAAGGACGATTATGCTTGTCCACATAGAGCAAACTTCCTTGACGAATTCCTTGAAAATGAAGCCATTGAGCGAATACCGTGACTACTAAAATCTGATCTGAACCCGATAGATAACTTATGGAACTACCTTGGAAAAACTGTTGCACAGAGACAGCCTCCTCTTAGAGATATAGATGTCTTGAAGACCACATTACTTGAGGATTGGAACTTAATTCCCGAAACCGTGGTTAATAACATTATTGTCAGCATGAAATCACGTTGTGATATGTGTGTACAAGTCAGGGTCGATCGCATTCCATTTTAAATTCATAAGCCTTAGTTTTTTTCTGAGTTATTCTTTTTTTTTCTAAACTCTCCTTGTCACATATTGCCATTTTTATTGTTTTATCCTACAGTTTTATATAATACTAGGGGGCCTGCCCCCTGCTCGCTAACGCTCGCCGACCACCGGAGGATTGCTTCGCAATCCTCATTGGTTCGCTGCGCGAACCTATGCTCGCTTCGCTCGCCTCAATGAAGACATGTGTCCTAGCAGAAGGGATTGTTTACAAAATATGTTACCAAAAAATGTTTTTCAAATCTAAATTTGCTGTATTACGGAAAAAATATATACATCTCTAAAATCAGAATTCAAATGAAAACTTTGTGCAAATTTTGACTCGAAATGTGAGCGTTGCTTTGGAAATTGAATACCCAGCATGTTGTTTGTGTGTACATTTTCCCAGCACTCAAACGACCCACACTTTTTCATTGAGTTTGTTGCCGAAAGTTGTAGTGCAAGCGTCTTGTTGAACTATAATTGTTGGCCCTGAAAAGGACCGTTTTTTAAATGGCCCTGAAAAGATCCTCCGCCTTCTTTGATTTCTATTATAAACTAACTGCAACAGCTCATTAAAATTTCCTTTTTTTTTCAATAAAATTTCATTTGATAATGCTATAAATTCAATCGATGCGCGAGATTTCGCGATAAACAAACAATCGTACAGTGTTGCCAAAACGCGATTACAAATAACGTCTTTTTTGCGTGCCACGTAAGAGAATTATATATATAGACTAGCTGAATAACCCGGCGTTGCTCGAGTTTCAAATATGATCGTGGACAGCTAAAATATGACCGGGACGTTTCCAAGTGTTAACTCAAATACACACAACCTGTAAAACGTGTTTCCTTGTCCATTATTGCTGGAAAAAAACTTAAGATTTTAAAATTAGGGCTTCGAGAGGCACTCTTAGGACTTCTTATGTTCCAATTATCATGGCTACAGATTGGTCTGAAGACAGGAAAGAAATGGCACATTTTTTCCGCAGTGTTCTAAAGTATAAGTTAACCAAACTTGGTGTGGATTGGTCAAACGGCGTAGATTTGTATAGAGAATATATACTAGGGATGCGACATCGATGTCGATGTTTTCAAAACATCGATGTTTTTTTAAAAAACATCGATGTATTTAACATTGATGTATTGGCGTCGATGTTTTTGTAACATCGATGTTTATACTTGTCGATGTTTTTACGCTGTCGATGTTTTATTTTTAAATGAAAAAAGTACCGTTATAAAAATTTAAAAAAATAACCAAATAGCATACTTTTCATAATTAGCAAATTGAACATACTTTTAGACCAAAGTGACCAAAGGTGAAGGGTCTGAAATGTATTGATTCGACATCGATGTGGATGTTTTCAAAACATTGATGTTTTATAAAAAACATCGATGTAATGGAGCCGATTTCGCATCACTAGTTGCTAAACCAGTTTTAACAAATGGGGAAAAATTTAAATACACTGAATTTTAAAAACATCGATGGTTTGGGGGCGATGCATTATCAACATCGATGTTTTAATTTTGAACATCGATGTTTTGCTGTCGATGTCGCATCACTAGGTGCTTAACCAGTTTTAAGAAATGGGGAAAAAAGTATGAATTCACTGAATTTTAAAAACATCGATAGTTTGGGGGCGATGCATTATCAACATCGATGTTTTGCTGTCGATGTTGCATCCTTAGTTGCTAAACCAGTTTTAAGAAATGGGGAAAAAAAGTTTGAATACACTGAATTTTAAAAACATCGATGTTTTTGGAACGATGTTTTATCAACATCGATGTTTTAATTTTGAACATCGATGTTTCAAAACATCGATGTTTTTCTCTCGATGTCGCATCCCTAATATATACACCCACATCCTTTTTTTTATACATATTGTATTATATATATATATATATATATATATATAGATCCAGTGTTCTTAAATTTCAAACCCATGCGAAAAGAAAATTGTGCATGAGGTCTCTGTGAAGTTCGGATATTCTTCCTTCATGATCATGATCAATAGGATGATTCCTTTGCGTAGACGAGAGTGAGTGGCGCAGGTACTTCTGATATGAAAATGCGCGTGAAAGACTTGAGTCATCAACGATTTAGTCTGTATTGAACTTGTCATCTTGCGTGTAGTATCGTGTGTTCTCAAAAAGAGTGCCCCGGCACACTGGTGCGCCCTATGGAATCCCAGATAGATATGTGACGATATATAAAAATGAATTTATAGTCACATAGTCAAATGTAGTCCATTTGATCTTCATTTCAGCATCAAAATGTTTTGTTGCAGATCATTATTTTTCTGTTGAAAGCGGGGAAAATATGCAGTGCAGCAAAGAACAGTAGAGGTTTTGAACTTGTTCAAAGAGGGCTTGAGCTGATGCGCAAGCGCAGCTGCTCAAGGTCGTTTTCCAGTTATTTCAATATTTCTTTGCTCTTTGCATTTTATTTCTTAGCATTTTGTGGATGGTGCGTTTACGATTTTTGTAGGACTTCAAGTGTGCTACGACTTAAAAAAGTTTGAAAACCACTGATTTAACTGGTGCAGGGGCCCGTCACCCAAACTGATAATAGATCCCAATCGATGACGAGTTTTATTTCTTGAATTTTTTTTTGAACCGAGTATTAAACACGCTTTTGTAATTTATTAGACTCCCGAGAGTGAAGAAATTTCTCGAACTTTGTTTTCGAATCGAAGTGTTCTACCGTGCTGCCATCTATTGGTTGTTCAGGATACTACATGATGCAACTGTCAAAAGGGGCGTTTTGAGAAACTAAACGACAGTTAGTTGAGAATCAGCGTGCTGGAATGATGTCCGAATACGATCATGCCGTGGTGGGTGCGGGTATCGTGGGCTCGTGGACAGCTCTGCACCTGCAGAAACTAGGGAAGAAAGTGCTGCTTCTCGAACAGGTAGGAATGACATTTCTCTCCTCTTCTTTTCTCTACATTTAAATTTCAAGCGAATCTGTTACATTATTTATGATGTGAGCGGAGGGGCGTAGCTAGAGGGGGCGGGGCTATGTGTGTGTGACGAAAAGATATTTAATGAATTTGTGAAATCAGATTCTAGTAGTTTTATTGCCATAGTAAATAAATATTTGATGAATGACAGCATTCGTAGGAAAGTAATTTCTGTGCACTAGAATCTATTGAAAAATCTGTCACTTGATATTTTTATGCTTAAATTATTATTCCACTTTTTGTTTAAAAAAAAAGAATATTAGTCAAGTGTGTGTATATAAGATCCCCAAACTGCGTTTTCCATAGAAATTGAATTTTCAACTTAGGCTCTCTACGATATGAAATCCCTGATACTTAACTGATTTTGAGGCAGTATTTAAGAAATGGTACAATCCATTAGTAATTTTTATTCGATTAGTCTGAGTGTCAATAAAAATGTGTTGCATTAAATAAAATTTTTTCCTATATGAACCAGTGCGTATAATTCGAACGGAAAACATAAATTAAACGTAACTAATTTTGAAGAATGGTTTAAAATATGCAGAATTGTTTGTTGTCTAAAACTTATTAGCTTTTGGAATCCAAAACTTGACCTAATTAAGGCTAAATCATACACATTTTAAATTACAGTCATCAGTCATCTCTGTTTAATTTTTTTTTACATTTTAGGGTGATATTTTTTGTTGTAATCCTTATTGATTAGGGCCGAGGTAGCCCGTTTGGAAGAGTAACGGACTAGAAACTGAAGACCGTCGTGTATGAAGGGGGCAGGTACCCGTTAAATCTGTCGTGGCCTCAAATGTCTTCATGTTGGCGTGGTGTGGAAGGTTGGAGAGAGAGAGGTGACAGCTCAGGTGTCTATCTTGTGATCTGACTGTGGTTCACAAAATTACGTGTTGTTGTCCTTGGTTCTGTCCCTTTGGGATCGATCCTGGACTGTCTCTAATAACCCGTTGTGTTGCTCCAGTGCGATGTAAATTTAACTATCTACCTACCCTATTAGTTTACAATAGTGTAGATGCAATATTTGCTTCTTAGAAAGCAAGCAGTAATTTTTCTCACTTGACCACCGTGCCGATCAACCGGTCTGGTGGTTGAGGTGTTAGTCTCCAGATCGGAAGGTTCCTGGTTCGAATCCGGATCAGTGCATGGATGTTTGTAAGCGTATGTAGAGGCGGCTGGTGCACTTTAAATCTGTCGCGTCCGAAAGTCCTCACGTTGGGTTGATGTGGAAGTTTGGAGAGTTTCATTTTATGCCTCGTTATTTAACCGTGGTTCAAAATGACGTGATTGTGTCCTCGGATTCCTTAGGGGATGGAACTCGGACCGTCGTCAACAGCCTGTTGTGTTGATCTAGTAATTAAAAATGACCGCTTGGCCCACCGCAGATTACAGTGTTTATTTGGTTGCTCTGTTTCAGTTCGATGCGCTCCACACCCGTGGTAGCTCTCACGGTCAGTCGAGGGTCATCCGGTGTAGCTATCCAGAGATGTTCTTCGCGGAGATGATGCCCCACGCGTTGAGGATGTGGAGAGAGGCGGAGGAAGACACCGGACAGACACTCATCAAGTGAGTATTCCTTCCTTTAAGGCCCTCCACGATCATCAAACGCGCGTTCCATGTCAACACAAAACGCGCATTAGCTTTGCACCTGAACGCTATGTATACTATACTCCTACGAAGGATTTATTTTCATAGATTGTCATAAGGAGACATATAGAGGTATATTTATGCACAAAGAGGGTAAGTTCAAAAACACACTTTATTCACAGGCAATTAGGGAATGGTTGTTTTGCAAATCGAAATAATATCAATCACATTTTTACGCTATTTTTAATAAGTTCAGATAGTTTTGGCCATTTCATGGGTTATATTTTTTTTGTCAACAAAATCCAGGCCCTTTTGAACACAGAAAAATAAATTTTATTTGGGAAAAAAAGATTTTCCTCCTACATTTAATGTTAAAATTAAAAGTCGATATTATAGGGGCAACAAAATATCTTACTAAAGTGACATTCCCTTTAAAATGGAGGAAAAAACTTCCGCTTATGAATAGTGTGACGGAAGCTAAGCAGGCGCTCGGCGGTAAAGTTGAAAGGACGAAAAGATGAGATGCCGTTGCGGTCACGCCAACGCATGAACCCAGCGTCTGACCGACTGTTAACGTGCCGACGGTCAAGAGTTGGATTTCACAGCAAAAAGGGAAAACTAGATAGTTTTGCGGGCCGTAGATAACGAACCCCAGGTCAGAAATTCATTTCCACCACATCCAGGATCAGAGGAGACCGCAGAGACCTTTGTGCCGCCGCCGCCGATTCGCTAATGAAGTTCCCCGCGGAAGGGGAAAATTAAGCGCCAATGGACAGCCCGATTTGGAACCAGCCAACGGTGAGAGGACAAGTGTGTCGAAAGAAACGAGAGGGGCCCCCAACAACCCCTGTGGGATTTTCGGAGTCGAGAGAGAAGGGATAAAGTTTTCGAAGAGGGAGGTCAACAGACCCGAGGGATCAAACTGATCCAGGGAAGTGTACACCCGTTCACGGTTTTCGATACCCCGTTCTCTGTGGTGAAGTGCTGATCAGAGCACTGCAAAAAGGCTAAGCGAGCCTGCTGGAGTCCCGACTGCTGTTCGTGGACTCGAGAAAAATTACGTCTATCAGACATGAGGAAAGCTCAAACGTGACCTACTGAACCTGCTGATTTGGAGTGGACGTGAATTTTGGAAAGAGTTCAACCAAGCTGCGGATCCCGCTCAACAAAACAGTCATCGAATTTTCGAGCTCACCCGAGCTAGGAAACCTTACTCGCCCGAGTAAGGACTGGAGAAGGGCTCACCCGAACCGGATAATCAGCCTCGAGTGTTCTAGAGAGACCCTTCCTGTACAAAACAAAACTATCTTATTTTCTTCAAATATTATTCAAAAAATTATTTAATCCAGAGTCACCTACGAGTTGTTCCTTCTGACAGGCTCGTAACAGCTACCACTTCAACACGTTACAATAGTGTAACAGTAATGTATGCAAAAAAATCAGTTACGACTGTTGAAAATATCCCAATTTTTAAAAAGAAAATCATGTTTTGGTATCGATTTGACGTAAAGTTCCATTCAAATTCACTAACATTTTCATCTTCTAACTTGTCATTTTGTGCGGCAATGGACGAATCTGAGTGCATTGCTATGGAAAATGGAAAATATCTTCAAGCATGCAAAATGGGATAAGGTCCGTTTCGAGGTGATTTGAGCAGCTCGACAAGGGTTCGCTTTTTCTTCCTGACTAAGGTTTTCAGATTTATAGAGTAGAAAGCGTCTAATTTTTCTTTGCAATAACAGGGTAAAATTGCAGTGTTTA
The DNA here is from genome assembly GCA_947359465.1 of Metellina segmentata. Taxonomy (NCBI): domain Eukaryota; kingdom Metazoa; phylum Arthropoda; class Arachnida; order Araneae; family Tetragnathidae; genus Metellina; species Metellina segmentata. The sequence goes on along the minus strand of OX375874.1, from coordinate 4,917,717 downwards.
ATGAAAAGAAAGAGTGGAATTAGACAAATTAAAGTAGGTTTATTTAAAATGGATTAATATTAAATTTCTCACTATTTTTCTACTTACTCTTATCCACATTCCGGATCTATTTCTGAAATTGCGCAAATCAGCTGAAGGCCTGGTGCACTCAAGTGTGGTCTGAGATACATTAGATCAAATAGAGTAGTGTACACATACCTGCGGCGCCGCTGCGGAAACGCACGTCCAACTTGCGTGCAATTTCTACCGCAGTTCCCCACGGCGCCGCAGCTCGCCGCACACGCTTCTCCATTCTCAAATACCTTGTTTTCAAATGAGCAGTGAGATCAATAAATAGATGTATCCAGTAACGTTTATTTTGTTTCCAAATATACTTTTTTGTACATCAAGTAAGCGAAATAAACACGTTTTCTTTGATAGATTTACATTGGAACTGGCGCGAAATGAGTACTTTTCACTGTTATGTGTGCATAGTTGGGCGCCGCGCACGTTGGAAAACCGGATGTGTGCACCTGGCCTTAGACTACTGCTATCAGATCAACAGTCACTAGACCAATCCGATGATGGATCAATGGATGGGTGTCTATTTACGCCCTGTGGACCAATCAATTAATGAACGTACTGTTAGAATCGGATGACGAAACGAGTCCAAGGCTCACGTGACTACTAGTCTGGGTCACATGATCCTGGCAATATAAAAAATGTTACCATTGCTCACTCTTTACTTTTATACTCTCTCTATAAGTATTCCACTCATAGACTAAGTATAAAAGTAGATAGCTCTATAGTTGAGATCCGGATCAAAAGTTTCAGAACTCATGAAAACAGATTCTACCCCATTTGATAAAAGAGTACAGCGTTTATCTGCAAAACGATAGGGTTAAAAATTGTTTCTCTCTGTTCCATTGTTTGTACAATGTTCTTTGAATTTAACTATATCAGTCTGGAAATTCAATTGACAGACCGTATGATTTGAGAAAAATCAAATTGCCAAGTGGTTTAATAGAGATATCTCGTTCATGAAGACCTGACCAATTTGCTAACGACGAGATATATCGTCATCAAGATACTGTCGATTTTATAGGACGACGAGATCCAGATCGGGTCGGTATTCTTCTAATGACGAGATATCTCGTCCATCAAGATTGGTCAGTTTTGCTACGCCGAGACAACCACGAAGCGGGTTAGCGAATGCTCCCTCTAAAACAGGGCTCGAAATACCCGGGTGCACAGGTGCACTGTGCACATGAAAATATAATTGTACACCTAATTTTTTCCCACTAGGTGCACGCATTGCACCTTGTGCACCTAATTTAAAAACTTAGGTGCACAAGGTGCACCTGTATTAAAAAATCTATTTCGAGGCCTGCTCTAAAATATTTGGTTTCCTTCCATCTCTCACTCAGGAATATCGGTTGTCTGTGCATCGCGAAATCGGAGAAAGACGTTCCTGTTTTCAAGGAGTGCATTGCCAACATGAAGACGGTGTGTCCTCAGGGCATAGACGAGGATGACCCCAAGATCGCCAAGTTGTTCTCTACCGTCATGAAGTACGACGGACCGTCCGCTTTCATGGACAAGACTGGAGGAATAATACTGGCCCATAAGTCTGTGCTGGCCTTACAGGTAAATGAGTTCGTTCAATTCTCTATACCGACAGCTAGTGAAAAAGGCGTTGTCTTGCGGCTCCGACGAGAAGGCAGTCGACCCCAACACAGTCGGTGTTTAAATGAAATCTTGTTACGAGGAGGGTACGCAAAAGCATGAATGGCGATGGCCGTGGATGTTCCTCCCGCCAACTTATTCTCATTGCTATCGCTGACGGTACAGAATGGATGATTCGTTTTTTTTTGGAGTACGCCAAACACAAGACGACAAGAATCCGCGCTGAAGACGCTAGGTGTGGAAACGCTCTTCTTACGTTTCCACCTATCAACATACACTACCCTACAATAATGGACCGGACGGAGAGATTTAAGGGAAAGAATACATGCTTTAATAGGGGGATGGTTCCCCACTTGCTGCTATTACACTAGCAACCCTTCTGGGCATACTTTCAACAAGGTTTTGATACACAGCTATGGGTATTTGTGTCCATTCCTGCTGCGAGAATGTCGCCAGCTCAGCCTATAGATTTCGGACGGGGTTCCCTGGTCCGTAAGGGTCGCTCTAACGCGTTCTACACATGTTCTATGGGGCTTAGGTCGGGACTCTGGGCATATCTTGATATCACTGCTCGACAGAGGCTAAAACTGTCGTCCCGGAAGTAACATTCATCCATTGCATAAAATTGCCGGAGTGTAGGAAGAACCTGATTGCCCAAAATGTTCATGTAAGCGTTCAATTGACCAGGAACACCATGCAAAGGTCCCAGCCCATACCAAGAAAAACACCCCCAAACAAGAAGTCGGATTATATGCAAATCCGCTGGCGTCCGGTCCATTATTGTAGGGTAGTGTATAAAAGACCGGTCTGATGGTGAAGGTGTTCGCTTCTAGCTCGGAAGGTTCCTGGTTAGAATCTGGGTCAGTGCATGGATATTTGTAAGCGTATGGTGTAGAGGCGGCTGGTGCATCTTTAATCTTTTATGGCCGAAAGTCCTCACGTTGGGTTGGTGTAGAAGTTTGGAGAGTGGGGTGTCAGCTCAGGTGTTGCCTGGTCATCTGTCCGTGGTTCAAAATGACGTGGTGTAACAATGTTGAACAACTGGGGTGTATAAGTTTTGGCAGGAAGGATATTGTAAGAAAACTGAATATTGTATAGAAAACAAATATTCTTTATTTCTCGGTTATTTATTATATACAGAGCTGTTCTGTTAAAACATAAACAGAGTCTCCACCGGAGACTTAACTCCCAAAATCTTGGGCGTCGCTAGTACGCCCTCGAAACAACGACCAAACTCTTCTCGAGTCAGTCAGAGAATCTCCTCGCAGATCCAGCACTCTCTGTTCCAAGCCTCGAAGCTCCGGTCCGTGGGAAAAACCCTTGGGCAGTTTTCCACCGCCTCAAAACTCAACTCCAAGATAGGAGCTCCCCTGCCTTTTCAGTTCTATCCCCACAGAGGGGCTGGCCATTGTCCCACAAGGAACGATTTCAGCCAGCCAGGCGACTGGTGAAACAAGAGGTCCTTGTCTCACTACGCCACAGTGGTGATGTCCTCGAATCTTTCCCTTAGGGGAGTGATCCCGGACTGTCGTCAATGGCCCGTTGTGTTGCTCTAGCACGACGTTAATTAAAATTACCTTACCGTACCCATTTAAAGAATAGGCTCGTCCAAAACCATGTGACTCGACTGCTCCTTCTCGCGGTAGCCGGGATATACCTCCTAGTTCGGTCATTTTGAATTACCACGGTAGCCCTGTTGGAAGAGTGAACGGATTAGCATCCGGAGAGTTGCGAGTTCGAATCCAACCGAATACCCTCGTGTACAAAGGGGGCTGGTGCACGTTAGCCGGTCGTGGCCTCCGATATCCTCACGGAAGTTGGAGAGTGGGGTGACAAGCTCATGTGTTGAGGCTCCGATCTTGGTGACGAGGTGATCTCATATCTTTCCCTTTGGAATGGATCCCAGAGAGTCACCAATTGCTCCAGTACAGCGTTGATTCAATCTCCTTGATTCTACCTTCTCCGTTATAGTCCGGAAGTATAAAAGACCGGTCTGATGGTGAAGGTGTTCGCTTCTAGCTCGGAAGGTTCCTGGTTAGAATCTGGGTCAGTGCATGGATATTTGTAAGCGTATGGTGTAGAGGCGGCTGGTGCATCTTCAATCTGTTATGGCCGAAAGTCCTCACGTTGGGCAAATGATGACTCATTTGTGAACTTTTTAAACGAGACTCAATCATTAAGCAAGCAAACATATGGCGCTGGTCTGCTATCCAGGTCCTGGGAGATCGAGGCATGATTAAAGTATACTTGTATAATGCTTATTTATAACATAATTTTACATACTGAAGTGGTCTGCCTTCTTGAAAGTGTAATGGGACGAGTCTGCCAAGTTGCAAAGAATTGCAAAAAACGAAAAAATGAAACAGTTGTAAACTGTCAGCCTTTGCTTATAATTACTCTTCAAGACTTGAATTCATAGAGAAAAATAGTCTTCCATCGCTTTCATGGGACTGAAGTGCAGAAATCGTCACGAAAATTGCATACACGCGTTCAGTAGCCATCGCTTGGAACTCGCGCATTCAATTTTCTTGCTAAAACTCATAGTAAACTGGAAGAACACTATTTGAGAGACAGCTATTTCTCAACCCAGTGATGATTCGCGCAGCACTAGGCTCTTCTTGTTCCTTCAGATTAGAGGCAGAAGCACAACAATAGATGGGAGATCCAAACTCAAGGATGGGTCTTATGATCGCTAGATATGTGGTTCTGAGGGTGACGGCGTCAGCACTCCCGTCCCTACCCACGATATGTTTAAGAATGTTTATACGTTTTCTGCACTTCAAAATAATGAACTCAATATGTCTGTTACCAATGCATTCAGAGTCCAGAATAAATCTAAAATACTTTGGGTGTTTCTCATATGAGAGACTCTGGTTGTCCATTTTCAGTATCGGCCGATACTTGCACAGGTGTTTATTAGTAGTAAAGAAGGTGACAGTTGACTTAGTAGGATAGAAACTCAGCTTTAGATCTTAGTATCCGAGCACCGAAGTGCTATATCGTCTGCAAAGATGCCAACTTTTACGCCGTTGGAGGAAGTTCTCTAAATTCCAGCCAGGTACAGAGTGAAAAAGGGTAAGGCTGAGCCCGAAGGAACTCGAGTAGGATTTATTTACTTTTACCGTGATAGATCTCTAGAATTTTGAGATCCATGTTAAGGCGTTTCCTCGGATATTAAAAGAGTCATGCAGTTTCAAAATAAGTTTGTTTCTATACTCGATCAAAGGCCTTCGAGAGATCCAATAGAGCGGCCATAGTATGACTAGTAGGTTTCTGGTTTTGAGCGCCTCTGATGGACGGTTCAACCATTTCTTCCTTCCTATGGTTCAACACATATATTACACTAACGGTGACACTTGAAACAAGCGACTTCGAGTTCTCGATTCTGAAGATGTTTGGCTGGTTTTGGGTTTTATGGCACAAGTGCCATACTTGGCCAAGATGCCCCAAACACAGGACAACAGCGAAGGAGGATAAAAAAGTTGAAAATTAGAAGGATAATCTAGTGTAAAACAGAAGGCAAGATAGATCACTCGGATTCGTGTTACCCGTACGCAAATAAAGATAGGAGGACCCCGATTGAAGTAAGATCTGGACACTTTCTGTCTGGAAAAGAAAAATTCTTCGGGCAACAGTTAAAAAGAGAGATATGGCCGCACACGCGATATAACGAACGGTTAGTGTGCTTTTTAACAAAAATTCCGTTGTAAAAGTTACTGACGTATACTAAGTGGGTGTTTTTCTCCAGGCTCTCTTCCGTGAGCGCGGGGGACAAGTGTGGAACAACTGTGCCGTGAAGAAGATCGAGCCGATCGGTGACGATGAAGTGAAGCTGCACACCAACCGCCCGGAGGTCGTCACAGTCAAGTCAGTGGTCGTGTGCGCCGGAACGTGGACCTCGAGAGTGCTGGCTCCTTTTCTCCCAGATCTGCCACTGAAGGTACGTAGCTTAACGTCTTTGATCTCCGTGACTGATGACATCACTTCTTGATAAACATACAAGTCCAGTTGGAAGAGCAACGCATTAGCAACAGGAGGGTTGCGAGTTTGAAACTCGGTCCTGCACCAAAGGTGCATGTTAAATCTGTCGTGGCCTCAAATGTCCTCACGTGGGGTAGAAGTTTGGAGAGAGAAATAGTAGCTCAGGTGTTGATCTCGCCATCTGACCTTGGTTCGAAAGGACGAGGCGTTGTCCTTGGATTTTCCCTTTCTGTAGGAATTCCGGACCTTCTACAATAGCCCGTTGTGCCGCAAGTGCGACGTTTATTCAACTACCTATCTAATTTCCCGAAAATAATCACATTATGTCTTTCCCAAGGTTTTTCGACTTAGTTTTTTAATGCACCTTAAACAAATAGCCGCATCGGAAAAAAAAGTCTTCTCCGGTTCGCTGTACAATTTCGAACAAACCATGTTAATTTCGTAATTTCCTCCTAGTTTTTAATATACTAGGGGGCTTCGCCCCCTGCTCGCTTACGCTCGCCAACCCACGGGGATTGCTTCGCAAACCAACATTCCTTTCACAGAGTGAAACTATCTGAATAATTCGTATTATGCTGATTTCACTTTCCGGTTCATGACGTCACAGCGAGGGCTTCGGTGTGTCTCGCTTACGCTCCCCGACACCGGGGATTGCTACGCAATCCCGTTTGGTTTGCTTTCTCAAACCAATTCTTCTTTCGCAAGTGATTTCACTTTTTTTTGCTTTAACACTTAATGCACCCTAAACTAATAGCCGCATCAGTAAAAATTTTTTTGCATCTTGTTCCCTGTACAATTTTAAGTAAACATTGTTGATATCCAAACTTTACGATCTGTACTTTGTCGGTAAACTGTCTTGAGAACAGAGGGAAAAAAGCGAGCCTTTTTCCTCGCCAAAAAAAAAAGAACTCGTTTTTATGGCAATTGTTGCTACGATAAATTTGATATCTGGCAAACCCGATAGTCAAAAGTGCAACCCACTACTGCTTACGGAACCAGCTATGCGAACTGAAAAATACGAAATTTGTGACACCAACTTTTGATTGCATCGAATTTATTTATGAACCAATTTTAAAAATAATGGTACCGTAAGAAAGAGTACATTCTGAGGTATACTGCGATATTTTAAAAATTAAAAACTAACAGTAATACTATATAGATATGACCATTTTAGTTTTGTATCGGAAGTTACGATCTGAAAGATCCGAAAATTGTATGACCAACTTTTAATTGCATCGATTTTATTTATTAACCAATTTGAAAAATAATTGTACCATAAGAAAGAGTGTAATGTAATGTATTCAGTAATGTTCTCAAATTTAAAAATAATGGTTTTTGCCGTAGACATAACGGTTTTAACATAAAGTAGCGAAAATATCCAAAGATTCCGAATTTTGTGTGACGAACTTTTGATAGCATCCAATTTAATTATTAACCGATTTCAAAAATAATAGTACCGTAAGAAAGAGTACATTCTGAGGTATACTGCGATATTTTGAAAATTAAAAACTAATAGTAATTAGATATAGATACGGCAGTTATAAAAAAAAGTAACAAAAATGTCCCGATTTTTCCTGAATTTCAAAAAAATATTATCAAGAACCAAATTTAAATTAAAAAAAAAAACTCGTCTAGCTGCAAAAATTTACGTTGAGAGGTACTCTTAAAAAAAACTCACGACTGAAGACTGACAATTTGAATGTGTTTTGCTCACTCACGGAAGAAATTTCACTTCTTCAACTTTAACACTTAATAAAACCTAAACTAATAGCCGCATCGGAAAAAAATACCTATAATTATCCAGGGAATACAATGAAGAACAAAGCATGTTAATTTCATTTTTTTCCGATCAGTACTTTCTCGGGAAACCGTCTAAGAATTGAGCTAAACAACACAGTTTTCAATCCGGCGGCGGCGGCGGTAACTTTTTTTTTAATATAGAGAGATAGTAAAAATAAAGTGAAACCTCTGTTTATTAAAGTGTTGTATCCAATTACTAAAGCGATACATCTGGTAAATAAAGCGATACATTTAGTAAATAAAGCTATATTCTAGTAAATAAAACTATATCTAGAAAATAAAGCAATATCTTGTAACACGATATTATATCTTGTAACACGATATTATATCTTGTAAATAAATAGCCACATCCTAATTAATAAAGTGAAAATTCTGGAAAATAAACCAATATATCTAATAAATAAAACGATGTATACAACTGATCAAAAGGGATCAAAGAATGCTGTCATAAAACAAAAGGTATCAATTTGTTGGTCAAAATGTATTACATCTCTTTCAAAGTCCTCCTCCAAGTTCCTCCGACTTCAATGCACTTCTACCAACGTTTTTTCCAGTCCTCAAAACATGCCTTAAAGTCGTTTTTTTGAAACCCCTTCGTATCGAATTTTCTTTTATTGCATCAATGGATTCAAAACGTAGACCAAGAAGAGGGAGTTTCACCCATGGAAATAAGAAAGTGTGCCATATCAGGTGAATACGGAGCTTGTAAAGCTGTATTTTTTGAAAGCTTTGTTAAAAAAATCACGAATAATAATGGCATTGTGAGAAGGCGCATTATCGTGATACAAAACCCATGAGTTATCTCGCCGCAATTCAGGTCGTTTTCGACTTGTCGTTTTGACGAATGGTATAGAAACATGTTCAATAATGTCTCTTATTGTTAAACGACGATCACTAAGCACCCATTCTCTGACCCGATTAACATGTTGATCATGAGTCGAAGTGGCTGGTCCACCAGATCGCGAATCATCTACGACGGATTCTGTACCTTCTTTAAACTTTTTAAACCAATAAAATACTGTTGTTTGTGATAAACAGTCGTCTGTACAAGCTTTTTGACACATTTCAAATATTGTTTGTAGCAGAAATTCCGTTGCGGGAAAAAAATAATTGAATGCATGTTGTAACGAATTCTCTGGGTAGCGTGCAGATGAAGGAATCTACAGAGGACAGTCTAGATTAATTAATATAAGAATTTATTTACAGTTTTCTTGATTAATCATAAGTTATGTATACGACTCGGAAATTAGACATAGGTCTGCAATAATTAGATCGGACAGGTTGTCTCAGCTCAATTCTAATAAACAGAAGAAAAGTCTCCAGCAGAAGAAAAGTCTACACCGAAGAACGGTTCTAGAGTAGTATAACGGCACTACGCTCGTACAAATTTATCTCGGGAGGAGATCACTTCGTTGGCGACACAGATCCACACCGACGTCTGGTGACGGTCTACACCAGGACTCTAGGATGTTCCTTCAAAATAAAGTCGCGGGGACTTTAGTGTTTAGCCTCTCAAGGCTTCTGAGTTGGTGTCCTCTCAGGGCGAGGTCACACCGAACTCCAAAATAATTTCTCAAAAGAGAAGAACGTTGGTCGACCTGTAAGGGTCTCTGAGAACGACGCACCTCAGGATGAGATCAAGTAAAACTGATATATTTTCTTCTCCCGATTCCTCGGCTCGGATTTTGGCGCTCTCCGGCCGTTGGGCGGAGCTGGTCCTCGATTGGTCCTGGTTGGCTCTGATGTCACTCCGTTGGGTCTGTCATTGGCCTCGTATCTGGCGTCGGGTCGTCTAACCGCTCTCGGCTGTTTCAACCCAAGCTGGTGATAGTTATAAATAAAGGCGTGGAAGAACGACTTCTTATTGTCGTCTTAGTGTCAATAGTACAGACAGACTGGAGACTCTCCATTGTCCGCAGTGGTTCGCACCTGTGCCTCTCGGCGAACTCCGTTGGGGGTTTAGATTTCGCATTGGGAGGATCAATGGATGGCCTTCATCAATGAATCCTCACAACCCCTCCCCGTTCGAAAGATCTTGTCGTATGGCAATATCTATAAGGCAACGGTTAGACATGGCAACTCGACACATCATTAGAGGCAACAATTTTAAGAAAATTTGTATACCAAATTTTAGTACAATTTCAACACTTAAATTTCAAGTTAATTCTAATTTTTACAATACTCTTAAATTCTACTCTTGTGATATAATTATATTTTATCACATAATGCACACTTAAATACTAGGTGTTTATTTACAATTTAAATCAGTACTGTGACGTCTTAGGGATGGAAGATTCATTCACTACGTAAAAATGTTAGCAGTGGTCTTGAATAAGGTGTTTTTTTATTTACAATTCAAGGAATAACCTTGAAGGAATTTGGTAGGTGGCGTTTTACAGACTGTAAATTGTCCTTTTCCGCAGAACTCCGATGTAGATTATCCGACTCGGGTGAGCCCTTCTCCAGACCTTACTCGGGTGAGTAAATGTTTTCTAGCTCGGGTGAGCTTCTCCAAAAGTTCTCGCACGCGTGTACGAAGTCAGCAAACGGCAGCTCAGGGTCGAGCTTTTCTCCCGTCTAATAGGCAAAATCCCAGTTTGGGCAATCAGTTCGATAGGTCGTGTGCAATGCAACACAGTAGCAGCTCAGGCTTGAGCTTTATTTTAGCGTCTGATATCCGGAATACCAGTTTGGGCAATCCGTTCTGAGTCTACGAACAGCTGTCGCGACTCGGCACGTCTCCAGACACGGGGTATCGGACAAAAAACCGAGAACGGTTTTAACTTCAGCCGGATCAGTTTGTTCCCTCGGTCTCTTCTCCCTTCTTAAACCCCAAAACGCTTTCGACTCCCGAAAGTTCCAGGGGGTTGTTGGCCCCCCTCTCTTTTCTTGGACACACTTGTGGTCTCGCTGTTGGCTGTTCGAAAACCGTTGATTTTCTATCTCGACGGTAGCCTCATTAGCGGACGGCGGCCCGAACAAAAGCATCCGCGGGTTCTTGTGATGATGTTAAAGCAGCGGAAATGAACTACTGCCTGGGTGTCTCGTCGGCATCGCGACAAAGATCCTTCGCTCTGTTTCGGTCGGAACTAAATCCCTCGAACCAACGCCAGCTCGTTAACTCACGCGGTCTGAGGTCATACGCGGTGTGACCTTTCAGCGTCTGGCTTGACCTCTTGGCAGTTTCTCCGCCGAAAGCTTGTTTTTTCTTTCCTCGCCACAGACTTCGTCACAGTACTTAGGTTATGATTTAATTCTCTTACAGCAGTCTGCTCAGACAATCTGCGTGTTGGTTATCCTTCCCAGCCCTATGGATGAACTTATAGTTAAAGGGCTGCAACGCCAACGCCCACCTCATCAATCTCGGGTTATTCCCGGAGTTAGTTTTCAGGAACACTAACGGATTATGATCCGTCTCAATAGTAAAGCGTTGTCCGTCCAAGTAATGCCGCAGCTTTTCAATTGCATAAATAATGCCGGCGCATTCTTGTTCTGTAACGCAAATTTTTTTTTCTGTGTCTAAACTTTCGACTTAAATATAGTATTGGGTGATCCACATTATCTGGCCCTTTTTGTGCCATGATTACCCCGATTCATTGGTTGGAAGCGTCAGTTTGGAGGATAAATTCCTTTGAGAAGTCTGGGGCATACAACACCGGCTTCTAAGTGAGTTTTGTCTTTAGCTCCCGGAAAGCTGAGTCGCACTCCGCAGACCACTGCACCTCCTCTTTTCGATTTTTACCTTTTAACGCCCGAGTTAATGACTCGGCGATGATGGCATATTTTGGGATATACCGGGCGTAGTATCCACTCAGGCCTAAAAATTGCCTGATTTGGGTTTTATTTCTGGGTGTGGAGAAATCAACAACCGCTTGGATTTTTGCTTCGGTTGGAGTTCTAAATCCTCCCCCTACCATGTGTCCTAAGTATTTCACACTGCTCTCTGCGAACTTGCATTTGGCAGGTTTAATTGTTAGATTCGCGGACGCTATTTTCTCTAGAACTACATCCAGGTGTTTGATATGTTCTTCCCAAGTTTGAGAAAAAATAGCTACATCGTCTAAATAAGGAACACAAAATTCATCTAAACCTTGTAAGAGTTGGGCCATGAATTTAGAGAAGCAATATGGGGCGTTTACTAATCCGAACGGAAGAACTAGCGGTCGATATGACCCGAACGGTGTCACGAAAGTGGCCAACCTTTGCGGTCTAGGACTCAAGGGTATCTGGCAATACCCCTTGGTCAAATCTATGACAGTTATATATTTTGCAGCGGCCACTTGTTCGATTCTGTCATCCATATTAGGCAGCGGATAATATTCCGTCCTAATGATGGAATTTAATCGACGATAATCGACACAAGGGCGAGGGTCACGCCCTGGGCTCTCTACTAAAATCATGGGGGAGGTATAATCAGACTCCCCAATCTCAATGATTTTTAAATCTAGCATTCTCTTAATTTCTGATTTTAAGATTTCCGTCTGTCTAGGAGAGGTGCGGTAGGGTTTAGACCTAATGGGTTTGTCACTAATTAAATCTATCTCATGCTCAATGAGATGCGTCCTACCGGGATCATTTGAAAACAACTTCCTATGGGACTTTAACAATTGTTCAAGTTTATTTATTTGATCCTGCGTGCATCGCTCCTCTAATTTACCTTCTTTCACTATTTCTCCGAAATCAAAAATATTCGGATCTGCTACCGGATATTGAATATCTAAATCCGATTCTAAAGTTTCGTGAGAGAATTCTTCGCTCAACAAAATATTGATGCTTTCCATCCGCTGGTGGTATGGCTTTAATAAGTTTACATGATACACTCGTACTTTCTCTGCCTTCCCTGGCATCTTAACAACATAATTTGTTTCCGAAAGCTGTTTTTCTATAACTCCCGGACCAACCCATTTTACTGCGAATTTCGTTTGTTGACAAGATGACAATACTAACACGCTCTCGCCTATCTTGAATTCTCTTTTGACCGATCCTTTTTCGTAGTACGACTTCCTTTTAACTTTTAAGTTAGTTTCAGTTTCAGTGGCTATCTGTTGACAACGTCGCAATCGATTGATCAACTGGAAAACGTATTCCGTGACAATGTCTTCACATGGGGGACTCTGACACCATTTGTCAAATAAGATGGACTCAGGCACCCTCAAATTCTTTCCGTAAATCAACTCTGCGGGACTAAAACCTGTTGACGCATGTGTTACGTTACGCAACGCTAAAAGCACGGACGGGAGACTTTTTTCCCAATTTTCCTTCATCTCAAGACACATAGCTTTCAAAAAACGTTTATAAGTGCGGTGAAAACGTTCAACCGGGTTCGTTTGTGGATGGTAAATCGAACTGCGCATAACCTTTAATCCAAACTTCTCAAAAAATGTAGTTGTAAGATTGCTAGTAAAATACGTAGCATTGTCTAATTGAAGTTCTTTGGGGAAATCTATTCTACTAAATATAGCAAGCAATGCATCAGTTACGTTTTCTGAGTTAGCTGCTGATAATGGAACTGCTTCCGGGTATTTGGAGGCAAGGCAAATAGCCGTCAAATGATATTTGTTTCCATTCGGTGATATTGGTAAGGGACCTATAATATCTATATTTATTTTAGCGAACACCTCTGTGATCACAGGTACCAGCTTAAGAGGGGCTTTCTTTTGTTCAGAGGATTTCCCTACTTTTTGGCAAACATCGCACGATTTTACGAATTCTTCTATCTCTTTAATACACTGGGGCCGGAAATAATAACGTAAAAGTTTATCTTTAGTTTTTGTACTACCCATGTGGGATCCGAACCCATCATGGCAAAGACTTAAAATTTTATTTTTATATTTAGCGGGTATTAAAAGCTGTCTCCGCTCTTCACCTCTATGATCCTTAGATTTCCTAAAGAGTAGTTCTTTTTCAATGACAAACTCACTTGTCTTGTTTAGTCGAACTTTCTCCCAAATAGACGAGTTCGGGACAATTTTGTTGTTCCCTCGCGAAAGCCTACTAATTCAATGCCTACTAATTCAATTTCCGCATTTTTCTCCAAGGGTGGTAAATCTATTACCAAACTATCATCCTCCATTTCTTTCTCTGGTTCTGTTACCTCAATCGGATCTATTTGAGTTTTGTTTTCGACTGTAGCCTTTTCAGGGCTCAGACGTTTAGTTTGACTCCTAGTCATCATTGCGTTTAACTGTTCTGGGTTTATTGTTTGTGATTCAATTAATTCCTGGGTGGAATTTCCGAGACGATAATGTCGCATCTCGACAGATTTATCGACAATTGCAGCCTTAGTCATAATTACTCCGAGTTCTGGACTATCGATTTTTATTCTAGCTAAAGGTAAACACTTGAAATGGTTGTCCAAGGGTTGTTTAACCCAAATGTGTTCGCCCGTGAAATCCTCAGGTTTCACTAAGTCTAGGGGCCCTAGATCAATATTAGTCCCAGAATCTCTCAACAAAATCGTGTCAACATTATTTATTTTAGCTTACTCAAATAAGGCTCAAATGAGGGAGCAAAATTTGCACTCGCTGCAAGATTATTTACAGGTTCTGCTACTTTCTTAAGCTCTGGGCAGTGAGGGCTTATATGGCCAGGTAAATTGCAATGAAAGCAAATGGGGTTACTACGTTTCTCAAATTCCTTAGTCCGCCATTCTGTGTTGTTACTCTTATTCCCAGTTCGCCAATCCTTACTATGATTTTTCTCACTCCCGAATTTCTTTCCCGTAATCGGTTTTTCAGTTTGTTTTGGGCGGTCGAAAACTTTTTTTTTCAGTGGTTTGGAGAATACCGGTTTCTTAATATACCGCCGGGTTGACTCATACGCGTCTAGCTTATCCGTCAATGAATCCGGATCAATCAACTCGCCCCACTGATCAATGAAGTGGTCCTTTATTTCGGCCGGTACCCTTCTTTTAATTTGATCAGCGATCATAAGATTTTTAAGAGAATCAAAATCATCAACTTGGATTCCGCTAAGCCATCCTTCTAGATAGCTTCTTAGCTCGAAGATCATATCCTTCCATAAAGAGCCATTTTGTCTTTGGTGCATTTGAAATTTAGACCTAAACGATTCTGCGCTAAGCTTGAATCTAGCGAGAAGTACGGCTTTTATGTGATCATAATCATCACTCAATTCTTCGGGTTCACGAATAATAATCTCCGCGATTTCAATCGGCAAAATGCTAAGCAACTGCGAGACTAACTTGTCAGGATCGGTTTTTAATTTTCTACTTTGACGTTCGAAAAGCGTCAAGAACAAGGCCATATTTATTTTATCAGCATCGAACTTTTGCATGACTGATTTGATGTTTTTGGACGGTTTCCCGCTGTCATGGTTAGATGAGCTTAAACTATTTACTTCTCCTGATTGTTGTAATTTTAACTTTTCTAGTTCGAAAGCCCTAGTCGCAGCTAAATTTTCATCTTCCCTAGCTAACCTTTCATTTTCCCTAGCCTCAGCTAATTTCCTGTCCTCTATGATATTAACTATCATATCTTTAGCGCTTTCCTCACTAAAATGTTCGCATTCCTGTATTTTCCTTGCCAGATCGATGATTCGATCGTCGGAATCAAAATCAACATTAAATTCATACGCTAATTCTGCTTAGTTAAAAACGCCATAGTTCTACTCTAAGATTTTCAGTGACACAAATACAATATTTCAAATTCTACTCACAAACGATAGACACACAATAACAATAGCCGTTATTCGAATGGTACACTCCTTTAGTGGAACTAGTTTTAACAATGCACTCCGCTTATAATGCTTATGCACACCCACAGATATTATCCTCCGATACTTTCTTAGGATTTTAAAACCTCCTAATCAAGTTACTTTTAACTGATAACAAGCAATACACAATGTAGTCAGTTCCTAAGCTTTAAAATCTTTTCTAACATTCATGCAATATTAAGATATTTTTACTTAAATAATACACATTTATAACTCTACTGACAAGTTTACTAAATTTCATTCACATTGACTATGTAACTCACAATGTAAAGATACTTTAAATTCTCAATAAAATTAAGCTCTTTGCTAAAGTAACAAGATCATCCACAGACTTGGAATTCGATTGTTTCGAGCAATTGTTTACTGACAATTTTTAAATCCTTACTACACATTTTACAACAATTATTAATTATAAAAGCCTTACAAATTTGCATACACAATACTAATCAGAATTCTTTAGAACAATTTTCACCATTAATTTAAAGAACTAATTTCTTAAATTGCCTCTAAAAAATGTCAAGCTTACCGTTTGTCCGACGACTGGCTCTGCTTTTCGACGGAAAGTGTCTTTCTGCTCGGTATTCTCTCTGGGCTTCGATTTTGAATGTAGGACGGGCGTCCGTTTTCTTGCACTAACACAATCTTGCACACACACACTGGACCGGATGTCCTTCACTCTGTAGTAATCCTGGATGGTTATGTCTAATCTCACTTTAATACTTCTTGAATTTTTTTCTTCTTCACTGGACTGGATGTCCTAACGTATTAAATCCTGGGTGGGCTTAACTACGCTAAAGGTGTGGTTGCCAATATCTATTAAATGGCTAATGATCCCACAAGCTGCCACCAAATAAATTAAGTAGACTGTAACGAATTCTCTGGGTAGCGTGCAGATGAAGGAATCTACAGAGGACAGTCTAGATTAATTAATATAAGAATTTATTTACAGTTTTCTTGATTAATCATAAGTTATGTACACGACTCGGAAATTAGACATAGGTCTGCAATAATTAGATCGGACAGGTTGTCTCAGCTCAATTCTAACAAACAGAAGAAAAGTCTCCAGCAGAAGAAAAGTCTACACCGAAGAACGGTTCTAGAGTAGTATAACGGCACTACGCTCGTACAAATTTATCTCGGGAGGAGATCACTTCGTTGGCGACACAGATCCACACCGACGTCTGGTGACGGTCTACACCAGGACTCTAGGATGTTCCTTCAAAATAAAGTCGCGGGGACTTTAGTGTTTAGCCTCTCAAGGCTTCTGAGTTGGTGTCCTCTCAGGGCGAGGTCACACCGAACTCCAAAATAATTTCTCAAAAGAGAAGAACGTTGGTCGACCTGTAAGGGTCTCTGAGAACGACGCACCTCAGGATGAGATCAAGTAAAACTGATATATTTTCTTCTCCCGATTCCTCGGCTCGGATTTTGGCGCTCTCCGGCCGTTGGGCGGAGCTGGTCCTCGATTGGTCCTGGTTGGCTCTGATGTCACTCCGTTGGGTCTGTCATTGGCCTCGTATCTGGCGTCGGGTCGTCTAACCGCTCTCGGCTGTTTCAACCCAAGCTGGTGATAGTTATAAATAAAGGCGTGGAAGAACGACTTCTTATTGTCGTCTTAGTGTCAATAGTACAGACAGACTGGAGACTCTCCATTGTCCGCAGTGGTTCGCACCTGTGCCTCTCGGCGAACTCCGTTGGGGGTTTAGATTTCGCATTGGGAGGATCAATGGATGGCCTTTGTAACGTACACTTCCGGAATATCTTTTAAATGTTATGATAATATTTCTTTTTCCTTATTCCAAGATATTGTGATACTTCCTGTGTTTATTTATACTTCTTATTACTCTTGGAAAGGATATCTTTTCTTTTGACATATTTATGTGAGCTTAAATGGTTTTCCCGGAAGTTCATTTTTTTTTCTTTTATGTATAACGTTGGTGAAAAGATATTTTTTTGTAACGGCTTTTTGTTAGTCGATTGGATGCTTCGTTGAAGTGTGGACGGAGTGCAGTGTTGGAATGGCGTGTTTCAGCCGTTATGTGAAAAACGTATGATGAGAGGTAGTTGTAACGGTGATGTCGCTACCATATTGTAAATAAATTTTTCTTTATTTCTTTAAAAAAGTCTATTTCTTTTATCACGACGTTACAGCTACCTATTAATGGTGGCATGCACTGTGATCGTTCCCATTAAATTGAAGTCTTGGACATCCCGTCCTGATTTGAGAATAAACTGTGGACATCTCGTCCTGTGTTCAGCGAAAATTTGCGTGCGTCCTGCAGCAACGAAGAAGGCCATCCGGTCTGAAGTTTTTGGACATCCCGTCCTCGTGAGTGGAATATTTGCGTGCGTCCTGCAGCAACGAAGAAGGCCATCCGGTCCGAAGTTTGTGGACATCCCGTCCTCGTGAGTGGAGTATTTGCGTGCGTCCGGCAGCAACGAAGGGGCCATCCGGTCCGAAGTTTGTGGACATCCCGTCCTCGTGAGTGGAGTATTTGCGTGCGTCCGGCAGCAACGAAGGGGCCATCCGGTCCGAAGTTTGTGGACATCCCGTCCTCGTGAGTGGAGTATTTGCGTGCGTCCGGCAGCAACGAAGGGGCCATCCGGTCCGAAGTTTGTGGACATCCCGTCCTTGTGAGTAGAGTATTTGCGTGCGTCCGGCAGCAACGAAGGGGGCCATCCGGTCCGAAGTTTGTGGACATCCCGTCCTCGCGAGTGGAGAATTTGCGTGCGTCCGGCAGCAACGAAGTGGGCCATCCGGTCCGATGTTTTTGGATATCCCGTTCTGTTTCTGTGTATGAAACGTGGCCTGTTACTGCGTGTGTCCAGCAACGAAGCTAATTTAATTTAATATAAATTTAATAATCTAAATAATTTAAATTTGTTTTGTATTTGAAATGGTATTTTGATTTAAATTTTTTAAAAATTAATTTTCTTTTGAAGGTCTTTTGGGTTACAAAATTGGTTTTTGTACATTTATTTCTTTTCTATTGTTCTATTATCTTTGAGTTATATTTCTTGTGGCTTGGCTATAAGGTAAGTCAGAATTCTGGACGGTTTCGGTTTCGAAAAGTTTTCATTTTGTACCTTACGTTATATTTGAGTCCAAAGGGGGAAACTGTTTAGAATTTAATCATGACTTATTTAGTTAAGGGAAAGAAAGAGGACTTGATCAAATTGGTGGAGGAGATAGATTTAGAAATCACCGTAGAAAAATCCATAAAACAGTTAGTGAATCTTATTACTTCAAGTGAGGGATATGATGAAGAATTCACCAAAGCACTCTTTGGTAGAATTATAGAAACTCGAAAGAAAAATGAAGCCTTTGAAGTGGAAGAAAAGCGGAGAATTGAAACCCTTGAAGTGGCAGAAAAGCGGAGAATTGAAGCCCTTGAAGTGGAAGAAAAGCGGAGAAATGAAGCCCTTGAAGAAAAGCGGAGAATTGAGGACCTTGAAGAAAAGCGGAGAATTGAAGACCTCGAAGAAAAGCAGAAAGAACGAGAGTATGAGTTGGAAAAATTGAGAATAGAAGCAACTAGTCAAACCCAGCGAGGTGCAGATGATAATTCTAGACCAACGAATCGAGACTTGACCAAGATCCTTCCGAAATACGACATGAAAGATGATATGAGTCTTTATTTAATCTTGTTCGAGCGACAGGCAACTTTGCTGTCGCTGGGTAAAGAAATGTGGGTATCTCACCTATTAAGTTTGATCCCCCAAGAGATTGCTCATATAATAGCCCGTGAACCAGCTGACCTAGCTATAAATTATGATCACATCAAGAATATTCTGTTAAAAAGGTTCAAACTAACACCAGAAAGATTTCGACAGTTATTTAGTTCACACCATAAAGCAGTTGATCGGAACTGGAGGGATTTCTATCATGAATTGTCTACTTATTTCGATGGATGGATTGCAGGTTGTCAGGTCCTTACTTTTGAAAAACTGAGAGATTTGATCATCACAGATCAGATGAAGAAAAAAACACCATCCGAATTCAAAGATATGTATCTCAGAGAATGGACAGAAATAAACTCCCCTACAGATTTGGTGGAACTGTTGGAGAAGTTTGAAGACGTTAGACGAACTGTGAAACGATACCCTGTCTTTGCAAAAGACAAGTTCGAGGGTCGAGTTCAAAACAAGTTTGAAAAGACCGATAATCCACCAAGGAGAAGTGATACCATGAATGGTAAAGGGGTTAAGATAGAACGAAGATTTTCCGAACAAGACCCAAATCCGGAATTCGACCGCAGGAGGCAGATGCGGTGTTTTCATTGCAATCAGCCTGGTCATATCCGACCAAATTGTCCAAAGTTGAAGAAACCTTCGGAAACTGTAAATTACATTTCGGACAAAGAACCTGAGAAGTACCTGGAACCGTATATCATGAAAGGAAAAATTAACGGTCAGGATATAAATTTACTAAGAGATACCGGAGCGACCATTGACATTGTGTGTCGGAAATTGGTGAATTCAGCTGACATGACGGGTGAACATGTTTGGGTACAGCAACCCTTGGACTCCAGCTCAACTTGTTTACCTCTTGCCGAAGTTCTGGTAGAGTGTGAATTGGGAAAAACACTCACTAAGGCTGCTGTGATTCCAGATGAACTAGACCGCGGACGATATCTTTTAGGGAATCGGATTGCTGCCTTGTTAAAAAGGGAAGATTGTCAATCTGTGGATCAAATAAATGCAGTACTGACAAGGCATCAGAAAAAAGTGAAAGAAAGGGATGAATCTCTCTCTCTCTCTCTCTCTCTCTCTCTCTCAATCTTTAATTAAAGAATCCGAAAACCCTATCCCAGCGGAAGAATTCAGTACCTTGGAAAAAAATGAAACGGAAGCAGGGGAAGTAAGTGACGAGTTCACTCATCTGGCAGAAGATCAAGATATCACTGAATTGTTAAAAGTGGATACTGAGCAACTAATCAAGGCTCAAGGTGAAGATGAAGAGATGAGCTCTCAAGTAAAACAAATCCAAAATGGAAACCCTCCTAAAGATTTTGAACTGGAGAAGGGCCGACTTTTGGTAAAGATCAAGAAGGACAAGAGTGGTATCGAAAGGAAGCTCATCGTCGTGCCCATAGAGTATCGAGAAAAGATACTGAAATTGTGTCATGAAGGCACGTCAGGTCATCTTGGGACCACCAAGACCAAAGACAGAATGACCAAGTACTTTTTCTGGAAAAACTGTTACAAAGAAGCAGAGGACTTCGTGAAGGCTTGCGATTCCTGCCAGAGAGCTGGAAAGGCAAGGGACAAGAAAAAAGCGCCGATGACTCTTGTTCCAGTGATTACTGAAGTTTTTTCCCGTATTAATATTGACGCTGTAGGACCTTTGCCCGTGACGGACTCAGGCCAAAGATACCTGATTACGGCAATGTGTATGTCGTCGAAGTACCCAGATGCTGTGGCAGTACCAAACATAACATCTAGATCCGAAATTAATGCTCTCCTTCAGATTTTTAGTCGAATGGGTTTTCCTAAGGAGATTCAACACGACCAGGGAACCTCGTTTATGAGCGAACTCACATCGGAATTTTTTGAACGTTTCGGCATCAAGGCTGTACTTAGCTCTGTGTATCATCCCCAGAGCAATCCGGTAGAAAGGTTTCATCGTACCCTGAAACGGATTTTGAGAGTTTTGTGTAACGAAGAAGGACCAGATTGGGAGAAGCATGTCCATGCAGTCTTGTTCGCCTTGAGGACAGTTACTCATGAATCCACCGGATTCAGTCCAGCTGAATTGGTTCATGGAAAAAATTTGCGGACTCCCGTCACTCTTCTGTATGAAAACTGGTTACAGCCGGAAGAAGGAAATTCTTCAGTTGTTGAATATATCATCAATCTTCTCAGAAGATTGGAAAAATGTCGCTGCCTAGCCATTGAAAATATGGAGGAAGCTGCCAAGAAAAGAAAAAAATGGTACGACAAAAATACCGTGAAACGTGAATTCAATGTTGGAGATAAAGTACTGGTACTGGCACCATCACCTGTAAATAAGTTAGCGGTTCAATTTAATGGTCCTGGGACCATTGAAAGCAAGATTTCGGAGACGAACTACTTTGTTGCCCTGCCTAACCGGAAAAATTCGTCACAAATCTACCATGTAAATCTTTTAAAACCTTATTACCAGAGGCCTGAATTCATAAATCTGGTCACTACTTGTGAGGATGAAGAATCAGAGTTGGAAGAAGAATTCCCGCCCGTGGAAAACAATCCCAATATTTTTTATCTCGAGGAGATATTGAGAAACAGTGAAGTGAAAGGAAGACTGGATGACGACCAGATTGACCAGCTCAGTTGTATTATATGTAAATATTCCAATTGTTTCTCAAACGTGCCTGGCCTCACAGATCGTATCCAGTTTGATATCGAACTTTCTGAAATAAAGCCCCTCTGTGCGAAGCCATATCGAATGTCGGTCCGACATTCGCAGATCTTGAAAGCCGAAAAGGAATGTGCCGCTATTGTGTTTGCTGTCAAGAAGCTACGATGCTACCTGGATGGACCTACCAAGTTCTTTATCCAAACTGATCATAATCCTCTAGTATGGTTAAAAGAGAACTCTGGGGTAAATCCACGTCTCATGAGATGGGCTCTTGCATTGCAGCCCTGGAACTATGAGGTAATCCATCGTCAGGGCAGAAAACACCAGAATGCTGACAGCCTTAGCCGACTGTTCTGAGTTACCAAAATGTCCTTTGAGTTTATTTTTATTGTTTTTTTAGGTAACTTGGCAGTTGTATATATGTTTGTAAATATTTGTATAAAATTTTGTAGAAATTAGTTTTTTTTGAAAAGTTATGGTAACTTTTTACAGGGTAAAAAGTTATTCTAAGGGGGGAAGAGTTGTAACGTACACTTCCGGAATATCTTTTAAATGTTATGATAATATTTCTTTTTCCTTATTCCAAGATATTGTGATACTTCCTGTGTTTATTTATACTTCTTATTACTCTTGGAAAGGATATCTTTTCTTTTGACATATTTATGTGAGCTTAAATGGTTTTCCCGGAAGTTCATTTTTTTTTCTTTTATGTATAACGTTGGTGAAAAGATATTTTTTTGTAACGGCTTTTTGTTAGTCGATTGGATGCTTCGTTGAAGTGTGGACGGAGTGCAGTGTTGGAATGGCGTGTTTCAGCCGTTATGTGAAAAACGTATGATGAGAGGTAGTTGTAACGGTGATGTCGCTACCATATTGTAAATAAATTTTTCTTTATTTCTTTAAAAAAGTCTATTTCTTTTATCACGACGTTACACCTTCATCAATGAATCCTCGCAATGTGCCTTTGCTCAATGACATTCGACATTTTGGAAAATCGACCAAGTGAAAATTTTTCTCTCAATAAACAAATTTATTTTCATACGATAAAATTAAATAAATCCCTTATTGTTGCCACGTGTTTACGTAAGTCGTAAAAATATGAAATAAAAGTTTGCAGATGATATTTACATAAATATATTTTAAAGGAAGCATTACGGATATTTTTTGATCGCAGTATATGGTAAATAAAGGATGTATCAAGTAAATAAAGCGATATAATTGGTGAATAAACCGATTTGTGTCCCTCTCTGCGTTAACCACACTATAATCTTATCACTCTTTTCTCTGTTTGCAGCCAAAGGTGGTGAGGGTGTACTACTGGAAGGAGAAAGTAAAGGGCTCTTACAGCATCGAGAGCGGATTCCCAGCCTTTATCGATATCTCTGAACCTAACGTCTACGGTCTACCGGCTATGGAATACCCAGGATTGGCGAAGGTAATGCGCTGCCAATATCGCCAAGCATTGGCATCGTCTTTTGTGTCCGCTTTGTGACCGAACGAAGCGGGCCGCAGTAGCCCGGTTGTAAGAGCATCGGATTAGCAATCGGAGGATTGAGAGTTCGAATCTAGCCAAAGACCGTCGTGTACAAAGGGGGCTGGTGCACGTTGAATCCGTCGTGGCCTCAAATATCTTCACGTTGGCGTGGTGTGGAATTTTGAAGAGTGGGGTGCCAGCTCAGGTGTTGCCTCGTCATCCGACCGTGGTTCAAAATTACGTGGTGTTGTCCTCGGTAATTTGGTAAATTTTAATTAACGTCGTACTAGAGCAACACAACGGGTTATTGACAACGGTCTGGAATCCAATGTCTAAGATCCAAGGACATCCCGACGTAATTTTGAACCACGGTCAGATGACCAGGCAACACCTGAACTGGCACCCCACTCTTTAAACTTCAACACCAACCCAACGTGGAGATATAGAATTTCGACCACGACAGATGTAAGGTGCACCAGCTGCCTCTACACCGTATGCTTACGAACATCCATGTACTGACCCAGATTCGAACCAGCAACCTTCCGATCTAGAGGCTAACACCTTGACCGGCTGGTCGGCGACACAGATGTTGGATTCCCTGTCTAATGAAAGAAAAACTCAAAAATTCAGTCCCACTAGCATAAAATTATAATGAATGACCACTTATAGAGAAAAACCTTTAGACATTTCATTTTTAGACATTTTCACTAGAAACCTTTGTTTTTTACTTCCAGGTGTGTATTCACGGGGGCAAGCCATGTGACCCAGACGCTAGGGATAAAACCACACCGTGTGCGAAGTTGGAAGGGGAGTTGAAGCAATACGTGAAAGATCACTTTCCTCTGCTGGAGGACGAACCGGCCATCGTGGAGACGTGCATGTACACGGTAAGAGGACACTCAACATGCTTACTGACTCATGCACCAGATAGTTTCGTGCATCCGAATACCTTGCATTGCACTAGTGGGGTCGAAATCAGTGCTTACTAACTAACTCCTTTCTGAAGTATACTCTGGCAGATGACCTTGTTGGAGTCTATTACCCGAAAGGTAATAAGATCTCCAGGTCGCAGTGCCGACGTACTCAAAAAGAACCATAGTTATCGTCATTTATAATTATTTCGCACTACTGTCGCTTCCGGCATCTGAAGTTTAACTCGATCCAGAATTAGCGCTAAAGACGCTAATGGTGGGAACGCTGTACTTACTTTTAACCTGTCCCGTGTGGCGTCTGGTGTACTGGAGACGGGAACGTACAGAAATAAAGACTAGTCGAACTTGATATCACACAGGATGTATCATTATGTGCGATTCAAGGCCGCAAAGGATCTGCGCCTATCTGTCGATAGTGACTACACGTAGGACGGACGTCCTAAATATGACCGGCATGGTCGTCTGGTAGCACAGGATTGTGTCTTCCGAAAAATATAGGCCCCAAAGGATCTGCGCCTATCTGCCGTTAACGGCGAAGTCTGGAATCGATGTATTGGAACCGATGTTTTTTTAACATCAATGTTTATAAGTAACGATGTTTTTACGTTGTCGATGTTTTATTTTTAAATGAATATGTATCATTCTAAAAATTAAAAAAAATAACCAAGTACCATAATTTCAATAATTAGTAAATTGAACATACTTTTAGTCCAAAGTGGCCAAGGGTAAAAGGGTGTGAAAAGTAGGGATGCGACATCGATATCGATGTTTTATAAAAACATTGTTGTATTCACCATCAATTTATTGAAGCCGATGTTTGTTTAACATCGATGTTTTAACATTGTCGATGTTTTCACGTTGTCCATGTTTTATTTTTGAATAGAAAAAGTACCATAGTAAAAATTAAGAAAAATAACCGCGCAACCTAAGTTTTTGTCAGTGATGGCGACATCCGTCCCATCAGAAAGAGTTTTTTTCCCTAACTTGTGGGATAATTAAATAAAAAAGAATTCGGCTTAAGGTGAAGAAAGTTAAAAAACTTCTTTATTTACAAACTGTAAATAAGAAATATTAAGGCGTATAATAACTATAGGCCACAAATTTTTTATTTAGAGTAAATAAAAAATAAGTTTATTGTGTCCCTCCCATAAGGTGATCATTAATTAATAATAACTAACAATAAGTATTGTTATATATCTACCTAATTATACTTGTAGTTAGTAGAACCTATGTCAAATTGTTGTAAATATTATTATTTTTTATATAATTCAATTTGAAAATAAAAGATTAGTTAATTTTTCTTATTAATTTCTTTGACTTTGTTTTGACAGCTAAAAAAAGTCTTACTTATAAAAGTCTTACTGACACAAATTAAATCTCTCCTTTCTCCCTGGCGAACATTAATATTTGAAGTTGCTAAACCAGTTTTAAGAAATGGGGGGAGGGGGAGGGAGTTTAAATACACTGATGTTTAAAAACATCGATGGTTTTAGGGCGATGTATTTGTTATAAACACCGATGTTTTGCTGTCGATTTCGCATCTCTACTGCCTCCGCTTGAGCCTTCCGTGCTTGCGCTTCCGAACAGGGCGTTCGAATAAGGTTCAACACAGTCGTAGTTCAAGTTGGAAGTCCCCATTTGATGGTGTTTGATATGCCTTATCGAGTCGGCTTCGTTTTTGGGCATCGCAAAGTCTTTGTCCCTTTTATCATCTTTGTTATACCGCCATGTCGCTTTGTTTTACCGCACAAACTCTTAGGAAATATTGATCGTTGATGACCTATCAGTTAATGTGGAACTTCCTCTCTTCCCTTAGGTGACACCTGATGAAATATTCCTCGTAGACTACGTTCCTCAGCACAAAAACATCGTCTACGGCACTGGATTTTCAGGTAAGTGCGCAAAGATTGCTCTATTACGCACAGTACGACTGTGGTCGATGACAGGTGACCTTGAGGAAGTCCATTTCCAGGAAGGTATTGTGTCGGACAAAAAGTTCGTTCGGTATATAAGTAACATTTGTCATCGTCCCAAATAACAGTGAAAAGCCATTTCTTCTACCATCTTTCTGGCCCATCTTCATAATTCCCGACAAAACGTCTCAGCCAAGCTGTGACAGTGTTTGATTGGTCACCAAAGAAACATGCGTTAACGTGATTCTTGTCCATACACGATTTTGTGTATGACACACCTCTCCCCTTGCTAGTTTACCACCAGTTAAGCTAATGAACTTCCCAAAGGTCATCTGCCTTTTCACGGTAGAGTGCAAGGAAATTCGGGAAATGTGCATCTTTTTACTGCTTTTACAAGTTATAAAGCCTTCGAAAAAAAACCTTCTCGTAACATTCACTATAATAAAGTAGTACAAGTGTATAAAGGACAGAACAGTTTAGAAATATCTGCAAGATACAGGGTGGCCCGGCGGGTAATGTTTGAAACGAATCGAAATTTCAAAGCACCTAAGAGTGATGAAAAGATTTAATAATATGTATTGAAATATATATTGAATAGCAAACAATTGTTGATAAAGAGGTTCGAAGTGACCCCGTTTTTTAACAAGGACAGCAGTGAGGCGGTTCAAGAATCCATCCATCTCGCTTGTGCAGACTTCTATGTCAATTGTGGCGACTGCAGTTGCAACCGCAGTTTTTAGTTCTGTGTCTTAGGACTTGTCTGCCACACTTTTCTCTTCAAATAACCCATCAAGCAGAAATCGTAAGGTTAAATCCGGGGAATAGGGCGGCCATTCAATACCACCTTAGGAAGTGCGAAGTGTAATCCAACCCAATGATTCGATCGTGAAATTTCTCACTGAGCACTTCGAAAACTTCCGCCGTACGATGTGGTCTTGCGTCATCCTGTATAAACCAATGTCCATGGGCCAAGTCATTTAGAGTGAAAAAAAAGGGATGAACTCTTCGTCCGGAAACTGTCTGTATTAGGCAGCGTTTTATGTGCCGTCGATGAAAACTGGGTCATACACACACCATGGGAGGATATTGTGCACCACTCGAATGATCATGCGCACCAAGTTTGGCATCACTTGCTCGCAGCTAGCGCCATCTATTAGACTTTTTCAAACATTACCCGCTGGGCCACCCTGTAGATTGAGTACTATGAACACACACACATTCATATTGAATAGAAGCCCATCTACGATCCTGTCAGGTTAATTGGGGCTTTCGCACTCAGTGGCTGTGACACTCTAAAGGCGACTTCTCTGATCAAGCCCACACAAAGCAGACATATTCAAGAATCCCTTGATTGGAGATCATAAAACTTCTTTCAAGTGATCAACTATCTATAACTAATTTTAGAAGTACTATTACAGCACTCCATTTGACATTACACCGGTCATAAAGTTCTGGGCACTTGAAATAAACCTTCTTCATATCTGACGTTACACTGACATTACGATCTCTTATATCTCAAGCCACACTCAGGATTCCATCGACAGGTGGTTTTCAGCCGAGGGCGGCCTGGCTGGAAGAGGCCAGAGACCATACAGAGACCCTTGAGAACTTAGAGCGAAAGGACACGCTCGCAAACCTCTGCCGAACCCTTCTTGTCCTAAAATATCTGTAACTTTGCTGTAAATATCTGCTAAGCTGTAGGATGTTAGAATAAATGTTGCAGTGGTGAAACCCAAAGATCTCGTTCTTTTACGCTACCAATTCATTTAAGTCCCCACAGCATTTCATCCGGTACAGGGCACATCTCAGTTAGGTGTGGGGTCGCGGTAGCCCAGTTGGAAGAGTAACGGATTAGCATCTGGAGGGTTGCGAGTTCGAAACTAGGTCCAGCCCCAAACACCAGGGGTTGGTGTCACATCAAATCTGTCATGGCCTCCGATATCTTCACGTTAGGATGGTATGAAAGATTAGAGTGAGGATGTCAGCTCAAGTGTTGACCTCGTCATATGACCGTGGTTCAAAATGACATGGTCTTGTCCGATCTTTCCCTTCGGAATTGACCGTCGCAAATAGCCCGTTGTGTGGCTACAATGCTATGTTCATTCAAACATCTACCTACATTTTACCATGGAGTGTTTCTAGTAAACACGGGATACTCAAGCGATATTTTCCCTCTTTCATTCCAGTCTGTTCTCCACACAATCCCTCTTTTTTTCTGCCTTTCACGACGCGTTTTTCTAGACGTTGTCTTTTCGTTTGGCTCAGCTTGACCACATATTTGCGACACAAAACCCTAAACCAACCTAGTGGGAACCTTCCATCTAACCTATTATTGAGACCCTCTATCGAACCTGAGGCAAGGAGATATGAGGATCTTCGTTTAACTTCAAAAATAATTTATACCAGTTCGTTCGGTATATAAGTAACATTTTTCATCGTCCCAAATAACAGTGGAAAGCCATGTGTGCTGGTTGGCCACCAGCAGATTTCTCCTGCAAGTCTGTCAATTCATGAAGTTCTTTTTGGTGTGCGTGGCGCATTGGACATGATGTGCTAATAACGACATACCACATATCAAGTGATAGACATACAAACAATTAAAGTTCTACAGGAGAACGCGGGAAGGAATCTAACATGCACTGCCTACAACTTGAAGTTTGGCAAGAGCAGTGGAGTGGACTCACTCAGCTGCGACGGGCTCTGTCAATTTATTAGATACTCTGTAATTTTTTAAATAACGTCGTACTAGAGCAACACAACGGGCTACTCCATTTATTAGGACAGAATTCACAGATAACCTTTTGTTTCCTGCACGATTTCCCTTGTTCAAGTTACAAGTTCTGGGAGACACGCAACCGGCGACACTTTTGATCGCGTAATGACAGGACGCGGTCTCTCGAACGAATGCCAGCGTCACCTCGATCGGAATTGCGTTTCATTTCGAATTGCCTTCTATGAAACATCCGTGACTTTTATTGGCAATCAACGCTAGACAGAATCAATCTACAAGGGCACGAGAGACGTAAGGATTGCCCCCGAACAGCAAAATAGGATTGCTTCATGAATTCGATTGATGGATGCATTCAAATCGCAATAGTACGTCGTATTTGGATGTCAAGAGATCATTTGAATAGTTGAATTAGTGCCGACCCGCCGGTCTGGTGGTTAAGGTAATGGTAATTTTAGTTAACGTCATACTAGAGCAACACAACGAGCTATTGACGACGGTCCGGGATCAGTCCCTTAAGGGAAAGATCCGAGGACAACACCTCGTAATTTTAAACCACGGTCAGATGACGAAGCAACACCTGAGCTGGCACCCCACTCTCCAAACTTCCACGCCAACCCAACGTGAGGACTTTCGGCCACGACAGATTTAAGGTGCACCAGCCGCCTCTCCACCATACGTTTACAAGCATCCATGCCCGGACCCGGATTCGAACCGGGAACCTTCCGATCTAGAGGCTAACACCTTAACCACTATACCGGTTGGTCGGCTGGTGGTTAAGGTGTTAGTCTCAAGATAGGAAGGTTCCTGGTTCGAATCCGGGTCAGTGCATGAATGTTTGTTAGCGTATGGTGTAGAGGCGTCTGGTGCACCTTAAATCTGACGTGACCGAAAGTCCTCACGTTGGGTGGGTGTGAAAGTTTGGAGAGTGGCGTGCCAGCTCAGGCGTGGCCTCGTCATCTGACCGTGGTTGAAAATTACGAGGTGTTGTCCTCGGATCTTTCCCTTAAGGGACTGATCCCGGACCGTCGTTAATAGCCCGTTGTATTGCTCTAGTAAGACGTTAATTAAAAATTAACAAAAATTACCAAATTATAGTTGAATACGTAACTATCTGCGGCTTTGTAGCAGCAAGAGGTGTGGAACCAGTGACAAAAGGTCGAACCAACATTCAAATTGCTTAGAACAATTCAAAGTTCAGGGAGAAGATAAAAATAAGAGTAGGTGGTAACCAGTAAGGTTAATCTTAATCTGGTGCAACGCACCAGTCTATTGGATCCGTGATCCATCCATGAGTAAAAGTTCCGAGGACAACACCTCATCATTTTGAACCACGGTCAGATGACGAGGTCGACAACTGAGCTGACACGCCACTCTCCAAATTTCCACGCCAATGTAAAGATATCGGAGTTCTCGACAGGTCTGATTTGAAGAGTAACGGATTAGCAACTGGAAAGTTACAAGTTCGGTATTCGGTTCTACCAAAGACCGTCGTGTACACGGTGGATAGTGCACGCTAAATCTGTCGGGGTCTCAAATATCCTCAAGTTGGCGTGGCGTGGAAATTTGAAGAGAGAGGGGTCAGATTATTAGTGTGTTCACCTCGTCGTTTGGCCGTGGTTCAAAATGACGAGGCGTTGTCCTTGGACCTTTCCCTTCGGAATGAATCCCGGACCGTTGCCAATAGCCTGTTGTGTTACTCCAATCACGACGTTAATTAACTAACCAGGGTACCCACGGTCCTTGAAAAGTCCTTGAATTTTTTTCTCCCAAACTAGGGGCCCTAGAAAGTCTTTGAAAATTATGGAACTTGGTGAAAAGTCGTTGAAAGTACTTGATTTTTTTAACTAGTACATAAGTGTGTAATTTCGTCTAGCGTTGTCCAGACTAGTTTCCTTCTTTGTCCAGACTAGTACTAGCTCCAATGGCACAGATGTGCCATTTTAGTGTCATTTTGCGCTTTGACACCACGTGATATACTAATAATGCTACGTCTAGATCGTCCATTCTCCCCAGAAACCTGGCACTCGTCCAAAGAAATAAAACCAAATTCTTAAAAAAAAAAAAAAAAAAAATATATATATATATATATATATATAATAATAATAACATTAATAATTAATAAATAATAATAATAAATAATAATAATAAATAATAATAATAAATAATAATTATAAATAATAATTATAAATAATAATTATAAATAATAATTATAAATAATAATAATAAATAATAATTATAGATAATAATTATAAATAATAATTATAAATAATAGATAGAATAGAATAGAATAGAATAGAATAGGATGGGATGTGATAGAATAAATAAAAATAAAAATAATGACAATGACAATGACAATGACAATAATATAAATAATATAAATAATAATAATAAAATAATAATAAAATAATTCATAAAATAATTAATAAAATAATTAATAAAATAATTAATAAAATAATTAATAAAATAATTAATAAAATAAAATAAAATAAAATAAAATAAATAAATATTACATTTAAGATAGCCTTTAGGTGTAAAAGTTTCTTCAGATTTCAAATCTGTTGTCACTCTGTCTTTAATGATCGCAAAGATAGAAACTTAGATTTGAGAATAAAAAAAGCTCTATCACCAGTCAAAACTTTTGATTTATTTTGTTTCTCAAACAAAATAAACCACGACAGCCGTCTTTTGTAGTGGCAGTGAACGACAGCAAAATGGAGATTGTTTAAGGACACAGGATGCAAGCTCCCATACTCTTCTTCGTGCCACCAAAAGAATTTATCCTGCAATATTTTATCATACGACCAAAATTGATAGGTGTGCAAGTAGCCTGATAGTTAGCAATGTCGAAATATAGATGATAACATTTCTTTTTTTGATTATCAATAGTTTAAAAAGTAATGTAAAAAAAATTATGTATTTTTTTTTTATATTTTCACATTTTTCTTTTTAACTGAGAACTTTTGCGTATCCCTTGTTATAAGTTGTTATAAAAATTTTTAGGTCCTTGAAAAATATTTTTTTAGTTTTGAAAAGTCCTTGAAAGTTCTTGAATTATTTTTTAATAAAGGTGTGGGAACCATGCTGACATATTTAACCCATTTTAGTTAGATTTCCCCCTCTGCAATGGTATTTTAATGATCTTGATCGACACGTTTTCTGGTTTTATTCATGGCCTGATAATATTTCATAATTCAATTTTACTTTTAATACTATAATGTTGGCCTCTCCATTCCATCCTCTTTCCTCTCAATGCTCACGTCATCTGACCGTGGTTCAAAATTACGCGGTGTTGTCCTCGAATCTTTCCATTAGGGAATTGATCCCGGACCGTCGTCAATAGCCCGTTATGTTGCTACAGTGTGACGTTCATTAAAAATCACCAAATACCTCTCAATGCTATCCTGCGGCTGTGTTGTTGGAAGAGTGTTGTGTGTGTCGAATTAGCAACCGCAAGGTTCCAAGTTGGAGACTCGCTACCCTCTGGTCCTTCAAACAAATACTGTAATGTACGTGAGGGCTAGTGCACGTCAAATCAGTTGTGACCTCAAATGACCTCACGTTGGCATGTCTTGATCATGGGTTGACCTCGTCATGACCGTGATTCATAATGACGACGTATTGTCTCTGAAATTTTCCCTTTTTAGATTGATCTCGGACCCAACACCCGTCTTGTTGCTCTCGTGCGACGTTAATAGAACTACCTATATCTTACAGTTTTTACATTCACATTGATCTTATTACTTTATCTTGCGCTTGGCCCATTTATGGACCTTGCGCCATAAAACACCACACATGTATTCGCTAAATTTTTTTTTTATCACGAATTCATCTATTGAATTAATGTTTATCTTTCTTGCAGGGACGGGATTCAAGACCTCCCCCGCAATCGGCCGTATTCTCAGCGAGATGGCAACGGGGGCAAAACCCTTCCTCGACATCACCCCCTTCCGCCTTGACAGATTCAAGGACCGATGATGTCGCGTTTGAACATTTCAATCTCCGATATATCAATACGTCTTCCCTTTTCTATGAAGATTTATATACCGATTCATATACTTGGATGTCTGTTACATCATCAATTGTAGTTCAAATTATTGCTGTATTCTGCTGAAATGTTTAGTTTTGAAGCATGGGTCTTTGACTATATTGATTGCAACTCAACTCTAAGTCAGTATTCCAGAGTTGTGTATGCCTATACTCTTATGAGTAAATTTATTTTTCTAATTTGTTTTATACGTTGTGTGTGTGTGTGTGTGTGTGTGTGTGTGTGTGTGTGCTTATGTGTATTTTAAATGAACGTTTATTTGTACGAAATACAGAACTGGCACTGAAACAAAACGCTGTACAATTATACAAAATAAACTACATTATATGTCTTCCATGTCAGGGCAAAAAGGGTTAAATCTGACTTTTGATGACTCCAAAGGAATCAAGTGCATCCATTTAAAAATGACTGCAATATGCTTAAAATCGAAACTAAATGAAACTGCGAATCTAAATCACAATTATTTGCATGTTTCTTTTTCTGTCTGAATATTTGCGAGAAAGAGTGAGATATGTTCAACCTAAGATTCTGAAAAGTAGCCATTTCGACTCAACCCCTTTTGCCCTGACCTCGCAAAAGGGGTTAAGCCGAAATGGCTACGTTTGATGCAACTGTTCTAATTACATGTAGAACGAAAATGATGAACAAAAAATTATGATCGCAACATGCATGCATAGGAAACAAATAAAATATCAATTTTCAAACATTAAAGTTATAAAACTAAGCGCCAAAGAAAACATCAAAGGTTGAATAAATCTACGTTTGGTTGGATTGGAATCAATGACGCAAGGACCCTATTTGGCCATGCTGCTCGAACACACAAGATAGACAATGCCAAGTAACAACACACACTCAAAGAAAGTTCTACTGAGATATAAGAGAAACAAACACACAGGCGGGAATTGAACATGATAGCAATCAAACATGCACTGCCTACAACTTGTCGGTTGTAAATACAGTGGGCAAACTCACTGAGACGCGACGGCCCTAGCGTTTTTTAAATAATTATTTGATAATTTTTTTAAAAATTACGTCGAGGAATGAGTCATATTGACCATTTTACCTTTGTGCAGGCCAATATAAACTAGCCTTTGAAATAGAGTTGTCAAGAGGTAGAACATTAAAACTTGGACAAAGTAGCACAAACTATCAAGCGGCTAAAATTCGGTCTCTCCAGTGGAACACAGTCAGGAATGTGTTTCACACTCATCCAGTGGAAATGTCCTTGGAGATAGTCATGTCCGTTTAAAATTTTGAAGTTGGCCGTAGAGATTCACCTGGGGAGATCCCTTGGGACTGGATTACATAGTAGGCTTTAACAGATTTTACCCTTAGTATCAGTCTCTGGAGTTTTGCGTATGTATCTCCCCGCTGATCTTACAATGGTGGACAATGCCTGGTTGTACGGTACGGCAATAAGAGGCTGTGGAAGGCTGCAACCCTATTTAGCCAGCGAGTCTACCTTCTCATTATCGGGAATGTCACAATGGCTGGATATCCATTGGAAGAAAATCGTCCAACCAGCACAGTTGAGTTCGTAAATTTTGAGAATTATCAGAGTACACTAATATTTATTCAGGGTGGTAACAGAACCTGGAAAACCGGGAAATCAGTGAATTCTCAGGGAACTTTTTAATTCTGGAAAAATCAGGGAAATCTCAAGGAAAATTTCCAAATTTTACAAAAAAATCAGGGAAATTTTGGCAGTTTAAATGGCTATCATTATCGTTTGTCCTATTTAGAGATGCACTATTACGAGTACATTTGGGAATCGAATAAATCGTATTCGCCGAAATTGTAATTCGAATAAAGAACCATGGCGTCGTAATTTTTAAACACCGAGAAAACCGCCGCTGCAGCGTCTTGTCGCCGTGAGACCAGCGATACAACTGGTGGTATACAATTTGAAATTTGTGTAACTTATGATGTTTTTTGTGTATTAAATTAATTATGTTTGTTTGCAATTAAATTTTTGTAGAATTTTTTATGTATATTTGCATTTGGTTTTAATGAATAGTATGATAATATAGGGTCAGGTGTAAAATGTTCATAATCAAAATATTTTGAATTTTTTCTCCATTTTTTTCAATTGCAATTATAAGTGTTCCAACCCTTACAATAACAAAAAAAAATACAAAATATCTGTGAAGAATTATCCTTTATACACCCTCTGACCTTAAATATTAAAAAACAGTGTTGTGTGGATACTGTATATCGATATCAATCATGGATTACAACATTTCTTAAGGGAATTGTTAAATCATGGAAATTTTTGTGAGACTATCAGGGAAATCATGGAAATATCAGGGAACTTTTTTTCAAGGATTTTGTTGCCACCCTGTTATTTCACTGAATTGGCTGGTATAACTAGTTTTGTTATGTAAGAAATTAAAAAAAAGAAATCAAACGCGACAAGCTTTGCATTCCACATAAGATTACATAGTATTTAGATCACAAAAGGGACGAGTGAATTTTCACAGTAACCCACAGCTAAAAAAGAAATTGTCCCCAAATTGAGTATACACCTGGTTTTTGTGAGAAATTTTGCGTTCAAAAAAAAAAAACAATGAAATTCTTATTAGAAGTTACATTTATGATTCAGAATATTTAAAGATATCACGCAAAGCAATATTTTCTAATAACATACTTTGAAAATTCCCCCCGGTAATACTGAAATTTAGATTCAGAAAAAATAATTCAAAAATAATCTGGAGAAAAAGCACGTCATCGAGTGTACACCAGGGAAGACTTTATCTGCCACTTATTTTGTTTTTTTAACAACTTTTATCAAGTATTACTGATTCTTGATCCATATATCACACATTTTCTTGAAATATTAAGTAAAAAGGGCGACCCGATGGAGAAAAAACAGAATTTAGTTATTGAATGGTCAAAAAATTCTGGAATTGTTTGGAGAAATTGCTTCTGCTATTCAGACAAAGCTTGACTGCATTCACGACAATCATCCAGAAAAATCACAGGGCAGAGGTAGTTGAATTAAAGTCGCACTGTAGCAACACACCATTAGCAACGTTTTGGGATCCATCCCGAAGGAAAAGAACCGAGGACACATCGTAGTTTAGAACCACGGTCAGATGACGAGGTCAACTACAGAGATGGCACCTAACTCTACAAACTTCCACACCAACGTGAGGCTATCTGAGGCCAAGAGGGATTTAAAGTGCCCAGCCTCGTTGTACACGATGGTCTTTGGGTGGATCGAATTTTGAACTCGAAATCCTCTGGTTGCAAATCAGCTACTCTTCGAACAGAGCTAACGTGAAGCCCAGCAATAGCATAAATTTCCAATATTCAAGATCTAAGCAAATCATCAACAATACAGCTAAGCGAACGGTAATTCCGACTGTCGAGAAAATCTAGACGAACAGATCTCTTAAACTTGTTACTATTTTCAGCGATTAATGTAAATGATATTATGCCGCAACTTCGCCAAGATCTTGAAAAAACTACCTACCTTTCGAATTGGAAATCACTTATCTACAAAGACAAGCGGTACAAGGTTGGTACTTAATTAACGTCATACTGGAGATACACAATGGTCCGGCATCGAGCCCGAAGGGAAAGATCCGAGGACAACCCCGCGTAATTTTGATGAACGGCCGTCCCCAAGATGTCATGATGATTTCTTTGCTAAGATTGTTCTAGATTGCCAGGACGTTCGTCAGTTTTAGTGTCGAGAGCAAATTTAACATTTAAGAAGTCGGCATTTTGGTATTTTTAATTAACGTCACACTGGAGCAACACAACGGCTTTCACGAAGTCAATAATAGCAATTTTTAATTAACGTCGTACTAAAGCAACACAACAGGCAATTGACGACAGTCCGAAATCAATCCCTTAAAGAAAAGATCCGAGGACAGCACCACGTTATTCTGAAACTCGGTCAGATGACGAGGCAACACCTGAGATGGCACTCCACTTTCCAAACTTCCACACCAGCACAACGACTTTCGGCCACGACCGATTTAAGGTTCACCAGACGCGTACATGCACAGACCCGGATTTGAACCAGGAACCTTCTGATCAAGAATCTAACACTTTAACCACCAGACCGCTTGGTCACCTTCATTTAGTCGAAGATGCGTCGTAAATTATATTGACACACACACACTGCTTGACACTCAATACACTCTACAAATAGTCAAACACAGTGGCGTTACTCTCCTTGTCTTCGGTTACATTATTCTAAGTGTCGGGAAACCTGCTTTGCCTCAGATATTTCCCTTTAGGTTGGATCCCGGAGTGCTACCAATAGCCCGCTGTATTACTCCATTGCGACGTTATTTAAATTAGCAACCTATTTGACAATATAATGTACAAGATGATATAAATCGATGTTTTTAAGGTATTTTGTATACACTAGAAGGTGATGTATTCTTAAAATCATTCAGGGAGAAAAAATTAGATCGTGCTAATAATTAATTATCTAATAAGATATAATTAAAAAAATCAACATGTTTTTTGAAACATGATACCTCAAATTCTAATTTGTTTAGAAAGATTCCTCTGTTGGAAATTATTCCTAATATTATTTTTCATGTTTTAAACATCTATCAGATTGCTGGAACAAATATTTTTTTTTAAAGTTTTTAATCTCTAGGAAGCCGGCAAAAATCAACATTTAAAAATTTATTTCTTGACTAAATACTCTGATTAAAACATCCACTGTATTACATAAATCACGATGATGCAAAAATAATTCCAATAGGTGAATTCATTGTGGAGTAATCACGTTTGGAACAAAGCATCCTATTGCAAAAACGCAGTTCTTCAGAAATCGAGTTTAAAGTTTCGGAAACATGGCTTTTCATGGTGTCAGTACCTAACAAAAAACCTTGTTACTAAAAAAATATTTCAAATATTTGCAAGATCATGGCATCGTTTTAAAGCTAAAAAATTAGAAAATATTTTGAATTAATAAAAAAATATTGATATTATGGTCGATTTTAGTGATTTCTAGTTGTATACACACACCCTAAGAATATCCCTAATGGTAATACCAATCAATTGGATCTGGGATATAATTTAATTCTACATCATGATTAACTACATAAATATTTTACCAAAAGCGTGGTCTGGCTAAAGCATCACTTCATACCTATCGCCTTTAAACTTGTCTCTAATAGAAGCACGATATGAGAAACACTGTCCAAGAACTCCACATTATAAGCAGAGTATTTAAAGGTGTTTTTAAGGGAACGCATGTTTCCCACACATTGATGTTTGGCATACAAGGAACATGCGCAGTAAAACCAAACATCAGCCAAACCTTCTATCAGAGGATATTAACGCTAGAAACCTGCGAGTTACAGTTTCGATTCCTACAACGAACCTTGGGTGTATTTGTATCTTGTGTCAGCAAACCTTTCCTTGCGTGTGTATCCATTAGTAGATGTTGACGTTCTTCTGTTTGGCTCAAGTTTGTCAGATAGAGTCCAAACACCATAAAACAAAACTAATCAAATCGCACCCCGGAAAGAAAAGTGACACAATTTAAAAAATAAAAATGTTGATCTTATGTCATTGAAAAAAATGTATGAGGTGCCCCTGCGTGTTATATTACTATTTTATAGAATATAATAGAAGTTACTACCATAAATACATACTTACCTAAAATTTAAAAGAAGCTTATACTATTTCAATATATATTGAATATATACTATTTTATAGAATATAATAGAAGTTACTACCATAAATACATACTTACCTAAAATTTAAAAGATGCTTATACTATTTCAATATATATTGAATATATACTATTTTATAGAATATAATAGAAGTTACTACCATAAATACATACTTACCTAAAATTTAAAAGAAGCTTATACTATTTCAATATACAGGGTGGTCCCGAATTCATGGTACAAACTTTAATGGTAGGTACAGGACATTGTAACAATGATTTATTGTATAGGAATGTATAGTCGCAAGTGACGCGGTGAGGCGTAAACAGGGGAAATAAAAGGAAAGAGAAATGGAGTGATCGGTTGGTATCATTGCCGGTAGAGGGCAGTAGATGTCTAGCCGCTGTTGAACATGATGCATCGCAGTAGGGAAAAGCGCCATTCACAATTGTGCTGCCGTAGACGATGGGTGACTTTACGTATGCAGAAAAAGCAGACATGCATTACATGTACGGCCGTGCAAATGGTAACGGCAGAGCTGCGTTACGAATGTATCGCGCGGAGTATCCTGATCGACGAATGCCGGATCATAGAATTTTTCAACGGTTACATCGTCAACTTTGTGAAACAGGTGCGTTCGTGGTGGACCAGTCCCTTGGCCACCCCGATCTCCCGATTTATCGAGCCTCGATTACTTTTTATGGGGACATCTAAAGCATATTGTTTATGAGACTCCAGTTGACTCAGATGAGGATCTCGTCGCTCGCTTATCTGTAGCTGCTGCAGGTGTGCGTGAAACACCAGGCATCTTTGAACGTGTACGCCAATCGCTCCACCGACGCTGTCAAGCATGTATCGATACTGGTGGACGCAATTTTGAACAATTACTGTAAACATGACACTTGTCAACAACGCTTTCAATAAAATCTTTGTTTTTCCTTTCGGCCGTTATTTCCCCTGTTTTCGCCTCACCGCGTCACTTGCGACTATACATTCCTATACAATAAATCATTGTTACAATGTCCTGTACCTACCATTAAAGTTTGTACCATGAATTCGGGACCACCCTGTATATTGAAATAGTATAAGCTTCTTTTAAATTTTAGGTAAGTATGTATTTATGGTAGTAACTTCTATTATATTCTATAAAATAGTAATATAACACGCAGGGGCACCTCATACATTTTTTTCAATGACATAAGATCAACATTTTTATTTTTTAAATTGTGTCACTTTTCTTTCCGGGGTGCGATTTGATTAGTTTTGTTTTATGGTGTTTGGACTCTATCTGACAAACTTGAGCCAAACAGAAGAACGTCAACATCTACTAATGGATACACACGCAAGGAAAGGTTTTCAATATAAGTTTTATACTATCCTTTAAGTTGATGTTTCTCAAATTCTGCAAAATTTGAAATCACTTTTCTTGCCGGGGTGCAAAATTAAATCTCCAATTACTCGAATCCTTTGAATTCGTTATTTCGGGAAGGAGGTAAAGTTACCCTTCGCAAGCCTTCGCCGTCCGCTCTAAACAACGGAAATTTGGTTTCGATCACAAAACGGTTTGTTATGGAAAAAATTCATAAAAGTTCGATGTCAGCGGTGAACAAGTTTCAAGAGCAGTGTTTTCAGCGAACTATTAATTTTGTTTTGCGGCCTTTTCTAATATGTTGTAATAGGTTCTACGGCGCAAGGGCCATATTTGGTCAAGTTTCGCAAAACACAAGCCCCTTACTTTTTACTTTTTACAACAAATATGATTTAATAGTGCGACAATACCAGAATAGATTGTCAAAATCTCAGCCAACAAATAAATTAAAGCTATAAATTCGAAATCATATACCTACCTTTACAACTATCATGTAACCTTTACTCCACGCCAATACCACGCTAACACCTAACATATAATGTCAATTGAAGCGGAGAATAAATGTTGAGGCGAAGCTTTTGCTGCGCGAACGCGTGACTGGCTAATGAGACGTCACTCCACAGCACGCGCTGACGCGAGATAAGCAGCGAACGTGAAAAGCATGCTGAAGTACCAATACACATGTTGAACAGAGGCAGTAAGACCCATAAGGAAAGAGTAGATCCCTTGGGTTTCCTCGGATTCGCGATGCCCGTACATACCTGAAGATGTACCCTCAAGGTGGCAAATGTGTAAAGAAACAAAGAAATTCATGAGAATTGTCGTGGTAGTTTTTGTAAACTAGGATAAATATTCTAATAAATGTAGTAATGTACACTCATTGCCATAAAAATTTGGGCACCAAGAAATAATTGTGGGATCGTAACGAAACTTGGCATGAAGGAACATGTCTGCCAGATATGCAAATGATTAGAAATGCAGCGTGATTGCGCATTTCGTAATGTCACTAGAGTTCTCCTTGGAGTATAAAACAGGTAAGAAGAGCTTGTTTGAGTGTACTTCATCTTTTGCAAAGGAAACGCAGAGGTAGACATGCAGTTACGCAGCCATCGAAGAAAATATGAGCAGCTGTCAGAGTTCGAGAGGGGAAGAATCATCGGGATGATGGAAGCTGGGTGGTCAGCTCGGCGAGTAGCTCGTTAAGTAGGCCGTTCTGATTTTACTGTGAGGAGGTGTTGGGACCAGTGGACAGAAGAGACGTCATTTACACATCGATCAGGCTCAGGACGCCCTCGACAGACCAGTCGTCGAGAAGACCGTCACATCATACGAAATGCACGTACAGAGTCAACTGCCTCATTGGCCGCTATCCAGACACAGGCAGCACCTTCACTACGGGCCCCTGTGTCTTCCCGAACCATCGCAAGGCACCTGGCTGAAGAACATCTGGTATAGCGCCCATTACGTATGCTGCCAATGACACCCACCCACCGACGCCTCCGTTTGGAGTGGTATCGCGCACGACGGGATTGGACTGCAACGGAATAGAACCAGGTCGTCTTCAGCGATGTATCTAGATTCAATTTGAGCAGTGATGACAATCGTGTTCGTGTGTGGAGGCTCCGTGGAGAACGCCTCAATCCTGTCTTCGCTTTACAGCGACACAGCGCTCCCACAGCTGGTGTGATGGTATGGGGTGCCATTGCTTACGATACACGATCACCCCTAATATTGATCCATGGCACAATGACAGTCCAGCGGTACGTCCATGACACCTTTCAGCCACATGTGATGTCACTCATGGCAGGGCTCCCAAGAGCCATTTTTCAACAAAACAATGCTCGGCCACACACAGCAAGGATGTCACAAGACTGCCTCCGCCACATTACCACCCTTCCCTGGCCTGCTTGATCCCCAGATTTGTCACCAATCGATCATATCTGTGATCATTTGGGACGGCAAGTTGGACACCCTACGAGTTTGGTCGAACTAGAGGCGCGTTGTCAGCAACTGTGGAACGAGATGTCTCAGGATATATTACGGAACTTGTATGCCTCAATGCCCGCTCGTATCGCATCGTGCATTCGCGGTAGAGGGGGTCCAACAGAGTACTAAAACTTCCATTCATTTGAACTTTTTTCTGCAATAAATGATCCTTTTTCTTTGATTTTCTAATCACTTACTTATATCAAAATAGTACTTACATGTGTAAAATTTCGTTTCATTTTGACGACTTTTTCTTGGTGCGCAAATTTTTATGGCAATGAGTGTACAAGGGTTGTTCAAATGAAAAGGTACGAAACGACACTGTGGGTATAAATGAAAACTTTATTCAAAGTATACACCATAGGCCTCAGCACAACGATCCCATTGATTAACGAGCCGAAGGATTCCTTGTTTCCAGAATTCCTGTGGCCGTGACGAGACCCAGTCCTTCACAGCGTCCTTGAGTTCGTCGTCCGAGTTGAAGTGCTTCCCATTCAGATGTTTTTTTCAGGGGACCAAACACATGAATTCCTCGAGCACAGAACAACCATTAACTCCGATGTGTACTGTGAGACACTCCGAAGTCTACGCAGGTCCAGCAAGAACAAAAGACCGTGGCTGTTCACGAAGGATGTGATTATGCTCCATGATAACGCGCGTCCACACGTCTCCAGGGTCACACACGCGGAACTGGCCAAGTTCAAGTGAGAGCAGCTTGACCATCCGCCCTACTGCCCGGACATGTCCCCCTGCGATTTACATGGAAACAAGGAATTCTGGAAACAAGGAATCCTTCGGCTCGTTAATCAATGGGATCGCTGTGTTGAGGCCTTCTGTGTATACTTTGAATAAAGTTTTCATTTATACCCACAGTGTCGTTTCGTACCTTTTTATTTGAACAATCCTTGTAGTTTAACTATACAAGATAACCTGTTGTGTTTCCCAGTGCGACGTTAATTAAAATACCATATCATACCATTTAAATATACAAGATAAAATTTTTTAAATAATTTCCCTTGATTGAATCACTCTTTTTAATTCATCTAAAAGATTTCAATCGTGAGATGAGATAATTGACATACATTTAAAGATAATCTCACTGAGACAAAATGGCAAACATCAGAAATCCGACGTAATAATTAGCGACTATACGTTGTTTTTTTTTATTTTCGAAACTTTAACATCCCCTTATCGCCTATAAAATAGATTTTTAACTCGAGTCCTTCAATTTTCAACCTAAAATAAAAACAAACGCTGGGAACAGCCAACTGGCACGGTTAAAGTGAAGCATTTGATGGTGAAAAACGTCCGTAAAATTCCATCAAGGATGGTAAGTAACAAACGATAAAAAAAAGCCCTTTCTTTCCACGAGAATAAACTTTCTTCGATGGCAGGTGCAGAAGGATCAGAAGATGTTCCATCTTTTCACTCGATAGGGGCTGTCTCTTCGTTAGAGGAGAACTGAACGAAGAATAAAGGAAGATATAAAGACTTTTTATGGCCTTTAACGATAAATTTGGTGAGTTTCTCTTAGCCATCTTAAGTGTCACGTTTTTCTGACTCAATTTGTCCTTTTCCATCACCTATTGGGCGGAAGTAGCCCAGTTGGTATACTAGCGAATAAGCAACCGGAGGGTTGCGAGTTCAAGACTCGATCTAATCCAAGACCGTTGG
Organism: Metellina segmentata; assembly: GCA_947359465.1. Classification (NCBI taxonomy): domain Eukaryota; kingdom Metazoa; phylum Arthropoda; class Arachnida; order Araneae; family Tetragnathidae; genus Metellina; species Metellina segmentata. The sequence continues at coordinate 4,874,431 of OX375874.1, read as the reverse complement.
GTACATCGGGTGGGGTGCACGTTAAATCTATCATGACCTGAAATGCCTCACGTTGGCATGATATGGAAGTTTGGAGAGTAATGGGTCCCAGCTCAGATGTTGTTGTTGTTTCTTATGCCTACACTGGCAGACCCGAGGAGTGCCAGGCCCGTCGAAGACGGCAAGAGGCGAGGGGGGTGCGCCTTCCATGTTATTGAGCCCCATTGGGAGGAAGTCCGACTTAGCTCGACATACATGACACTTCCGTTTTACAGGAAGGTCCCTTTCATACATCCATTCACTCACACATATCGTAATTTAGATCCCAATCAGAGGCCGATAACCCCCTGATCAGGTACCCCCCAGAGGTATTGATTTGGTATGGGAACATGGGGGACTTTGTGACCACGACCTATTTAACGTGCCCCAGTCACCATTAGTGAACACGACGGTCTTTAGCCAGGTCGAAGCGCCGATTTCGCAATCATTAGAATTACAGGCTCCGCCGAGGACAGAACCCACAACCCTTCTGATGCGAGCCCGACGCTCTACTGACTGAGCTACCGCGGCTCTAGCTCAGATGTTGTTCTACTCATCTGATCATGCTTCGAAATTATGAGGCGTTGTTCTGGAATCTTTCCCTTCGGAATTGATTCCAATACCCCGTTGTGTTGCTCAGGTGCGATGTGCATTCAACACTACCAACCTACATATTTCAATTCAATATGAATAAGAGATAAGGAATGTTATTGATAATGGTAATTTTAGTTAACGTCGTACTAGAGCTACACAACGGGCTATTGACGACGGTCCGGGATCAGTCCCTTAAGGGAAAGATCCGAGGACAACACCTCGTAATTTTGAACCACGGTCAGATGACGAAGCAACACCTGAGCGGGCACCCCACTCTCCAAACTTCCACACCAACCCAACGTGAGGACTTTCGGCCACGACAGATTTAAGGTGCACCAGCCGCCTCTACACCATACGCTTACAAACATCCATGCCCGGACCCGGATTCGAACCAGGAACCTTCCGATCTAGAGGCTAACGCCTTAACCACTATACCGGTTGGTCGGCAGAATGTTATTGAATTGTGGTATAAATGTAGGAAGGAAGGTAGTTGATTGACGTCGCACATCACAACGAGCAATTGCGGACAGTCTGGGATCAAACCCGAAGGAAAAGACCACGTAATTTTGAACAATGTTCAGGTGACGAGGTCAGCACCTTAGCTGGCAACCCACTCTCCAAACTTCCACACCACGCCAACACGAGGACATTTGAGGCTCCCAACAGATTTAACGTACACCAGCTCCGCTGTACACGACGGTCTTTGGCTGGACCAAGTTTCGAAATCCCAACCCTCAGGTTGCTAATACGTCACTCTTCTGGCGACCGCGGCCTCTTTTTGAAAAGCCACGACATTCGATGAGAATTTGTCATACTGTGATTGGCTAAGGTTTTATGGCGCAAGGGGCATATCTGGCCATACTCCACCAGACATGCCATGCAATATCGAGCAATAGACATATACACACACAATGGAAGTTTTTATTGACACGGAAGAGAGAAATACACCACTGAGCCACGACGCCCTGATTGGGCAGTGGGATGTAGCCTGGAAGCATTCTAAAATTCGCAACAAATAAGTTTTCTGTGGGTCGATAAATGCACCATTGTGGCTCACTTCAGTGCATTTCTTTTTCACCCCTATACCAAATCAGAATGAGTCCGTTTCCACTGCAACAGGCAGGTCCTGACTTCGTGGTAGGCGCAGTTCTTGTCGAACTTACGCCGGTTCCATACACAACGGATTTTTCCGCCGCCGCAGCTCACAGAAATCTAGCGTTTACACACCGGGCGGTAATAGCTTCTTCGCAGTCGTACGAGTCAACTGACTGTTGTCAGGGTAGCATTTCTGTCCCTAAATATGTCTAGGGTTTTATCCCACACAACAGGCCTTCATTGGATTAATGCAATTAAAATTTCGTTATCGATAATTAGGTCATTCATGTTCACAATAGAAAAAAAAAACAATTGATGATAAGACAACTGTGTTACACACACGAAGATAACTCACTGAGCAAAACAGCTCTAAACATTAGAAAAACAGCCGTGTGTGCATTTGGTAACGTAAGTCACTAGTTAGGCGTCGAAGGTTAAACTGCCGTCGACGCCAGTGGCAGTTGGCGGCTGCATAGTTACCGCCAACGGCAAATTGACCGAGCGTTTATTTTTCCGTTTAGTGTATAAGCTCTAGTTTACTTCAATGCGCTACTGTTGGAACGCTCTCCGGACAATTCTCCGACACGGAAAAACCCGCCCTGTTTAGAACCGGCGTAACTAGAAGTGGACGTAACCAAATGCACATTTACACACAGCTGATTTTCTTCGTGTTACCTTCGTGTGTGTAACACAGTTGTTTTAGCGTCAATTGGTATTTTCTATTGTGAACACGAGTGACCTAAATATCGATAACGAAATTTTAATTGCATTAGTCATAGAAAGGCCTGTTGTGTGGGATAAAACCCTTAACCTATTTTAAGAGACGCTTGGCATGAAGTTTGCTTGGGAATTTGTAGCGACTTTGACATGTTGGAAGAAAAAGAGAGAAATGATTTTGGGAAGTCCATACTCTCTTCCATATACGTACTAGATAGTGAAGGGATAGTAAAAAATTTCGTGTCATGCTTCCTCAACTGTTCAAACAACGTGGGAAAAGCTCCAACCTCCTCTCTTCTTTCATTAATTGGATGAACCCAGATGAGTCGATATTTTCTTCTCTTCATTTGACGACGGAATAATAATGAAGCTAGAATTTGCTTTCTGTTCATTTCAAACTACACATAAGAAATAAATAATTGAAATGACACAGTTAAACTAAAGTAAATTGATTTGATGATGAAACTACACTGCCCACAGCTTTTGTCAGCTGACTCGTACGACGGCCAGAGGTGCCACTTCAGAGGTTTTACCTTTAGATTTAGAGGTTTCAATTCGCTTCAGAGGTAAAAACAGAGGTACAAAATGCTGAGAGGTAAAAACAGAGGTACAAAATGCTTAAAGGTAAAAACAGAGGTTTGGAAAAAAAGAACAAAGGTTTGTGTAGAGGTCTGAAGTATAATTATAATACGCCGTTTGTAAACTAGCCTAGAAGATTTTCGATGTTTTGAATTGGCAACACTGACTTGCTGGTTTTTCAGAAGTGATTTTGATTTACAGAGATATAACCTAGGTTCAGAGTGTTTTACGCAGTGACCATTTCTACTTCGTGTTGCAAAAAGGTCAAGAAGATTTACAGAATCGTGGTAGGCTTAGCGGAATCCACATAAGTGAGATAGTCTCCATTATATAACGGCTAAAAGGGCCAATCGATTGAATGAATGAACATGGCGTCACAGTATAAACATTATCAAGTGAACAGTTGAATCTCGTCGCTATTAAACGTCGCTGTAAAGAATTCACTCTTTAACTAGCCAAAGAAGTACGTAGTAGGCTACCAGATAATGTTGGTGTGCAGCTTCATTCGTCTACACTACATCCCAATAATGCTGTGAGAAAAGTGCAGTGGTAGCATAGTTCCACTTGCTGCACAATTCATAGATGCGTGTGAAAATGTGGATAAGTATCACAAAGAGTGGGATCGGTTACCATTGATCTTATAAGTGATAACCGAGGAATTTATCAAGCAGAGCCCTGTCAAATTCTGGGCCTCTATAGATAAACTAACAGATACTGCTGGAGAAAAAGAATTTCCACAGCTCTGTAAGCTTGCATTGACCTTAATGAGTTAACCATTTTCGAATGCAACTGTCGAGAGAATGTTTTTTCAACTGAGTAATGTAAAAACGAAACTCAGAAACTCGCTACAGCTGAAGACAACTGAGTGATGGTTAGGTATGGACTAAAGTTTTGAGGCTGTGTAGACTTTAATCGTAGTAAAGAAATGCTGAGCAAATTTAATTCATATGCAATGTATGGCACAAAGCCCAAAGAGGCAACCGAGCTTGAAAGAAGTGAAGATGAAATATGGGAGATTTTTGAAGCATCTGGTGGCATTCTTTTCAGTATTAAATAAATGTATGAATATGCACTGCACAATTGAACAAAGATAATAATATATAATACACAACAGTGAATAATCATTCATTAAATAACGGAGTTTGCTTTAAACGTGTGTACGTTATTAAGAACAGGGCTGCATAGACGGGAGACTAATATTGAAAAAAAGATCGTTCCCCTTTTTTGGCATCTTTATCAAAAACTTATTAAAGCTGGAAGAAAAAAGTAAAGCATACACATATGAATCTTAATTCAGCAGCACGCAGCAAGTAAAAATAAAATAAGCACAATGTGGTTATAAATAAATGTCATGTGTGTGCTTAGCATATGGCACATATAAAAAATATCGATATATATATATATATCGGCGTCGTTTAAAATATCGTCGATAATATCACGCCATTAGATACAACGATATATCCCAGATCTCTAAATCAGAGGTTTTCTAGAGGTTTACGCCTGCAAAACAGAGGTACTTTGTTCTGAAAATCTGGCACCACTGACGACTGCGACGGAGATATTACCGCCTTGTGTGTAAACGCTAGATTTCTGTGAGCGGCTAAATTCTCCGTCGCGGAAAAATCCGCTGTGTGTGTAACCTCCCTTACAGTGCAGAGGAAACCTTACCTTGAGATTGGAAATTGAAAGATTATATCTCAAGGACTAGTTTAAGATAAAATTCGAAGCATTGAATGACGCAAGTCGGATGAAACATTCGCTTACCTGTAGACGTTTACAATAGTCTTGATGAACAGTCTTAATGAAACGTCGAAAAGGAGTATACGTTTCATTGTAATCATAAAGCGCTTCGTCAGCACATCTGCAAACTTATATGCATTTATTCTACATTTCGTTTTTTGTGCCATTAATTAAGGTGTTGCCCCAATCACTTTCCCTTTCTATCGTCTATTTCCTTTTACATGTCTGTGTATCGTAACAACTCTCAAAGAAGTTCTAAATTCTATTTGTTAATCCTCTTCAAGGATTAGAAGAGGGAAGATCTCTTATCCCGTCTCTACATACACATCAAGTTCCAGATTTGGCTTCGTATCGCGCTTTCTGGCGCAACTGCGTGCGACTACTTTTGAAGTTCTCAGCTTCTAGGGGTGAGAGAAACTCCCTTGACATTAACAGCGTGTTCCTTTTAGGCAACAACAGAAAGAAAACAGCAAATGCCTGACAGCTTAATAGTTTTGTTATCAGTTAGCTACTAACACTAAGTTATTAATGTGTAGAGTGGTTATTATTCACGATTAAAAATAAACGTTAACGCTAACTTTTTATAGATATTAACTATTTAAATAAATCGTTAAATAATTAAACCGATTTAATCAATTAAAATTGCTAATTAAAAAGTAATGAATTATTTCGACTTTTAATGTTTTTGTTAATATAATTAAGAACGGCCAATTTCTTAAATTTAAAATTACAATTCAATCTAATTGCATGTTGAATTAAAATTAATTCAACTCAAAAGAAATTGCTTCGCTACTCTCTCACTAACATTTGTCACCATATAACATCAGTTTCTAACAGTTATTTTGCAATACATAATAATACTGATTTAAACAGCTCAGCAGAGATAATAGACCATCTCGATCAACTTTGGTATTTTTCTTTTTAGAAGGTGAGTATCGATTAATGCTCGTTTCCGTAACATTGACGGTTTAATCGTTATTGTAAGTATAGTGAAGGAAATGATAATGGAAAAGGAAGGTAGGGATGTTCAGAAGTAAAAGAAGCAAACTGAGAAAGTCATATTGACAGATGTGAGAGGGGAGGAAGAGACAGAGAATTGGGGGAAAATTTAAAATCAGCGGAGTGTGAAGTGATGAGGGAAGGAGAGTGAAAGAGTCAAAAGTAAAACGCGAGATGTCAAAGTGTCAGAAAAAGAGACGATAACGAATTAAGGTGTGAAATGCAGGAAGAAAAAGCGAATGAATGAAGAGTGAGTCAATAGAACAGAGCAAGAACAATTGGTGAAGAATGATATTCATTAACCCCTTGAGTACATTTGACGACTGAGACTCGTCATGCACTTATTTTGCCTAAGTTACGGATGGGGAGTCTAATTCGTCATTCAAACTAGGACATAATTAAACATGTACATACTTGTTCATGGCAAGAGTGATTGGTGTTACGAGACTCTCTTTGAATCAAATTATTCAATCGTTCTCTACAAAAATACACTTTATTTCATCTGACCCCATGCATAGAAATATTGACACAGCTGCGTTTTCGGACATTCTTTTTTGGAATGAACGCTGAGATCAGAAGCTGTGCGATCTCTCTCATACTGTTGCCATTCTTATCAAACGAAGTTATACGAAACTATAACAGTAACTAGTGTGCAAACGATAGTATGAAAATATAGCAGTAATTAGTGTACAGACGATAATACGAAAATATAACAGTAACTAATGTGCAAACGAAAAAAAAAAACCCCAGTTAATTAGTGTACAGACAATAATACGAAAATATAACAGTAACTAATGTCCAAACGATAATTCGAGCTGCTTTTAACATCTGGTATCAGTTGTAAGAGGACGTTTCTTCCAGTGCTTCAGTGAACCTTGTTTGTGATCAACTGCAACAAATAAATATGTACCCATGGGGTTAAGGTAGGTAGTTAGTTAGTAGGTATTAATGTCGCATGGAGCTAACACAATGGGCTAATGACGATCCATATCGAAGGGAAGGATACATTGACAACGTATCGTCATTTTGAACCACTGTCATATAAAGAGGTCAACACCTGAGCTGTCCCCTCACTCTCCAAACTTGCACATCAAGCCAACGTGAGGACATTTGAGGTCCCGACAGATTTAACGAACATCAGCCCCCGTGTACACGATGGTCTTTGGATGGATGGAGTATCGAACTCGCAACCCTCCAGTTGCTAATCGGTTGCTCTCGGCTTCCGCGGCCCCATAATGCTGATAGAAGAAAAGAGAAATCCAAAGGGAATATGTGAGTGTAGAGACAGGCGATTTAGAGTCACAGGCGCGATAAAGCCATCTATCGCAAGGTGAGTGGTACTACAGAGAACGTCGGAGGTTATTGTAGACTCCGGACGTGTCTGATATGTTTTTCGGTACGTTGAGATACTGTTGTCTAATATTTTTCATGCAAATAGTGTTCTTCTACATCTAAAGTAGTCGTCCTGTCTGAGTCTGTGCTATAATAAACGTTGTACGTTTAAAAAGTTGATTCTTGATTGGATTGAAAAGCTACACAACTCGGCAATCCTCACAATGATATATATAAATACATAGAGAGAAAAAACGAGAATGAGATGGGTAAGAAAAGGATATCTAAGAATGAGAAATAAATTTGAAGAAGAGAGAGCGAAAGAGAGCAGAGAAGAAAATGGATGAGCGTATAAGAGAAAATAAAGGTTATAAAAACCACAGACGATATATTCAAGAAAGAATAAGAGAGAGAACGAGTGAATGCAAGAAGAAGAGAAATAATGAATGAGAAATAGAGATGGCGAGAGATAAAAAATGAAAGAGGAGAAAGAAAGGGAGAAGAAAGAAAGTGTTTGAAAAAAAGAAGGAAGATGAAAATAAGGTGATGAGTCAAAAGTGGAAGATATGAAAACAAAATAAAGAATAGAGAAAGTGGAAAAACAAGTGAGCATTTAAGAATGAGGTAGAGAAAGAAATTGCATAAAGCAAGGTAAATAAAGCTTATAAAAGGGAGGTTAAAAATAAAAGATAACGAAGGAAACAAAGAGAACGAGGAAGAAAGAGCGAGAGAAAGAAAACAATTAAAAGAGTAGAGGAGTAATAAAAGAAATGAAAGAGTTAACGAGGAAGAAATGAAGAGCGAAACAAATTAAATCAAAGAGAAAGAGAGAGGGTAAAAAGAACGAAACTATGGACAAATTCTTAATTTATAAAGGAGTTATATACTACCTTAAACTAACAAAATTAAAGCTTATGAATAAAAAATACTGAAGAAATTTCAAAATCCAGACGGAAACAAGAATTTTCTTTTCCTCTATTAAAAGAGCGAGACTCCGCAAAACTAGTTTTGAACTTTTTCTAATCATTTCATCAATAGAAGGGAGTTGGGAAGTTCCAAGGTACTAAAGTAGAGGTTGCTATGGCAACAAGATATCGTGAGGGATCTAAATTACTCAAATATACGACGTTCTTCGATATTATTATCTTGACTGTCTCAGAAAAATCGAAAAATACTTTTGGGAAAAAAAATTTACAACTATGCCCATCCCTTTTTGTATTCAATTAAATACTCATTAGAGAGTTTCAAATTTTTTTTGTGCATCTAAAATGATAGTAAAATTATGCCTTTTAATCATGAACAAGATAAGACTGTAACGTGGGATAATTATTCATGCGCTTATAGACTCAGACCATTTTCGAAAATTAAAATAGATGTCGGAATTTGGAAGAATATTGATTCATAAATAACAGCGTTACAACGAATTCGAATATTCTATTTCCTCATTAAATAATAACATCTATACGATCGCATTGTTATTGATTAGATTGTTTTAGTAGCGAAAGATCTTTTTTGTTTAAGGACGTATCGTGTGAGGAATCTTTAGAGCAAAAGTTAAATTTAACAAGTTTGGAATAATGGTAGGAAGAATCCAGCAAATTTATTTCAAGACAATCTTACTGAACACTGTCTCACGTAATCCCTTTGACTATAAACACGATGTGTCAGGTGACGTCAGGTCAGTTAATTAACGTCGCATTGGAGCAACACAACGGGCTATTGAAGACGATCGGGGATCAATCCCGAAGGAAAAGGTCCGAGGACAATGCCTCGTCATTTTTGTCCATGGTCAGAGGGGGAGATCAACACCTGAGCTGGCATCCCACTCTCCAAAGTTCCCCACCACGACAATGTGAGGACATTTGAGGTCCAGATAGATTTAACGTGCACCAGACCTCCGTGTGCACGATGGTCTTTAATAATTATTACCTTATGATCTTGGAGTTAAATAAATAATTTTATTTCTTGTTAAAGATACATTGTAAGGGACATCTATTTGTCTCCAAGTCAGGAAGACCTAACTTCTTATTGAATAGCTTTTGGCGACCTTTTCGGAATTGGCGTTGAATTTTCCCTTGGCGAGTACATATTCCTGCAATGCCAATTTTTACCTTCAGTAAAATTCAGAAGAGCGATAATCGATATCCCCACGATGTCGCATTGATCTTTCCCCTCGATCCATGGCCTGAAACATTGATTCCCAACCCTCCGCAACCCCACCGCCAACCACGGCGCTACTTGGCGACCTTCTCCCATCTCCCGGCAACCCTGCACCGGCACCTCGCTTCATCTCGGACGTCCGCCACAAACCTCTCCTTCAAGCGTGCCGAAGATGTCTTCCGGCGCTCGCTCGTCGCCCTCGCGGCAGCCACCTCACCTGGTGCTAGGGGTGGACATCGGCACGACGACGGTCAAGGTGTGCCTGGTGGCCGGACGTCAGGTGGTGCAGGCCGCGGCACGTGAGACCAAGGCCTCGATGGTCAGCGACCAGGGCCCGCTGGGCAGCGAGCAGGACGTGCACAAGATCTGCACCGCGCTGCAGTTCTGCCTGTCCCGCTTGCCCAAGGAGTCGCTGGTCAGGGTCACGCACGTGGCGGTGTCCGGCCAGATGCACGGATGCGTCCTGTGGAAGTCCGGCAGTGGCTGGAAACGGAATACCTTTGGAAGGTGAGTACGGCTGTTTGGAGTCTCGGGATTTTGATAGGAATCGGGGCAGGTGCATCAAGGTAAGTAGTCGAATTAACGCCTCACAACAAAAACAACACAACGGGCCATTGGCGAAGGTCCGGGATCAACCTCAAAGGAAAAGATACAAGGGAAACACCTCATTTCGAATCATGATCAGATGACGAGGTCAACAGTGTCAAATCTCGTCATCTGACCGTGATATGAGACGGCACCCCGCTCTGCAAATTTTCGCACAACAATGACGTGTTGCCACAACAGATTTAACATGCACTAAGTACACTACGGTTTTGGGTGAAGATTTATCAAGACGTTTAGTCTTGTTATTATTCATAATTATTTATTTGTATGAATAGTAGATCTATAGTTTAAATTTTAGTTATTATAATCTACTTATTTTTTAAGACGCATACATAGCACATTAGAACCGCCTAAAACAATTCTAGTCTCACGAAATAAAATTATTTCAGCTAATATTAAATGTTTAATTTGAACAAATTTTGATTAATTCTTTTTCCTTTGGCCTCGGCCGACCAACCGGTATAGTGGTTAAGGTGTTAGCCTCTAGATCGGAAGGTTCCTGGTTCGAATCCGGGTCCGGGCATGGATGTTTGTAAACGTATGGTGTAGAGGCGGCTGGTGCACCTTAAATCTGTCGTGGCCGAAAGTCCTCACGTTGGGTTGGCGTGGAAGTTTGGAGAATGGGGTGCCAGCTCAGGTGTTGCTTCGTCATCTGACCGTGGTTCAAAATTACGAGGTGTTGTCCTCGAATCTCTCCCTTAAGGGACTGATTCCGGACCGTCGTCAATAGCCCGTTGTGTTGCTCTAGTACGACGTTAACTAAAATTACCATTACCATTACCTTTGGCCTCGCGTCATCTGACATTGGTTGAAATGAACGAGGTTCATTCCTCGATCTTTCACTTCGGGATGAATCTGGACCGTCAGCAATGACCCGTTGTGTCGCTTCAGCGACGTAAAATTCAACTACCTACCTTTGATGTAACGCACAATTTATAGAAGCAATGAAAATATTCAAGATGCTTACACTTAGAAAATAGACTGCTTACTTAGTATAAAAAAACACTTTCGCATTTTCCTGTATCTTGATTACTTGCGCCACGACTCTGGGGCTGCCCACCATGCTAGTTGTATGTAAATCGATTACTGTAACTACTCATGGTTCCAAATTATACGGTGTTGTCCTCGGATCTTTCCATTTGAAATGGATTCCTGACCGCGGACTTTGTTGTGTTGCTCCAGTGCGATGAAAAGTCGACTACCTACTGTTGAACGTGTTATTTTATTTCACCGACGCATGAAAGCACATTAACTTTACAGCATCAAATAACTTTTTTTGTGCATAAAATATTGGTGTAAATAAATAATTTCGTTAGGATAGAAAGATAGTATTAATCCTCATCACACTGTAGTAACGCAACGGGATAATGGTGACGATCCAGGATCCATCCCTTAGGGAAAGATCCGAAGACAACTCTTCATTTTAAACCATGATAACAACACCTGATCTGGCACACCACTCCCCAAACTTCCACACCACGCCAACGTGAGGCCAGGGTGGATTTAACATGCACTAGTACCCATTTATACGACGTCTTATTCCGAGCTTAAAATGTTTCAAACAGAACGCATTTTAGAAACAAATGATGTTTGCTATGTATTCGCTAATGTGAAATATGCTAATTGCACACATTATTTCGCCGTCTTTAATTAACTGACGTATTCATGAACGGATGACAATTTTTATTTGTATACATAAATTGTTAGAATACATTGAAAAAAACTTATTTCCGATTCGAAACTATTCCGCATAGAGCATTAAAATAACATAAAATCGCAAACATAAGTATTAATATCTGAAAAATGACTCACGGCGCAGCTGGTCCTTTATCGGACATTGCGACATAAAACCAAACACTCAAGTCACATTATCAATACCTAATTTGTCAAAAAAAAAGTTGAAAAATATCTGAATTATGTCAGAGTGACCGAGCAATGCCTCAATTTGATAGACATTGTGTGTAGCAGTGGCCAATAACACAAGGAAAACAGTGCACACCTAAATTGGACACGCATACGTACAGTGTAATATAAAGTTTCGAGTATACACACCGCACCGTTAGGTGTAAAATAACAACACGTCCGACTTCTCTCGAGTGTACAGCGAATCGAGCCTTATTTGTGTTCTTATCCAGAACAGCACCCAAGATTTCACGTTCTTGATCGTATCAGAGCACAGCCTACCAGCCGGTATAGTGGTTAAGGTGTTAGCCTCTAGATAGGAAGGTTCCTGGTTCGAATCCGGGTTTGTAAGCGTATGGTATAAAGGCGGCTAGTGCACCTTAAATCTGTCGTGGCCGAAAGTCCTCACGTTGGGTTGGCGTGGAAGTTTGGAGAGTAGGGTGCCAGCTCAGGCGTTGCTTCGTCATCTGACCGTGGTTCAAAATTACGAGGTGTTGTCCTCGGATCTTTCCCTTAAGGGACTGATCCCGGACCGTCGTCAATAGCCCGTTGTGTTGCTCCAGTACGACGTTAACTAAAAATTACCAAAATTACCTTACCTAATGAATATTCTTGTACTCACCATATAGCATATAAACCCGTGATTCTTAAGATGCGCAGTACACGTACACTTAAAGGGAGCTCATTCAAATCTTGTAGTACCAAGTAGTAGGTAGGTAGGTAATTAACGTCACACTGGAGCAACGCAATGAGCTACTGGAGACGGTACGAGATCAATACCGAAGAGAAATATCATAGGTAATTGGTAATTAACGTCATACTAGAGCAACACAACGGGATATTGACGACGGTCCGGGATCAATCCCTTAGGATAAGGATCCGAGGACAACACCTCGTAATTTTGAACTACGGTCAGATGACGAAATATCATAGGACAACGCTCTTTAATTTAGAACATCCGTCTGACAACGGTATTGCTATTTTTGTACTTTTAATTGACGTCATTATAGAGCAACACTACAGGCTATTGACGACGGTCCGGAATCGATGCTAAAGGTAAAAATCCGAGGACAACACTACGTAATTTTAAACCTCGGTCAGATGACGAGGCAACAACTGAGCTGGCAACTCACTCTCCAAGCTTCCGCACTACGCCAACGTGAGAATATTTGAGGCCACGACGGATTCAACGTGCACCAGCCCCTTTTGTACACGACACTCTTTGGCTGGATTCAAACTCACAATTTTCCGAATGTTTATCCGATGATGGAATCAACACTTGACCTGATAGACCACCTCTCCAAGCTTCCACACCACGCCAAGGTGAAGACATTTGAGTCTACGATAGATAGCTCCAGTTTCTACGTATACAATGGTATTTGGTAAGGAGTCTCAAACTTGCAACCCAGGGGTTGATAATCCGTTACTCTTCCAACGGGGCAACGTTATAAATAGATGAAACAAGATATGAAATGTGAGTAACGACACCAAGCAACAAAGTTAAACGCGTGACGTAGTGTTGTCTTCGGATCTTTCCCTTAGGGGAATGATCCCGGACCGTCGTCAATAGCCCGTTGTGTCCCTCAAGTAAAACGTAATTAAAAATAACCAATTACTAAAGTTAAACGCAGCTATGGGTAGGTAAGCTAATTTTAATGAAAACAAACAGAGTAGGAATTTTAATGGCCGCCGCACTAGCAATACAGGCTATTGGCTAAGGTTCGGGATCAAACCCAATGGGAAAGATTCGAAGACCAGTTGGTAGGTAGATATTTTAATGTAAGTCGTAAAAAAGCAACACAACGGGGTAGTGACGACGGTCCGGGATCAATCCCTTAAGGGAAAGATCCGAGGGCAACACCTCGTAATGGAAGAGCAACGGATTAACAACCGGAGGGCTGTGAGTACGAATCCAACCAATAGGCCATTCTGTACAAAGGGCGTCAGTGTTCGTTAAATCTGTCGTGGCCTCAAATGACCTCACGTTGGCGAGGTTTGGAGAGTAGGGTGCCAGCTCGGGTTTCGAGCTCGTCTTCCGAGCGTGTTTCAAAATGACGTGTCTTTCCCTCGGGAATCGATCCGGACCGTGATTGATCCGGTTCGTGAACCATCGGATGATTCAAAAGACGGGCCCTTACCATCAATTTCTCTTCGCATGTCGTTGACAGTGAGCACGCGGCGGCATCTGGGAGCTTCGCATATTTCCCTCCACCGCAAGTTGTCGAATTTTTGTTTCTTACCCTAGAGTTGAGCAGCACCTGCTTCTGACAACTTCTCTGCCACCTCTCTTCTGTCTGTTTCTTCTCAATTTCTACCATCTCGTTAGCTGACTTCGGAGTCCTTTGTTTTTTGGCTTGGGTCGTTAAGCCATAAACCAGGTCTCTCGTTTCATGTACTTTATTTATTTTTACTCTACTTTTTTACGGTAGTCCGTTTATTTTCGTTCTCTTGTTGGTTTATGATAGTAATGTAAAGAATAATTGGATTTCCGCAGAGAAACTGTTTTATTTTATACCATGAAGCATGGCAGTGTTTAAAAGGTAATTGACAAACCTCGGATCTGCCACGAATCGACTTTTTGTTTGATTTATTTCGTCTTCGGGTCCTAAAGAAGAACTTTTAGGATTATTGCCACTGAAAGGTCAAACACTTGGCGAGGATTTTGCAAATGCTGTTATTGATTGCATGGAAAAACATCATATTCCTCTTTGTAAAATCGTTTCAATTTCAACAAATGGGGAAAAAAGTTTGACCGTAGTGAGAAAATGTTTTGTTTCCGTTTCGAAGGAAAAAATTAATCACGAGTTTGTGTGTAATCATGTTTACCATTGCAACATTCATCAAGAAGCGCTTTATGCGCAGACATTTCCAGAAGATATTTTCAATGTTATGGAATTGGTGATTAAGATTGTCAACACAATTGTAGCGAAAGCTCTTTATAATTGAAAATTTAAAGAATTTTTAGCTTAAATCGAGAGTGAATACTCAGATCTTTGCGATGAATAAGGTACGTTGGCATTCAAGAGGAAACGTTTTAAAACTTCGCTTTCTCATCCTTTAAAATTTTGAAAGAAAAACATTAATTCCTTTTCCAAGTCTGCTGAACCATCGCCAAGAAAATAACTCGGTAATTGGCATTTACTATTTCAAAACAACAATTTTAAATAGGAAGGAAGCTTTTCTACTGAGGTTTCAGGAATTCAGAAATAGCATAGCAACGTTAGCCTTTGTTAAAAACCTCTCAGTGCTGACGTAACATAATTGCAATTTTCACCCTTTTAATATTGACATTGCGCAATTACTGGAGTTAAATAACAAAGAATTATGGAACTCCAAATTTGAACGCCTAATGCTGATAGGGAATTGAAGAAAAATAAATATCTTAGCTCACAGAAAATGGAGTCTGCTTTGAAATATCCGGACAAGGAAGACATGACACTATTCAATACCTGGAATAGTATTCCTGACACATGATCAGTTAAAAAAAACTAGCATTTGCTGTTCTTTCACTCTTTGACTCTACATATTCATGCGAACAATCTTTTTCAAGCATGAACCGGTATCAAAAATAAATTGAGAAATCGTGTTATTGATAAGAACCTGAAATCCTGCTCGAAATTAAAAACAATGACATACAAACCTGACTTATCTAAACTTTCCAAGGAAATGGAATGTCACTATTCACATGAAATGTGTGTTTAGTCATATTTTTAATCTAATGTACAAAAATATTTTTTGTCAATAAATAAGATTATTATTATGATACCTGGTTTTATTTGATGTTAGTGGTTAATTCAAACCGTTTCCTAAAAACATGGCTCTTGAAAAGATATTTGGCTCTCCAAAGCAATCTTAATCGTTATAATGCGGATCTTTAGTTCTTTTGGGGACTAATGAGTTTGCCGACCTCTGCCCTAAGGGAATGATCGAGAATAACGTAGTTTTGAACCACGGTCAGATGACAAGGCAACAACTGAGCTAACTTCCACACCAACCCAACGTGAGGACTTTCGGTCACGACAGATTTAAGGTGCAACAGCCGCCTCTACTCCATACGCTTACAAACATCCATGCAGTGACCTGGATTCGAACCAGGAACCTTCCGATCTAGAGGCTATGTTTAAAATGATTCTTTTACTGTGTCCATAAAATGACCCTGTTGGAAGAGTTACGGATTAGCAACCGGAGGTTTCCGCGTTCGAAAGTCGATTCAATCAAAGGCACACCACTCCAAACTTCCACACCACGCATTGACATGGTGTTGAAGTTTGGAGAGTGGGGAGCCAGCTCAGGCTTTGACCTCGCCATCTGACTGGTTTAAAACAACGACTTGTTGTACTGGGATCTTTACCTGTTGGATTTATCCTGGGGCGTCACCTGTTGTCCGTTGTGTTGTTCCAATGCGAAGTAAATTCGACTCAATACCGTTGAACTTAAGTGCTACTTTATTCTGCTCAAGCATGAAAGCGCATTCCTTCGAACGTAGGTATCATGGCCCGCTTCATGAGTGGTAAATTTATTGTTCGTTTATTAGAAGAAATGGGTACCATATATTATATATATAGTATTTGTTATGTATATGTAGCGTTCTTGACGTTTATACAAAAACGCGTTCAAAGTTTGGATGCTTCGTGAAAAATCGATTTGGTAAATTTGAATTGGTAATTTTTAATTAACGTCGTACTAGAGCAACACAAAGGAAAAATCGATTTACCACTCAAAGGTTGTTTTCTCGTGAAAACCGGGCCGACCAACCGGTATAGTGGTTAAGGTGTTAGCCTCTAGATCGGAAGGTTCCTGGTTCGAATCCGGGTCCGGGCATGGATGTTTGTAAACGTATGGTGTAGAGGCGGCTGGTGCACCTTAAATCTGTCGTGGCCGAAAGTCCTCACGTTGGGTTGGCGTGGAAGTTTGGAGAATGGGGTGCCAGCTCAGGTGTTGCTTCGTCATCTGACCGTGGTTCAAAATTACGAGGTGTTGTCCTCGAATCTCTCCCTTAAGGGACTGATTCCGGACCGTCGTCAATAGCCCGTTGTGTTGCTCTAGTACGACGTTAACTAAAATTACCATTACCATTACCATTACTCGTAAAACCGGCATTTGCACTCAGAATCCAGATGATTCGTGGCTTTGTCATAGCATAAATCCTACAATGGTGACTCAGGAATTGCTGTTAGTTGAAAATCGTCAAAATTCAGATAGGTGACTTTTTCGTGGTGGTAACGTTATGGTATAAGAACTGGCTTTCATGACTCCCAAGGACCCTCATCATGTTCATTCTTCCCCGTGTCCACTCATCATATTCCCCGTGTGCAACTTTTTCATCCCACACGTTCTCCCCAGCCACATGATCTTATGCGAATACTGTATGTACAAGTGTTATTCAAATGAAAAGGTACGAAACGACACTGTGGGTATAAATGAAAACTTTATTCAAAGTATACACCATAGGCCTGATCACAACGATCCCATTGATTAACGAGCCGAAGGATTCCTTGTTTCCAGAATTCCTGTGGCCGCGACGAGACCCAGTCTTTCACAGCGTCCTTGAGTTCGTCGTCCGAGTTGAAGCGCTTCCCTTTCAGATGTTTTTTCAGGGGACGAAACACATGGAAATGGCAGGGCGACATGTCCGGGCTGTAGGGTTGATGCTCAAGCTGCTCCCACTTGAACTTGGCCAGTTCCGCGTGTGTGACCCTGTTGACGCGTGGACGCGCGTATTCATGGAGCAAAACCACACCCTCCGTGAGCAGTCCCGGTCTTTTGTTCTTGATGGACCTGCGTAGGCTTCGGAGTGTCTCACAGTACACATCGGAGTTAATGGTTCTTCTGTGCTCGAGGAATTCCACAAGTAGTGGACCTTGGACGTCGAAAAAGACAGTGAGCAACACCTTCCCTGCTGACGCCGCGGCTTTGAACTGTTTAGGGGTAGGTGACGACGCATGCTTCCACTGCATGCTGTCTCGCTTTGTCTCTGACTCGTAGTGATGGCACCAGATCTCATCACCTGTGACGATCCGTTCCAGGAAAGCGGTGTCTTAATGATACCTAAACAGATGTTGAAGTGCTAGCCCCATACGCAGTTCCCTTTGCTGGTCGATGATCTGCTTCGGAACCCACTGCGCCCACACCTTCCGATAACACAACCTGTCGTGAACAATTGTCCACACAGTTTCAATGCCGAAATCCACCTTCACTGCCAACAATGTGACACGCCGATCATTTCTCACTAGGTCGACCACTTTGTCGATGAGATCGGCCGTGAAGACTGTGTTTGCCTGGCCTGGTCTCGGGTCATCAACCAAACTCTCACGGCCTGCACGAAAACGGGCACTCCATTTTCTCACTGGCTTGTCGGACACACAGTCTTCCCCGTATACGGTCACTATACTGCGATGAATAACGGCCGGTTTAACACCTTCCGCTGTCAGAAATCGGATAACGACTCGCTGCTCCTCAATCGTCGAATTTTGCAATGTGAACGCCATCATGGCCTCACACGCACTGCCGCGTCAGTTGGACGACGCTCTTCATAAGAGCCTCTGCTGTCTCCTGCGCATGCGGGCGCCCGAGCATGCTCCGATCCATGCCGGAGATTCCAACCGCTTCCCTAGATGTCTTGCTACGTTGTCCCGTAGTGGCATAGGCAAATATATTAACGATTACTTTGTTACGACGTTTCGTACATTTTCATTTGAACACCCCTGGTATGAAGTATGGTAAACTAAATCTGATCAATGTTGAAAAGTTTTTTTAACTGTTACAAAGTTATTTAAGAACATAAAAGTTACAAAGTTATTCAAAACATAAAAGGTACAAAGTTATTCAAAACATAATAATGAAAACGTTATTTAAAAAAAATATTTTTCTGATTCCATTCAATATAATTCTGTAAAGAAAATCTTTAAAAATCAGATTTGCTTGTGGATGCTTTACGAATGTTGTCCGTCATAACAGTTAGCTGCCGAAAGTTTGGTTAACGACTGGATAAAAGTTGTTTGGAAGTTGCCCATTGTGTGTCCAAGGACATCCTCGGGAACATTGGCGGGGGTGTCAGTGTGTTGGAGAATCCCCACAAAGTGAAATCCAGATTTATTTCGCCGTGTATACTGCTCTTAAAGGATGTTTTTGTATTCCGGCAGATACGAGACTGAGCAGGTGAGTGCTCTGTACACGTGGCAGGACGGTCGCTGCAGCGCCGAGTTCCTGGCCTCGCTGCCCAAGCCGGACTCCCACCTGCGGCTGAGCACGGGACACGGCTGCGCCACCCTCCTCTGGCTGCTAAAACACCGACCGGAACTGCTGGCCGAGTACGACAGCGCCGGAACAGTGCAGGACCTCGTGGTCGCCATGATAGCTGGACTCCAGAGACCGGTCATGTCCGCACAGAATGCGGCCGGATGGGGATACTTCGACACGGAGACTAGGACATGGAACAAGGACAGGTGAGCTCCTTTGCTTTCTATTCGTCTTCGAACGGTGCTTCCGACATCCGAGGGAGAGTTTGTCTTAGCTGGGGCCGTCGTGGCTCAGTGGGTACGCCCACTCCGCTAGCAACCTTCGAGTTGAAGACGACGCAGGTTTGAGCCCCTTTGGGTGTATTTTTCTCTTGTGTCAGTAAAAGCTGTGTCATTGTGTGTCTATTAAGTGATTATTGTATGTCTTGTGTCTGGCCTCCTTTCAGCTTGATGTCTTCTCTCGTTGACACAAAAGGTCAGTTAGTTAAAGAGAAGGCCGCCGAGCAGACCTTGAAACCACTTGAAAGGCAGGGAAATCTTTTGATTGTTACGCTGAGATTTACGACCAGCGGTCAGTAGATAATCAGTGTTGACTCTCGATTCAAGACTATTGCACTGGACGTTACAAATCCGTCGTCTACATAGACCAGGGGTCGTCAAACGCTTTTTGGAAAGGGCCAGATCGTAAAAAAATTCAAGCAACCAGGCAGCAAACTCGAAGATATTTACTTAGGTAATTCTACTCAGAGGGGAAAAAAACCTCAGGGTCAAACTGATTCTATTGCAAATTTTACTATGTTAGCGTTTTCTCGATTGCCTTGGAAGATATCTTAGCCTCTAGTTGTTCCTTGCTGACTATTCATAGGAGCTAATTCATCAGTCACCTCAAACTCAGTATTGATCCCTCGAATAAACAGCAGCAGTTGGGCAGTATCGGTAATGTCTGTCGACTCATCAAGAGCCAACGAAAACCACTTGAAACTTTTCCCCATGTCTTTGAATTGACTCTTGATGTGGTTCCCGATGTCCTCAACTCTTCTTACAGTTGTTCTCGCCGAAAGACTGACCGACCGAAACAAATCCATTTTCCCTGGGCACATTTCTTCGGCTGCCACAAGCAAACATAATTTGATTAATTCACCATCTGTAAATAGTTTTCCTTTCGTGGCTAATAACTGTGAGAACTGCCAACACTTGTTCTATGGTAACGTCAGGCGAAAGAATGCAAATATGCGACGCCAGTAGTGTCACGTTCGCTCATTATTCGCAACCTATTAAGTCGTATATCGGCCGTTGCATACAGCGCGTAATTTGATTTATTTTTAATTTTTTCATGAGGGTTAAAAAAACAATATTAACCCGCGGGCCAGATTAAAAACAGGTGGCGTGCCGGATTTGGCCCGCGAGCCGTAGTTTGAGGACCCCTGGTCAAGACGTGTAGCTAAAGAAAGACAAGATGTGATGCATGAATGAAATTTGGTAAAAAATAATGTTATAACGCCTGTTTGCTGAAATGGAATGAAAATTAATATTTATGCTAGGGATATTGGGGGTCGAGAGATGAAGTTCGGTAGTTAATTAACGTCGCACTGATGATCGGGCTTTTGGTGACGATCCGGGATCACTACCCAGGGAAAAGATCCGAGGACAACACCACGTCATTTTGAACCACGATCGGATGACGAGATAACACCTGAGCTGGCACCCTACTCTCCAAACTTTCACACTACGCCAACGTGAGGACATTGGAGGCAACGACAGATTTAAAATTTTCCAGTTGCCATTACATGATGGGTTACTGCGACACATTTGTGCTATGGATATCTGGTGGAGAGATGATGACATTCCGTCAAGAAGATGGGTTGGCTAACGTATCCGCGATTTAAGTTTTGTTTATTCCAATAGAATCTCGTGACTCCCTTAAGTGCCTCCGTACACCTATTGGAAATAAATGAGGTATGATTAATGAAATCTTGAAGATCATTTTCAACCACCTGACTGTCCTACATCTGGACCCCTATTCCCATGAAAACACTTCCGATATTTAACCGGGCAGCTGCTTTTGGCTGCAGTTGCTTTACACAAAAAGGAGCAAGTGGATTACATTACGGTACCCAGCTTAGATTAATGACACAAGTGATTCATTTCCTGACGCAAATGAATTGCCATTTAAAGTAGACAATCTTCACAAGAATCATGGTACGATTTCATACCTCAATTAGCCCACCAACCGGTATAGTGGTTAAGGTGTTAGCCTCTAGATCGGAAGGTTCCGGGTTCGAATCCGGGTTCGGGCATGGATGTTTGTAAACGTATGGTGTAGAGGCGGCTGGTGCACCTTAAATCTGTCGTGGCCGAAAGTCCTCACGTTGGGTTGGCGTGGAAGTTTGGAGAGTGGGGTGCCAGCTCAGGTGTTGCTTCGTCATCTGACCGTGGTTCAAAATTACGAGGTGTTGTCCTCGGATCTTTCCCTTAAGAGATTGATCCCGGACCGTCGTCAATAGCCCGTTGTGTTGCTCTAGTACGACGTTAACTAAAATTACCAATCATACCACAATTAGAGGGTAGAAGTTAACTAACGTAGCACTGTAGGAACACAAAGGAATATTGGTGACAGATCAATCCCCAAGGGAAAGATTCGAAGACAACTCTACATAATTTTGAACCACGGTCAGAAGACGAGGCAACAACTGAACTGCGGCCCCACTCGCCTATCCTCCACACTAAAGTGAGGACATTTGAAGTCACGACACATTTAATTTGCACCAGCACGGTCTTTGTCCGGACCGAGTTTCGAACTCACATACCCTCCGGTTGCTCCTCCAACTGGGCTATTGCATCTATTAGTGGGGTTTTCAGTGTGTAAACAATCCAGGGAAGACGAAGATTTTACTTCCGGTTACCAATACGGAGATGGATACGAATAGGAAGCACTCTCTGCCACTAAAACACTTGCACCATCTACATTTAACTTTGCAATAAAAGCCTTATTATTGAAGATTGTGTCATTGGTCTTGTAATTTTGACTCATATTTCA
Organism: Metellina segmentata; assembly: GCA_947359465.1. Classification (NCBI taxonomy): domain Eukaryota; kingdom Metazoa; phylum Arthropoda; class Arachnida; order Araneae; family Tetragnathidae; genus Metellina; species Metellina segmentata. Next base: position 4,852,414 of record OX375874.1, on the reverse strand, counting down.
AATTTATGATTGCAAATGATGATAAGTTTCAGATAATACGACACAATTTTACACAATACAAGGCCGCGGTAAAAGGTGGGAAGAACAACGGATTAACGGCCGAAGAGATGCCCTTAATATACGAGGAGGCTGTTGTACGTTAAATCTGTCGTGGCCTCCAATATCCTCACCTTAGAGTGACGTGGTCATTTGGAGAGTGGTATACCAGGACAGGTGTTGACCTCGTCATCTGGCCGTGATTCAAAATACCGAGGTGTTGCCTCGGAATGGATCCCGGACTGTTGCCAGTTGCCTGTTGAGTTGCTCCTGTGCGACATAATTTCAATTACCTTCCTTTCTTTCTAAGCTAACTGAAAACGCTTAAGAAATGTGCGACACATTCGATTGGGCTCAGCTGGTAGAAAAATAAAGAACCAATACTTTCGTTGGAGGGGAGTGCAAGCCACTCATAGCACCCCCTCTCGTTACGCTCCTCTGCTGTTCACAGAACATTTTAGAACCACTGGCAAAGGCGTTCGTCTTTTCACTGATATTTCATCTGTTCACCACGAGGCTGTAAAAATAGAAGTACCCCTTTTTATTCAAAAGAGTTAGGTTATTGAATCTATTCTACCACCGCTTACTGGTGTTAACGCTCAGACACAACAGCCGAAAAGTAAACCCCACAAAATCAAAAAAGAAATTCCCATCGCAGCTGAAATTTGATTGCATCACAGTTCGCGATGTTTAGCGTGTTGGCACTCTGCCCTACACAACTTTCAATTTTTCTTTTTCGGATTCCTCTCTGTACTTTCTGCTGACATTATCTGAACAGAAAAACCATCCGGCTCTTTCTCTCTCCCAGTCACGCTGTCTGCAAGTTTGGAAAATATAGTTTTGAGATCGTTAAAAACATTATTTTGGAGAGCAGCTGTTTTTGTTGCTGAAACAAGAAGCTCGTTTCAAAACCGGAAAGGTTACAGAAAAAGAAACCCCCGAGAGATACTGTTTGAACACGTGGCTCTTTGGGCGGTGTTCAAGATCGGGGAAACGAAAAAAACAATTCCCCTTGTCGGAAAAATGGGAGCGAAGGAACTGCTTATTCGGGGAGTGGACCCTTATCTGGTTTTTATCGCAACATTAGCGTGTTTCGTTTTGCAGTTCGTTTAGCCATTGGCTGGAGTTCAAAACAAACACGAAGTTTTGTTTATGCATTTGCAATAATATTTAGAAGCATAAAAAGTTCCGACCCTTAAAGTTTATGGGCTTTCAGTTAAATTGTATATCATTTGCGTAAAATAATTTTTCTTGGAAGCTTCCTATCCGCGGTAGGCCAGTTGGAATAGCAACGGATTAGTGCGCTTTAAATCTGTCCTGGCCTCCCAATGTCGTTGGCGTGGTATTTGAGTTTGGAGAGTGGGGTGCCAGATCAGGTGTTATCTCGCCATCTGGTTCAAAATTACGAGGCGTTGTCCTTGGTAATGGTAATTAATTCACGTCGCACTGGAGCAACATACGGGTTGCTGATCCGGAATCCATCCACAAGGGGAAATACTGTGGTTCGAAACACCACGTAATTTTGAACCACGGTCAGATGACGAGATAACACCTGATCTGGCACCCCACTCTCCAAATTTCCAGTTCCCACCAAGGTGAGAAGATTTTAGGCCACGGCAGATTCAACGTGCAACAGTTCCTGTGTACACGATGGTCTTTGGCAAGACCGAGCTTCGAACTCGCATCCCTCTGGTTGCTAATACGTTACCCTTCCAATCGGGGTACAGTGTCCCTCGGAAAGGATATGAACCTAAATTATCTTTAATTACATAATATTAAATTAAAATCCAAACATCAAATGCCTCTTTAACCTTAGGCACAGATCCGTTTATCAGTGGTACTATTTAACTGTCCCGATGATTTGGAGAAAGTTGAATGGAATTTAACAGAAGAAACGTATTGTATAAGTAGTGATTCTCAAGAAACAAAAGCTCCACTTCCATGATTAGGAAGATTTTATGATGTATGAAATAATATCGAGTTTCATATCTCAACTAAAACCTCCAGAAAGCAAAAAAAAAAAAAAAAAAAAAACTCAGAAAATCTTTTATTTGGTTGTTAAGATTTGATTTCGCGATTGAATGTCGCCTTTGAATTATTTTTGACAAGCGAATGATCTTATTGTTTTAAGAAAAGACTACATTATTTGTGTAGCCAAGAATGGCTACAAAGTTTTCATCTCTGGGACTAAAAAAATATGAAAAAAAAGTACATTTTTTACTATCTTAAAAAATAATATAGATATTTCTGAATAAAATGACACCTATATTTTGTTTCTACCATCAGTAGAACCGGAAATATTTTACTTAATTTTTTTTTAATTTTAATAAGTTTTAAATGTTTGTTAAAGTTTTGAAAATATAAAATAGTTATTTTAATTGCAAAATACAATTTATACAAACGAAAAAAATTTCAGGACAAAAACTTTAAAATTGTACATATTTCCAGTCCCGGACCCCCTTAAAAGATATCTATAGCCTTTTTTTGCGTGTACCTTCAGCTGTTAAGGCAAAATTGTTTTATGAGCTCTTGTATCTTAACTTCGCATCTCCTTTCTACAGAATACTCCATTTCCACACCGTGGCAGTAGCAGAGCATATGCAGTTCCAGTTCTTATCCTTAAGATCTTAAGGATGTGCTTGTAAACGCACTCGACTTTGGATATTTGTCCTTATACACTTTTACAAGAGTAGATAAGAAGGATTTACAATTAAAGATACTTCACAAGGGGTTAAAAAGATATATCAATACTTGTTTCAAAAGCTGTTACCTTCCTTACAAAATTTTCATGGTCCCTGAAAGACCTTAAAAAAGCATTTTAATTTTATTTTTCTAACCTAGGAAACCTGGGGGGAAAAAGTACTTCAAATAAATACCTCTTGAATTTTATTCGGATTTTATTCAAAAACGCATTTTTTTATCATTTTATCTTTTCTTTTATTGCAAATTACAATTGATGTGATACTTTTGTTTGAATCACTGCTTACATTTAATATTTAAATTGGATTTTAGCCCCCTTTGCTTTTGTATTATAGAACCCCCTGATGGTTCTATTTGATGGGTCTCGCATCTTGTTAATATACTTGCGGTACATAACTTGGTGCTTACAACTTCCATTTTGACTGGATTACTCCAAAATATTCAAAATCCCTGCACACATAAATACACTCGTAAATATACAAAAGTAAGTGAATGCACACAAACACACACGAATGTACCCCTATACACATAATAGGTAATGGTAATTTTTAGTTAACGTCGTACTAGAGCTACACAACGGGCTATTGACGACGGTCCGGGATCAGTCCCTTAAGGGAAAGATCCGAGGACAACACTTCGTAATTTTGAGCCACGGTCAGATGACGAAGCAACACCTGAGCTGGCACCCCACTCTCCAAACTTCCACGCCAACCCAACGTGAGGACTTTCGGCCACGACAGATTTAACGTGCACCAGCCGCCTCTACACCATACGATTACAAACATCCATGCCCGGACCCGGATTCGAACCAGAAACCTTCCGATCTAGAGGCTAACACCTTAACCACTATACCGGTTGGTCGGCATACATACACATAATAGGACACGTTATTGATATCTGTACTAAATGCTTCTGTGAAGCTCACTGTTGGATTCCAATTTCGGCTTTTATTTAATATGTGCATAGAGGGACGGGGAAGAGTAGCGTATTAGAAACTGGAGGTTTACGAGTTCAAGACTAGGTCCAGACAAGGAACGTCGTGTATTTGGGGATGGTGTAAGTCAGATCTGTCGTGGTCCCAACTGTTCTCACGTTGGCGTGGTGTGGAAGTTTGGGGTGTCGACCTCGTCATTCGACGTGGTGTTAGGACGTCAATTAATTACCAATACCATTACATTTGCACTCAATAATAATAATGCACTTAAGAATTAATTCTGGAGCAGCATTGATGAAAATGTCAGTGCATCTCTATCGACTCTTGCCTCACACCGGCGTCGTGGAACTGTAGTTCACCTGCTTGTCTGAAATTCTTGGAGAGCATTCAAGACAACAGCTACGGACAAAATAGTGAGGCTTCTATTTCCACCCGAGGCTCTCCATTATGTATGAGGATTTCAGGATGTGGAATGTGGGACGCACCTCAAACTCGGAATTCCGGAGATTCTTGAGATTTCGGAGGCAGGGATATCTTTGGCCCTTGAATCGATTTGATCTTCCTTCCAGAGTAATAGCCCGAGTTGTGTGTGTGAACTGAGGGACGATTTTATTTTCGATGCAAATATACCCGCTATCGCGTACGCATTACTTTAACTCGAGGAGGGCTGTGGTTCTGAGTTTTAAATCCTATGTATACAGATTCCTATAAAAATGGGGTCCCATAATTATTCCTCTTTTATAGATATTTTTATTTTTATTCTGTGAATATGCTGTGTTTTATGTGTATTAACTTTTGAATACACGAGGGTGTCTCGGGAGCACGAAACCCGTGTTTAATACTGCATAGAGAAAGTAGAAAAATAGAGTGAACAATGGTAACATTTATATGTGCCCAGGATCATGTGATCCATACTAGTAGTAACGTGACTCTTAGACTGCTTTCGTCTGCCGCGTGGAAACGAACATTCATCACCTGATTGGTTCATGGGACTGTTGAAACGCCCATCAACTGAATCATCTGATTGATCCACGCGACATAATAAAGATAGACGATTGCAACATTTTTGTCACCACTCAATAGAAATACATATTCACCCAACTACTCTGTTATAAGATGCATCGCCGAATAAGGCGATGAGATACCAAATTGGTCACCTTGTCAATTTTCTGCAGAGCAGTCACGTGACTACTAGTCGACGTGTTGGTCAGAACTATAGGGGTGAAGGAGACTCGACCAGCGGACACATCCGCTTTTCGTGGCGATCTAGTGGGGTGCCAACTCAGGCGTTGCCTCGTCATCTGACCGTGGTTCAAAATTACGAGGTGTTGTCCTCGGATCTATTCCCTTGGGGGATGGATCCCGGACCGTCGTCAATAGCCCGTTGTGTTGCTCTAATACGACGTTAATTAAAATTACCTTACCTTACAACCAAATAATGATCGTCTCAGCGTTTGATGATTTTTCTAATAATTAGTCAGAATTTCCCCCGCACCTTCTTCAAATGAGCACGAGTTGCCATTTTGTAGTTTTATGAAGCATTCATTGATTGAGAGGTAAATTAAACAGAAACGAATTGATGGATTTAACAATTACGTTTGTTTTCAAGTTGGTAGCCTGTTGCAGAAAGTTTTAAAAGGACGCGGTAATTTTTCTCAATTTAAGAATTAATAAGCAGGTAAACTATTTTTCAAGCAAATCGTCCTCACAAGACCTCCCCTCTGGTCACACTCCTACAAAAACGAGTAGGTTCTTCTGCACCCCTTCGAAGTGGCGCACACAAATCGAGTCTTTTTATGTTCCTTGGGTTTGAACTGGGCAGGATCTCAATCGTTAGTGGTGTTTGTGATGCTTCAAAGGTAACATTCCTCCCTTCCCATGTCTCCCATATCGTCATCTGACCGTAATTCAAAATTACGTGGTGTTGTCCTCGAATATTTCCATTAGGGAATTGATCCCGACCGTCGTCAATAGCCCGTTGTGTTGATCTAGTACGACGGTAACTAATAATTACGAATTACCTATACATTCTAACCTCAGTCCAGTTCATATGCGCAGTGGTTCCTTGTGCATGATTTGTCAAACTCATTCAAGCGCTTTTGATGGTAATGGTAATGGTAATTTTAGTTAACGTCGTACTAGAGCAACACAACGGGCTATTGACGACGGTCTGGGATCAGTCCCTTAAGGGAAAGATCCGAGGACAACACCTCGTAATTTTGAACCACGGTCAGATGACGAAGCAACACCTGAGCTGGCACCCCACTCTCCAAACTTCCACGCCAACCCAACGTGAGGACTTTCGGCCACGACAGATTTAACGTGCACCAGCCGCCTCTACACCATACGTTTACAAACATCCATGCCCGGACCCGGATTCGAACCAGGAACCTTCCGATCTAGAGGCTAACACCTTAACCACTATACCGGTTGGTCGACTCAAGCGATTTTGAAAAAACCTTGCACGTTGACAGGTAGTTGAATACCTGTAATACCTCGCACTGGACACACAACGGGCTATTAACGACTGTCCGGGATCCATCCGCAGGAAAAAGATCCGAGGACAGTACATCGCAATCTCGAATTACGGTCAGCTGACGAGGTAACAACTGAGCTGGAACTCCACTCCCCTTTCCATACCTGATCAAGGTGCACATTTTAAGTATTGCAGATTTAACGTGCCCACACTGACACGACGGCGTTTGGTTGGACCGAGTTGTGAACTCTTAACCTTCCAGTTGCTAATCGGCAGCTCTACCAACTGTCGGGGCCCGCGAACCTTGGCAGAAAAAGGTTCAAGGGTCAATGTCCCTGTGTAACATAATGTCCAAATCAGCTGATTTGGAGGCAAGTCGACAAATCACTATAATTTAAAAAACATTAAAGGAAAGATCCGAGGAATAATTGGTAATTTTTGTAGTTAACGTCGTACTAGAGCAACACAACGGGCTATTGACGACGGTCCGGGATCAGTCCCTTAAGGCAGTGCTCCCCAACCTTTTTATCGCCACGGACTGGATCAACGTTTGATAATTTTAACGCGGCCCGCTGAGGGGAGGGGGGGGGGCTTTGATTGTTTACATTTCAGATTGTTAACATTTAATAATTTTAACTTAATTGTATTTAAACATGCCTTCAAAATAAAATACAGTTACACCAAAAAATGAATATAAAGTTACTTAACATTTTAACTCACTAAAACGCTAAATCAACGAGAACCCTGAGCTTGTTTCTTTGCAGCGAGACGGTTTCATCTGGGGATGATAGGAGACAATGACACCCGAAGTGTGTTGCTTATGTCCAGTTTATTCCGTTGTTTTGGTTAATGTCACTGCAGAAAACCCCGCTTCACACAGATACGTTGTCGGAAAAGGCAATAGGGATTTAAGTGCTGTGGTGGCAATCTCATGGTATTCCGCCATGAATTCAGAAAACCAGCAGTTGTTGTCTCGACGTAGTTTTAAGGCCGCCTTCATTTGCAATCTCCAGCAGTTGATCTTCTTCTTGCACATACATGCTAGATTCACCTGATTTGTTGACAAATGGGTCGCAGATCCATTCCTTACTAGTTCATGGGTCTTTTGTTGTTGGGAAGTAGCGCTCGAAGGCCGCCTTCATTTGCAATCTCCAGCAGTTGATCTTCTTCTTGCACATACATGCTAGATTCACCTGATTTGTTGACAAATGGGTCGCAGATCCATTCCTTACTAGTTCATGGGTCTTTTGTTGTTGGGAAGTAGCGCTCGAAGGCCGCCTTCATTTGCAATCTCCAGCAGTTGATCTTCTTCTTGCACATACATGCTAGATTCACCTGATTTGTTGACAAATGGGTCGCAGATCCATTCCTTACTAGTTCATGGGTCTTTTGTTGTTGGGAAGTAGCGCTCGAAGGCCGCCTTCATTTGCAATCTCCAGCAGTTGATCTTCTTCTTGCACATACATGCTAGATTCACCTGATTTGTTGACAAATGGATCGCAGATCCATTCCTTACTAGTTCATGGGTCTTTTGTTGTTGGGAAGTAGCGCTCGAACTCTTTTAAAAGCAAAGGCAGGTGATCGTGCACCAACTGGGAGAATGAATGTTTAGGCTCAGTCTCGCCTAAAAGACATGTCCAAAAGGCCTACATGTCCAATAGGCCTCTGTTCACGTGCCGTCCCCACAACTTCAGTTTGGCTTTAAATGCAGCTACTTTGTCTGCCAACTTGAAAACAGCTGTTACATTTGTCAAAATTGGAAAATAGAGATATACAGAATTCAGAAATCATAATTGAAGCTCTAGTAACAGAACAAATTTCAAGTTCTGATTTACCGCCTCATAATTTGAGTGGACATTTCATAGATGAGAACTGCACATACAGGAGATAAATACACCACAGTAAATAAAATGGGAATAATGTAATGTTCCTTGGGCGGCCCGGTACCATTTGATCTACGGACCGGGGGTTGGGGACCACTGCCTTAAGGGAAAGATCCGAGGACAACACCCTCGTAATTTTGAACCACGGTCAGATGACAAAAGATCCGAGGACAACATCACGTAATTGTTAACCACGGTCAGATGATAAGAAAACACCTGAACTGGCACCCGAGGCATTAAATATCAAATAGATACAAATTCTTAAATTAGATGTTATGAAAAACTTGCGAATTCGATGGACCATTTTTCTAATGTTAAACAAAATTGTAATTTTTTTTGTATTTTAAAAACCGAATTTTTTTTTAGTGTTAAAAGCCAAAAGACTCCACTAACTTTAAAGTTGTGGGCAAAAATACGTTAAGACATTTCCATCAGTACGAATACGAGAGATGCCCTTGACTGACACTAGACGTACAGATGTGAGAAAGAAGTTGAACCACCCCGTTTTATTCGCACATCGTTTATAGCAGAGCAAACTCGATCTCGGTATTCCCAGTTTAACAAGATGCACTACAACCCCAGAATGTGCAAACCTAAAAGCGTATAAACGTTTTTTTCAGTCACATGTTACCACGTCCACATTTTTGCAATATTCAAAACCCGCACGCAAGTTCCGTTCAAACGAATTACTTTTAATCTAACCCATTCTTCTCTACGTTTGGGTTTGTTGCTATTTTTGAGATCGAAAAGTGGTCTGAAGACACCTTTGTTGCTTTTTTCGTTGTTTTGTTTCGGTTGCCAAGCGATGATCGTATTGACGTGTGGGAAAACGATTCGTTTTGTTTCTCTTCTTTGAGTCAAAAGATAAAGAATCAATAACCTACTCCAACAAGGATTTTGAAGGGAACAACGTTGTACACTCCGGAGAAATGTACAATGCACATACACATTGTATTTTTGTATTTTCATCTTTAAGTATTTGTTTTAAAAACTGTATAAATAATAATAATAACGAAAGGATAGGTCCACCAGTAAAAACGAATGTTATGTTGGGAAATAAAGTTTTATTGTGTACAAAGTACTATTTTATAAACTATATTACTTCATACAATGAAAAAATAATGATAAATAATATACAAATCATAGGAATTATAAGGAAAACAAAAATTATGTGAAACAGCTGTTTCAAAAAGATAGGTCCACTGAACCAAACATCAAATTAGTGTTCAATTGATAAGAAATGTGTCCACCGTTTTTCAGAAAGAGCTCATAAATCCTATTCAGCATGGTTTCTACAAATTACTGCAAACATTTTGTCCCGATTTTTGCCCATTCGAAGGAAATAACTTTTTTCAAGTCTGTAGTACAGTTATACTGCCTTCCGTCTGTATACACTGCTCTTACGAGTATGGCCCACATGTTTTCTTCCGGTATCTGGTCGGGGCTGCATGGTGTCCAATCGACGATATGTACACCATTATCCAGAAACCATTCAAAACTGGACTTTGCAGTATACACATGAGCATTGCACTGTTGGAACATGAAGAACGGGCCTCCAATGTGCTATGATTGTGAAATGAAAAATTGTTTAAGCAGCTGTTGATAGCCTGCAGCCTTCAAATGATTGTCTACAAATGTAAAATCAGTTTTTCCTGCCCGTCCGAATTCGGCCCGTACCCAAACGGAACCACCACCAGCTTGCCTCTTCGAGAATATCTATCGTTACGCAGATCGTGTCAGTAATATTGTCAGCCATCTGGACCATCCAGGTTAATTTTTTTTTCACCACTGAATATCACTCGATGTCAGTCTTCTTTCCAGGACTTCCTGTGCGATTTTCAATCGCTTTTCTTTGTGCTTTTTAGTCAATTTCGGAGCCGATTTCCTCTTCCGCAAACTAAATTGCTGAACTTCTTTACCATTCTATGGATTGTAGGTTTTGATATTGTACGATTTGTTGCCTGGCCCAAGTGGATATAAGCTCGTATTTCCAGATTTTAACTCCTTTACGATAGTCCTTCTTTGTAGGGGTGTTACTTTTGATGGCCACCTAGATGATTTTTTATTGCCATAAGCACTTCTAAGTCGCAAAACATTATTTACAACATTATGCGAACTGTTTAAAAGTTAAGCTATTTCTCTATTCGATTTTCCACACTTCTTAAATGCATCAATTTTCCGAAAGACTTCAACGACGACCCATTTCGTTTGATTACAACGTTATGTTCAAATCTGTTTAAATACCCCCAAAGCATCCAGCGTAATACCGCAGTAAGACTATAAACTATGATATTTCTACAAATTTTGTTGAAATAAACGTTTTGGTGTGAAGATTTATAAAAGCGGATCTATCTTTTCAAAACGGTCTCAAAATAAAAATTTGCGTAAAATAAAAATGAATTATTTATTTTTAACAAATTGCGTTCTAAATAGGTATAACCATTATTGTATAATTATCTCTACCCAAAAAGTGATTGTTCTCATTTAAGAGTCGAAACTCTGAAAGTTGAGGGTAGACCTATCATTTCGATACACACTGTATATTACCGATTAATCACATGAACAGTACTAATATTAATCGGTTATTATTTATATATTAGACGCGGTAATTATTAATTTTAGGCCGATCAGGTCTGGTGGTTAAAATATTAGCCTCTAGATCGGAAGGTTCCTGGTTCGAATCCGTGACAGTGCATGGATGTTTGTAAGCGTATGATGTAGAGGCGGCTGGTGCACCTTAAATCTGTCGTGGCCGAAAGTCCTCACGTCGGGTTGGCGTGGAAGTTCGGAGAGTGGGGTGTGGAGTATCCATATATTCTCTCTCTCCCACGTCTAAGTCCAACGGAAATGGCGGCGACAGCCAGTCGCCCTCCTGTCGCTCTACTTGACAGTTAGAGACAATGGGCAGACTTTTGGTTCCCAGGTTGATGGACGAGCTGGACGCAAGATCCTAGACAGCGAGAGGCCGAACCGAGACTTTCCGTCGGGGTTCAAAGGCCAATAAGGTCAGCGGGCACCTGTGACCCCCCCTTACACTAGACCAATTGCAGGACGTGAATTACGTCAAGAGCGACGACAGCGCCAGAAGACCACCCCCTCCAAAAGAGGTATAAAAGGGCGCGCACGGTTTATTCGAAGAGCGCCGAGTGATTTTAATTGCCACAGGGCGGTCGAGCTGAACTTACCCGGGCATCCGGCCCCCAGATTATCCTTGAGAGGAACGCAGCAGCCGCGGCAGGTAGCCGGCTAAACTGCTCCACGGTCGCACGAGCTTGCGACCTTCTGATCTCACCTGAGAACGCTCCGAGAGGCCACCCGGCCGGAGGACTATCGCTCGAGTCCCGTTACCAGAGGAGACCCGATTCTCCGCCTTGGCATCCCGCCAGACATCATCTCATCCGAGATAACCGTGAAAGACCGTATCCTGGAACTCACCCCATTACTCGGGTCACTGCTACTGATTCTCCAAGGGAACCATTCCCAGACCGTCGATTCCAAGATAACTGTATATATTTAAATCTTACTCTAACCTAGAAATAAAACTTCTTATTTCTCAACCTGTAGCATTAGTCAAAGTCGTTACAGGGGTGCCAGCTCAGGTGTTCTCTCGTCATCTGACCGTGGTTCAAAATGAAGTGGTGAGAGTCCTCGATCTTTCCCTTAGGGGATTGATCCCGGATGGGTTGCGAGCTCGAAACTCGGTCCATCCAAAGACTGCCGAGTACACACAGCCTCAGATGTCCTCATGTTGGCGTGGTGTGAAAGTTTGGAGGGTGGGGTGCCAACTTAAGCTTTGGTTTCCTAAGAAAGTGGAGCCGTTATCTAACAGCCGTGATACGTCATGATGCCGCGGGCATAACTAAACGGCCGTCTAAACAAAAATCCAAGGTGTCAACTTAGGCGGACAGAATACGTTGGAGAATGGGCAACACATACGGCTGTCGTGGTTTATTTTATTCGAGAAACAAAACAAAGTGGTTTTTTATTCTCTAGTTCAAAGTTCCTAACTTCGGGATCGTTGAAGGTAGAGTGAAAATTTCAACAGATTTCAAATCAGCGTAAATTTCTACGCCAGATCGATATAAAAAACAGTTTTATTGTTCAATTATTTACCATTTGATTATTTAATTATGTATTAAATAATTAATTATTTATTCAAAGAAAATCACATTTAAGGTATCGATCTGGTGTCAAATTTTCCGCAGATTTCGAATCCGTTGAAATTTTTATTCTGTGTATAACGATCCCGATTTTACAAAAACGAATTATTCAATGGCAGTCATAAATGTTTATTTATATTGCTCCTCTTGGCTGGAATCGCTTGGAGCAGGAAATGAAATCTGGCCGCTAGAAGAGAAAAAACGTTCTCCAACTGTTTGAGACCGCTATGACGACAGTCATGGAAATGGCGGCTCCGATCATTTTCGTTACGCTCACAAACAACGCTCTCTAGGAAACCAACAATATGTGTTAGTATAAACAACGTTTTAGTGACGTCACCCACCGATACATCACGGCCGCTAGATCACGGCTACGCTTTCTTAGGAAACCGAAGCTTTAGGTGTTCCCGTCATCTGACCGTGGTTCAAAATTAAGATGAGCTGTCGTTGAATCTTCCCCTTTGTCCCGGGAGCAGAAAGTGCTTAAAACTGGAACGTATGTCGCAGAATAAAGTCTCTGCAGAACAATTTTCCCTTTATTTTATCAAATTTTTGGCCGACTTTTTTTCAATCATAAGTTACGATGTTCTGCAGTGCAAAGTGCGCTCCTTGCCACACCTCTTTTTATTTACTAGCTACGGAACAACCTCTCCACACCGCCCCAAATGACCACAAACACTTCATAAATAACACATCTTCTATGTCAATGACACGATAGTTAACTTCAAAAGTGATCGACAGAATTGCAAATTTTGAAAGTATGCCTCGGTTTTAAATAAAGTAAGTTAATTAATTGGTGATGTGTGTGTGTCTTAACTTATAAATATGTAATTCCTATTTAGCCGATAATTGTGTTTGACGTCTGTTTTTGATTTGACTGCATTTTTCAAAATTCGGTCAAAATACCTGCAGAACAATTGCAATTGCTTGGCGTTGTGTTGCAGAACGCTGAATATAATAGAGAATATAATAACCTGGGCCCTTTGGGATGGATTCCGAATCGTGTCCAATAACGCGTTGTTTTGCTCCAGTGCGACGTTGATTAACTACCTATCTCTACCACCCTTTCTTCACACTATTGTGAGATCGTGGCGGCTGGAAAAAGAAACGTTTCCACGAGAAGGCCACACGTGTGTTGTAATAACTTAGGGTCGGTGTCTGACTCTTGTGCACCCCGATTTTCACCTGACACCTGGTGTTTGTGAAGGACCACCGGCTAACGGTTTCACGACCCTTGCGTGGGGATTTGACACCCCTTGAGCGTGGGAGGTGTCTTTTGAAAAAGAAGCGACGGATTCCAGGAGAGAGGTTGGTGCCCCAAAAAGGAAGGCAAAGGACTCGAGCGAGAGACGCCACAGAGGAAGGTGGTGGACGAGGTAGCTTTCTGGACAATTATACGAAGAAGTCCAACCCCGGGGAAAACAAAAAGACAAATTATGAGAAGAGAAACACTGACTGTTTCTTCAGGAACATTAGTTCATTAATTGAGTTGTGTACATAGGTGTGTAGATAGTTCTAGTTATAAATTCAATATAAGTGTAATAAAAAAATATAAGTGTTAATTAAAAAATATAAGTGTAATAAAAAGTATAGGTGTAATAAAAAAAATATAAGTGTAATAAAAAGTATAGGTGTAACAAAAAAACTTATACAGGTATTCGACTTAGTCGAACACCATTTCTATTACTGCGGTGTCCCAAAATACCACACTATTACTTGACATCGTTTGTTTTGTGTCTGGCGCAGGTGCGCCCATTGCGGCCCCTTGTGAAATAAAACCCGCAACCCACCTATGACCACTGGTAATGACGTTGAAGACACTACTCCCCGAAAGCTCAATTAGCCACGCCTTCTTCCACAGCGCATCGCACCAAAGCATTACCACCCCACACCGAAACGGGAACAAGAGGAACGGGATTAAAACTCCAACCTTCCAGATAACCTTCATCCGCACTCATAAATCGGTGGATTAGGGGTGAAGTGCTGTCAAGGGGGAGATTAAGACGCCGTTTTGTTGTGGGAATTTACGTCTCGGGAGGTTTACGCCGCGACACCTCCGGAACGCCGTAAATAAGGATGTCACCCTTTAAACAGAGGCACGCTCCGGCCTTCGACAGCGGGGAATTCTACGTCTCCTTCACTTCCTTCCTTTGTTTGAATGTTCTTCCGCTTGGTGCGTGCCTCCGAAGACATCTTCTGGATTTAAAGGGATCTAAAAACTGGGGTTTATTACGAGGGTTCTGTCTATAATGAAACTGAGGGTGGTTACGGGGTTTAATGGCGCAAGAGCCTTATTTGGCGATGCTGCGCAGGAAACAAGACGTTCACTATCAAGTTGGGATTGGTATTTTTAATTAGCATTGCATAGGGGTGGGACACGGTGGAAAGAAATACACGTAGGGCGGAATGCACCTGACAGGAATCGAATCTGGGCCGCCTACAAATTTGGTATTTTAATTAACGTCGCGCTGGAGCAACAAACACAACGGACGTTTGACTACGGTCTGGGATGAAACCCGACGGGACAGATCCGAGGACAACACCACGCCATTTTGCATAACGGTCAGATGACGTCACACCTGAGCTGGCAACCCAATCTCAAAACTTCCACACCAAGCCACGTTAGGACATTGGAGGCCACGTCAGATTTAACGTGCACAAGCCCCCTTTGTACACGATGGTTATTGGTTGGATTGGAACTCGTAACCGGTTGCTAGTCCGCTGCTCTTTCAACCGGGCAACGTAATTATGGGAGACAAATATTTAGATCCATTTGAAAAGAGCTCGGGTGTGACCTCGTCATCTCACCGTGATTCAAACTTACGCAGATCTTTTCCTACGGGTCTCCTCAAGGACCATCGCCAATAGCCCGCTGCGTTTCTCCAGTGTGACGTCAACTAAAATACCAGATTCCTGATTGTTTTCGATTCTACAATTTGGAGCTTATAACATAGAAGAATCGGAGTAATGGTAATGGTAATTTTAGTTAACGTCGTACTAGAGCAACACAACGGGCTATTGACGACGGTCCGGGATCAGTCCCTTAAGAGAAAGATCCGAGGACAACACCTCGTAATTTTGAACCACGGTCAGATGACGAAGCAACACCTGAGCTGGCACCCCACTCTCCAAACTTCCACGCCAACCCAACGTGAGGACTTTCGGCCACGACAGATTTAAGGTGCACCAGCCGCCTCTACACTATACGCTTACAAACATCCATGCCCGTACCTGAATTCGAACCAGGAGCCTTCCGATCTAAAGGCTAACACCTTAACCACTATACCGATTGGTCGGCTTGATTTCTTAGAAATTCTCTATTTTATTGGCGCCGACCAACCGGTCTGGTGGTTAAGGTGTTCGCCTCTAGATCGGAAGGTTCCTGGTTCGAATCTGGGTCAGTATGTAAGCGTATGGTGTAGAGGCGGTAGGTGGACCTTAAATCTGTCGTGACCGAAAGTCCTCTCATTGGGTTGGTGTAGAAGCTTGGAGAGTGGGGTACCAGCTTAGGTGTTGCATCGTCATCTGACCGTGGTTCAATATTACGTTGTGTTGTCCTCGGATCTTTCCCTTAGGGGATTGTTCCCGGACCTTCGTCAATAGCCCGTCATCTTGCTCTAGTACGAAGTTAATTAAAATTACCTCACCTATTTTGGTAGGTAGATAGTTTAATTAACCTCACAGAGGAATAACACAACGGGCGACGGTCCAATCCCAAAGAGAAAGATTCGAGGGCAACACCTCGTCAGTTTAAACTGATGACGTAGCCGACACCTGAGATTTCACACAATTCTTCCAATTTACAAACCACGCCAACGTGAGGAGACATCTTGGGGCACGCAAGATTTGACGTACACCATCTCCCGCGCACTTGCCGGTGTACTGCTTAATCGAGTCGCGAACTTACAACCCTTCGGTTGCTAATCCGCTACTCTTTCAACCGTCTGCGGTCCCCGGCTGCGTGAAGAAAATCTAAGTGAAAGCTCTTCAGGGGGTTGCGTGAGAAATCTTCGCCAATAGAGATCGCAGGTTGCTTCGAATTCCACTTTGAGCGCGTTGTTAAATCCGAAAGGGCGAGGAGGGTGTGATTTGTTCTTGTGTTGCGTGCGTCAGGGTTCTTCGTTGTGACTGTCTCTTTCAATCTCTCCTGTTCGCACCGTTGGAAACGCAGTGCGAAGAATTTAAATGGGCTGCTTTTTTCCCTGGGGAAGGCGAAAAAGGGAAGGAGTAGTTGTCGCGAGAAGGCTTGCAAGTTGCCTATCTACTTTTCTTCGGAACCTGCCCCCGGAAATTGTGTTAGGAAGCTTCACTTCGAGCTTGAAGTTGGTAAACGACAAGTAGAAATATGTTTGACTATAGTTTAAAACAGAGCTCGAAATACCCGGGCGCACAGGTGCACTGTGCACATGAAAATAAAATTGTGCACCTAATTTTTTCCCGCTAGATGCACGCAGTGCACCTAAAATTAAAAAAAAAAAAAAAAAAAGGGGGGGGGAACGTGTTTTATGTTAGTTAGATGTTTGAGCAAAATATTAGTATCGACCTCTCTCGCGTTCTAAAGAAACGTAATTAAAATTCCCAAATACACACTATGCAAAAACAAAATCCCTACGGGTTCATACAGGTTTACTTGTGACACTGCCACTAGAACTTTCCGATGATCGAAACATTTTCCAGATGTCTCTGTTGAAGCGATTGTCGCAACAGCCGTGCGCCGGAAAAGAAAGAATTTAGATGTTTAAATATTTTTATCTTCTATCTGCTACTAAAACCTATATAAACATACCCAACTAACTAATACCAAACAACTAACCAAACTAATAAAGTATTTTACATTACAGTAATACTCTCATATTACGTTTTTTTTCAAAAGTGCACCTAATTTAAAAACTTAGGTGCACCTTGTGCACCTGTATTAAAAAATCTATTTCGAGGCCTGGTTTAAAGAATACGAGCAAGGAAAAACTATGCAGAAGTTGCCTGTATAACGAGTCTATTTCTACATTATAAGTCTCTCTATGTCTTAATTATGGGTCTCTTTATATTTCTAGTATGAGTATATCGCTTTGTCTCAAGCAGAGATTTATACACCCCCCTAACACCCCGATATTTTATGATACACCCCCACCGTAAGCAGTGGGCCTCGCAGAAGAAAGTATCCTGATCTCTATCAGCTTTACTCTCTCGTAGCGGTGAATCTAAATAGCACTAGCGTTTATTGTTAATTGCGTTCTAAAGGAAATGGATAAATGGTTGAAGAAGTTGAAAAGAGAAGAGGGAAACGCAAATATTGTGCAGATTAATGAAAATGTTAGCTGGACTTTTGTTGCTAATGAAAGAATTCAATGGTAGCCATCCTTGTGGTTCTTGATGAACTGCTGAAGTCTCTAGCTCGGTTAAGCAAATCACTCCAATTATCCTAAGGGAACTTAACCGAGGCTACCTTTTTAATCAATCAATGCAACACGCGAACACGTAGTGGAACTCGATTTTGAAATATTACAAGTGAAATCTAAGGAGTTATGTCAACAAGCATTGGACCAAAATGTAAGAATGGAACAATCCGATTCTACAGAGAAAGCCTTGTTAAAACTAGCCGATGACTACCGAAAAAAATTTGTCGAAAACATGAAGCAGAGGTTTTCGTAACAATTTTTACAACTTGCGCACTTTTACAAAATTTTCCAGAACAAAATGGAAAACCCAGACTTCTCAAAAATTGGTAAGTGGACGGGAAACAGCAAAGACGACCTGCAAAGTGAGCATAAAATATACAGAAAATATCCGGGAAACATTGAGACACATAGCAAGTCTCCTGATGCTTGCGTGTGGAGCAGAGAGAAAGGAAATGTTTCTTACACTGTCGTCTGTAGTTACACGTTTACTGTTGCTACCTATTGGTACAGCATGTATCGAAAGAACATTTTAAACTACGAATCGAATTTTAACATCAGAGAGGTGTCGTCTTATTCCAGCGCATTAGACGCCCTGATGAAAATATCAATTGATTAACCAAAAATCCCAGATGTATGGAACGGAACACAAGAGGAAATTAAACAGTTTTCTAAATGCATTGATGAATCCAATGAACAATGGCTTCAGAAGAGAAGACAAAATGTCTAAAATAAATATGTTGAATTTCATGAACAGTAAATGTGTTATTTTTTGCAGTTCAGGTTAAAATGTCCCACACAAATGTTAAAGACCAATGTCAAATTAGCCCCCCCTCCCAGAATATCCCCCCAGAAGATAATGAAATTAACCTAATATGGTGCAGCATGACCAATAGCAGTCCTTGCGCCATTAAATAACAAACAACATAATAAAAAGAACAATATAAAAATGATTTAATCGATACACCGGGTAAATATGCGATTATCTCTAATCAACACCCCCCTAAAAATTTTGTACACCCCCAGTTTATGAATCTTGAATAAACCCCTGGTCTCCAGCACGAGTCTCGTTTTGTATGAAACCCTTGCTATGCCTCTAGTATGCACCCCCCACGCTTTGTCTCTAGTACGAGTCTCTCTATCAATGAATCTTTTTGTTTCTATTACGAGTCTATTTTTTTCAGTACAGTCAGTCTATCTCTTTCTGTGTGTCTACTACTTCAAACTGTACTTAAACAAACAGACACAATAGACACTAAAAGATTCATAGGGATAGAGACATACTAGAAACATAGAGAAACGCATAATAAGACTGTTAGAGAGACTCGTGTTGGAGAAAGACTTGTAATACAGACAATTTGTGAGGTTATACTAGAGATATTGCGAGCGATTCATCCTATAGACATTGAGAGATTTTTATGTGAGACAAGTAGAGACTCGATAGACTAATGCTAGAGACAAAGAGATAGACTAGCAGTTTCCAAACTTTTTCAACCACGGAGCCTTTTTTTGAAGCAAAAGTTTCTCGTCGAGTTCAAAGAAATGTTTTGTTCTATCTGTCTATGTTCTATGAGGTATATTACACACGATACCTATACCTGATGCGGTTTGAATAATAAGGTATATATAAATATAGAAAACAATAGTAAAAAGGAACTGGAGACAATATTATTTATTCTTTGAATCTACAAAATGATATAACTAGTTAAGATACTTGATAAATGTTACATGTACATCCGAAGTTAATGTGAACAATGTGCCACTTCTTGCAGCAGTTTGTCAATCCTAAACAGGCAGAAGTCAGTTGAACAAGCCTATCGTCTTCTGCACCCAAACAAGAACGATATTTAGTTTTTGTAGCCGTGTACCTCGAAAAGGCCGTTTCACAGAGGTGCGTAGTACAAAAAAGGAGTGAGCAATCTAGCTTTTGAACTTAATATCGAAATATCCTACCCTAACTGAGCCAAAAATTGGGGAAGTAGCTTGCTTTTAGATGATGCTGAGAGTGACTGTCCGAAACCATGTCATTACTGCCACGGATGGAGCCCCTGAGAAACACTCGCGGAGCCAAGTTTGGGAAACCCTTCGATAGACTAATGCTAGAGTATAAGTGAGGGACTCGTACTAGAGATGCGACATCGAAGTCGATGTTTTATATAAAAACAACAACGTTTTATTTACCATCGATTTATTGGAGCCGATATTTGTTTAACATCGATGTTTTTACATTGTCGATGTTTTATTTTTGAATGAAAAAAGTACCATTGTAAAAATTTTAAAAATAAACGTTCGACTAAGTATTTGTCAACTAACTGGTAAGATAATTAGTGAAAAAAGAAGTAGGCAAACTTCTTTTTTTACAAACTGTAAATAACAAATATTGGAACATATAATTATAGGCCCCAATATATTTTTTATTTACGGTAGATAAAAATAAGTTTGTTCTGTTCCCCCTAGAAGTTGATTGATAATTAAGAATAATTATTGTTAGTTATTATTATGTACCTACCTAATTATACTTGTAGTTAGTAGTACCTATGTCAAATTGTTGTAGATATTACTTTCTTTTATATAATTCAATTTGAAAAGAAAAGTTTTTTTAACTGTTCGTATTAAATTTTTTTTTACTTTGTTTTGACAGTTAAAATTTTTTTTTGTCTTTAATACATAGCAAGAGACTAGTTCTAGAGGCATAGCAAACGAGATTCCTACTAGAAACAGAAAGATTCATACTAGACAGCAATAGACTCATACTAGAGACAGCTATAGACTCAAACTAGAAAAAAAAGCGAAGATACATGTTAGAATGCTAGAGACAAAGTGAGAGGTTTAGGCTAAAGACAAAAACTCATAATACAGACAGGTTGTGAGGTTATACTAGAGGCAGAGACTCATAATAGAGACAGGGAGAGACTTATGCTGGAGATATATAGAGACTCGTACTAAAGAGGCATATGAGAGTCTCATCCTTAAGACAGAGCAAGAGAAATAGAAATTAATAATATAGATACAGATTATAGACTCATAGTAGACAGTCTCATAATATAGATATGGAGAGACTCAGAATGGAGCTATCGGGAGAGTGAGTTATAACAGAAACAGTGACAGATATAGGTAGAAACAAATCAACGACATGAGGTGGAGGTACACGAACGTGTATAAAGATAACTACTTGAAAGTGCAGATAAAGGGAGATGACTAACATTAATATCAATGCAAAAGATTAGATGTATAGAGAAAATATGTTATCGTATAGATATGTTGAAAGTGACGATGCCAAGAAGATAAAGTGCAGATGGTAAAGATAGATGTAGGATACATGCATGCGTAGATAGAAAACACAAATAATACAGGAAGATGGAAAAATATCGTGTGTAGCCGGGAAAAAGTGATACAGATTCAGATGTAGAGAAACAGTCTTTTTTTTGCTACCGAGCGCTAATTAGACCGGGAACTACGGCTTACTGGATCGCGAAACACTGCCAACAATTACGCATGTCTAGTCCAGGATTACATTCCAGAGATTGTTGAATTAAGGGTTTGTACAAATCGAAGGGAAAAGAGGCAAATGTTTCTCAATGCCCTGAGTGACAAAGTTTTGGAACTAGAAATATTTCAACACCCACAACATTCAATAACGGCGGATAATTGTGGTTTGTTCCTTGGCGTATTTTAGCCACACTAAGTAACGATGGGTTGTATTTAAGACACAATCGGTGCTGAGCACTTTCTCATTCATGGTCACTTGAATTACATCAACTGTTTTAATTGCCAGTTAGTTTCTATTCATTACTAAAAACATATATTATTTAAAACCATTCCTCATAACTTATGAATAATAAGCTTGCTCGTTGTTAAAGTGATTGCATAACGACCGTACTTAGATATTCAATCTTTGTTTTCAATCTATGCTATGAATCGTATCGGTTTCTAGGTAAGAATCGAAGTTCTATGAATCGTATCAGTTTCGTGGGCCGCGGTTGGAAGTGAAACGGATTAGCAACCGGAGGGTTGCGAGTTCAAACCCAACCAAAGACCGTTGTGTATAGGAGACTGGTTCATATTAAATCTGTAGAGGTCTCAGATGTCCTCACGTTGGCGTGATGTGGAAGTTTATAGAGTGGGGTGCCAGTTCAGGCGTCACCTCGTCATCTGATCGTGGTTCAAAATGACAAGGTGTTGTCCTCGGCACCTTCAATTTGGTATGATCTCGGACCGTTGCCAAAAGCCCTTTGCGTCCCACTCCAAGGCGATGCTTTAAGAAGTGTGCGTACGAAACATCTCAAATGGCAGAATTTCATAACTGCAACGGGATACATTTCCAGATAGAAAATATAAGTCTGTTAAAATCCTCTTTAAATGTAGAAATTGTTCGATGGAATGCGGTGGCGTCAGTGTTGACGTTTCGCCACCTTCGTGTTTAGAATACAATTCGAAAGTTTAATTTGGCTTGACACCTACTTTGAGAAGCTATATCTTAACCTTTTAAACGCCGCAATTAATTTTTAAAGTTTTTTATTTTAATTTTTCGCTTAAATGGCTATTTTACAGCTAGTATAACTGTTCTAGACCTTTTTTGGCTGAAAAAAAAATCCTAAGTATGATTTTGTGGATGTTCCCGTTTGGGAACATTGGCGTTTGGAATGAAGTAAATAGGGACATTTTTCCGAAAGGGGGTAATTTTTTTGCAATAGACTCAAAAGGAGGACTAAGTTTGGTTTCTATTTCATACTTTTATATATTTTTCTTCGGAAGGATACATTTTTCTCTTATTGCCAGTGCTACGGGTGAAGCAAGATAAATGTATCTGCTTTTTGTATGCAAGGCACTGCTTTCTAACATTCTTCTTGCACAATTTTGCAACGTCCTTGGGTGCAAGCGACGAGATAGTGTTCGTCCGTCTTTCTAAGGTGAATTGGTAGATGAGATCGTGGTCCTGGTCTTGCTGAGACGACTCTTGATCCTAGTGGAGCCGCTGCTTTGGCACCATCCTATTTGCCTGAGTAAATTTCCATCCTATATAGATACTCATTAAATGAGCATATTATCCAAATTTTGTACCTAAATCTGATGGGGTTTCTGCGAATAAGCATCTTGCAAGAATGATGTCCGTAATATGGCACCATTAATCTGTCAATGCTGAGTTTATCGTGAAAAACTCCAAACTGAATCACGTTTCTACACATATTATCGTATATTGGTGCAATATTTATAGTTTATTACCCAGTTGAACATCCTTATTGTTGTTAACAAGATGAAAGTAATTTTTAAGCTGACGAAAGCGTGCTCTAGCCATTATCTTAGGAAAGAATGAAACACATGTGTCTCCAGAATTACTCTAATATAAGTCCTCTGTAGGCATCGTGCGGTAACCGCTCAAAAGAAGTAGATCTAGGAACTGAAGAATAGCTTCACAGCTACCTGTTATAATCTGCCCCTTTGCAGTGTATACAACGCTGTCATCTCAACTAGATGTTGCTCTTAATTCATAGGGAGTATTTTTTGAAATAACTCTAGATGATCCATTGTCTCTGTTCAGCCAGCTTTTCAAGGCTTTTTCCTGAAATATTATTATCCAATGTTGCATCCCTTTTCCATATGGGATGGGGTTCTTGTCTTCGCTTCTTTGCTCTTGGAGCAGAACATGAGGGTGCGCTTCTGCTTTGATCTTCGCCTGAATCGGGAATTCGGTCATCTGAAATAGTCGAATCACCATCTTCATTGTTAACCATCAGGTCAATCTGGCCACAAACATCTTGAGAACGAACCTCATTCAAAGCTTCAACGCGTTGATTTGTTCTTCATCACTCATATCAGCGTCTTCATCAGATAGCAATATGTAAAGATCCGGATCGTCTATGTCCTCGAACTCGTCATCGGATAGGCTGTTGAAAAATTCCTGCGCGGCTCGCAGGAACTTGCGATGTATCTCTGAAAGATGTAGTTGACACTGAGTGATACTTGAGAAGCACTTGAACAGTCAATTCCTATTAGGAATGGCGTATTAAGTAAAAAAAATGATTAAAACTACATCGTTCAGCGTATACTATACAGTAATACTCTCTGAGATAGGCGAGAAAGAAAATCTTTGGTCAGAATGAAACCCATTGGTTGAAACCCTAACGACTACAGGTCACACCTTCAAGTCTTGAAAAAGGAATGTTGTTGGAATGTGATCTTTGCAAAGGTCATTCAAAACGCGCTTCATTCTTTTTCTACCCGTAAATCACGTGGTACATTTCAACTAACCATTTCACCAAAGGGGAATTTGGTTACAATTCTTGTAAAGTGATTAGATTGAAAGAAATCATCCTAATCGCAAACATTTATAATTATAACAATGCGATTACCTTACAATAGAGTATCACGGTTTGCAGAGAAAACGGGTGTTAGGCACATGCAGATACAAAAGTGCCAGCTGGAAGTATGAAAGATTCAGCCACCACATTTATTAAGTTACTCATAGCAGAAGAATTGTGATAATTAAAAAAAAAGGAGAGTATTAACTCAAATTTTTTTTTTGAGAGTTAAAAAAATCCCCTCAAACACTATACCCCAAACGCCAATGTTCCCATTTGGGAACATCAAAATTGTTGTAAGAATTACTACTTACAAATGATACTTGAAAATATTTTGTTAATTTGTAAGAGAATATATGTCCCTTGACTATTAAATCACGTTAGTAAAATTGTTTTTAAATTTAATTTAAAAACAGCAGAAATTAAAATGTGCATGACACTTTGAAGTTCACAAATTCAGTAAATTTGACCTAAATTATGTAAAAAAACTGAATTTATTTTTTGAAAAACGGTGGCACCTAAAATAAATTCATAACATTATGTGACATTTCGGAAAGTATGATTATTCTAAACAAAAAATAAAGTTATTAAAAAATTCACAAAAAAATGTTCCCATTTGGGAACATTGACAAGTAAAAGGTTAATGACGTTTGACTTTACTTGTAATCCTTGGACGATTGATTGACCAATAATTAAAGTCATAAATTTAATTATATGGCATTAAAATGGCAATGGTAATTTTTAATTGACGTCGTACATGAGCAACACAACGGGCTATTGACGATATAAATGGTACGGAGTTGAATATTTTTACATTTGAATGATTATTACTGGAAATAAAAACCAATTATAGGTATTTCCTAGTTTTCTGATAGAATTTTCTTCAAACCAAATTTTGTTTGTATAAGGCAAGTTTTGACACGAACGCAGAAATAGTTGCTATTGCTTTGATCAAATTCAAATAATCTCTTTGCAGCTGTAGATTTGTTTCATTAAATTTATAATATAAATCAGATAAATAAGCTATATCATTTTTAGATTTCAGTAAATTCTCTCATAAGGATCATCTTTGTTATAAGAAAACGTTATAACTGAGTCAAAGAAGTCATAAAATCTTTTTAGACATATACCCTTTGATAGCCAACAAACTTTAGTGTTCAATAGCAAACGATTGAAATCTTTGTCGTTTTCATAACAAAGTTTTCGAAACAATCTATCATTGAGAGCATTGCTTCTAATCAACATTATGTTGTAATTACATAATGTATTGAGCAATGAAGGCGATCACTAAGGTTTTTTGCGATCAAGTGTTGTATGTGAATTACACAATACACAGTGACTACATTTGGGGGTACCGCCTTTTTCAAATATGAAATCAACCCGTGGTATCGTCAAACCATTACCGGAGCATCATTGGTAGCAATGGACAAGATATTATACAGAGGAATACCTTTTTCTTTAAAATAGCGTTCAAATATACGTCAAATATAGATTTTCCTTTAGTATCCGTTTCTAATTTTTTTGCGAATAATAGGTCTTGACAATTTTTTTTCATATTTTATGAAGCGAATGTAACACAAATAAGTAGACTCATTGTTTGGTAAAGTAGGTTCATCGAGCTGTAAAGAAAACTCGGTAGTCTTCAAAAAAATCTGTTAAAGTATTCTCTATATCCTCGGACATTTCGTGGATTCATCTCTGTACTGTATTATTGCTGAATGGGATTTTCTTAATAATATCAGGTGGTGGCTTGTGCAGTACAGTATGAAGAACCTCACTCACAGCTGGCAGTATCAATTGTTATCCAATAGTGTGCGGTTTCCTCGATTTAAATGTTGTGTGAGGCACGTAACGCATCATCGTCTTTTGTTTCCCGATGCGGTTGAGAACACCCACGGTAAAGTTGAACGCGAATCTTGTTCTTTGAGCATTTAAAAGTAAGATAAATCTTTATTTTTTCTGTCAAATGTTCTTTTAATCGTGAAGATTTCAAGGTTTCATTTGAGAAAACTCTCTGGCAGGTACATTGGTAATGTCTTGTTTGAGGGTGTCTGAATAAAACCATATTTCAGATATTCGAGGTATTATATTCACCACATTTTTATTTTGAATCCGACATGGGTCTATCCTGTAAAAATAAAAACAATAAAAAAAAAATCTGCTGTGGACACCACAAGGTCAACCGTACTAAATATTATTAAAAGGTTACCGTATTAAATATTTAAATTATTTAAATTTTAAATGTAAATTAATTTTAAATGTAAATTAATTTTAAATGTAAATTAATTTTAAATGTAAATTAATTTTAAATGTAAATTAATTTTAAATGTAAATTAATTTTAAATAAAAATTTATTAAAATTAAAATATTTTTAAAGTATTTTAAATTTAAAATAATTTTAAATTTAAATTAATTTTAAATTTAAATTAATTTTAAATTTAAATTTATGTGTTTATTTATAAATATTTTTTGCAACAGAAATTTTTTGTAAAAAATTATTTCAATTTATGTAAATTTAAATTTTAAAAGACAGTTTTATGTTATCGCCTAACCGTGGAACAAAACAAAATATACAACAAAATATACAGCAAAAAATGTTAAAATATACAATGAAATAGCCCGAATGTGCAATTATTTTTTATGTAATGTTAATACAGTACAAAAAAAGTCCTAACAGCAAAATAAATAAAAAAAGTTATTACATTTCAAAATTATAATAATAAAATAAATAATGTGTTGTTAAGGTCAGAAAGAACAAAAGGTAAAACAAAATTGGTTAATTTAGAGCAACATAAGTATAATTATTAATTACTTAAAAAATTTTTTTAAGCTTTTTTTGTTGATAAATGATTTTATATAAAGAAAACAAAAAGGAGAAATAAGAACTTTTTATGTAAAAACGAAAGAAAACATAAAAAAAAAGAGAACGAAAATTTGGGTATTTAGAAACAATATAAAATAAAGAATCATTAAAAGATAAAGCAAAAACTCTTATCACTTTTTCAAAAATTTCTGCCTTAAAATTAATTACCAAACCACATTTCGATATTCAATTCAGTAAAATTTATCCTTCTGTCAATTAAAAGAGTTTTGTAAGTTGAAAAAGGTTCAATCCAAGATTTTAATTTTGAAGAAAACGAACAACCGATTTTGGGCATTGGAAATTAAATATACAATGCATGTATAAAAATTATTTAAAAATATTTTAAACAAAATAATATGAAAAATAAAAGAGATGTGCTCAAATAGAAAATCACAAAGTAAACTAAAGATAAAGAGGAGTTATCAAAGGATTACATTATTTTTTTCTTCCCAGGCATTCAGTCTTAAATTAAAATTTATTTTAATAAAACACACACACAAATAAAAATAACTTTTAGTTTAGTTTCTTTTTGATTTAAAAAAATCAAATAATTTTTTTAAATCAAAATATTCAAATATATGCATTAATCCACAAATATGCGTAAATATGCAAAATAAAAATGGGATTAACTGTGTCTTAATGCACTAATTCGGAAAAGCATTAGGTCAACTCCATAAAAAGGGCACACAAATTAAATAAGTAATTGCTTAAAAGTTCGGTCTCTGGTTATAACTTGTTTAGTAACTTTCGATAAATAATTTTTTTCAAATAATTTCTTTGTTGCAAAATAATCATAAAATAACTTACATAAAAGTGACATCAGTAAACTACCACTTCAAGATGCCAGATCTGTACCAAAAGTTGATAGAATTGAGACATTCTGAATTTTAAGTATGAAATTTCAAAGCAATCCGTTCAGAATCGAATTTGCCCAAATTGGATCACAGACAGGCATACAGATGGACAGACATCACGCTAAAAATCTCTAAATCTCAAAATTGGTATGATTACAATATCTCACTTATAATATGTGATATGAAGGTCGATAATAATAATAATAATAATAACAAAATTAGCTGTGATCAGAAGAGAATCGACCGCAGTTAGAGAAAACAAACAATAAAATAAAATTAAAAATTTAAAGTTATTTGAAATTTCACAGCACCTCCCTCTCCTAACGTCGCACAGTGTGTCATTTTCGCAATCTAGGCGGACAAAATTATTCATCAAAAATACACTGGTTTTGGGTGATTGATTGTAAGAGGCTGTGAGTGATAAAATACTGATTTGGTGTATATTTAACGTTTTTAGTTGCTATTTGGATGCAGGAATATGCTAAATGTAAAGCAATTTTTGTCAACTTTGCTCCATATATTAAGTATACTTCGATCAATTATTATCCATTATATTTTGCAATTTTATATTGATGAAAGATTCGTCTTGTTCAGTTTGGTGAGGTCTAGATATAAAGACTTCGAATCTTACAGTACATCGACATGTAATGGCTCTGTTTCTATAGCTACTATATACAGTTGATTTATATTTTAAAAGAGTTCAGTCATTATCTGCAGCAGTCGTCTCTGCTCGTAAAAATGCTTCAGGTCTGAATGGCGTCCAGGGAAAAGGTGTCTATTCCCATAACGTTGTGTCGAAAGCTAGGCAAGCGCTTGGCGGAAAAGTTGAAAGGAGGAAAAGACTAAATGCCGAGAGGTCACGCCGCGTATGAACCCAGAACGCCGGACCGCAAGTGAACGAGCTGGTGGTAGGTCGAGGTATTGGATTTCACCGGCAGGGGAAAGCGAGATGTCTTTGTCGCGATGCCCGGCAAGACAGTGGGGCAGAAGTTCATTTCCGCCGCTTCCAGGATCAGAGGAGACCGCAGAGACCCTTGTGCCGCCGACTGGCTAATGAAGTTGCGGAAGGGGGAAAAATAACCTCCAATGGACAGTCCGATTTTGAATCAGACAATAGCGATAGGACAAGTGCGTCGAAAGAAACGAGAGAGGGCCGAACAACCCGAAGAACTTTCGGAGTCGAGAGAGACGGGAGAAAAACTTTCGAGGTGAGAGGTCAACAGACCCGAGGGATCCAACTGATCGGGCTAAGGAAGTGCTCGTCTCGAGGACTGGAAAAAGGCTAGCATAAGCCTGCAGTTATCACATCAGTTATCGTTGATTCTGAGAAATTTCCCAAACTGGGACTTCTTTGTGAATTACTTGGTAGATCTTGAATCACAGTGCGAGAACAGGTAAGATTTCCTTCAAGAAGAATTATTTCTGAGGAAGAGTTCTTTGTGCCAGTTCATTTTACACCTCTTTTGCTCAATTCTTTGGCGGGTAATTCGAAAAATTTCGCTCTAACAGTATTTAAAACAGTATTTGGTAACAAATATTCAACCATTTCTTGAGAAACATAAGTTAAAATAGCATCGATTTTCGTTTGCTTCGAATTTATCACCCAAATGTCAGAAATGGACTGACGAAAAATTTCCATAGTCATTCTGAAATTTAAGCACTATCTATCAGCTCCGCAGGCTTCCGCAATAAATTTTTTGTTCTGTGCACGTCCAATAAGTCAGGCTATAATGCATATGTAATAATTTAGTGGTATACGGTGGTATAATATGTTAAAAGTCTAGTTGAAATTTGAAATCAGTAGTTGCGTAAGACGCTCATTAGCTATAAATTCAAAAGTATCTTGCAAATTAATGAAATAGTTCCCAAGAAACTAAAAGCGCGTAAACATACCTCGATGAACAGAAGTTAATGATAGTATCCACCAAATAGCACTAAAGAAAATATAGGAGCTAAACTTTTCAGTTTTCCTCAAAGTATGTCAGATTAGTTTTGCAGCCAAGGCAGAAAGTTTGACTTTGGACCCCTGTACATCCTGTGTGTTAGGAGGAAATATCTAGAAAAATAAAACTGTGGTCTTGCTAAGGGGCATACTACTTTTAAGATATGATGTATTTTTGACAATCTGCGACACTAAGAAAATTGGATTTTGTCCACCTAGAATCGAAAATGGTACACTGTGCGTCGTTCGGTAAAAAGAATAATAAATATGTACGTATTTACCTCTGTAGCAAATAGCTATTACGACAAAACTATATATTTAAGAAGTGGTAAACGTAAATTATCCTTTGAATGTAATCTGTAAATACCGATCACAGAAATTTTAGGTTCGCTCCTACTCTGAAGGAACTTCGAAACAATCTCGTATGGATTAAAAGCCTCACGTATTTATAGTAATCGTTATTGAACCTGTCAAAACATACATAGATTTAATATTATGACCGTGTGTTAATCTTGTCACGACCTGTGCAAACTTGTAAACAAAAGCTTTGAGCGAGTCGGAACATACACACCACACACTTTGCTCCGTGTGGTGCAACGCGCATGCTGCGACTGATTCATATACTATTCAAAAAGGTATTAGGAACAAAGCTATAATGTACCAATACCTACTTTTAATGCGGATTGATCTTGCTTAAAGGACATTTAGATCTATTTGGCGAAACATGCGTTCGATGATTTTTAGTATTAAACAAACTTTTCAGCGCGTTCTTGCAAGTATTACCCAGGGAGCGGTAGTTGATCCTGAATGCCCCCTAAATTTTCCTTGGACAACCCCCCCCCCTTTGATCTCTTCAACTCCCACCGGTGAGTGTACAAACCCCGTTGGGAATCACTGCGCTAAACGAAGCATTGGCGATTTTTATTTTACAGAGAGGCTTTGAATCATCCCAATTACATTTACACATTGTATTTTCTGCAAGTGGAACAAATAAAGTGTTGTTAATTCTTTATTCTGTTTTCCCTGTGATACAAGTTGGCGATCATCACCAATTCTGATCTAACCTTTCCTTCTAAATAAACTTTCCCCCCACCTCCAGTACCGTCTGGGTAATCCGATTATTTTTTATTGATTTTGTGTCGTACACACGTTTTTATTGCTGCCATCTTGTTGTTTTGGGGGGCTTTTGTGAGTAGAAAAATCGATGACTACCACTTTCCCTCCTCTCAATGATAATATACTCTGAGGATTGCCTTTGGGGCTAGATTGGAGAGTGCACTTCCTTTATGAGGGCATCATTCTTGTATCTATACGTATGATGATCTATTTTAGAGAGTTCAGTAGGAATGTTTTATTTTGTTAAGTTGGAGATAATATTTGCGGAGAGTACTTGCTTTAGGGTTTAAAAGCCGTAAGCGACCGGCGGCGAAGTTTTGTGAAAATGGACGTTAACCATATATCATACCGGTTCTGTTAATCACGATGTTTTGAAAATTATATTTGTTTGCTTTGTTTCTTCAGATGTCAATTAGTTCAAAGATTGTCACGGTCAAACGCTGTCCGAATGAAATTTACACAGGTTAATGTGTGTGGAATTTTTGGTCAATGCAACTATTTTCTGCTCGCTACGTCGTTCTTTCAGAACCATAGACGGAAATTTCAATATCGAACATTCAGCAAGAAAAAATCAACATAACATGTAAAAATCCGTCACGAACTGAAAAATCGGAAGAGAACAGAACACATGAGGTACACAAGGCTCAAAAAGTTTGTATCCGGCGCAACACAACTGCTGAGGAAACAGACTCTTAGTTTGTCATCAGCAGTAAAACACTCGGACGAAGTCGGGAAGTAAATTTTATGTGTTATAAATCAGTTGGATTTACACTTCTTTTTTCAAGGGCAAATTTGTTTTCTTAAAAGTAAAATATTTCAGGTTTCAAAAATTGAAAAACAATGCAGCTCCCAGGTTCCTTTCTACGCTCCAGTCTCAGAACTGCCAGCTTAAATGATGAGATCACGTAAAAGCCTGCACCAACCTCCGGAACATTCATTCGTTACATTTCAGGCATCCGATACCAACTCTTCAAAGTGTCAACTTTCAAACAGACTCTTGAACTGTGTCATGTCGTCAATCGAATTAATAGTCTTTGATGGCGTGCGATGCGTCCATTAAAATGACGCAATTCGGAAGTGACCTACTTGGCAACCCAGGAGATGCTTGATGAAGTAGCCTACTTATGTGTGGAGGAGTGCAAGAATGGCTCTTTATTTTCTGAGAAAGATGAATGACTCGATCGGAATATCTCTATTCACAGGGAGATTAATAATTTCAGGATATAAATGAGGACCTATTCACTGTGTTGTCTCTTGGAGAACTCGTGCTTAATCTTTTTAACGAATGCGTTGTTCCGTCAGAGCTGAGAGCCAGCCAGTTACTTCATCGTTTAAAATTTCTAATAAATGGAAAACTCTTCGATTTTTAAAGTTCCTAATGAATTACAATATTCACGCGCATGACTAAACGAAACTCCAACGATTAAGTTGCTTGGTTGGTTTTTGGGGTTTTATTGCGCAGGGGCCATACTTGTCCTTGCTGCACCAATACATACAGTATCGAGTAATAAACGCACACGGGTACAGCTGCAGTCTACGTTTATTTCGGTGGAAACAGCCTAGGCTATTTTTTTTTATGTACCTCTAAAGTCGCCAAGGAAAAAGTTATTTCAAAAATATTTTTCTTTCACAAATATTTTTCTTTTTGTGAAAGCTTATATGAAAGCTTCAAAACACATTTGAGAACGTTATGAAAAATATATTTCTTAAAACGTTCACAAAAAGTAAAAAGCTAAAACTGAAATTTAAAAAAAAAAGAAAGTAAGTAGTTTCAACGGAATACAAGAAATAATACAACCTGATACGTCAAAACTGTACCGTGAAAAAAATTATAACAAAAGAAAATTCCGCAACTGCCGAAAATACATTAAATGAACCAATAATATCAAAGAAAAAAATATAAAAGGACCAATGCAATCAAAGGATATTTTAAAATTAAAATAACAAATGGAATCAAAGAACAAATTCAAACGAACCAATGAAATCAAACGACTTTGACGGATTTGAAAGAACTTTTTAGAATAATCAAAATGAAAATTTAAATTTTCCGTTTGCCAGAGGTCATTATGCAAATACAGAAGGTTTGCCTTTACCTACCATAACTCGCTACTAGTAGTGCGCCAAAAAAAATTGTCAAGGCCGTAGCCACCGCTATAAACGTAGACTGCAGTTGCACCGACGCAATTAGAGTAAAAAATGTCGTGAAAGGGAGAAAATAGCTATTGGGGAATAGAGCAGTGTGATGAAAGCAGAAAAAGATTGCTTGGGTATCCCGGGATAAGATTGCTTGGGTATCCCGGGATAAGATTGAATTGGATGTCGGGGTTTTATGACGCTAGGTCCGAAAGCAAGCAAGCTTCAAACACAAGACAAAAATGATCCAGTATAAGGAATATTTGAAAATTAATAGTCTAAAACAAAGATAAAAGGTAGATTTAAAACATGTCAAATGTATAGATGAGAATAGAAATATTCAAACAATAGTCAGATCATAAAACAAGATCATCGTCTGCAGCATAACTAAAGAAACTGAAGTATTTAATTTACGTATCGCAACCCGACAAGTAAAGTGACCCGTCAAAAAATAAAAATTTTGATGTTACGTCAGTGAAAAATATGTATGAGATTACTATTTTATAGAATATAATAAAAGTTACCACCACATAAATAGGGGAGAAGGTGGCTAGTGTGGACAACTTGATTAATTCTGTTATTTGTCAGTCAAAATCTTTCTGCAAGATTTTGCAGAATAGCAACACTGATATAAACTTCAATGTGTAGTTGCATGACAACACACTTCATAGTTCAGTTGCAATTGATGAAACTAGGTTTTCATGGTGTAAAAGTAAGTTCTTGTTTTGTCTTTCAATTACAAGATTAGACTATTTTAATTCAGTATTTTAAAAAAAGGCCACAGTATGTTATAAATGAATATATTCATTAGCTATTTTGATATTCACTTTTGCTTTACATGGCTTAAATCAAGCAGAAGTAGGTCTAAGTAAACAAATGCTTCCATGGGGATAGTGTGGACACATGGTGGTGGAGCTCTAATGTGGACATGTCCACAATAGCCCCATTTAGCTTTCAGTGGTAAAAAAATGGGTTAAATATCACATTTTAGGTTATTTATTTATTAAATAAGATAGTTTATGTGAAAAATTCATTACAAATAATTCTATTTTTTAATTTTAAGGATTTTTGGTTTTAAATTAAATTGATTATTGTGAAATAGTAAATTAAGTTACAAGGAATTGTATCGTTTTTCACACAAAGCAGCTCTTCTATTAAGCAAAGTGAATATTTCTTTTTCCCATATGTGAAGGACGTTACACAACTCTCAAGAAATAAAATTGTAGCTAAATTACCATCACCAGATGTCGCTGGTAGCACAAATCGCACTGCCTCTCAGTTGACATTTAATGTTAATTAATCTAGCTACATTGCAAAATAGAAGCATAATTCCATTTTTATATTAAAATCATTTTCCCACTCAATAAAACTTAAAAATAGCATTCTCATTGTGTTGATTTGTATTTGAAGTACATCGATAATATAGCGCAGTTCCTAATTACAAATATATTGGGTTTAACATCAATTAAATATACTTTATTAAGATTAACATTTATAAGGAGTTATACTGTTTACGTTAAAAGTGATTTCATTATGGTTTTACACATTTTCATGGGTTGTATTACTTTGTATAATCAGTATTCTAACTTGTCCACACTAGCCCCATGTCATTGGGCTAGTGTGGACAAAAACAACAGATTATTAAAAAACTATATTGCCAAATACTTTAATATATCAACCAAAACAAAGGTAAAATAGTATATTATAGTAAAAAAATTGTCGATGGGTCTAAAATGATATTTAGTACACTTTTTTGCCAAATTTATAAAAATTGTCCACACTAGCCCCCTTCTCCCCTACTTACCTAAAATTTAAAAGAAGCTTATACTATTTCAATATAAGTTTTATAGTATCCTTTAACTTGATGTTTCTCAAATTCGGCAATTTTGAATTGTGTCACTTTACTTGCCGGGGTGTAATATGAAAAATTTTTGAGTGTTAAATTTAAAAGATGGAATAAATTAGTCGAGGTTTAAAAAATCAACTGAACGTAAAAACGTGAAAAGGTTTGGTTGAATGGGTTTTTTCCACCAATCAAATGTCTCAGATTTGAAATTGTATTACAGATTTTAGAGACAACAAATTCCTTATTTTTAATTGCTACCGTTCCTTTCGTAGTACCCTGGGCTTATTTTTCAGCAAGACAATGCCAGACCACATACGGCACGTGTTGTTATGAATTGTCTTCAAGCTTGTCGCTTGTCAAACACTTCCTTGGACAGCCAGATCACCAGATCTCTCTCCCATCGAGCATGTCTGGGATATGATGGGAAGGCGACTGCATCCGCTAGGGAATATTGATGACGTAGTCCGACAATTGGAGCAAATTTGGCAAGAAATACCGCAGGAGACCATCCGGGAGCTTTATCGGTCTATGCCACGCCGTCTGGCAGCTTGCATCCAGGTTAGAGGCGGGTCAACACCTTATTGAGCTCGTTACTGTAACTGTGAAATAAATCATTGAATTGTTCTGAAATTTTAATCATTTTCTATTCTGTACCTAATTTTCCTATCCACCAATTTTTGTC
Organism: Metellina segmentata; assembly: GCA_947359465.1. Taxonomy (NCBI): domain Eukaryota; kingdom Metazoa; phylum Arthropoda; class Arachnida; order Araneae; family Tetragnathidae; genus Metellina; species Metellina segmentata. The sequence continues at coordinate 4,817,097 of OX375874.1, read as the reverse complement.
TCCATCGGACAACTCCTTCTTGGTGCGTCGTATTTCTTGTTATAGAGTGTATTTTTGAACCTCGTTCAGATGACGATCCTTTTATAACGGATTCTAACCCCGAGTTATCGTGCGGTGCTGAAAGCGATCAAGCAAATATTCTCCTCTGTGAATTTTATGTTACATTTTCCTTTGCGAACTTACTTTCCTGAAAGTGGCCTTCTCCAGGGTCACCTGCCTTTCCGTCAGAGCCATATGATAGACATCCAGAACAAGTCTTTGCGACCCACTCTTTGTGTCAACAACTTTAAAGCAGACTCTTGAATCGTGTCGCATCGCCAATCGGAATTAATAGACCGTAATTCGCTTAATGCTCCCGGTAATGACGTAGGAAATGACCCACTTGGCAACCGAGCAGATGCTTAATTAAGTAGCCTGCTCGGAAGAGCCCTGCTGTGGAAGATTAACTTTTTATTTCCTGAAAAGATGAATGGCTCGATAGGACTATTCACGAGAGATTAATAATTCTGAGGAAATATATCAATGGAGTCATCGGTTGTCTCTGGAGAACCTGAGTGTGGTTCTGATTCTTTTTAATTCCTGTGCATTGTGCCAGGATTGCGAGTAACAGGAGCTTTTAATTCGTTCCATAGCTTAAAATCAGTGAACAGTCACATGTGTACTTCGATCAGTTTCCTAAAGTTGGCGTCGGGGGTGCCAGCTCAGGTGTGACCGTTGTATCTGACCGTGGTTCAAAATTACGTGGTGATGTTCCTCGGGTCTTTCCTTTCGTTTTTCATCCCGGACCGTTGCCAATAGCCAGCCGTGTTCCTCCGGATCGTCCATTAAAATACCTACCTACCTAAAGTTGGCGCAAGGCCGTCGTGGATCAGTGGGTATGGCCACTGCGCTCGCAATCTTCGAGTTGTATGAGGTGCAGGGGTTTGATTTCTGTCAGGTGTATTCATTATATCTGGCCCAGCATGACCCAATATGGCTCTTGCGCTCTTAAACCCCCAAACAATCAACCAACACAAAGTGAGCGTGGGCGCAGAAGCCTTGGAAGGCAACGCTGAACTCAAGAAAAATGAGGTGTTGGTGGGAAGACTGAGAAGAAAGAGTAGCCATTCAAAGACACTAAATAAGTGTCGCCTAAAATTGTTTTATGCAAACACTTCTATACACACAATGTGCTAGTGGCGACTGTCTGGGATTAATCCCCTAAAGCTTCGGTTTCCTAAGAAAGCGTAGCCGTGATCTAGCGGCCGTGATGTATCGGTGGGTGACGTCACTAAAACGTTGCTTATACTAACACATGGTGTTGGTTTCCTAGAGAGCGTTGTTTGTGAGCGTAACAAAAATGATCGGAGCCGCCATTTCCATGACTGGCGTCATAGCGGTCTCAAACAGATGGGGAACGTTTTTTCTCTTGTAGCGGCCAGATTTCATTTCCTGCTCCAAACGATTCGAACGGAGAGGAGCGAAATAAATAAACATTTTTGACTGCCATTAATTAATTCGGTTTTGTAAAATCGGGATCGTTAAACACAGAATGAAAATTTCAACGGATTTGAAAGCTGCGGAAAATTTGACACCAGATCGATACCTTAAATGTGATTTTCTTTAAATAAATAAATAATTATTTTATAAATAATTAAATAATCAAATGGTAAATAATTGAATAATAAAACTGTTTTTGATATCGATCTGGCGTAGAAATTTACGCTGATTTGAAATCTGTTGAAATATTCACTCTACCTTCAACAATCCCGAAGTTAGAATCTTTAAACTAGAGAATAAAAAAACCACTTTGTTTTGTTTCTCGAATAAAACAAACCACGACAGCCGTCTGTGTTGTCCATTCTCCAACGTATTCTGTCCGTCTAAGTTGACACGTCGGGATTTTTGTTTAGACGGCCGTCTAGTTATGCCCGCGGAATCATGACGTATCACGGCTGTTAGATAACGGCTCCACTTTCTTAGGAAACCAAAGCTTAAGGGAAAGATCCAAGGACAATACCACGTAATGTTGAACCACCAATGGGCTATCGGCGACAGTCCGGGATCAATCCACGAAAGGAAGGATCCAATGACAACACCTCGTATCTTTGAACCACGGTCAAATGACGAGGTAATACTTGAGCTGGCCATCCCACTTTCCAAACCTCTATATCACGCCGACGTGAGGTCAATGGAGGCCATGACAGATTTAACGTACACCAAGCCACACTCACACGACGGTCTGTGGATGGACCTAGTTTCAAACTCGAAACTCTCCTATTGCCAATCCGCTACTCTTCAAACCGAAGCCCCAATGCCATGAATATGCACGTCAACCTAGAAGAGAGTCTCCATCGGTTCGAGGAGTATGTTCCCTCGATTTCCTCTGTAAAACACACATACTCGCTTACCAGAAGTGCGATTTCCTTGACTTGGTCTTCTGTCATCTCTCAGATAAGGAATCGGAGTGGAGGAGGATGGTTTACGGACGCAGACCGCAAAAAAAAAAATAAAAAATAAAAAAAAAATCCATCGAACATGCAATCGGACACGCCCTTTCCCTCCTCATTCTGATGTTTTATTGATGGGAGGGTGGTCGTTCTTCTCATGTCCATCGCAAAGATCAAGTGATGTTGTTACGTCGTAGAGAAGATACTTGATGCGGCAATTGCATGAAACGCATAATGCGACAGTGGTACAACTCAGGAAATCTTATTCTATACATATATATTATATAAAAGGATGTGGGTGTATATATTCTCTATACAAATCCACTCCGGTTTACCCAATCCCCACTGAATTTGATATACTTATACTTTAGAACACTGCTGAAAACACAGGCTATTTCTTTCCTGTCTTCAGACCAATCTGTAGCCATGAAAATTGGCGCACAGGTAGCCTAAAAGTGTCCCTCGAAGCCCCAATTTTTTAATCTAAAGTTGTTTTTCTATGTTTTTCTGCAATAATTGGACATGGGTAAAGAAACACGTTCTACAGGGTTTGTGTATGAGTTTACCCAGGAAAATGTCGCGATCATATTTTGCTGTAGAGGTAGGAAACACGTTCTACAGAGTTTGTACATTTGAATTAAAGCAGGGAATTTCGCGGTCATATTTGAAACCCGAGCAACAACAGGTTATTCAGGTAGTTTGGGGTAAATGTACTATGAATAGCCCGATTGATAAAGCAATGGGTTATCAACCGCTGGGTTGTGAGTTACAATCCAACCAAAGACAATTGTACAAAGGAGGCTAGTGCACGTTCATGGCCTCAAATTTCCTAAAATAAAATTACCTTTCATTACCGGTATGAACCTCCCAAGGGGAAGATTCGAGGACAACACCACGTCATTTTGAACCAAGGTCAGATGACGAGGCATCACCTGGGCTGGCACCTCAATCTCCAAACTTCCACACCACGCCAACGTGAGGACATTTTAGGACACGACAGATTTAACGTGCACCAGCCCCTGTAAATAAAGTAGAGTGATGAGAGCCGAGAACGATCGCTTGGATATTCATTGTGACTGACTCCCGTGTTTAATAAGGGCCTTAAATATAAACACTGGAGGAGATATGGGCCGTGATAGCCTGGTTGGAAGAGTAACGGATTAGAAACAGAAGGGTTGCGGGTTCGAATCCAACAAACACCGTCCTGTACAAAGGAGGCTGGTGCACTAAATCTGTCGTGGCCTAAAATGTCCTCACGTTGGCGTGGTGTGGAAGTTTGGAGAGCGGGGTGCCGGCTCAGGTGGTGCCTCGTCATCTGACTGTGGTTCAAATTTACGTGGTGTCGGCCTCGGATATGTCCCTTGGGGGATTGATCCCGGACCGTTGTCAATAGCCCGTTGTGTTGCTCTAGTACGACGTTAAATAATATACCTCCCCCTAGACGAGATATAATAGTAACGAGCATCGGTAACCTTTTATGTGGCCAGGATCGTGTCTCCCAAAGTAGTAGTAACATGACACTTAGATACCTTTCGTCTTCAGGGTGTAACATAATGTTCATCATGTGTTTGATCCACGGAACGGGACAAGTCGCCAATCCATTGATTCATCATCGGATTGATCAGTGATTTGGCGATTTCACCACTTCTGTCGACACTCTAGATATGCGCTTTCGCACCCCTACCCTGTCACGAGATGTTATGTCGCCAAGCGAGGTGATAAGATACCTAATCGGTCAACCAAGACAATTTTCCACAGAGCAGTCACGGGGCTATTCGATCAGTTTTGGAAGCTCTTATCTTTTGCAGTGCTCGGTTAACTTATATTTGATGTCGATTGGTACAATCTCAGTGTAAACGCTTAACATGTGTTGGTTCTTTTCTGCCAGAGGGAGTCACGCTTTTTCAGGGGTGCTTTTCCTTGTATATTTATTGTCATTTCTAGGATATCATAGATTGACATTTACATATAAATAAAAAATCGTCTTCGGGACAGCGAAAGAGCCCTCGCACGTCCATTCTCCTCTGTCTCCGCTGGTCGAGATAATTCTTTCTTCACCCCCTTCCGTTCTCCTTGCCCGGATGACCGTTCGAGGACACCCCCACCAACGTTTCTCTGTTGTCTAAAGGTTTCTTCCGGCCAACCTAGCTCAGTGTGTTGACCGCAAAACCTTAAACTCACCTTTCAGACTTCTTTTTTACCGAGTTCTAGAAATTATTCGTATGTATTGTCTGCGGAAAAGAAAGAATAGAGCTGACTGATAAGGTTCTTTCCTAAAGCTACTGATTACAGCTGTTTAGTTACGATAGAATCTCGCCATCCACAATTTTCCATGTTACGCTACTGATGTGTTCTACAGCATTCTTATTAGAGGCGTATTTCAAGATAAAATGGAAGTTAAGTGGAAAATTTCACATGTTTTGCAATTAATTGCGCTTTAGAGCATTTATAACTCTTAACTTTGATGTGGTGAGAAGTTCCACATGCTTGTAGATTTCAGAATTAAAAACAAATGCACCGCAGGGATTAAAATGAAATTTCAAAAGGGGAAGCATTTATTGAACTCTTTATAATTATGTCATCTGACCGTGGTTCAAACTGACGAGGTGTCTTCGGATTCTGTTCTTGAGCTAGAACATGCTTCCTGAAAAATTCCGTATTCGTTAATCGTAAGTAAAATCATCGTTTACCGGCAGTTTGTTTACAACAGGAATGCACAGACTGTGGCTCGCCGGCGTTATGCGGCCCTTCGTTGATTTGGTGGCGGTCCGCATCACCATGTGTTATTTTAACTATAAATAAGTAATATAGGTTATAACTTCGTTGCTAGGAGAACACATTATCTTAGCGTCAACATATATATATATATATATATATATATATATATATATATATATATATATATATATATATATATATATATATATATATATATATATATATATATATATATATATATATATATATTTGTGAAAAATCTTGTTCAGTCTTGAATATGGTAATCTTAAACTAACGTCGTACTAGAGCAACACAACGGGCTATTGACGACGGTCCGGGATCGATCCCCTAATTGAAAGATCCCATTACAGCCAGTACAGGTACCTTGAAAGTTATATGAATCACGCCAATAAAGAATTTAGACAACGGAAGGTACATCAGTTGCACCTTGAAAGTTATATGAATCACGCCAATAAAGAATTTAGACAACGGAAGGTACATCAGTTGCACCTTGAAAGTTATATGAATCACGCCAATAAAGAATTTAGACAACGGAAGGTACATCAGTTGCACCTTGAAAGTTATATGAATCACGCCAATAAAGAATTTAGACAACGGAAGGTACATCAGTTGCACCTTGAAAGTTATATGAATCACGCCAATAAAGAATTTAGACAACGGAAGGTACATCAGTTGCACCTTGAAAGTTATATGAATCACGCCAATAAAGAATTTAGACAACGGAAGGTACATCAGTTGCACCTTGAAAGTTATAAGAATCGCGCCAGTTCCAAAAAGGTTACAAACGTAACATATATATATATATATATATATATTAGAACAGCTTACTAATGAAAATTCATAATGAATTTTGCATTTGTGCGTGGCTACTGCAAAAATTTAACCTAATTAAAAAAATTGTTAAATTAATGCCATGTCACACATCAAATCAAATTATTTACTTCTAATTATCTTTCTTTTTTTGTAACAATATGAAATATATAAATAACTAGCAAAATACCCGACCTTACTCGGTTTGAATTGGTTTACTCTAGATTGACCAGATGATCAAAATATATAATGACTTACGTTTTTCGTAGAATAAAATAATATTTTACACCTTTCGCCATCTTTTCAATTTCTACAACTTACTTTGGACACAAATCCTACACATGCATATCTATTCATGTGTATGATTTGACATTTCACTTGCATCGCAACCTTACTATATGACAAAGCTACAAAATGACGAAAGATGATACTAAGGTTACTAGAAGGGATGCGACATCGATGTCAAAACATCGATGTTTTATAAAAAACATCAGTGTATTTAACATCGATGTAATGGGGCCGATGTTTTTTTAACATAGATGTTTATACTTGTTGATGTTTTTTAAAAATAAAAACAGTACCATTATAAAAATTAAAAAAAAAAAATAACCAAGTAGCATAATTTTTATAATTAGTAAATTGAACATACTTTTAGACCAAAGGTGAAGGGTTTGAAAAGTAGGGATACGACATCGATGTCGATGTTTTCAAAACATCGATGTTTTATAAAAACATTGTTGTATCTATCATCCATTTATTGGAGCCGATGTTTGTTTAACATCGATGTTTTCACACTGTCGATGTTTTATTTTTGAATGAAAAAAAATCACCATAGCAGAAATTAAGAAAAATAAGCGTGCAACTAAGTATTTGTCAATGATGGCGTCATCTGTCCCATCAAAAAGAGTTTTTCCTTAACTGGTGGTATAGTTAGTGAAAAAAGAAGTCAGCTAAAGGTGGAGAAGGTTAAACTTTTTTTTTTACAAACTGTAAATAACAAATATTGGGGTCTATAATAATTATAGGCCTCTATATTTTTTATTTACAGTAAATAAAAATACGTTTGTTGTGTCCCCCCCCATAAGTTGATAAATAATTAATAACTATCAATAATTATTATTATGTAACCTACCTAATTATACTTATAGTTATTAGTACCTATGTCAAATTGTTGTAAATATTATTATTTTTTATATTATTCAATTTGAAAATAAAGATTTGTTAATTGTTTTTATTACTTTTTTTTTCTTTGTCTTGACAGTTGAAAAAAAGTCTCACTTATAAATTAATAAACATGGCAAATGACAAATTAAATCGCTCCCTCCCCCTCCCCCGGTGAACAGTAATATTTTGAGATTGCGAAATCAGTTTTAAGAAATGGGGGAAAAAGTTTAAATACACTAATGTTTAAAAAAACATCAATGGTTTTTGGGCGATGTACTATCAACATCTATGTTTTAATTTTGAACATCGATGTTTTGCTGTCGATGTCGCATCCCTAGTAACTACTACAAAAGACGATTTTGAGAGAGATTTCTTTTCATCTTCAACTCAATTAATAAAAACGGCGAGTGCTCTCACACTCACAGTCAACAAGAAATTTTTTTTACTTCTGTCCGGCATGCGACATTGTGGAATTTCGCAATCTTCTGTCATTTTGACAAAGAATTTTTTTAATGTTTGAAAAGTTCTAGTTCGGATTTTTTAAACATTATTATTCTTTCAATAACGGCATTATTCTTTCAATAATAGCATAATTACACTTAAAATTTGAAGTCGAATACTTTGTGTCGTACACTTAAAGTCGAATACTTTGTGGTGCTGTTGCGTGTGGTGAAAAAGAAACATAATTTATTAAAATAATAAATATTTAAAACAGAAAAAAAAAGAAGAAAACAGCGAAATAAAACAAAATAGATGTCGGGTGAAAGTTGTTCTAAAGATATTAATTTGTGATTCATTTTTACCTCTTGATCTCGTAGTTGACAGAACTTACAACTAAAAAGTCCACAAAATTTAGAAATGCGAAGTTAATTCAGAGCAAAAGAAACGGAAAATATTACTGTACGTGATCAACCAACACGAGATTTCGTTTCATTCCCGTTCGTTGAAATATATCGTCTATCCCAAATGTTCGGAAATCGTTTTCATTGCGCAAAGAACAAAAATAAGATTCGAAATAAATGAAGTATCAGAACTAAAATTCCATTAAAAAAATAATTTTTTGAAGAATAATTAATTTTTTAACAGTACTGGTAAAGCAATCAAAGTACTCGTAATATTTATTATACATTCCAATTTTCCAAAACTACCAAATTATGGCTGATTTTAGTATACTTACTCAGGTGTTTTAGCATGAAACTCAACTAAATATAACAATAAAGAAATGTTTAATATTGCATTCACTAAACTAATAGATAATGTATGAAATAAAACACATTACAATCAAATATATGGAATAAAATTCATGTGATGCCTGAATAAACACACAAACACAAAATCGAACATAAACGGAAAGACGGACAGACTTTTGCAACCAATTCCACTCACTATTGATAAGAACTCACTGTATGCAAATTTCCATGAAAATGTATTAAACCGTGTGGACGTGTATAGGGCACATACAATACATACAGACAATAAACGCGCAAAAGGCGGATTTGGAATCAGAAGGATCCAAAACGGATAGAGAACTTGAAATTAGTCAAAAATATTCAATGTACAAACAAACACTCCATTCTTATTTATATAAATAAATATCAATAAATATAAATAAAATGAATGTATGATAGATAACTTTCATGTCTTTTTGGATGTAAACTCATGAGTCACAATGAATCTATTTGCCCTTGGTCATAAGAAGTCTCTGCTTCCCTTATTTTTTTACACTGAAAATCCCTTAAGCAAAATAGGATCGATGGGTAATGAATAAATCTGCAAATATGATATTTTATGTAATTTTTATGTAATTCGACGATGGAATTTCAAAATTCCTCTTTCCGTCAAGGACAAAAAATGGCAAAACGTAATGTGAATGTTAAATATTCGTTTGTGGGTGTTGTAGGGTTGCTTTTTTAAAGCTCCATAAACTCAACCACTGTTCTACTCTCGAAGCAAAAATAAGATATTCCGTTCACGAAAAAGAATTTCTTGTACTTCAACTGAAATAAACTTTTGGTTTAAAATTAAGCTGTCAACGAGAAAACGAAGTAGTATCATTAATTTTAGGGCTCAACTTTCTTATCGTTTGAAGTGTTCTCAAAGAAACTCAAATCCAAAAAGGTGGTTGGGTATCGATCCTGTTTTTCTTCTGGATGTCTTTTCCCGTTTTTTTTCTACGCCCTTCCCTCGACTGGAAACCGGCTACTTCCTTATGACGGAATTTTTTTTTTCAAGAGAAAGATCACGAATTTAGGAATTTAGTTAGGTAAGATACATACTTTGTATTCAAAGCATCATCTGACATACTGGCGCAAATGTACCGAACACGAGACAATGTGAAGTGCCATATTAGTTCACGTTGACTAATGCGAAATTAAAATGGAGAGGTAAACAACTGCATCAACACTGAATTATTTACTTTGAATATTTAAGTTGAGCCATCGATATATTTACCATACAGTGACAATTATGTCTGTCCCAGTTTCCTACGTTGAATACAATCAAAGACCGTCGAGTACAAAGGGGAATGGTGCATGTTAAATCTGTCGTGCTTTCAGATGTTCTCCTCTTGGTGTGGTGTGGAAGTTTAGAATGACAGTTCAGGTGGTTCGGGGTAGGTATTTAATAAACGTCGTACTAGAGCAGCACAACGGGCTATTGACGACGGTCCGGGATCAATCCCCTGAGGGAAAGATCCGAGGGTCACCACGTCATTGTGTACCACTTTCAGATGACGAGGCAACACCTGAGCTGGCACCCACTCTACAAACTTCCACACCAACCCAACGTGAGGACTTTCGGTCACGACTAAGGTGCGCCAGCAGCCTCTGCACCATACGCTTAAAAACATCCATGCACTGACCCGGATTCGAACCAGGAACCTTCCGATCTAGAGACTAATACCTCAACCACCATGCCGGTTGGTCGGGGGAAAATCGAATTGCGATTTAAAGGTTGTTTTCACATGAAAATCAGAATTTCCACAGATTCACGAATTCTGACCGGGATTCAAAATGACATGGTGTTGTCCTCGGATCTTTCCCTTAGGGTGATCCTGGACTGTCGTCAATAGCTCGTTGTGCCGCTCTAGTACGACGTTAATTAAAAATTACTAATTACCACTAAGAACCCAGATGCTTCGTAGCTTTGGTATAGTATAAGACACGAAATGGCGGACTAGGAAAATGCATTTGGGCGCCTTTGGAGTGGGGGTAACGATATATTCTGGAAGTGACGTCACACGACTCCATTTTAAGATAACTCCGTTTATCTAACGAATGAAAGCATGGGATAATCAAAAATGAAAGTCTTTCGGTGGTTTGTGAGCATTGAATATCAATCATATATGTACATTGAACATACCAATCAGTAAAAGTATTAATCTTCAAAGTTCTGCTGGATAAAATATGAAATATACTACTTAAAATGCTGTTTTGAATTAAAGGAATTAAGGCCGGTGAAGCCAGTGCTGAGATAAGAGTCACAGTGTTCGTTCATTGCTGTCTTTTACCAGTTATGCATATGCTTGTTATCTTACCGTAGTTCAAAATTACGAGGTATGATCCTCGGATATTTTCCTTCGAGTTTGATCCCGGACTGCCGCCAATAGATCATTGTGTTGCTCCAGTCCGTTAATAAAGTACCTACCTACCAGTTATGAATCGGCACGGGATGGAAAAATTAAAACTAAAACACTCCTCCTTAAAAACATGTTGGAATCAGATCAGTCTATTTAAAAAGATCTTGACATTTGGATAAAGAAATATTTACAAACTGACATGAATGCGTAGCTCAGTTTGCAACCCGAAACCTCTTGATACTGCTAATAGTGTGAAGAGGTGATTAGGCTCATTACTCAACAGAAAGAAATCACCACTGAAAGAAACTGACTGCTACTTTTCATTGAGGCAGACCCTAAAACATTCGAGCTGTCTCCCAATCGCATTTCTGCTTAAAGATACGATCTGTTAGCGAAAGAAATCCACTCCGCTCTAAAACTAATGTGACGACAAAACGGCTTTGTTCAGATTCTTGTAGATGTCGCTTAATTACTTCCAGTCTTGGCACATCAACCATTTCGGAATCAATGGACGACTTGGCTTCGAGTGAGATGGCGGATCGCTCAGGGGAATTGTTCTGAATATGAATAATGTAATAATGTACAAGGGAAGGCGAGGAGAGAAACTTTGAATTGAGAAATTACAACACGAAATTCGATTAAACTTTAATGCATCAGAGTAATTATCTCTGAATAGAGTGACATTGGGACTTTGTGCCATTAAACCCACATTCCATTCCAGACGTAATCAGATATGTGACGTTCAAAATCGCAATCTCGATGCTTTAAATAATGATTTAAAAATTAACGTCGCAATGGAGCGATATAACGTGCTATTGCCGACGTTCCGGGATCTATCCCTAAGGGAAGGAACCGAGGACAACAACACGCAATTTTGAATCACTATCAGATGACAAGGTCAACACTTAAGAAGGCACCCCACTCTCCAAACTTCCACACCACACTGTGTTGAGGTTATTGGAGGCCACGCCAGATTTAACGGGCACCCCCCGAGAATACAAAGGTCTTTGGTTGGACCGAGTTTCGAACTCGCAACCTTCCTGTTGCTAAACCGTTACTCTGAGTATCCGTTAAATGGCTCACCGCGGCCCTCGAAAATGAGAGAATACATATTTTATAAAACATTATGATGTTTGGTTCCCGTTTTCCTTTAGGGTTTTGACATGTAATCAATCAAAAATACGATTAAATTGATATTCTCTTGAATAAATTCTAAAATAGTTCCGGAAACAGAAATACAATTACGCCTCGCACGATTATTTTCAGTTAGGAATTACTAAAAATAACATAGAATGAAATAAATCTTTGTGTTAATATTCTGTAGATAGCTAAGTTCTCTATCATTTTTCGACGTCTTGATGTGCATTTGTGTAACCAATTGCTATTAAATTTCAAATAATTTTAAAACTGGAATTCTTTGTTTGAGTAAATCCGTCAGTTGACTGCTAGCGTTCTATACTTATACATAGTTGCATTCTATACAGTGTATTAAATATACACTGTGCGTAAAGTGGAGTAGTAATGGTATAATTAATCAATATGGAACCGTTTATGTGTGGAACAAATGATAGATATTGTTATAGTTGGCAAATTTTAAATTTGAAGAATGCAATGTTTTTTATTTCTATTATATGTTGATAATTAAAAATTCAGTTCATTACAAAATTTTACTGAGATTCATATTACTGAGTAGGGATTTAAGTTTTGCGAAAAAAAGTTTTAAAGTTTTACACCTTTTTGTAATTAATTACTGAATAATCAAGCACAAGTGTAATATAAATCAATAGAGAAAAATAGTTAGTCATTAAATAAAATTTTATTTAGGACCCCAGCATTTGTTATACCATACTCTTACAATAATTTCAAAAACATCTTTATAAAAATATTCTGTCTGTAACTCATTTTATTAAAATACTCTTTTATATTTTATTTATTTTTCTCATTTCACTAATTACATTTCATTTCAGTTCGTTACCATACTTATTTTGTTCGGAGATTATTCTCATCATTTTTCTTCATTTCCCTTCATTAGCTTAAAGGTTTAGTTGTTTTTCTCCTTCGCTGTTAGTTGTCTGGCTCGCTTCCAAATGACACGGAGTCGGTTTAATGGATCGTAATTTAGTTTTAAAGAATGGCAACAGTTTTAAAATTAATCGGAACATCGGCTTCTTTCGGAAAAGGTTTGGGATTAAAACTCTCTGTAGCATTTTAAAGAAGGAGTATGGGGCTACGTTTTCTGTTGATTGAATTGCTGAGTAAGACTTTTTTTCAATAATTTTTAATGCCTTTTATTGGGTCGCTCTTTTTTACAATGGGAGAAAGATCGATTTCGGTTAAGTAGAAAATTTATGTCCTTCCTTTTGAAACAGTTTCATTCAACCTTTTAGAGTGTGGATGAATGGTTTTATATTTTTCTAGAACACATTTAAGAGTCGTTGAAAACAGATTTTTTATGTTCTATTTCCCAGTACTGAACTTGCACTTTAGAAATTACTCGAGGCAGTGTAGCAGTCAGGATTGTATTTCAGAAGGGGCCAGAAATTAGAAACTATTATTTTTTATAAGAATGGTTTATTGAATTTCTTTCTAAAAGCTTCACAAAAAGTTTTTTCTTATCCCATATATGGTTTAAAGTAGATTATTGTAGGTATAAAATGGTACACAATGTGGAAGATTCGGGTACTGAAATCCTTGTGTCCGCAGAATGTAATTATTAACGTTAAGTAAATATTAAAATCTGATCTTTGGATATTCATTTAGTATCTTTTATACTTATATATTTCGTCCTGAATGAACACTTTAATAAACTGTTAAAAAGTATTACAGAAATACTTAAGCATTTCAATATTTAATTTGTTAAGACGAATATAAGGAAACAACACTTTAGGGGGGGGGATTAGTGGGCCACTCTGTCTATGACACTGATACCACGTATTCGAGATTAGGACTATGATATTCCTTGAATTATTGCTTTATCCTATTACAGAAAACCAGGATTGGGAAAGTTAGTTTTTAAGAACAAATCCCCCCCCCCAGTTTTAATTTACCCATTATAATACCATTATACCAACATCAATATGAATTCAACAGCTAGATTTTCACTGGGTGTGTTTCCCTGTTCTGTATCAGTAAAAGTCTCTTTGTATGTGTCCGTTACTTGACATTTTATGAACTGTGTTTGGCGCAGCATAGACAAATCTGTTCCTTGCGCCACAAAACCCCTAAACAAACAACCATTTTGTTTGACTCTGAGAATCACGAAATTTCCGAGTAGGGTATGACTTTCACTCCCACAAAACACGAAATGACAAAATAATCACGTATTGATTGAAAGTATCCATGGATTTGTTTCCCGTTAGATAGATTTGTCCTTTTCATAGAATAGAATCCTTTGGGAGAGATTATATTGGTCCTTTTCTCAGAATAGAAATCGTTTGGAAAGATTCTATTTGTCCTTTCTCTAGAATAATTATCATTTGAAAAGATTCTATCGGTCTTTTGTTTATAATAATAATCATTTTAAAAGATTCGATTTGTGCTTTCTCTATAATAATAATCATTTGAAAAGATTCTATTTGTGTTTTCCCTTCAATAATAATCATTTGAAAAGATTCTATTTGTGCTTTTTCTAGAATAATAATCATTTGAAAAGATTCTATTTGTGCTTTTTCTAGAATAATAATCATTTGAAAAGATTCTATTTGTGCTTTTTCTAGAATAATAATCATTTGAAAAGATTCTATTGATGATTTTCTTGGAAAGGTTGGTTGCTTTAGGGTTTTATGGGAAAGCTGCTATGCACAACATAAAAAAATATCAAGTCATTAAAAAAATGGAAGTTTTACTGATACAGAAGAGAATAATATACTCAGTGAGGAATGCACCTGACAGGAATCGAACCTGCACCGTCTACAACTCGAAGGTTGCTATCGCAGTGAACATAACCCACTGAGCCACGACGGCCCCTAGAATGGAAAGGATTGAAAAAATTCTATTAGAGCTTTTTCCTCAGAATACGAAAAGGTTTTATCGGCCAAGAAAATTAAAACTGGTTACATCATGCCGAGGAGACTGCGGGTTGTAAGGAGGAATTGTGTGTGGACGGTTAAATGTGTACCATTTGAGCTATAAATTTGCATACTATTGCAAAAAATTCGCAGAACTAGCCGCTCTAATGAAATTCTTCAGCAGTCTGTCTACAGAAGGCGATGAGAAATCGAGAATTGAAAAACGCTTAGAAAACAAGCCAACATTATAATAGTCCGGGAGGCAGAGACACTTTTGGGTCAGTCATTTTACACCGACTGATTTGTGTAACAATAGTTAGCTAATTTATGGGTGAGGTCAAAAATCAAATTCAGCTGGCACGACCAGGGTGGGTGTAGGCGAGAAAAGCGTTAAAAACGTGTAAAAAAAGTTGGTTTCTCAAAATATTTTACACCGGCTGACAATTCAACACGATATAATTATTTAGAAAGAAAATAATATTCAGCTGGCTCGGTAGTGGTGGAAAAGCCTTCAGCTGCACGAGTGAAGATACCGCGCACCCACTTCAAAGCAGGCGAAAATGTCGCCAGTCAAACCGTACTATGCATTCCGTGGGGGAATAAAACAGAGCCTTTAAATTATTACAGAAGGAAGTTCGGCAAAAATGTTTGGAAACATTGAAAATCATCACGGATAACAATTTAGCTTTTAAAGATGTGATACTACCAACACGAGTAAACGATTTTGAACGATACCACTCCAAGAGCAAATAGCGATTTACAGCGTTACCGCCTAAATATCGAACATCATGTGCTGCTTCTTGTGCATAAGTAAATTCATTATATATTAAACTAGAAAAATTAATTACATTTTTTTTCTGTTCGTTCGATTGTATGCGCATTATTTGAAGTGAACATGTGAATAAGTTTCTTTGAAATAATTCCAAAAGTTAATGGCACTTCTCTCATTGAATGAATCGTGAAAAAGCGAATATATTCTGATCGGTTATTATTTCGCGCCAGCTGCTGTTCTTTTGTCACGTGCCTTACAATGACTTGAGAAGTGCAGGTGCTATTCGTCCAGATGATCACTGATTGTTTTTCGACTTTTAAAGTTGGGTTACTTTTGGACTGTGGTGTGACGACGGTTTTTCATATAATTTACGCATATAAAGATTAATAAATAGGGGAACTTTTTTGTTGCAGTAAAAATGGAAAGTTGCATTTATGGAAAAAAAGTTGCATTCATTTTTAATACACTAAATTCTAAAATAAATTATTCGCAAAAAATGAAATTATTCAAAATATATTGACAATTTTAATCGTATACAACAATATTGAAGAACGTTGAATGGCCGGTCCTTGGCCAGTAATTTTTTTAACATTGAAAAACTGCCTCATCCGCAATCATATAATGTGATGTATCGGATAGCAGAAGCGAAAAATCCTTTCGCTCAACATGCAGAGATTTTAAAACGTCATCTACAAGGCGAACAACATATTGACTGTCGACACTCGCCTCGCAAACTCTGCAGTCGATTACGCAAATTTCCTCTGGATTATCAAGAGTACCAACCAATGTGTTAAAAGTTACTTCTTGCCTTCTTGTCATTTATTTCATTTTCGTCTGTTAGGACGAACACCCTTTTTTCCATGAACTTGTTTGATCCGCAATACTTCAGCATTCGCAATATCAGACATACGCGATCGAAGGGTTGGTTCAGAGGGCAGAAATGAAATAGTAATTTCATATTAATTAATTTTAAGCTACATTTTAAAAAGTTGCAGGTGGTTGCATTTATGCAAAAAGTTGCATTTATTCAGAAAGTTGCATTTGTGTTGTGGTTATAACTCACTTACAATACACCCCATGTAGGAGGAATTTTGGTTTTAGTACTTTACATGCAGCGTAGAACGTTGCATTTGTTGAAAAAAGTTGCATTTGTTGCAAAAAGTTGCCCTACTAATAAAAAAAGTCAGTTGGAGTATCGGGGGAAGATACGTCCGTTGAAACAATAACGTTGCCGCTCCACTCATCTCCGCGGTCAATGGTTGGGAGGGTGACCACCCTTCTCGTTTTGTGGCCTGTGCGCTTACGATTAATTCAGTATCTAAGTTTTATTTCTGCACCCTCGATCGACATTTTTTTGTTTGAATTCACCCACCCTTTTGCAATGTTAGTCTTTATTTTTTAAGATTATAATTTTTTTTTGATGTGGAAATTGCAGCGGGTGCTCCGAAAGTGATATTCCAGTCCAAGTTGCCGCGCGGTGCCCGAATTCATTTCAGCGCGCGGTTTACTTATCGCATCAGCGGACTACATTTCCACCCTCTTCCATGCAGATGACTGGTGTTTCTTGTCATTTTATCATGTTAACTACCCATAGAAAAAGTTTCAGCTTTGTTGAAATCCTTTTTTTTTTTCAATCACAATTTTTTTTCATCAACAATCTAACCCTCCCACAACCACCCCCACCGTGGGCGTGCCAACTGACGTTCGGTTTCCAGTTGAGGGATATGAAGATAATAACTGACACAAAAATGAGCCTTGTTGAAATGACTTTCCAAAATGGTACGCGGGCGCGCGGACTAAAAGGTTAAACAAATCGCCACCAAAGCTCCTATGTATTTTCAAATTTTAGGCTTCTTTTCGAAAATTGTGGCAAAAGTATTTATATATATATATATTTATATTTATAAATTTATGCATTTATTTATTATATATATTTATTTATATTAATAAACTTATGTATTATTTTTTAAATATACGTATTTATAAAGATACTTTATTTTGCAATGGGGCGTTAATAAATAGCATTTTATGAGTGTCTTCATGCGGGATAGAATTTGCTGGCGCGGTGTTGGGTAAGTCTGTTCGCTTTCATTCTCTTTTATTCGTCCCAACTACTTTCCGAGGGAGATAGAAGGCCTTCGGCCTAAGTTCTCCGGCTCATCCATTATTTCATTCATTCATTTTATTCGTGCGGTGCTGAGCTGTTAGGTGTTGTGTTTGTTTTTAACTTATGGTGTCTTTCCGATGTTTTAACATTTCATGTGCTGATTGGTTATCTTGTTTTTCACTTGTGTTCAACATGGTGTTTGGTGAGTGTATGAGAATTTTTTTCCGTACTGCTGCTCTAAGGTGTTGTCTGGGTGAGGTTACTCCCTGATGACACCCTGATTCCCCAACATCACTTCCTTCTTTAAAATATCCATTTATTTTCTTTAATTGAATTATTATAATACTCTTCATGGTACACTCTTGTGACTTTAGCGCATATGACACGGATAATTCTATTTGATTAATGTTTATTCCCTGTTTTTCATCTTTTTAGAATTTTTGTATTCTTTAGATTTTTTATGTTATATGTACATATTGAAAGACGCAAACTGCAACGATAATTTTCTAGAAATAATATTTAAAAATTTTCAATTATCTGTCTACAGAGAGAGAGAATGGAAAGAGGCGTCTGCCAAGAGTAGTAGAGACCGGAGTAAGTCAGTGTGAGTAGATTCGGCCTCCTCTTCGCCAGAAGGAACGTGTATTTTATCGATTTGTTCCGTACCCTCGCACCTCTTGGAAGCCTTCCATGTGGGCCACTCGGCACCCCCACCTTGCACTTGCGAACGAATTTTCTGCTTCGAGAGGAGAAAATGTTGTTCTTTTCAAAAAGGAAAATGGCGAAATAACTGCAGAATTCGGAATGAGGTTTGGAATTATGGGAAGGAAGAGTAGGGAAATGCCGCATACCGGTAACATGGAGAGGGTACGAAAATTGAATGCTATTAGGTTGGAGGTGTGTTTCGGCATTTTGTTTCTGAAACTTAGTTATCTTTGAAAGTGGCATATCAAAAGCCTTTCACTGGTGAATATCTTGTCACCTTTTGGGATATTATATTGGCAACTATTAACTTTTCAAGTAGAACGATACGAAGAAAACAGGACCCAATCATGGAACACCACATTTTATTAAAAAAATTTCGCTTCTTTCTCTTACAAAATTACAGTTTTTCTAGTTTAAAGAACTACCACTTTTAAAATGTAATTTTGTTCCATAAACAGGTTAATTTGAACGTAATAATTTTGTTCTGTAAACACCGAACAACAAAGCTGAATGGTTGCCATATCCTTTATTTTGTGATAGTAACTTTAAAAATTAAATTATCGTTTGATTTAAAAACAGGAAGGAAATATGGAGCCGATGTATTTTTCTTTCCCCTCCGCTGTGCTGATTGGTTGAAAGAAGCTCTTTCGTCACTATTATCAACCACTCAGATCAATAAATTGACTATCGAAAAATAAAATAAATTGACTACGAAAATATCCAAAGTAAGAATACATTGGATACCGAAATTCCGAAAAAGAGCAAATTGACTGACGAAATACCAGAGTAAAAATAAATTGAATAGCAAACACCTAGAGAAAAAAAATACATTGGTTATTAAAACATCCTAAGAAAAATAAATTGAATATAAAAAACCCAGAGAAAAAAAAATGAATAAATATAATACCAAAACCAATTTTTTTTAAAAACCAAAGCAAAACGATAACAAGTTTTTAACGCGCGAGAGAATAAAAAATTCATTTTGGGACTAAAACTATACTTTTTGAGGATTACTGTCTAAAAACGTTTCCTTTTCCTTATGCTACTGTAAAGGATTGCTACGGAGTTTTCCGTTGATGTCAGCAGCATAGACTGACGACTAGATTAAAAATTGATGCGACCTTTATGAAGGTACGGACTGACCATAAAGAGTCAGTAAACAAGCTCGCGTTCATTTAAGTACACTCTTGACCAGAATTAATTCTGATTTTCACCAATTCTCTTTCTATGTATGTATTATTGGACGGGTTGTCCCGTCCTCGTTGTTAATGGATTGGGGAAGGCATTTCTCTATAACTTTCAACCATTTAATGGAATATTTTACATAATGGAATGAAAAAAAAGTTAGTTGCTACAAAGCATCTTGACCACATCAACGTCTGTTTTCGATTCTCTCTCTTCTTTTGCATGAGGTTTCTTGCCTCGGGCGCTCGCTTGCTCTTCATTGGCCAGTTTCCTCCAATCGCTGGCCTGCTGTCAAGGCTTTCCTTGTTACTTCCATGGCTGATGCAATAAGAATGCACTCCTTGCATCACTTGGCTGTAGTGATGGGGAAAATGACTCTTTTCAGGGATCGGATCGGAACCGCTCACTCACTAAAAAGAGCTAGCTCTTTTTGATGACTCACCGCTCCTTTGAGTTATATAATAATGTATATAACATATCGAAATGTATACAATATGTTTGGGCCATCGAACATCCCTCGTTGTCACGTGAGCGCATGTGTCCAGACGAAGAGGCGCCAAGCGTGCTTGAAACACCCACGCACACAACACTTGAAACACTCACTCATCCAGCAATTGCGCAGTTTACCTCTAAAATCAACAAAAGGAGGGAGACGGGGTCCGAGGACGATAGGCATTGCAGCATAGGGCTGCTAATCTGTAAAATTTAATTGCTAAGGCATAAGATGGCCCAAAACCATGTCAATTCATATAACTTTGAAATTGTCCATAAAGAATAAATTACTTTGAGGACACTTCTACTTTTGTAATTCCCGTCATGAACCCGTTGAGATTACAGAAGTAGCAATTAAAATATCCAAACACGTTAAAAATCTCATTTTTGACCAAGAATTCAAAAAAGTTTTCGATTTTATTGGATAGAGTATTTATTTGACTTTCCCAAACATATTTAATTTTTTCTCTGTTAATTACTTGAAGAAGTATTAAGATTTTAATCAAGGCGGGAAAACAAGAAGTAAGAATGGAAAACACTGGAAATGGCCATTAAAAGGCCAAAAACATGGCAAAATCTAAATTTAAACCTTACTTTTTTTTGCAAATATAATTTTAGAAAGTTTTTTCAAATATTTAAATGGTTTCTCTTTTGGAAATGGAGTGAACTTTTTTAAAGAGAAGGAAGATAAATGATATCACTCCCGAGAAATCAAGGTTTTATTATAATTATTATATTAATGTTAAGTGAATAACATAATAACTGTTAGAATATGTTTTAATAACAACCTTAAGACTAGTTTTAATTAGTGCTAAAAGGCGTGATATGACTTAAGCCGTAAAAACACCCTTTCAATCTAAAATTGAATTAAATTTCAAAAAATAACATTTATGATAATACATAGATATTTAAAAATTTGAAACTTCAAAAAAGTAACAAAAAGCTAGGGAGCGCAAAAGAACGAATGCGGAATTGATTCTTCGAGAGCGATAGTTATCGAAAAGAGCCAAAGAGTTAACTCCTTAAAAGAATCAACTCCCAAAAGAATCAGTGAGCGCAAACGATCGAATGCGGAAATGATTCTTCGAAAGAGCCAACTGTCGAAAAGAATCAACTCCCAAAAGAATCACTGAGCTGGTGATCGCATGCGGAAATGACTCTTCGAGAGTGGAAGCGCTGATTCGTTAAAAAAGAGTTACCGCTCTTCAGCCCTGATTGGTTAAAAAAGAGCTATAGCTCTTTTTTGACGAATCAGCGCTCGCTCACTCCGTCAAGAGAGCTAACTCTTTGAGTCAGCTCCTGAGCGGATCGCCCATCTCTACTTAGCTGTCGTAATAGTGAGAGTTTCTTGCATCATTCCGGATGCCTGATGCTGTGGCTGATATTGCATGTATACAAGCGAATTGTGGCTAACAACAACCCTTAAGTTTTTTTTAAAAATCTGTTTTCCGTGTCGTTGAGCTTTCTCTCTATATCTACCAAGACAGGTTGTTGAACTAACGTCGCACTGGAGATATGTAACTGGCTATTGGAGACGGTCTTGGATCCATCCCGAAGGGAAAGATTTTAGGACCAACACCTCACCATTTTGAACCGCGGTCGGATGACGAAGTCCACACCTGAGATGGCACCCCACTCTCTAAACAGCCACACTACCCCAAGGGAAAGACATTTGAGGCCACGATTTACTTAACATATCCCCTCGTACATGATGGAATTTGGTTGAATCGAGTTTCGAACTCGCAATCCTCGGTTGTTATTCCGTAACCCTAGCAACTGAGCTACCGTGGCACGGTGCACTTTCTGATGGGAATGCATCGAAAAAATATCATATTTGCTGAGAATTATTTTAAATACATTTCTTAAAAACAAGATAACAATATTTCTACGAATTAATAAAAAGATAGAATACAATAGTACATCAAAAATAGACTTAAAATATAATTATTGGTTAACACAATTAATTATACATTCAGGTACAAGAATCCTTCTACTAATAAAATCCATATTTGCTTTTCATAAATCTTAAAAAAAATTCTGATAATTAAATTCAGTAGTCATTTAAATTTGTCATAAAATTTAGCTTCATACGTTAAAAAAAACCATGGCATGGTCAAAATATTAAAATTAAGGAATGTATAAAATAAATATTGAAATAAATAGCTCCTAAAAGATGAAAAACCCAATTATGTACCAAAATTAAAAACTTAAGTAAGCTTTATTGAAATATTTGATCGTTTTTAAATATTAATACAGGGAAAACTAAGGCAGGAATTTTATTGATCCACTAAACTTGGATCCCCTCATAAAATTAATTACTTGTTCAGCAAATAAATCTCCGGCTCCCGGAGGAAATTAAACATAAAAAAATTGATCACGCATTAATAGCTTTAAATAATCGCTCCTCCTACATTAGCGGTATTTGGAATTGAATATAGTGAGGAATCTGATCTAAGTGAATTTAAGAAATGAAACATTGATTAAATCATTTTAATTAATTTGTTAGAAAATGCATCTAAGATATTTAGGAATTGTCAAGAATGATTTTTTTTTGCCGCAAGTTTGTGTAGTTGTAAACGTATGTACAAGCTTTTACTTTAGGAAATAGGTGTCAAAATTACGCTTACCTTATTAAATTAAGGACCGCGTTAGAACGGTTGGAAGAGCAACTAGCAAACGGAGGGTTGTGAGTTCGAATCCCACCAAAGGCCGTCGTATATAAAGGGGGCTAAGGCCCACTAAATCGGTCTTGGTCTCAAATGTCCTCATGTTGGCGTGGTGTGGAAGTTGGGAGAGTGGGGTTCCAGCTCATGTGTTATCGCATCATCTGACCGCTTTTCAAAATCACGTGTTGTTCTCGGATCTTTCCGTTTTGGATTGATCCCGGACCGTCGCCAATAGCACGTTGCGTTGTGCTAGTGAAACGTTAATTAAATATCATCAAGAAGTTATCCTCAATTTAATTAGAATAAGAAAAAGGGCGTATATAGGAACGGTCACAACTACAAGAACTAACGTACAATAGCTTTGCATCTAATCTCAACCATCAAGTAATCTTGTGTAGACTGAAGTTGCAGCATCTTTACACGTTCTACTACATTGATGACTGGTAATGTACTTTCAAACGCATTCGACGCGTTTGCACGCTTTGATGGATGATCCCCGATGAACACGAACAGTTGAATCACCAATGCGATGTAAATCCCCTCAATGAACTGTCTGAAGCCGTGCGATAAGACACTGCTTCTATTCATATCACGGCTTCACTTTTCCTTCCCAAACCTTATTTAAATACAGCCGACCTGCACTCACTCGACTGTTGAAGTCAAGACAGAATCATCCATTGCACGACCATGCATACATTAGTCCACTCGTGATCTTCATCCTCTTGGTGGTTGCCTAAACGAGGTATCTCGTCATGAGCAAAACTGATCAGGTTGTGATGGACGATACATCTAGTCATTAGAACAAAACTGACCAGATCTTGATCTCATTCTCATAAAATTAACGGCAATACCTCGATGACGATATGTCTCATCATCAGGAAAATTGGTCATATCTTGATGGTCGAGACAACTCGTCTCGAAATAACTCTTGATGGACGAGACAACTTGTGAGAACAAGTCTCACTGGCAATCTGTCAATTAGCGGTCTTAAAAGTGACTATAAAAATGACGCTTTTGATGAAAGTTAAGGCACTAAAATCAAAAGTCAAAGCACATCGAGTACACATAAATCGAATTTATAGAAATCCTTTTGGCAGACGGGGCCGTGGGAGAGTAGCGGATTAGCAACCGGAGAGTTGCGTGTTCGAAACTCGATTCTTCCAAAGGCCTGTGTGTACGTGAGGGCTGGTGAGCGTTACATTTTTTGGCCTCAAATGTCCTCACGTTCACGTGGTGGGGTAGTTTGGTGAGTGGAGTACCAGTTCAGATGCTGACTTCGTAATTTGACCGGGGTTCAAAATGACGGAAGTGCTGTAATCGGATCCTTCCCTTCGCGATGGGTCCCGGACGGTCAATAGCCCGTTGTGGTGCTCCAGTGCAACGTTAATTAACTACCTACCTTTTGTTTGGCTGGTCCCTCTGATTGGAGCTGCAGATAATTTTTGTACACGTTTTTGTAGTGAATGTAAAGTTGTGTGTTAAACTGGTGGCGAGTGTACATTGTATTTATTGTCTGTTTCAGACTGAAAGAAGCCGACTTTCCTCTTCAACTTCTACCAGACGTGACGATAGCGGGCAACATCGTGGGGCGCATGCCATGCGCTTGGTACGGCATCCCCGAGGGCACCCCCGTCTTCGCCGCCCTAGGGGACCTCCAATGCTCCGTCTTCTCCAGTATGGAGACGGAACATGATGCAGGTGAGAATATTCTTTGGATTTTGACCCTTTGAGCATTTTCTATAGTGTAAAAGGGAACACAGAACCCCAGTTGGAGAAGTAGCTTATTTGTAAACGGGGAGTTCCGCGTTCGAAACCTGATCCAATGAAAGACCTTTGTGTAGATGTGGGTTGGTGTACGTTGAATCTCTCGTAGCCTCAAATGTCTTTACTTTGGCATGTTGAAGTTTCGAGAATGGATGAAAATGAAGCCTCACGTGGTATCTAGATGCTCACGGCCTTCTACAAAAAATATTCTGTTTGTCAGGAAATAAGTGGAGATCCGATTACCGAGTTATCTCCAGAGTCTTCATCTACAGGTAATGCTGCCGACCAACCGGTATAGTGGTTAAGGTGTTAGCCTCTAGATCGGAAGGTTCCTGGTTCGAATCCGGGTCCGGGCATGGATGTTTGTAAGCGTATGGTGTAGAGGCGGCTGGTGCACCTTAAATCTGTCGTGGCCGAAAGTCCTCACGTTGGGTTGGCGTGGAAGTTTGGAGAGTGGGGTGCCAGCTCAGGTGTTGCTTCGTCATCTGACCGTGGTTCAAAATTACGAGGTGTTGTCCTCGGATTTTTCCCTTAAGGGACTGATCCCGGACCGTCGTCAATAGCCCGTTGTGTTGCTCTAGTACGATGTTAACTAAAATTACCATTACCTACAGGTAATGCTAAATCGCGTGGAGATGAAGACAAGTCAATGTTCATGGGAACAGAGTATCAGTTTTATTGCATTAAAAATAGTTGTAGATAAGCTTTTCGGTTGCACACATGGAGACGAACACGTTTCGACATTTATTAATAAACTACGGGTAATACAGAACTGGAAAGAATTCGGATGGTAGGTATTTAATGAACGTCGCACTGGATCAACAGAACGGGCTATTGACGGGATCAAAACAGAAGTGAAAAGTCCGAGTACAACACCACGTGATTTTGAATGATGATCAGACGACGAAGCCACACCTAAGGTGGCAACCTACTCTCCCAACTGCCACTTCACGCCATCGTGAAAACATTTGGATCCACAGAAGATTGAACATGCACCGACCCCTTTCTACACGACGACGACAAACTCGCAACCCTCCGGTTGCTAATCCGTTGCTCTTTCAACCGGTATACCGCGGTCAACAAACATTTTGAATTATCTCTTTTATAGTCCATCCGACCAACCGGTCTGGTGGTTAAGGTGTGTTAGCCTCTAGATCGTAAGGATCCTGGTTTAAATCCAGGTCACTGCATGGATGTTTGTAAGCGTATGGTGTAGAGGCGGCTGGTACACCTTAAATCTGGCGTGGCCGAAAGTCCTCACATCGGGTTAATGTTGAAGTTTGGAGAATCGGGTGCCAGCTCAGGTGTGGCCTCGTCATCTGACCGTGATTCAAAATGACGTGGTGTTGTCCTCGGATCTTTCCCTTAGGGAATTGATTCCGTACCGTTGTCAATAGCCCTTTGTTTTTTGTCAGTACGACGTTAATTAAAAGTACCTTACCTTTATACCAATTCCAAATTAACTTTTCATCACATTCCATATCGTTGCTACAGTTTTCACCTGTATAGTTATAAATACATTCATTAACATCATAGTTTGCGCGTGCACAATTAATATAATATCAAGACACAACAATGTTCGCAAGTTCGCTAGTAGCAATGGCAAGCGTGCGTTACAAAACTTGAATTCACGAAGCGGCCGTATGCGCTCACACTTATGATTCACCGGAAATGTCCCAAAGGTCCAGAGGTATGAATCGACATATCCCAATCTATCGCTAAGTATTGAGTTGCTGCAAAAGTGCGACCTGTTATTGAAGCTCGACGGCATTGCATCGTAAAACCGTCGAGCGAAATCTACTTCACACGTCAGAAGTTTCGATGTTTAAAAGAAGGAATTTTCAGCGAGTGCTTGGGAAAAAATTGATTTATTGGGTTGTGATTTTTAAATTGAGTGAAGCATTCAAAATGATGGCAAGAAAATAAGGAGCCTTTTCAACCTATTATGCTATTTTATTTCCGAATAGGCAAGAATGCTTCACATAAGCAAAAGAAGGGTACGTGTTGTTTAGGATGAGGGTGCCGTGGACGACTGCACGTTCAGCAAGTGGTTCGGAACGTTTCGGCACCTGGATCATTTCCTTCGTCAGAAACCTCAGAACAGTTATGAGCGCAAGATGATGCAGCTTCAGGAAGGATGGAGAAAGCTAATCGAATAGAACGGCACATACACTACCCAACAATAATGGACCGGACAGCAAGATGTGATGGTATAAGGGAAAGAATACATGCTTTAATAGGGAGATGGTTCCCCACGTGCTACAATGACACTAGCAACCCTTCTGGGCATACTTTCAACAAGGTTTTGATACGCAGCTATGGGTGTTTGTGTTCATTCCTGCTGCAAGAATGCCGCAAGCTCAGCTGCAGATTTCGGACGGGGTTCCCTGGTCCGTAAGCGTCGCTCTAACGCTCTTTCCACACTTGTTCTACGGGGTTTAGGTCGTGACTCTGTGCAGGAAGGGGAGACGTTTTACATCCACATCTTGATACCACTGCTTGACAGAGTCTGCAACATGACATGGAGCGTTGTCGTCCTGAAAGTAACATTCGTCCATCCCATAAAATTGCCAGAGCGTAGGAAGAACATGATTGTCCAAAATGTCCATGTAGGCGTTCAATTGACCAGGAACAACATGCAAAGGTGCCAGGCCATACCACGTAAAACACCCCCAAACAAATAGTCGGATTTTATGCAAATCCGCTGGAGTCCGGTCCATTATTGTAGGGTGTCGTACTATACTGATTAATGTCAAACAAAAAAAACATGACGAATATATGCATCAACCCAATACAACAGCAGCCAGTCTTTCTTCAATCGCCAAGACTCCAGTTAGTTGATTGCTAAATGTCGATTTCTATGTCGCTTGAATCACTACCGAAGACCTAATGAAGCCAATCCCGCCCGAGTGATAATTGACTCCGAGACTAACGAGCACCTTCGTGTTTCCAGGAAAGTGATACTCACCGCGTGCTCACGCTTGCCTTAACACGTATCGTTCTCCAGCCGGGGTGTTTGGAATCGACCTCGTCGTCTTGGACCGCTTCCAACTGTCTTGTCGAGCTTGCTGAGGGGGTAGG
Organism: Metellina segmentata; assembly: GCA_947359465.1. Lineage (NCBI taxonomy): Eukaryota > Metazoa > Arthropoda > Arachnida > Araneae > Tetragnathidae > Metellina > Metellina segmentata. The sequence continues at coordinate 4,789,599 of OX375874.1, read as the reverse complement.
AGGACGAGGAGACATGTCTCCTCTCTCGACATGTCCGCTACATCGGACCCAATCCTATGCTCTGCGCTTCACTTTGTAGTTGAACATTCAATTAGGACAGATGAATACTTCATTGCACGCAGCTGAGAAGTGGAAGAGTCGATGTTTTTTCCAGATGGTAAAAGGGGTCGCGGTAGCACGATTGGAAGAGTAACAAGCGGAGGATTGCGCGCTCGAATCCAACCAAAGACTGACGTGTTCAAAGAGGACTGATGCACGTTAAATCTGCCGTGACCTCCAATGTCCTCACGTTGGAGTGGTGTGGAGATTTGGAGATTGAGGTGCCAGCTCAGGTGTGACCTCGTCATCTGATCGTGGTTCAAAATGACGTGGTGTTGTCCTCGGATTTCCCTTGGAGTTGATCCTGGACCGTCGCAATAGCCCGTTGTATTTTCCAACGCGACGTTAATTAAATACCTACCTACCTACCCAGATGGTGAAAAGGGAATATTGCGCCGCGCATTGACTATTGTAATGGTATTTAACTAATGTCGCGCTGGAGCATCACAATGGGGTATTGGCGACGTCCTGGATATATCCCGAAGGATTCGTCGTAATTTAGAACCGCGTTCAGATAAAGAGAACAACACCGGAGCTGGAAGCCCACTCTCTAAAAGTCCAGGTACAGCTACACTCTACGTTTATGAGTCATGGCAACGGCTTGGCGATTTTTGTGGCGCACTTCTAGTAGCGAGTTACGATAAATTAAGGCAACCCGTTTTTCGTTTCGGTTGTTATGGTTTTCATGGCAACCTCGACAAACGGAAACTTTCAATTTTCATTTTGAATATTCTAGAAAGTTCTTCCAAAATCCGTTCAAGTCGTTTGATTTCATTGATTCGTTTGAAATTTTTTCTTTCCTCCCATTGGTTATTTTGATTTTAAAATATCCTTTGATTGCATTGGCCGTTTAAATTTGTTTTTCTTTGATACCATTGGTTTATTTATTTGTATTTCTACAGTTGTGGAATTTTTATTTCATAATAATTTTTTTTCACGGCAGAGTTCTGACGTATTGTTTTTCGCATTTGTGGAATATTCTTGTTTCGTAATTTTTTTTCTCGGGACCGTTCTGATGTATCAGGTTGTATTATTTCTTGCTTTTTTTCTTTTAAAAATCTTTTTCTTTTTCAACTTGCCTACTGTATTTAGTGTAATTGATAAGTTTCATGGTATTCTTTACCCAACATTCGTAGCTTAGTTTCTCTGCTGGTTCACAAATGTGTTTTGATATGTGCTTAAGTTTACTACTTTTTGTGAAAGTTTTTTAAAATATTCTTTTCAAAACGTTCTGAAAATGTTTAAAAAGTGTGTTGTAAAAAGAAAAAAGTTTTGACAGTAAAAGAGTTAGGAATTAATTATTTCCTTGGCGACTTTAGAAGAGCGCCAAAAACAATCGCCAAGGCCGTTGCCACCGCTCATAAACGTAGACTGTAGCTGTACCAAAGTCCATACCACGCGAACGTGAGGACATTTGAGGCCACGGCATATGTAACGTGTACCAGTCCCTTTTGTAGACGCCGGTCTTTGGTTGGATTCGAACTCGTCTGTTAATCCGTTGTTTTTCCATTGTCACCGCGGCCCACTCTTACTGTTGTAGCTTCGAGATAGGTGTACACAACTTTATAAAACTGCTGCGGGTCGGTTTGTGAAGAAAGCGGATTGTTACGTGTTAATATTGTAGAAGAGGGAAGGTGCTCAGTGAGGAATGATTAGTTTTCTCAGGTTCCTTAGGTATGGTTTGTGTCGTTCTATGGTCCATTTTTTCGACCCTAAGGGTATTTAGAACTGTTTCGACAGCTTAAATAGTACTCAAAACTTTAGTTTGTCTTTATGGTTTCCTTTAAACGTTTTGATACTTTAGAATTTTTCTTAATTTTCGCCCCTTCTAAATACGATTTCCTGATTTGTTTTGTTCTGTTTTTTGTTTATGTTTTTTTTTTTTTTTTTTCAATTTGTTTGTATATTTTCAACTTATGTGATCTTTTTTCCCCGTCATTTTGTGTTTTTTGTGCTTACTTGTTTTCCCCTTCACTTGCCTTTTTTCTTTCTGTGTACTTAAATGCGTATGCATTGTGGTTGCTCGGCTCTCCCGTATCCCCGAATCTCCTCCGTAAGGCGGATTATGCAGCTGAAAGCCGCACAGGTGAAACAGCACCAAATCCAATACAACCCTTCAAACGATTCGAAAAGAGTCCGTTTTCAAAATACAAAAGCCTTCCACAAAGCAATGCAATTAAGTCAAACTCATTTGACCTTTGTAAGCTATTTAATTGACTTAAAAGGTTTCAATGATAGTTGGAGAAATATCAACACATTTACAAAGAATAATTCGTAATAATCGTAGAATAATTCGTAAATAATAATAAACATTCAACCAATTTTTGTTTCTCTTCGCAGTTAGTTTTTTAACCAGTGTTTTCCTCACCGTCTAGCTGTATCCACTTGCTCCAGTCGCTTCTGTCCCTTGTCTCCCTTTTTCCGTTTTTCGGGGGTCCGCCTCCCTCTTGGAATGTTGATCGGGTGTTTTCCAAAGGCACCTGCAAGACTTAAGGAATGTAAAATCTCACACGTGCGAGTTCCCTCTTTGTATATTGGAACCGTTAAAAAGGCGATGTGCGAGAGCAGGTGCCAGGTACAAGAAACCGTCACCGACTGTAACACGAGTTTTTTTTTTTTTTTTTTTTTTTTTGGGGGGGGGGGGCGTCTGATCCCTATTTGTGGCCGGCCCACGATGATTTGGGTGTCGAACACTTCTTTTTTTCCAGACGTCACAAATGTGTTACAGCAAGGGTAAATTTTCACGAATGATCCTGTTCGGATAGATAAGAAAGTGAACTGGATGTATTAGTCTGAAGTGTGTAGGTCTTGAATCAGGAGAGGTGTGGTAGGGTTTCATGGTGCGAGGGCCGTATTGGACTAGATGCAGTCCCAAGACAGCATGGAGGTATAAAGTAACGATGAGATCGGTTAGGGAAATGAAATGTTCTCGTTTTTCAATCTTTCTAGTGGTTGTCTCAACGAGGTATCTCGTCATTAGCCGAACTGACCAGATCTTTATGGACGAGGTATCTCGTCATTAGCCAAACTGACCAGATCTTTATGGACGAGGTATCTCGTCATTAGCCAAACTGACCAGATCTTTATGGACGAGGTATCTCGTCATTAGCCAAACTGACTAGATCTTTATGGACGAGGTATCTCGTCATTAGCCAAACTGACCAGATCTTTATGGACGAGGTATCTCGTCATTAGCCAAACTGACCAGATCTTTATGGACGAGGTATCTCGTCATTAGCCAAACTGACCAGATCTTTATGGACGAGGTATCTCGTCATTAGCCAAACTGACCAGATCTTTATGGACGAGGTATCTCGTCATTAGCCAAACTGACCAGATCTTTATGGACGAGGTATCTCGTCATTAGCCAAACTGACTAGATCTTTATGGACGAGGTATCTCGTCATTAGCCAAACTGACCAGATCTTTATGGACGAGGTATCTCGTCATTAGCCAAACTGACCAGATCTTTATGGACGAGGTATCTCGTCATTAGCCAAACTGACCAGATCTTTATGGACGAGGTATCTCGTCATTAGCCAAACTGACCAGATCTTTATGGACGAGGTATCTCGTCATTAGCCAAACTGACCAGATCTTTATGGACGAGGTATCTCGTCATTAGCCAAACTGACTAGATCTTTATGGACGAGGTATCTCGTCATTAGCCAAACTGACCAGATCTTTATGGACGAGGTATCTCGTCATTAGCCAAACTGACCAGATCTTTATGGACGAGGTATCTCGTCATTAGCCAAACTGACCAGATCTTTATGGACGAGGTATCTCGTCATTAGCCAAACTGACCAGATCTTTATGGACGAGGTATCTCGTCATTAGCCAAACTGACCAGATCTTTATGGACGAGGTATCTCGTCATTAGCCAAACTGACCAGATCTTTATGGACGAGGTATCTCGTCATTAGCCAAACTGACCAGATCTTTATGGACGAGGTATCTCGTCATTAGCCAAACTGACCAGATCTTTATGGACGAGGTATCTCGTCATTAGCCAAACTGACCAGATCTTTATGGACGAGGTATCTCGTCATTAGCCAAACTGACCAGATCTTTATGGACGAGGTATCTCGTCATTAGCCAAACTGACCAGATCTTTATGGACGATGTATCTCGTCATTAGCCAAACTGACCAGATCTTTATGGACGAGGTATCTCGTCATTAGCCAAACTGACCAGATCTTTATGGACGAGGTATCTCGTCATTAGCCAAACTGACCAGATCTTTATGGACGAGGTATCTCGTCATTAGCCAAACTGACCAGATCTTTATGGACGAGGTATCTCGTCATTAGCCAAACTGACCAGATCTTTATGGACGAGGTATCTCGTCATTAGCCAAACTGACCAGATCTTTATGGACGAGGTATCTCGTCATTAGCCAAACTGACCAGATCTTTATGGACGAGGTATCTCGTCATTAGCCAAACTGACCAGATCTTTATGGACGAGGTATCTCGTCATTAGCCAAACTGACCAGATCTTTATGGACGAGGTATCTCGTCATTAGCCAAACTGACCAGATCTTTATGGACGAGGTATCTCGTCATTAGCCAAACTGACCAGATCTTTATGGACGAGGTATCTCGTCATTAGCCAAACTGACCAGATCTTTATGGACGAGGTATCTCGTCATTAGCCAAACTGACCAGATCTTTATGGACGAGGTATCTCGTCATTAGCCAAACTGACCAGATCTTTATGGACGAGGTATCTCGTCATTAGCCAAACTGACCAGATCTTTATGGACGAGGTATCTCGTCATTAGCCAAACTGACCAGATCTTTATGGACGAGGTATCTCGTCATTAGCCAAACTGACCAGATCTTTATGGACGAGGTATCTCGTCATTAGCCAAACTGACCAGATCTTTATGGACGAGGTATCTCGTCATTAGCCAAACTGACCAGATCTTTATGGACGAGGTATCTCGTCATTAGCCAAACTGACCAGATCTTTATGGACGAGGTATCTCGTCATTAGCCAAACTGACCAGATCTTTATGGACGAGGTATCTCGTCATTAGCCAAACTGACCAGATCTTTATGGACGAGGTATCTCGTCATTAGCCAAACTGACCAGATCTTTATGGACGAGGTATCTCGTCATTAGCCAAACTGACCAGATCTTTATGGACGAGGTATCTCGTCATTAGCCAAACTGACCAGATCTTTATGGACGAGGTATCTCGTCATTAGCCAAACTGACCAGATCTTTATGGACGAGGTATCTCGTCATTAGCCAAACTGACCAGATCTTTATGGACGAGGTATCTCGTCATTAGCCAAACTGACCAGATCTTTATGGACGAGGTATCTAGTCATTAGCCAAACTGACTAGATCTGGATGGACGAAATATTTCGTCATTGGAAGAAAAACAACTAGATCATTGTCATAAAAAAAATCGGTTATACCTTGATGACGTGAAGTATTAATAAAATTGGCCAAATTTTGATCAACTTGATGTCACGTCGAAATCACTTGGGGGGGGGGGGGTTAAAAAAAAGTGTATTATGCTGGTAAAAAGAACAAAACTTTTGAAAGTTTGAATCATGAATAAAAAAGCAGCCTTGTACGGAATAAACGATGCTTTTAGCAAATGGAAACGGCCGTTAAAAACTGTATAAATGCTCGCCTGTCATGATGTCTGGAAAACGTACCTAGGTCGTTTGAAAACGTCGCGTGTCATCTCATTTATCTTATTTTCCGCTTCCCAACTTTCCATTGTGACGAACCAAAGAAAACGCTCATCATCAACTATGAGAAGAAAAAGACGAGGAAAAAATGGTCCGCCTTGCCACCCATTTCACTCCTTGAAGACGGATGAGGAGAAGAGAGAGAGAAAGGTTTAAGTAAATATTCTGCTTGCTATCAGTGCTGAAATAAGCCCACGAGAACTGTCGTGTAAGACGAAAGAAGTGATTTTCGAAAGCGTCAGGTTTTGTTTGTAGAAGCCTGTGCCAAAATGTCGACTAGAGAGACGTGCTTTAATATAGAGAAATGTTCCTTTTTGGCGAAATTTGCTTTGCCGCCAAATGAAGTATCCCCTTACGAAAAATGTCTATAGAATTATTTAAACATTTCTATAGAACTTTCTAAATAAATCGAAAAACTTTAATAGAACTCAATATGTGTGAAAATTTCTATAGAATGTGGTCTACAGAACCCTATGGAATGTGGCCTATAGAATTTTATGGAATCCTATAGAACGTGGTCTATAGAATCCAATGGGATGTCGTCGTTAGAATGAATGCTACATTGTCTATAGAATCCAATGGAAGGTCGTCTTTAGAATCCAATGGGATGTCTTCTATAGAATCCAATGGCATGTCGTCTAAAGAATCCAATGGGATGTCGTCTATAGAATCCATTAGGTTGGCGTCTATGGAATCCAATAGGATGTCGTCTATAGAATCCTATATTATTACGGCCCGTTTTTATAAAAGCTCTGTAAAGTAATATTTATAAAAATCTCTAAAACCCCGATAGATATTCATTTATTTAATTCGCATTACTTTTCTATAGAACTCCTATCCTATAGATAGGATAGAAATCTTGAATAGTTTAGAAGCGAAATTTCGTCTATAGAATTCTATGGAACTCTATAAACGATTTTTGAAAGGGGTGATAGTTCAGACAATCCTATGCTATGGTTGATTCGGTCGTTTTGACCTTATTGTCCAGAGTATTCTAAAGTAATAAAACAAACACATATGTACCAATGATCACCTTACGCCATAATACCCATCCAACCATAAAGCTAGTGGTATCTAATAAAGGTGAAATGGCCATATACATCTATTGGTCACGAAAAGGCATTTATATTACGATGAAAAATTATTAAATCTCACGCGAACTTTTCGGGAAAATGGGGACGCATTAGCAGAGGATAAATGGAGTTAATTTTAAAACACACGCTGCTGTTTAAATCTCCTAACTTTCCTTTTCTGAACAAATTGCATTTAACATTATAAACTTTGCTACTTTTCCATTAAGTAAAAGTTACTAGAAGGAGCGTCCTCGGTTTAAATGCCCATTAAGTTGCACTCTCCAGAGATTAAGCGCTAATTGTATCAATTTATGCTTTCTCGGATGAGGCAAATTGCAGCAATGTTGTGTGGTCTTGTACTGTTCACTTACTGAACCATGACTTTAAGATGGAGTACCGTTAGTTTAATAACACGAAGAAGTGAAAGCATTTGAAGCTAAATGTCATTATTTACAATCAACGAAAAGTTGCTGTCCTTTTCAGGATAATGTGTTTTTAAAACAAAACAATCAAAGAATAGTTGGTGTTCTTTTTCATGACAGTGTGGCTGTAAAAACATGTTCACTTACTGAACCATGACTTTAAGATGGAGTACAGTTAGTTTAATAACACGAAGAAGTGAAAGTATTTGAAGCTAAATGTCATTATTTACAATCAACGAAAAGTTGCTGTCCTTTTCAGGATCATATGTTTTTAAAACAAAACAATCAAAGAATAGTTGGTGTTCTTTTTCATGACAGTGTGGCTGTAAAAACATGTTCACTTACTGAACCATGACTTTAAGATGGAGTACTGTTAGTTTAATAACACGAAGAAGTGAAAGCATTTGAAGCTAAATGTCATTATTTACAATCAACGAAAAGTTGCTGTCCTTTTCAGGATCATATGTTTTTAAAACAAAACAATCAAAGAATAGTTGGTGTTCTTTTTCATGACAGTGTGGCTGTAAAAACCAGAACCAAACAACAATCAAAGAAAGTTGGTGTCCTTTCAGGACGGTGAGCCATAAAAACCAAAACAACATATCATCAACGAAAAGTTGGTACATTTTTCATTTTGAATAAGGTAGATATGTAGTTAATTAGCGTCGTACTGGAGCCTGGAGCAACACAGTGGGCTATTGGCCCGGAAAAAGGAAAGATCCGAGGACAACGCCTCGTCGATTTGAACCATGCTCAGATGACGAGAACAACCGAATCCACTCCAAACCACGCCAATGTGAGGACTTTTGAGGTCACGACAGATTTAGTGTGCACCAGCCCTCTTGAACACGACGATCTTAGGGTGTCTTTTGGTGGGACACATGTTGATCCATTTCACTTGGCTATGGGATTGCAAACTTCATAAGTGGTCATACATTGCACGTTTAACTGTAACTGAAGTTCCCATAACGAAGTATTCCACCATGCAATCTGTAGTTTCCCGACTCTTCATCGACTGTGAACTGGCTTCACAAATGTACGAAGGGCAATTCCATTAACGGCTCTTATATTAAAATTTACACAAATTTTAATAATTTCAACTTAATCCATATGTATAAAACACTAACGTACGTACGTGGACCCGAAATCGACATTATTTGTGTATCGTCGAATGGCCACAATCAGCTTAAATAAAATAACCTCGATGTTTTGAATTCTTGCTGTTTTCAAACAGCCGAGGTCAATATCTATGCAAAATGCTATTTCAGTTTAAAAATGCACGAAAAAGAACTCACCACGCGAATGAAGCAGTTGAGCAGTCGTTTGAACGGAGAGCCACAAGAAATGCTCAAGGTAGAGATCGCCGATCGAATGAAACGGCTGAGCAATGTTATGAACGGAGAGCTCGTCGAAGGCTTACTTACCAACATGTTTCCAGCGAAAATCTTTCAGACGTTCAAGAACACAACTGCGGGAATTTGCCAGAATTGTGCACTTTTTGCCATGCCCTTTATTGGAAATATGAACTCAATTCAAGTAAGAAATTTTCACGTTGGGTTAGCGTGGAAGTTTGGAGAGTGGGGTGCCAGCTCAGGTGTTGCTTCGTCATCTGACGTGGTTCAAAATTACGAAGTGTTGTCCTCGGTTCTTTCCCTTAAGGGACTGATCCCGGACCGTCGTCATTAGCCCGTTGTGTTGCTCTAGAACGACGTTAACTAAAATTACCAAATTACCAAATTACCAAGTAAGAAATTTACGAAGTGTTCTAACGGTGGAATTATTATGAAATTGGAATAAACCGTTTCAAATGCATAAAAGAGAGGTAATAGCAAGCGTGAAACTCTTCACATGTTTCAAGAGAGAAGGGCAGAGAATCTAAATGTAGCACTTGATATGTCTGTAATTACCATTTCAACGATTGAACATCTGAGAGACTTGGCTGATTTTTGCAGTTTTGAGTTGTAGTGTATTGGTAAATATAAAATGTTTCTAAGGTCTGAAACCATTTTTATCAAAAACTGTGCATTAATTGAAAGATTTACCATGAAAATATTTATCTGTAGCCATTTACTAATAGCTTACCTATACATAGAATAAAACATGATTTAGCCTTTTTTCAAGAATGAGCAAATGTCTTGAATATTCGTGTTTTATTCAGTTTTGATAGCTATTACATACCACCGAGCGCTAGCCGGAGCAGACCGGATAGTTTATAAATATTTTGAACGGTTCATTATTATTTTATTATATTTTTGTAATTATATTAAAAAAAATTGTATTTCAATTATTAACTTATTGTGATGCTTATACTGCAGTTTTTTTATTTGTATCAATTGATTTTTATTTTTACTAGATAGAATCCTCCTTATGACATATAGAATCAGATTATTTTGTCAATATCTTTCTTGTTGTGGTGGAATTTTTTTAACGTTTTTAGAACCTGCTGAACACAGAAGTGTTAGTTTCTAAAACAAATGTATGTTTATTTGATATTTATGAAGGCTTTGTAAGGGTTGAATAGAATTAAAAATAGAAAGTCATGAGAGAAATAAGATTGGCTGGACAGGTCGGTTTATTTTCTGACATTCTAAACGTAATAAAATTTTGCATATTTTTGTTCTAATATGTCTACTAGTTGCAATAGTTTCCTAAATTAGTGGCTACTTGTTTTAGTTTGATGTAGCTGTAGTAGACTGGATAAACATGTTAAAGGTCCGAAAAAAAGGAATGTTTTTAAGAATGTTGCAGAACACCATATTTTTCTTCTCTCCTCCCCAATCGCAACGAGGAATTGTTTGTCAGCCGTTTCCCACGACGCAAGTTCGTGCTTTCTTTTACGCATGCCGCGTTTAAAAGTGCTAGCGTCTGTTCCTTTTAAAAGTGAGAACGTCATTGATGTTTTAGAAGAGAGAGAGAGAGAGAGAGAGAGAGAGAGAGAGTACAGTCGTTATGCTGTCCGTGTTGGAGTTGCGTACTGTTTTGTTTCTTGTCTTTAAATACATGTTTTTCTCGTTTTCAGATTTGATTTATATATAGTTGGCTCGATAAGTTTGGTTTAAGATGTTTTCATTTATTCGATAAACGATAAATTTGTAAATCATCTGACAACCCTAAAGTATACTGGTCACCAGTCTCGAAAGTTTCACATCTTGACAAATTGAATCTTTCCATTACTAATTTTCTTTCAACCAAAATGGAAGTGGCTATCATTAAGTAGGCAGACCCATAGTATTGTCTGGCAATCTCGGGACGCTAGTGGGGTTAGCTGCCTTTAAATTTTATGTCGCAGGGGACATATTTGGCCAAGCTGCGCCAAACACAAAAAAACATCGAGTAAAAAATGTCGTTAAGAAGGAGAAAAGAGGGTTTAGGTAATAGAGTAGTGTGACGAATGTAGAAAAAGAACGCTTGGGTTTACTATTACTTTACTACGACTTCCTTATTTACTAATGAGTAAACCCCACGAGAAAAGAATATCGTTGTTATCGTCACCAATAACCCGTTGCGTGTCTCCAATAACCCGTTGCGTGTCTCCAATAACCCGTTGCGTGTCTCCAGTGTGACTTTAATAACCAACTACCTACCTATCTTGTACATATTCCTTATTGAGTAATCGGAAGTAAAATTATCATCGTCCTGTGGGCTTCGGTAGCCCGGTTGGAGAGTAACGGATTAGCAACCGTAGGTTTGCGAGTTCAAATCCAACTCAAGACCGTCGTGTACAAATGGTGCACGTTCAATCTGTCGTGATCTCAAATGTCCTCACGTTGGTGTGGATGTTTGGAGAGTGGGGTGCCAGCTCAGGTTTGACCTCGTTATCTGACCGTGATTCAAAATGACGCGGTGTTACCCTTGGCGATTGATCCCGGACCGTCGCTATAAGCCCGTTGTGTTGCTCCATTGTGACGTTAGTTCCTACCATCATCCCGTGGCTTTTAATTTGTTTACACTGAAATCTCTTCTCGCGCACTAAACGGCTTTAATCGTCTCAAATTTCTGACAGGAACACTGAATTGAGATTTGTATATCTACTATAATAAAAGGAAGTGCTGTGTATTGACGAATCTATGGCACTTAAAATAATGAAATTTAGCACAAAAGAGTCAGAATTACAAAAAAAATTTCTATCGCGTCCGAATTTTCAAATTTAATCAGAACATTTAAAAATTAATTTGTTGGAGTTTAATTATTAATGTTTTCCTTTGAATGGCAACATTATAAAGAGATCACAGATTCCAAAATTATTTTTTCCGTTTCATTTTCCGAGGAACGATTTCAGCGGAAGAACAAAACAAAAAACAGTCTTAACCGGAGTTATGTAGTTCTTTTTTCTATCTCCTAGATCGTTACAGATAGAGTAAAAATGTCAACAGATTTGAAATCTGCGGAAAATTTTACAGTAGTTCGATACCTAAAAATATGATTTTCTTTAAATAACTAATTTTTAAATTGTAACTTTTATATTTTTTCCTTTACGAATTTGGCTTTTTGCGATCGAGACATCACATATTCATTTTCTGCGCACAAACGATTCAAGCGAAGGGAAGCGAAACAAATAAAACCGTTTTTGACTGGCATTGTTTAGTTCTTTTTTGGAAAGTTGGGATCGTTTAAGATAGATTAAAAATTTCAACGTATTTGAAATCTATGGAAAATTTTACACCAGATAGATACCTTACATTTGATTTTCTTTAAATAAATAATTTTCAATTGTAACTTTTTTATTTTTGCAATACGAATATGGGCGCATTAGACAATGACGTCACGACTTATACGTCATTTGGAATCGTCTTCGCGATTGTAACCTCACGAAAAGAACTGTCACGATCAAGGATAATTTTACAGAAGATCGATACCTTATACATTTGATTATCTTTTAATAAATAATTTTTCAATTGAATATTTATATTTTCGCAAGAGATTGCGACATCACGCCGATTGGATCTCTTAGCAATTCGAATTTGGCCGCATTTGACAATGACGAGGCCATCACGGTGTTGCCATAGATATTAGTTTTTCGAAGCAAACCATGTGGCAATCGGTAACAATCACTGGGTGTTAGCGAGCAGTGGTCACACCTGACCCCACGAAAAGAACTGTCACGGGCAAGTTAAGAAAGCAACCCATCTGCATTACGGTTATTGCTGTTTTTATGACAACTTCGGCAAGCGTAAAGTTTAATTTTTCATTTTGAATATTCTAGAAAGTTCTTTCAAAATCCGTTAAATTTTCGTTTGATTTCATTGGTTCATTTGAAATAATTCTTTCTTTGGCGACTTTAGAAGTGCGCCAAAAAAAAGCGCCAAGGCCGTTGCCACCGCTAAAGCGTAGAACTCGGCACTTTTAATTCATGACATTTATTTTCCATTATTTGCTGCGAATCGAGAAATGCCGTCTGTTGCCAATCCGTCCGCCTAAATTCCTTTGCCGTAAAGTGATGCCACTGCCATCTTAAATCATAGAAGATAACGTACCTCATTTTTCATCGTACTTTAACGAGCTCACCTCTGAAGGATTTACGGATAGTTTATTAGAGTTAAACGTTTATTCAGCAAAGTAACGTGGCTCCGCGCCAGCAAATTGGGCAAAATAAAATGGCTGGCTTAAGCAAATTTCATCTTCGTGATTAATTATTGCCTCGTGGATTTCTCATCTTTTTTTTTTGTGCATCTCTTCCACACGACAGCCTTCCGCGACGCTTTTTCACACATGTTATGATTGAAAGAGAACGTTTTTCGATTAATCGATAATTGGTTTGTGTTGTTTTTTTGCCTCTTTTCCAGATGGGGAAGATGATCGATGTTTTTCAGTGATGCTGCGTGGTGCTTCAACTTGTTTGAATAATTGGTAGAGGTGAACTGTTTGGGTTTTTTGCGTAATAATAAAATGCTGGTGAAGTCCGGATTTTCACTTTTTTTTATTTTAAAAATTGTGCTAGTGAAGACATTAGTAGTGGATGTAAAAAAGTAAGGTTTGGTAAATCTTGCAAACAAATCGTATTATAAATAGTAACTGAATATACGAAACTCATCAATTCCCGAATTTTGTTGTGTCAATGCCATAGCCCTGAATATTGGTGGGATATTGGCGACGATTCGAGGTCAAACCCGAAAGGAAACATCCGAGGACAAGCAATTTCGAACCACGGGTTAACGTATACAGAGGTAATGGGGAAGAATTACTCAACACAACCTCGTGCTACATTACCATAGCTCACTCTACTTTTATCTTTCCTAATGGTCAATACATAACTTGCTTCAAATCCTTCCTCAAAAATGGTTCTGTTCAAGATTTGTTCCAGTAAATATGAATTTTAAATTGCTATTTTTTAAAATTTCAGTAATGAACCTCAGCACTTCCGCCCAGCTGTCCTACCTGTTGCCCGAGGACTTCAAGCCCCCTCCCTCCGTCTCCACCACCCCCGTCGAGTACTTCCCCTACTTTAAGGGACGCTACTTAGCGGTGGCTGCCTCCCTCAACGGTGGCAACGTCCTGGCTGCCTTTGTCAAGATGCTGCAGCAGTGGACGCACGAGCTAGGTGAGTCACCACCACCACCACATTACTCGGTGAAAGAGTTCGACAACTTTCGTCTCAAACTATGCCAAATTTCTTCCTATCGGCAACGTATGGTGCTTCAATATTTTCTACATTTTATATTACACTGTCAAAATGAGCTTATAATTTAAATTTTTTTTACCTTAAAATTAAAAATTAGTCTGAAAATAATTGCACTATTAAAACTCTATCAGTTAATGAGTTACTGATATATGACGGCGGACACAAAATTGAAGTCAGTGTACCATAGCCACGATAGCTACTCTATTGATGAGCGAACAATGAACGCTAGTCTTCAGGATAATAGCTGACGTCTGTTAAAAACCTGAAGGTCCCTTTTCCCACGGTAAAGGATGTTGTGACCATCGATAGAAGGGTTGGTGACCTGTCAACGTACGATTGACAAATGGACCCACGGCTTTTCCTTGCAAAGGGGTCCCAGCGTTTGTGGATGACCGACAAAGAAGTCTAAAAGCGTCATTACGTCGCGAAGAGGCTTCGGAAAACGCCAAAGGAAGGCGACTCTTTTTTGATCTGGTGGCTACCAAGGTTTCTTCGAGGGAGAGAGGTTCTGCAACGGGAGATGACCGCAGAGCATTGCTGGGAAAACAAAGATTGTTTTCTGGATCCCATCCTGGAATATTTTTATGGTAGAACCTCTACCAGCGTTCGCATGTTGAACGAACTTCTCGGATATCCCACCCTGGGATGAGCTTAAAGGTGCTTTTGACAAACGTCTGTTGAACATCGTTGCATACAAAGAGCAAAATTGTGAACGGTTCATTTTGCTAAAGGTAAATAAACTTATTTAGTCTGAGTTTCCAAATGCTACACTACATAGATGCACATTGCTGCGCCTACAACTCGAAAGTTGTGGGTGTTAGTGACTTTACTTGCTGAGACACGACGGCTCCCGATGTAAAAAAGATGTCACAAAGATCAACTCTAAACCGACCACGCGCCGAAAACCCCTTTCAGTTCGAAGTCTTCTCTCGTCTTTTCAGCGGACACCGAGGGATAGTTGATTAGAGTGCCACCGAGTACTCCTTACAATGATCTGGATGTTGAAGATTTTTCAGATAGAAACGTTGAGAGGTTTACGACCGCGGTCAGTGGAAGTTCACGCAGTGTTGACTCCTGAACCCAAGCAGTTGCCATGAACGGTACACTTCAACGGCACAACACGAATCTTTGGAACTTGAACGTTTCTTTCTGAGGAATAGGAAGCCTCTTTGGAATCTTGAATGTTTCCTTCACATAAAAGATTATCCGTCTGATGAATATGAAGCCTCTTTGAAACTTGAATGTTTCCTTCACAGGAAAGATTATCCTTCTGAGGAATGGAAGCCTCTTTGAAACTAATGTTTCCTTCATATAATATTGTCCCTTTGAGGAATTGGGTGCTTCTTTGAATCTCGAGTGTTTTCTTTGCTGAAAAGATTACTCCACCATGAAATAGGAACCCTCTTCTAAAATTGAATGTTTCCTTCACTTGGAAAAAGTATTGCATTCTTAGGGATAGCAAGCCTCTTTAAAACATGTGTAGTTTTTATTGCCTTTGTTCTGTCTCATACAAATAAAAACCACATATTTCTTTTTAGGTTTAGGGGTTCCAGAGGGCAAGATCTGGGAACGCATCACCGCTTTGGCGCAAGACGACATTTCCGCCGACACCGATATGGACATCTCGCCCACACTCTACGGCGAACGACACCTGTTTGGGGAACAGAGGGCCGTCGTCCGGAACATTGACCCCCACTGCCTGGGCCTGGGCAAAGTGTCCCGGAGTCTCTTCAGGGGACTCATCTCCAACCTCAGGTCCATGATGCCGAGGGAGGTGCTGCTGGAGGCCGGAATAGAGCGGATCATGGGAAGTGGCACCGCCCTCACCAAGAACCCGGTGCTCCAGAAAGAACTGGAGACCCAATACGATTTTCCGGTTGTGTACGGCACAGGAAGTGACGCTGCGGTAGGCGTGGCAATGGCTGTCTTGCCATATCTGTGACGCGTGAACGATAGAGACCGATGAAAAGATTTCGTGTCTCAGGCAATGTGGTCTGGATGGTGTTTAAGAGCTTCGGTGCATTCCTTTGTAATGTTAGCAGTGTGGACGGGATTCTGTGTGGTTGCTGAAGGTTAGAGTGAGTTTGCGGTCATTCTACTTTGTTACCGATTTTGGATACTGTTTTGTGAATGTCTTGGAGAATGTAGTTAGTACCATTCTATTCCTGTTGGGATTGGTTGCTAAAACATTTTCAGGAGTAGGGACACGGAAGTGAACTTACTCTAAAATTTCTCCGATCTGGGTATATACTATATAAACACTATAGAACTACAAAATTATGTGAAACAAAGTAATTGGTTTGTTAATTCTGCAAGTAACACCAAGATAAAATAGCGTACTCAACTCATCTGAAATACTCGTTTTACTATCGAGACTGTCTAAGCAATGTTTCCATCTTGTAATGGGGATCAGCGGACAGGTCATAAGTTGTAAAATCTGGGTACACACCATAGGTAACCGAAGAAGCAGAAGTCAATAGTTCCACACTGCTGATAGACTAAAAGGAATGTCAATCAGGGATGAAGTTGTGTTGAGGAATTGTAATGGTGGAAGAGCTTGCAAAAACACTTGAGCTTGATGGCATTATTGAAATTATTACCGTTGTTCCAACAGTAAAACCGTATTCAAGTAAAAAGTGTCTTGACAACGATGTAAAAAAGCTGCCACTTAATATTTCTTACAACCACACAAAATATACAGTAACGAAAATGTTCTCGTTAAAAATTTGCTGCTTTTAAAACAAGAATTTGCTATGCTGCTGCAAAAAACTTGAATGAAGTTTACTTTCAGTTGAGCATATTCTAGCCAGGCATCTTTGGCATCTCAGTTATATCTAGAATTGGGAGCGCCAATCTTCGCCAATGTGGCAATCTATCTGGTATGTAATTACATCAGTTGGGTTGCTGATATTTCGAATTGTCGAGGAGAGAATGCCGCCGAGCGGGCAAAATTGTCGCCAACGAGACCACCTTAATCTTTTTTTACCAATATTAAACAAATTACTATTTTGTTAAGAATTATAAAGGATGAATCATATTTTAGCAAGTTCTGCTTTGAAATGAGTATTAAAAAATGTAAAATGAATTATTTTTGTGGCTTTTAAGTCAGCTCTAAATAATTTTTTACTTTGAATTTATGATTTATTTGATGATAAGAACTGCACCAGATAAGGTCCATTATAGAAATATAGGGATATTTGCGGATGACAAAGTATGTAGCTTTTGAAGTGATATTTCTCTGCCCGTTTCAAGTCTTTTTTGATGATTAAATAGTTAAGCAACTGAATAAAATCGTTACAATTGGAAACAGTGTCAAATTATTTCCAATGGTTCAATCGTAAAATTGAAAACTATTGATAAAAATTATGTTTATTCTACTTAACACATTTAATTCTTCGCCTTAGTAGACTAAAAGAAGGGTTAGCCCATTAAAACCCTTTAAAAAACGGGTTAACCCATTTAACCGTTTCTGGGTGATGGGACACTTAACTATCCTAAACTGAAATTCCTGATTTTGAGTTCATTCTATAAATTACTGAAATCACTGACTTATGAGGCGAATTGAAATAAATGAACATTATTAATTATATTTTTCGTTCAAAATTATGTCGCGATTTCATTTATAATTATAAATAAAAATAGAAATTCAAATAAATAAAGCTAGTAGTCTTCGATTCAATTTATTATGCTGATTTATGGTTGATTAGGATCAGTACTAATAGTGATTGATTGAATGCTAACAGTAGAACTTTTGTAGATAAAACTCGATAGAGAAATAGGAATTTAATAATAATTTGTTGTCTAAGCGATTCAGCAGATAAATGTATCCTTTCCTAAAATATGAGTACAGTGAATCATATTAGTTCTAAGATGCTAGGAAGCTCATGTAACGAAATTAGAAATTTCTTATTTGTGTAGTAGATAAAGCAGTTTTTGCGTGGCCTTTTTTGGTGCAGTTCTCATGTGTTATGTGTTGAAAAAAAATGTGCTGTCTTGTTGATATAAAATAATAAAAATGTACTGAACATAAAAGGCAGTTTTATTTACCTTTATTCTCTGCAAAAAACTTGCGATGAACTTAGCCATCAAAGTATATATAACGATACAATTAACCTCAACCATGAAGCACATTCTGATAGATAGAAGTTGCAACTGTCTTACCACGAATTAATGCAGTGGTGTGTGCTTGAAGTGTGCTTAAAGCTCACCCTACTTCAAATTTATAACTGGTGGATGAGATTTTGAATACACGCTATTTTAAAAAAGTCAGACTCGCTGCAATCAGCATGCACTTCGATTGGTGGTTCAAGATGACAATGCGATGCATATAACTTTCAACTGTCCGAAGCACTGACAACAAACACAGCTTATACCTCAATCACAGCTTTACTCTTCGTTGCTTCTTAGTCCTTGGTAACTCAGTGATTATTTAATTCGGCCTGCAAACATGGATGCTAAAGGCCACAGAGGACAGCCAAACGGTCGCAGTTATCCATTGCACGAAAACGCATACGGCTTTCCAGTTTCAAGCAATTATCAGTCAACTAGTGGTGACATCTATCGAATTAATGCACTCTTAAATTCAAAAGGGGATGTGATGAACCTCTTGCTAGTTACAAAAATTAGCTTTGTAGTATGCCTCAGATAATCCATCCTTGAAGCTAGTGACTAGGGATTGCAATCCGGCACTATTTTCAATCTGGCCGAATTGACTCTAATCCGGCTGGATCCGATCGGATTGATACTTCGTTAATAAGTCTATCTAACCAGTATGTATTTTTCGAAAATCGGCTGAGTGAAATTACGTAGAAAGGATATTATTCCAAATTGACGAACAAAACGTTTATTTTAGCATTAGAAAATCAACTTTATTAATACTTATCCATAGGTAGGAAATCAGTCACCAACAATTAATTATAGTAACTATTAGTACTGCTAGTAATAAGTATTAAACGATTGATGTTGATAAGACTTACTAGTTTCCACACCAAAAAACATCGGTTTGTTTTATACCTAGTACTTTTCTATTTATCTAAAATTAAGTAGTCTCTATCTCTAATGTCGTTGAGCAAATGACATATAAATTGTACCAAACCTTGTCTCATACTAACATAAAAATCTAATCTGTGGCAGTTTTGGGTCAACATAACAAACAAGGGAACTTTTAATTCTTCTTAATTGCTCAAATCGAAGTTGTATAGAAAATCGATTAAGTCACAATCGATAGCTTAATAAACGATTTTGGGAGTTTAAACTTGTGTTTGAATAATCGATTATTTAATTAAAAAAAATTTGGGTTTATCGTATCCGGTCCGGATACGATAGATGTAGGTAGCCAAATGAAGCCGGATCGGATTGCAATCCCTACTGTAAAGTACTACCAAGTAATACAATAATCAAATACATACAAGTAATCCTACCAAGTAATACACACTTTCATACCTACAATTCTTTATTTTACCTATTATTTACCATCGTGGACTTAACATGTTTTCAGAAATATCTGGAATACCTGACCTCTCTCGGCTCCGACGGCGCACGCACACACACACACACTAGCGCGTCTTTCTAGTAATGGCTCTTCGTTACGTGGACGATTCTATTTAGGACCGTGGGGAGGACAGGCGCCCCAATCCCATGATAGTACTTTACGCAAGTCCAACTTGATCGGCTAATCGGATCACATGACCTAGATACGTATGTCATCAAGGTTTATAGTTGTTGGCGATTTATCTCTTCCTTTCTGCTTTCTTCTTTTCTTTTCAGATCCATGGCTATGGGTGGGTAGAGGTGGGAGCCGAAAATTGTATCCTTTTATCATATAAGTTAATAATTATATAAGTTAGTGTTTTATGTATGCTTTTTGTTACATCAGAATGGTCCTAAGCCAGCGGTGGATACGACACCATCATCCTAAAGCAAAGGGGACGGCAGAGGGGCCGAAAAATATCAGCTGGTAGTGAGTTCAGGAGTGGTTCTTAGATTATTTATGTAAAATCAACGGAAGCTTGGAAAAATATGAAAAGGGTATTAAAAATTAGGAAAAGTAAATTTGAATGAAAAGGAATTAAATTGGAATTTTTTAAAAATAATTTGGAGGATCTAAAAACTTTTCCGCCAGCTGGGTTCGAACTCGGGAAGTCATCCTCCGCTGCCGACGCTAATCTGAAGGTGGGTGACTTTAGCCATTAGGTCATCGTTGCTTCACGAAACGAAGCTCTTTAAAGTATAAGTACCCTTCCATCAATCATACATTCCATCAATCTGCTTCAAAAAATCATAGAAGACACACAAAAAAAGACTACCAGACAAGTAAATAATCATAGCTCACTGTAGATCAAATGATCAAAACAAATTACGAAAGAATCAAACTGAAGAATCGATTCACTTATCACGAGTTTAATATCTACCGACCTCCCTACGGTCCTAAATAGAATCGTCCACGTAACGAAGAGCCATTACTAAAAAGACGCGCTAGTCACGCACACACCTTCGCTCGCTAACTCTCTGATCGTGTTCTTGATGAGTAAAGGTCAACAAATGTCAATGTCATGTTGACTGTACTGCCCTCTATTGATGGAGGGAGACATTAATTACATCATTGCTACGCTCTCCCCTCTGGTTTTGTAACAGTCTCGATAAGGAACCAGGGAAAGTAGTTATCCCACCTGAAGGACAAAGATCAGTCTTGGTGACACCTCCTGAGGTCTTAAGCTTTGGAGGGCGACCACGTCTACGCAGCGGTAACAATGGCTTAGTAGATTTCCCTTAATACGCCGTCAGGGCTAACGTAGTATGAACACCAAGTGGTATCTGGGATTCTCTGGGTGAACTATCTCATAAGAATTTATAGATCGTTGAGTTTTATTACATACTGTCCATCTCTTCGAGGCATTAACTTTGCACTTCTATTTTGTTTTGCATTGCTTAGAGCGTGTTTGACGAAAGGCGTGGCCTCTCCCCTGGTTGAACGGTAGTCTCCTACTTTTCCATCAAAGAATTGAGCTTGATTCTCTGGTCTTTAGGCAAGTGTTGACCTTCTTCTTGGCATAGCAAACTGGGGTTAATGTAGATACCTTTCACATCATTCGAAAATGGTGCAAACTGCTTTCACAAAACAGAAATAAATTTTCAAGACATTTATTTTAATAATCAATCAATTTTAAATATTCAAGATGATTCCTGCATTTTAGAGGAAATCTGCTTCAAGCAGAGTCCTGTTTCCTATAGCTGTGGTTTGAAATTTTCGACATTCGAGTTCAATGGTCACACAGGTCGTTCTCACCTTAGTTTTCTGACCATCCGCAAGGAATATGATGGGATGAGATTTCTGTGTAAAGCCTTTCTTTGTAGTATCCGATACAGAATCTCTCCCGCAATGGAATGGCTCTCTCCGCTGTCTGCAATTGCTGTACCCCATATGTCATTGATCGGTATCCTCAGTACTGCAACTTGTTTCAGAGAAGATGAAAATGAATGCAGCTGGACACTATTAAAGTTAGCAGAGACTTTAGCTCTGATACAACTTCTATTTCGCACGGTTCTTAAATGAATTTCAAAAGGTTCTTTTACCTGTCAGAATAGAAAGACAATCTAGGCTTTACCATTTCTATCCTTTATTTGACATAAACACAACATCAAAGACAACACAAAGAAACACAGAATACTAATCATGGCGTCACATTTCTCACACAAGCAGTACTAACTGGAGCTTCAACATCTATCTCACGTCAGATTGCACGCAGCGCCCTCTGTTTAGCATTTGAGTTTCAACAAGCTCCAAATGTGCAGATTGGGCATTTGGACTTGATGTACTATGGAGTACCACAACTGGGGCTGGACGATATAGAAATTTCTTAAATCGATTTATCATCCATCTAATATTGCGATTTAGTGATAAATCGATTTAACCTTCAGAATATGGAACCTATTTTTTAATCGAGTGACAAAAATGGTCGTTATGCAGCCCCCTGTATTATATTGTATATACTTAGTTTTTCTCAAAAATATTTTGAAAGGTATGTTATCTATAAAAAAAATGCCCCCCCCCCCTTAACGCAATTTCTTATATCAATATTAATCATATTTTATGTCAATAAATCCATTTTTATTCTGATTTAAGTCTTGGAGTACATAATTTAATTTCAATTTTAAACAATAGATTGAAATAATAACTATCCTGCCTCAAATGAAAAATTCATTGAAGTAATTTTAGCACATTTATTTGTTGTACAATACTATGCAACTAAATGTTCCAATTGCACTTCTTATTTATTTCAGTTTTGATTTTTTTTTAAAATTTCTCCTTTTGCATTCTAAAAATTATTTAACCGTTTTAATAAATTTGATGAACTTGTTCTTTATGAAATAATATAAAAACAGCTTATTGCTATTATAAGCAACAATAGATGTCCATCTGCATGAACTTATTTTCAGATTTTTAACTTTTTGTTTCAATTGAAAACATTTCTCATGAATAAAATTCAACAAATAAAAAATATAGCTTATATTGTATACAAAACTGCATGTGAAAAAGAAAGGTATCACATAATAGGTTCTAGATCTAAAGAATAAAAACTTGTAAAAAAAAATTAAAACTGAGACTAAATAGATCTTTTATTTTGGGCCAGAAAAACCTGCATTTTTAGGCAGTAGGGAAATTGGATTTTTGCAAATCACAAATCACATCTCCACCAAGTCAATGAATCTTCATTTAAATCAACTTTTGGCATTGATAAATAGTTTTGAAGTTCACTTTCAACTTTTCTAGCTGGAATATGAATCGCATTCACTGCTTCCTTGTCATTGTCATAATCAGTTTTTTCACTTGCTATATTGTTGGACGTATTTACATTACATTGTGATAGCATGTGTGATTTTTTTTACCCCTTCTTTATCTTCCATGTAATTCAAACGAAATCTTGGATCACATACGTCTGCAAATTTTAAAATGTTCATCAAGTCAATGCATTTATAACTTTCCGCTAATGCAGAATTTTTTTTTAATATCTCATACGAATTGTTTGTCTGTATCCTTAGCTTGCAGATCTTTTAAAATTTTCCTTAATACAGGCAAAACAGCATGCTGTTGCATATTTGTCCCCTGACAGATTTTTTGTTACATCTTCCATTAACCTTGTTGACTACAAAATCTTCTAATGCAGATATTTCATTTTTATTCATTTCAAGATGTTTTTTTGTGGGATAATCCTGCATCACCTTGCAGAAGGGCAATTGATTTTGCAGAAATCTTTTGCACTATTTTAATGTGCTGCCCCAACGGGTGGGACAATATGAGCATATTTAGGACATTCTAGACCTCGATACATTGGATGAGTCATGTTGGGAGAAAATGTGCTGAAGTATAAAAAAAATTAAACTTTAGTTATTTTTGTTAACCTGTACTCTCATTAGACAATAATTCATACAAATAAAATATTTAATGAACTTAAAGTATTTTAGTGAATTTTTAAGTATTTCAATTAATTCCAAAACAATAGTAAATTAAAACTAAGTTACTAAAACATTGCACAAATATATGCAAAGCTTATTTTTTTTAGAAAGATTCACAAAAATATAAAAAAAAATTCGATGAATTTGGGTTTTAAAAATTGAACTTCGTGATTTTAAATAATTAAATACCACGAGAAAAAGGAATTAATCATTTTTCGTTGGAGGGACAGAGCCCAATGGAAGACCCATTTTTTCCATGTTACACATTCATGCATTTAAAAACTATCTTAAGCAGGGGGTTCACCCCTATGGTGAAAAAAAAAAGTTTCAATCTGAAAAACGACAGAACTTTATTTTTCGATTTTTAACTTTTCTTATTTGTTACATATCTATATTGTTTTATGTTGATATGCTAAAAAACTGTCTTGCATGTGAGATTCTGACAAAAATTTCTTAGTAATTAATTAAGTAAAGTTAGTAGTTCTTAGTATTTAATTAAGTAAAATAAAAAATGAAAACTCCATTAAAAAAAAGCAAAAACAACAAAATTCAAAATGCACTAAAAATAGTGCATTATTTTTAGTGTACATAAAATGCACTTTTTCGTCATGCTGATTAGCAAAGTTCGTAACTCCAGTGTTAAAGTTTTATCAAAAGTATTTAAAGTAACTCTATTGTTAAAGTAAGCAGTTACGAGTTTTGCTAATTAGCATGACGATATATCACCTCGTCCAGCGACAAAATCGGGTTCCCGATGTATGACTCTAATTTGAAGTATTTTTAATTAATTACAAAATAACAATAAACTAAAACTAATATATTCAAATATT
Source organism: Metellina segmentata (assembly GCA_947359465.1). Taxonomy (NCBI): domain Eukaryota; kingdom Metazoa; phylum Arthropoda; class Arachnida; order Araneae; family Tetragnathidae; genus Metellina; species Metellina segmentata. The sequence goes on along the minus strand of OX375874.1, from coordinate 4,765,389 downwards.
ACGCAAACATGTAAAAATTAATTTTTCATCAAAAGGATGCATAAAAATATTCACTGAAATTCAATTAATTTGGATTTTAAATATAAAAGTTTTTTTTTTTCCAATCAGAAATACTGTATTAATTTTAGGAAAATATTCCATATGGCTCAAAGGACAAAATAATAAAAGCACGTGTCCCGCGGCAAAATCGGAGAACCAGACTCAATGCATGACTACTTTGAAGTTTTTTTTAATTAATTAAAGAATAAAAAAACAAAATATTTAAATATTACCTAAACATGTGATTAATTAATATTTCATCAAAGGCATTAGCAAAAAAACGAAATTCGATTTTAAACTTTACTCTTTCTTTTAAACCATAATTGCTAGGAAATTTCCGAAAATTATTCTTATGTACAAAGAACAAACTAATTGTATTCTTAGTTTGCAGAATTAGCTGAAACGAAACTGTTAATATTTTAAATTCCAAATATGAAAACTGACAAAGGATAACAGATGCGTCGAGTTGAAAGCAATATGTCTTGGAAGATCCTAGAGCCAAAGTTTGGAGCACGAAATTTAAATAATGAATGAATTACATGGGGCTGTCTGGTTTGTTTGGTGCGAAAAATCGGATTCGCCGGTCGACTCTTAAATCGAGTTTGGCTGGAAAGCATTCGAAGGGTCTTCGGTACTAAAGCGGTTTCTGCGTGTAAATCGCTGCACGCTAAAATCGGATCGTAGCGTTGGCGCTAAATCGGCTGCTATATCGGATCACTACGTTGGCGCTAAATCGGATCGCGACGTTTGCGCTAAATCGGAATTCCGAAATTTCACGGAAGATTAAATAGATAAATCGGATCGCCGATATTAGCTTTAAATCGATATTTCGTCTTACATCGATTTAAGGCCCGTGACTTCCACTTTTTCTCATTATTCTTTTGTAATTAACTAAGATCATAGCAAACCCTTATTTGAGCTCAACACTAATTTGAATATTTTTTAAGAGAAACTTCACTACTAGACAATTTTTTTTATTTCATATTCTGTTGTATCAAAATAAGCATCGATTCACAAAAAGGAACATACTATTCAAAGTTGTATATTTTACTTTCAACATTTCGAAGTTCTTAATCTTGAGGCTGGCAGGTGGTTATATTCCCTTAGCCAGTCTGCCACTAGATTAGCATTAAAATCTTTGAAAATTACTTAGAAAACCTGAAAAGCTCTGGGATTCGTTTTACTTGAAAAAGAGTTGTTGCCAACTGAAGTATTGCCATGTTGCCAACCATACTATCAGACTCCCTTCTTTTCTAGCGAAAGGAAAATGAGGATGTTGGTTCCTTCCCAGAATGCAACTGTGCTGTGCTCCTGTCTTATTTTCACTACTAAATATTTTCTCTTACTATTTAAAAAAGGATCTAAAAAAATTGTTAATTTTAAATCACTCATCAACTTGTTGTAGAGTTGAATATCCCGATATTCTTGTTTTTTAAATAAATCCAATTCATTTCCTCAACAGGGCCTGTTCGAATGAAATCTTTATATTTCTTAGCAGATCAGTCAAGTGTGGAAGAATCGCTTTTAAATGGTAGTCAAGAGCAAGTTCATTCTGTTAGTACATCCTCCATAGATTCCAGTCAACTCTCAAAAGCCAGTGCCAATACTACACCTCCAAACGAAGCTCCAGACATTGAGAAAATTGACTTAAATTCCATAGATGATGTCATTCACGTTTGAGAGCAATGCCTTTTGGATGTGCTGAAATTTCTCATGCAATCCACCAAGTTATATTACGTGATTTTTTTTAGCTCTTTTCTTGTAGATAACTTCCTTATGCAATGATATGCAAGCTTAGTATGTAACATTCCTTTAAGAACAGATTTCTTTATTCTTCATCATAACCTGGGTATGTGTACGGATTATGATGTTTGACTGCTCTTGATTTACGTGCATCAAATCATTTTATTTGTAATAACCTTAAGTTTAATTTTGAGATTATCAGTTGTTTGTTGTGTGTGTAAAATCAATTGACGTAAGAAGTAATCATAAAGAGTACAGTGCCTCTGACTTGGGGTGCTTCAAATGCTTTCTTTGTGTACCTGAAATAGAGCAGCTATTTGATATACTTATCTATGACCCTCATCACTTTTTTATACTTAAATATACAGATTTTTAGATGTCAAATACAAAAAAAAATTTTGCACATTTTTCTTAAAAAGAGTTTTGTTTATGTTGATTTTATAGTTCTACATATATAAGCTATTTCTAAATTGAACTTCTATACAGGCTGCTCCTAAAATTATTTCTATTTAGGCATCTAAAGTTATTTCATTTCGATATAAGGCTGCTATTTCGTTTCTGTAAGAGTGACTTCTGAAATTATATTTCATTTCAATATTCTGTGCTTCTAAAAAGATTTCATTTTTATACAGTCTGTTTCTAAAACTTTTTTACTGTAAAGCATTTAGCATTCTTTAAATTTTTACAATTTTAAATCTTTTGTAAAGAATAAACTTTTAGCAACCAACATGAATGATCCATCTACAAGATGCACTTGGTTATCTATAAATTGTAGCATTCAGTTCTGAAAAAAAATTGCTACAGAGATTCGAATTTTCGCTGAAAGGATGGTTCTCTTTTTAATCTGTTCCATATTTATGAGTTCTTATTTTTACTTGATCCATGGCCAGTTTTAAAGAAGTGTTTTTCAAGTGTAAGCTCCTTTGATTAAAAAGTAAGATTTTGGTTGTTTTTCAATTAATTGGATTCTTATTAAAATTTGAGTTTTTATTTTACATTTCAAATATTTCAAATACAAATCCTATGACGATATACGCAGAAATAAATCATGTTTTGAAGGTAGTGATATGATTATGAATATGTGATTCCATAAAAATTGGAATAATCAGATTTGTATAATGTTAAAAATAATATGTATTATTTTTAAACTGCGTTTTGGAAGTGTTGGCTTTGATAAATAACTTGCTTGATAAAAGGAAAATGCAGTCTGAAAGTTCAGCCTTTCAAATGCATTAATAAACGTTTTGTATATATTAAGCCATGTCTGAAATTTGTTTTTGTAGAATTTTGTACTGTATAAAATCATATGTATGCTACTTGTATATTGCTTTTTACTGTTATACCTTGTCTTTCCGCATTAATCATCTAAAGTGTTTAATTCCTATTATAAGTAGTTAAACTATAATGTACAGTAAGATTTTATAATAAAGTTAATAAGTTCTAAAAAGTAATGCTAAGTACTAATTGCTGGCACATATCAACTGAAAAGTGCTATGGTAATGGTAATTTTACTTAACGTCGTACTAGAGCAACACAACAGGCTATTGACGACGGTCCGGGATCAGTCCCTTAAGGGAAAGATCCGAGGACAACACCTCATAATTTTGAACCACGGTCAGATGACGAAGCAACACCTGAGCTGGCACCCCACTCTCCAAACTTCCACGCCAACCCAACGTGAGTTTTTTCGGCCACGACAGATTTAAGGTGCACAAGCCGCCTCTACACCATACGCTTGGACTTGGACACCGCAGGTGTCCCCCTTACCCCCCATCCATAGGACAGGTAAAAGTGTTTTTTTTGTGGACACGCTGCGGAAAAGTGGTTTGGTTTAAACCGTGAAGGCACTCTTTCTTTGGTTTCATGGTCAGAACTTCTCATAATGAGGTTTCCCGTTATGCACTACATTATGTATACTGTAATAATACAAAGTTACATACAAAAAAAGGCAAATTAGTCTGTAGTCGTGGTCAAGATACTCTTGGATCCGGATATGTAGAGGCACCTAAACAGTTTATTGGATGAGGTAGTCTATGTTGTCCGAAAGGAAACTCATGACTGATATTATCTTTGACTAGGCTTGATCGTTGCTGGCTGTGTTTTTTGCCCATGCCGCATAATTAACATCTGATGGCTGCGTGAGATGATGAGAACACGTTAGAGGGCATTTGAAGATGTAATGATTGGGCGTTCCTGTTTGTCCGCAGGTGCAGTTGCTAGAATTTGCCACATTGAACCGGCTCAAGTAGCTGGGGAAGGGTCCATGGCCTGTGAAATATGACGTGAGGTAGGGACCATACGGCTCTTTTCTGGGGTTGACTTTTGGGAAAAAAGTGAAGGCTCTCCTTCCTGTTGTTCCTGTTTCCCATTCCTCCTGCCATCTTTGCATGGCTGCCTTTTTCATTGAGCTCTTCACGTGACATTTCGGTAGTTTGGCGGAGACCTTGAAATCCGTTTCGCCCATTGCTGCTTCCTTGGCTAGCTGGTCAGCCCTTTCATTTCCAATTATGCCAATATGTGCTTTGACCCAGTTAATGAACGTGTTGTGGATTTTATTTTGTAGTAGTGCTCTTATTTTTTGGGCAATGGAATTTTTGGTTTGAAATTATTGTAGGGTTTTGACTGGAGAGGCTGTCTGTGAGAATATTGCATTTATCGTAGTTTTGGTGCTGTGCCCAAGCAAGAGCGAAAATGATTGCAAGTTTCTCCGCTTGCGGCACTGTATTATTTTTATCAAGCTCTATTTTCCTGGTGTATATTTCTCTTCCTTCCCTATTTGCCACAAAGGCCGCTCCCACTCCGTGTAGCGTCTTGGATCAATCTGTGTAAATTGTTAAATCGGTCTCTATTTGTTCTTGTGTGCCTATTGTGTCAAAGTCAGTTGTCCAAGTATCTTTTTATTTTTCATTGAAAACTTTTAGAAATATAAGACTTGAACTTAAAAAAAAAAGTTATTAATAACTATAAAAGTTTTTCTAGTGTTTGTCTTCAAATAATCAGAGAGAGTCAGTTATGGTTATTTTGTTTGTGAATGGGTTTGCAATATTTAATTTATCTGCACATATCAATTTGTATTGTGAAATTTCTTTTTATTTGAATTGTATATACTATTACTGCACTTGAATATTTGATTTGAAAAACACAATCCTCATGTTAATAAAGTTAATGACACAAGCTTTGAAATTTCTTTCATTATTTTTGCTAAAATATGCTATTTGTATTGATTATTAGTTCATATTGGCTAATCGATAATCTACTACTAAACGAAATAAGTATTATTGAAATATAATTGTCATATTTTTTAATCATGTATTGAATAATTCCTACAACATATTACATTGAGTATTCTATGAAAACTACATTGAATGGTTTGAAGTTTAAATAACCTAAATGTTGATGGGCTGTATCAACCATTGAGAAGGAGGTTTTGAATACTATCATGTATAAATTAAGAAATAATTCAGCAGGGTGAAACATTTAGTTTGTTTATTAATTGTTTGTCTTGCCATTCTTATTAATTGTCAACTGGTATAGTCAATCTTAAGACTGCCTACCAATAACTTTAGTGAAGTATAATTCACAATTTATATCTAACATACAGGGAAATCTAGATTTTCTATGCATTCCAGAGCGTGATTTTATCTTTGAAATTTTATCCAGGACACATACAAGAACAATGTTTTTGAGATGAATTAATTAATAAAATAATTAAATTCGTATAGTGAGTATATGTTTTATATTCACTGTCTTATGAAGAAAAAGGCATTTTCGCTCACTATATTGTGATCACTTAAATTATCAACAGAAATTCCCAATACCTGTTTAGTTTTTCCTTAGAAATTAAAATATTTACTGTGGTGAAGGCAATACGATTCAACTTCTGTTTTTATGTAATACTTTACTGCTTAAAGTATTTCCTTTTAAAAATTCGTTTGAAATTGGGAAGCAATTGGTTTTTTCTTCCAACAGGAAATCCCACTAATTAAACCAGCTGTCCCTAAACTTATTGAGCGGAAGGCTACGAATATTGAACAGCATATCACTACTGGTATGGGATGGCATTTGTGTATAAATACTATTGTCATGTAAATTGATCCCTGATAATAATACAATATGATAAAATATAGCTGAAAAACTGGTAGTGATATTTCAGAACCAATTATTACAAATCTCCCAAACCAGTAATTCACATTACAGGTTTTTTTCAATCTAAACCCTAATTTTCCCAGATTCTCTATATTAGCTTTGTCTAATTTTACTTTCCTCAAATAAAATTGACAGCCCTTCTGAAATATCGGGGGTTATATTGGGTTAAATACTGTTTTTAACACTTTCTTGGGATGGTTAATTATATATATATATATATATATATATATATATATATATATATATATATATATATATATATATATATATATATATATATATATATATATATATATATATATATATATATATATATATATATATATATATATATATATATATATATATATATATATATATATATATATATATATATATATATATATATATATATATATATATATATATATATAGTTTAATTATGGGCTGAAAAGCTTGTTCAAAAGTGATCGTACCAGTTGAAGGTTAAGGATGCAATATCTTGTCATATTTTCACCCATCTTATTTGTTTAACAAACCACCATGTCTATTGAAACATGGGCCAATTTTAATGCCATGACTTTTTATTTGTTTTATGAACAAAACTTAGCTTCTTATTAGCAAATGTACTGAAATACACTGGTGCTTATTATGTAAACTATGTACATTGTAAAATTATGTATAAGATTTATTTTATTCTGTTTAGATCCAGAAATGAAATTGAATCAAATGTATATATCCATAGTTTTCATGTTTTCTAGTTCCCTTGTTGAAAACATTTAGTGGGTAGAACTGCTTTAAAGTTAATTCTAGCGATTTATTACTCCTAAGCTGTTATGTTTCCACAATAAATTTTCTTACTATCCTATTGTGATTTTTTACAATAGTCAGAGTTCCTGGGTATGTGTACGGATTCTGATGTTTGACTGCTCTTGATTACGATAAAATATAACTCATACCAAGCTTTGATGTTTTACAATTAGTTAATTGTATCAGTTAGAATATTGTGTACAGTTGTAACCATTACATATTGGAACATTTTAAAGCAAAATTAAAAATATGTTTTTCATTTTCATGGTGTATTCTTTATTGCATCACCTTTGTTATTTGGGTTCGACCACAAAGGAAATAATTCTTAAAATTCTACAAGTATGGTCATCTGAAAAACAATTTCTCCTTGGGAATTCGAGTTATTCATTAAAATGCTGCATCTGAAATGGCCCATCAGAAAATTTTAGAGAAAACTAGTATTTTGGATACTAGCGACCCGTATGTGTGGGCCCTGCTACTAATTAAGTAAGAGTAAAAGCATCTGCCTTGCAACTGGAAAAAGAAGTATTCTATCCAACCAGAAGTGGTTGTAGTGACATTAACATAGGTTTTATGTTTATGTCATTGCATATGATCTGGTGTCCAAGTGCTTCAATCATTTGTTCAGCAGGCTCAGGATTTGTCTAGATACAGACTTGAAAGTAGTTTGAAATTCATCAGTCTATTTAGAAATCGTGTTTAAAAAAATGACAGCAACAAATCAAAGCATCGAATGTTTTGAATACATGAATAAAAAAATCATTCAAATCTGATCAAGTAAATCCACTATAGAAAAGCCAAGTATCAAATCCAGGTTTTCAGCTACACTAGTACTGAGCTATGGAATCTCTATACTCGTGGCGTGTTACCCGGCTCATGTTCATTTCTAAATTAAACAATTTTTTAATAGTAACAGGCACAAATCGTAATTGGAAAACTTTCATCAAACGTCAGCAGCATTTACAATTAGGGATGCAGATCAAAATAAAGTGCTTTGATTTTTTTTCTCCCAATACATCTGTGAATAAAACCTCTTGTACCATGATAGAAATATGAGCATGGGATTTTTGCAAGCAACTTTGACAGATTGCACTGTAATTGCAAGTAGGATAATTGGCGAACCGAATCTATTACATTTTCTTCCAGTTTAAAAATATCAATTTATCAATTTACAAGCATTTCGATAAAGGGACTAAAATAATGGCAATGAAGTATGTAGCAAGCGAGTATAGATTTTATCTTGGAAATTTCCAAGTACTGCAGAGCCTGTTGTCTTGGAAGCCGTAGTGAGATCATGCACATATCAGCTCTACTGAAGCTAGCATCCATGGGAGGTAAGCTACGGATGACAACTATCCAATCGGATAAATAAATCAAATGCAGAATCATCGGATCACAATCAACTGGTTCAGTGACATCTCCAAGTGAATTCGAAGAGATATCTCGTCCATTAATATCTGTCCACTTTTGCTAAAGACGAGATATCGTGCTATTTTAAAATTATGATTTAGTGAATTAAAAAGTTAAAAAATAAAAATAAAGTTTAATGTTAAAGCAAGTGCTGTATCTACTAAAATTAAATTATATAAAATTGATTTGAAGTGTTTTTTTAAATAAGATTCACATTATGTATTTAGAAAATTTAGAATATTAAAATAAATTACTAAAGTTTAAAACTACAACAGATAATATTATGAAATATATATTGAAATGTAGTGTATCGTCGGCAAAAGATTGAAACAACATAAGTCCAAAAAATTTGACTTCTGGTCATTCTGTCAACATACGCAGAAAAATCATATGCATCTGGATAGTCACTTGTTAGTTTTTTCAACTAGACATTATATTAAGTATACTATTTAGTTGATAAAACAAAAAGACTAGACAGATGCATATGATTTTTCTGCTTCTGTTTACGGAACAACCCGAAATCAGATGTTTTCGACTTGCGTGGTTTCCCACTTGTGACGATATTATGAAAGAGACATTGAAATGTTTAATGAATAGATATTTAAGTTCAAAAAAAGAAAGTTCATTGAGAAATTCGGAATTGAAAAAAATTGAATTTATCAATGAAGTTCTAGCATAAACTGGTGTAAGCATATCAGCAACATACTCCATAATGTTCTCCTCTCAAGATTAGGTTGTGGTAAGCTGTGATGATCCCAACGTGTCCCCTTATCGCATGACAGCCATACAACACACATCCACAAGGTGCTTTGTGCTCCTTTTAAGAATCTCTGTGTGTGGGTTCCTGCGTCTGTGTTAGTGTATCTGCTTGTATGTGAGAATGTATTTGCACCGTGTGTGCCAAACAAGCACAAACACACAGTCACACATAAATAAACAAACATACACGGATACACGAGCACACAGCGAAACAGATTCCTAAAAGCGGCTTAAAACACTCGTGTGTGTGTGTCAGGTCTACGTTTCATATGTCACGGTAACGCGGTTCGACCGGCACAAACACAACTTTGTCCTGAGCGGATAAAATGACAGAATATGTTGCCGCCATTTATACAATCTCAGTAAATGCCTCCTTGAAATCCATCGATGTTGTTAACTATTGTTTTCAGCATGAAAGAATCTTATCTCTATCTGTGTTGTAATTAAAATTCCATGAGTAATAGTTATTGATGAAAGTACCTGCGTGTTTTAATGAGTATTTTAATTTGAAAAAATATTATTGCAATAGATGAATTAATATTTTTAAACTATTGCCAATGAAATTGAAGTAATGTGAAAATGTAGTATTTCATTGAGTTGTTGATGAAAATTGTAATAGTAAAATTAAATATTTATTTAAAAGTTCTGTCTATTGAATTGTAGCAAAGTAAATATGAAATATTGATTTGCAAAGTTTTTTGCTAGGGGATTATAGTAGTAATGCCAGGATACCGACTATGAAAGTTTAGCTTTTGAGATTTAGTAATACAATTAAAGTGTTATTTTAAAAACTATGGCTATTGAGATGTAGTTGTAAAGTAGCCATATTGTTTTTAAATATATTGCTACAAAACTATTGATTACTCTTGCTGTAACAAATATCAGAAGATATCCAATTTTACAATTACTTACAATATAGCAGATTCTAAATTTATAGGTTTCAACCATACAATTACTAATTTTGTATGGAATTCTAGTGGTACAGAGTCCTAGGCATATGGCAATAAAATATAGTGTAATATTCCATTAATCTTGGACCGATCTTTTACCAGCATGCAATTATTACATGAATAAAGTTAAACCATGGTTTGATTAGGAGTACATTATTACAAACTTTGAGTATCACTTGGTTTAAATTGAATAGATTCAAGGTACTGAGGCATCTCCAAATCCTCCGTTTATGAATTGAAATGATGGAATTCTAAATCAAGTTTGCATCTTGAATGAAAAAACGTTTTTGAACGCTGAAAAAATGCTTACGATCCATTTGATTCATAAAAGTATTCGTATCATGATACTCATTCGATTTCTCTAAGTACAGTTGAAATCGTACGTACAAATTACAGCATCGATGTATGTCTTTTTTTACTTATTTGTTATGATTCAAAGCTTAGGTGGACGAATCCAAATGCGAAAAGAAGCTAAGGGGGTACTTGAATTAACCCTATAATTGTTTCGACGAGATATCTCTACCAAGACCTGGTCATTTTTTTTCGAGACAAAAATGACCTATTGCTTCAAGAGAGTAATGAAAATCCTAGTAGGAAATACAAAATTTCAGTTGGGTAGTAATGAAAATAGTTTTGCACAGGTTTTTGTTTCAAAGACTGGCCACTACAGGTCAGTTTTCGACGCGAATATAAACACACCTAGTAGTGTTAACGTGGCACTGGTGGAACGCATTGGGCTCTTGGTGATCCGAGGACAATACCCCGTCATTTTGAACCCCGGTTAGATGACGAGGTCAATACCTGAGCTATTTGCCCACTCTTCAAAACTTCCACGCCACTCTAAAGTAATGTGAGCTTAATAAGAAAGCTTTTTCAAACTTCACCTCGTTTCATACCACTAACAAGGTAGTTGTATTGTTTAATAGTGCACAGATGTAAGAAATTTAACAACTGAAGTAATCAGCTCAGAATAAAGTAGTATGTATAGAAGTACACTAATCCCAATTATGAAGTAATTTTTTGTACAATAAAGTTATAATGGCTAATCGCAGGGCTGATAAAGAACGATTTCTGGTGGCCGAGGAGGCGTTGTTCAGAATCGACGCGATGGTTGGATGGTTTAAATAGAACAATCCAATTTTTAATTCATTGCATATCCCTCTTTGATACCAAACACTGCTTAAACTACTGTCCCAGGTTCACGCTTCGTTACAGCACTTCCTCACTTCAAAACTCTCTCCTACTCTCACACTGGACTGCTATAGTCAACAACCAACGGTTATAATCCTCCACAGCACGATCACGCATACGAAACTATACATGTGACCTTATTACAGTTCTCCTGGTATCACACAATCATTCAGCTAGTGATAGAATCTACCAAATTCAACACTATTCCACTAAATGCTAGGGGAGTACCGTTGCAATTTAACCACCAAACAAAATTACTATAAAGTAGTACAAACAGCAGTGCAACGAATCCCATCCATGGGAAACAATACATTTTAGTAGACTGAAATTGGGCATTGTATTTATACTTCTAGTTACTAAACCACATTTTAACAGAAACCCAAACCCCTGATTTGTTTTAATACTTAATATTAACCTTTCCCTGTAGATTTATCGATTTCATTACTATAATAGTAATAAAGAATTAAATTTCGAAAATATATTAAATATTAGAGTATTTATTTTTTGTCTTGCAATTTATCTGTTCTAAATTTCAATAGCAATTGAAAGTGAAAGCAATTTATGCATTTAGGGCAATTTTAATTCCTAGGGCATTAATGTTATAAATTTTTTTTAAATGCTTAAATTAATGTTAGAATTGTAATTTTTTAAACAAATGCCTATATATCTAACGGTAGTTTTGAATGAAGGAAGTGTTTCTCTGTGTCTCTCTATGTATTTATGCAGTGTCCTGACGAGTATATGGCACTTACAATAATGAAATAGTCCTAATTTTATGCAATTTTTGTGTCCAGCCCGTTAATCTAGAACATTTTAAATTGATTTATTAGTTCCCTCCCCATAAACATTTTTTACATTTTTATTATTTTTTATTTATTTTTATTCCGCCTGTAATTTATTATTTTTAAATACCATTTCCTTTAATAAACGATAATTTAGATCGTTTTCGCAGATTATATATATTTTATATTTTTCATATAATTATATTTTATAATTAATCAAACATTAAAACCAAGAAATATGCAATAGAATACTTGACTATTTTACTTCTAATTGAATTCAAATTATGGAATTTTAACTATCAAATAAATAATTGGCATATCTATTTTTTCTCTTTAAGTCCGTTTCTCTAAATAACTTTTATCTTAATTATTTGTTTGTTGAACAAAAATGATTTCATCGTAGTATGTGTATTCTCTAAATCTCTTGTAGCATCCAAATTCATTCGTATTGTAGTGTTCGTGGTGTGCAGACTCAAGTTTGAAGCATAACAATTTTTTTTAAGACGAAAAAAACAATAGAACAACAGAAAAGTATAAATTAATAAAATTAAAATTAATAAACCAAATATTTTCACGCTTTCTGTGCGTTTTGCATAGCGCAAAACTTTCTCTGCGAGAGAGGTCGCGTATCGTCTGCTCTTGGAAAGGAGCCAAGATTTTCAATGCGTACTCTAGTATTTATAGCATTTAAATTTAAAGGAAAATATTTTCTTTTGCCAAATATAATATAGTTTTCAATTATTTTTATAAATTCTGATGCCAAAAATGATTTTGTCTGTATTGCTATTACTCTTACAAAAATAATTTTTTATAAAACCAACAAACCGTTTGCAGCCATAAGTGACACACTAAATCAACCAACTTCAACACCAAATGCATAACAATTCCGAAAATCATAGCGGCAAAAAACCAAACGAATCAAACACAGTGGCACAAAAAAGCGCCCTCTGTTGAGCGTAGCCACAAATTAACCAAATATGAGATGTACTCTCAGACAGTAAGTTGTCTTGTTCAGAAGTAAATGAAATATATGTTTGCAAATAAACATATTTAGTTTTTCGGATGTTATAGTATTGAGCCCCACTCCCAGTGAAATGATATATAGACTCTCATAGTAAGATCTTTATTTAGGAGGTGATATAAAAATTTCTGTAAATATAGAGTCGTTTTAGAGTGTGTTCCCAATTACATTTAGAGTATTATAGAGTGACTACATTTAGAGTATATTACCAACAGAAAAGCTATTTTGAAGTGTGTTACGGTTTTAGTTATTAGGTTTAGCTTATTTTTTTCACGCATACACATCTAGTGACTAATTTTGGAGTAATACCTAGAGACTTTAATGTACAACGTTACTTAAAATACCTTCCTTCCAGAGACTTTTGGAGTGTGATTCATTATCTGTTTGTGAACGGATTGATAAGAGCATTCTTACCCACTATAGAAATCAGGACTCACTCAAAATTCCTGTCATTAGATGTTGCATCGTCAAACGATTATATAAAATCGGCCAAACAATCTTTAACCGAGCAGTCACGTGACTACTAGTCGACATCTGCGTCACACTTTCTGAAGCTCCCCTCAATAGACCTACTCCGTCTACTTATATCTCACGTCTATGCATAGAACATTCCCTGTTAATTTTGCTGAGTTCCCCAGCTGAAAACCCACTCCAAGTTCCCTCACCCCGCCTACTTGAGGAAATTTGAAACCACGGCAGATTTAACGTGTTCCAATCCATATGTGCAACCCTCCGGCTGCTTTTCCGCTACTCTACCAATCGGGCTACCGCAGCCGCACTCTCATTCTTGGCTTAAAGTGTGATTAGAATATCGATTCAATATGCTCAAAGAAGACGAGTCGGTTTGGAGTTATAGAATATTTTTATTACTTCTCCAATAAATATTTGATGTTCTGTTGTCTAAATTCAAAATTCCAATCAATTCCAAATGGACCGGCTGGAGCAGTACGTGTAGACATCCGGCCTTCCAAACTCTACCAATGCTCCCCTCGTGCCGCAGGAATTTTGACGTATTTACAGAAAGGAGGGTGGGCGAACACGAGGAGGGCACCCGCAGAGCTCTTCTGGTCCAGGATGTCTAACGTTGCTCAACAGGTGTTGTAGTTCAGTTGTTGGCTTCCCTAAAAGAAAGGTAACGAACTAAAGTTACATCAACGAGGAAAAATAGTTTGTGTATAACTTATCATATTCCTTGATTCTTGAAAGTAATTAAAAGTACTTCAAAAATACCAAAATTCCGCTTAGTCTTAGTAGTAGAATTCTTAAATTTTATCTAACTTTATATCTTACAAAGTTTTTCTGGAATCTGAAACTTTCTGTTTCATCCATTTTTAGTCTTTTTTTTTATTTGAATATTACATGTTACTCATTGATACTAAAATTTCATTTTTTAAACTTGTTTACATTACACTGGTAAATATTTTTATCTTTCATTTAATTTACTCTATTTTCTTTTTCTTTCTGTAAAATGAAAGCTTGCCGTTAACAAAACAAGGTTCCTTAAAGTTTGGAAGAAGTTTTTTAATGTTGGTGGGTTGCCATATTGGGCTAAGCTCCGCTCAACAAACAAACGAAAGTCGCCAAATTATGGACATAAACATACATGGAAAGCATTACTGACATCCGATAATACACCAATGGAGGAATTGAACCCGAGAGGAAGTACTTAAACATTCCGTAATGTAACAGTATTTACATAATTTATAAAATTATTAAATGTAATGAATAAAATGTAATATTTTACTAATTGTAACAGTGGGAACTCTGTCCTTATTCAGCCTTATTTAAAATTTGTTAGCGACTAGATGTCTCACCTATCAATGTCAGGTCAGTGTTAGGAACGACTCGAAACTTCGTGACAATCGCCAGGAGAAATTTAAATATTTAGATGCCCCTACGAAGCTTTGCAAAAATATTCGATCAATGACGCTAACTAAACTGAAGTATTTTTTTAATATATTGTACAGCTTTTTAAAGAGATTATTCTGTAAGGATAGAGCGGTCTTGGTAGGTATGATTTCCAAGAAGACTATAACAGAGTTGTCCCAACTGTGACAAAAATTTACGAAGAGTTCAAATCTTAAGTAATAATGTCAAATAGTCCTAATTTTATGCAAATTTTGTGTCTAGCCCGTTAATCTAGAACAATTTAAATTGATTTATTAGTTCCCTCCCCCCTCTGTACTTCTTTTCGAGAATCTGACGTCATAGCTCCTCGATTGAAGAAAACAAAGGATCGTGCGTGTTTTGACCTTTAGAACTGTGGCAAGTTATGACGTCACATTGAAGAAATGGACAGATTCTGCGTTTTTCGTCCTAATGCCTTTGGAATCATGCCAAGTTAAGGCGAAAAACAGCTTTTGTGTTTTTTACTTCTTTACGGATTTCCGACTCTAGAGTGTTTTGTTTTACGTTGTTGATTAGTATTACTTTCTTGCTAGCGATTTCAACTTTGTCCAGGCAAAGACTGTTTCAGGTTTTCTATCTTCGCGATAGTGAAGGACAGAGGGAAAATTTCAACGGATTTGAAATCTGCGGAAAATTTTACTCTAGATAGATATCTTTAATGTGATTTTCTTTATGTAAGTAATTTTTCAATTGTAACCCGCGTAATGTCGGGTGAAGAGGAGTCTCATTCTTAAATTTATTGTTTTTCCTTTTTAATGTTTTCAATATCAAAAAGATTTAATGTGTCCAGCCCGACTTATAAATTTTAATTTAAATATTTTGTAATTAATTTATCAGCATTTATTTTCTTAGTGTTATTTTATTAGTGTTGGCACAGGAACCAAACCAAACGGAAATGCGCAGCAATCATCGGGAGTTAGCGAGCAGTGGTCACACCTGACCCCACGAAAAGAACTGCCACGGGCAACGCCGTGTTGGCCACGTAGTGGCTAGTTTCTAATAAAGTTGTTGGCGTTACAATTCAGGGCTTTTGTTTTCCGGCTTATTCTCAGATATTTCACATTTACCCCATAGGGGAGCTCGAAACGACACCTCGTCCATTTAAACAAGACCAATTTTGTTAATGACGACCCATCCTGCAAAATCGAGGTTTTACCTAATTTTCGTAGGACGGGGAGATCAATAGTTGGTCTACTTTCTTCTAAGGACGACATATCTCCAGACAACCATCAGGAGGGTTAAAAGAACGTTTCGTAGATTTAATATATTGTTACAGAAAGAGTCTGATAATCGGAAGAGACTTGTTTCTCCTTACCGTTTGAATAGTTTGCCGATTTTCGTCTTGGTTAATTGTTTTTTGATTTTTCTTCCAATTCCCTTTTTCTTTACTACCGGTTCAAATGGTTCTTGAAATTCTTCTTCTGACAGATATGGCGGTGATGAGAGTCCAGAATGTCTGTATGTGTTTCCAGATATTTTATCGGATGCGTCATTCCAGTCTCGTATGTACTGAAGCATTTCGGATTCAGACGATATCCAGCGGGGTGGAGGATAGGTAGGTGCAGGTTCGATGTCATTTCGTGTTGCGCTATTGCAATGATAGTAATTTTCCAATTCAATTTCCATTATGGAAATTTTTTTATTGATCAGTATTTCAAGACTGTCCATAGAAGTTGTAGACAAGGATGGGGCTAGAACTGTTGATTTATCTTGTCCTGGAGTAGGTGTTGTTGAGTAAGGTGTTTGCTGTTTGCAATCCGTTTGCGTCACTGCATCATCGGTTGTTGTATCTTGTCTTGGAGTAGCTGTTGTTGAATAAGGTGTTTGCTGTTTGCAATCCGTTTGCGTCTCTGCATCATCGGTTGTTGTATCTTGTCTTGGAGTAGCTGTTGTTGAATAAGGTGTTTGCTGTTTGCAATCCGTTTGCGTCTCTGCATCATAGGTTGTTATACTGGTTTGGATGATCTTGTCTGCGGTAATTTTTACAGTGGGCCTTTGGTTTGTCTTTCGTTTTTGATGTCCAGTGGTTTTTCGTTTTGCCAAATTTGTAAGAAAATATACTATTACAATTTGAGAAAGGAGGCTTGAAATATTTGAATTGAAAAGGATATACCAGCCATTGATCAAAACGGTTATTAAAATAAATGCTGGGATAATCTCCTTTGAAAACATTTTGAAGATCTAAAAGAAGAGAAATTTATGTATAAATGCACATGATAATTTTACTATACAACACACATAATTTATCGAAGGTAACACACCTTTGTGCCAAAATTTAAATTCAAACAATTCTCCGAAACAAGATTTTTTCATTTGACAAATTGAACGTGGCGAAACAGTTCAACTAAAAATTTCACAATTAAGATACAATACAATCAAGAGTTTCATTGAAAGAAACTTTTTGTGTAAAACTTAAGTAATGGTTCTGGAATTTATACCAGGGTTCAATCCTTGCTTTTAGTGGAAGTTGTATGTTTAAAACATTTTAAAGAATCTTAATCACCTGTATAGCGGAGGAAGAAAATGCATCAAGTTACGAAGATTAAAAATTTTAGACTTAATTTTATCAAAAAAGCTAATGTTTTAAGACTGTACTTACATAATGAGATCCAAAAGATAGCTTGGTAGAGTCTTGTAAATACTTTGATGTTGATGAATTCTATACAATTCGCAGTAGATATATTCCGCAAAAAGTTAAACGTCTCATCTCTTTCAAAGTTCATAAAGTTGTGATTATTTCATCTTAAAAAATGTTCTGTTATCGTTAAACAATACGTTTTCAACAGTACATTTAGGTGCGACATTATTTTAACTAAACAAAGGATTTATTTTTTACATTGTTATTCTTTTAATTAAATTATAAGAATAACAATATAAAATTACAAGAATGAATAATGTACTTCGCAATTTGAAAGTTTTTGTTATGAATTTTTACAAAAATTATTCTAAATATATGCCACAAAACCGTGAAATAAATTAAAAAACGTAGAAAAAGTACAATTGTATTTCACATTAGTGCTTATGTTAATAACCGAAGTAAATTTTATAAAAGTTAGTCCTTAAAATAAAAAAATAACGATATTTGGGATAAAATGAATTTTATTGATAAATAGAAAATATTTAAATCAGGTGCATATTTCAGTTATAAAAAAAATAGTTTTTGTAAAAAGCTACATAATACACATCCTTTCAGTGTTTAAAACTCCTAAACAAATCTGTGATGAGATGACCATTACATGTTTGCCTTGCGTTATTTAAAAATATTGGAATATCAGAGCAGCTCCTATCTTATCTGTTTTAAAAATTGATCTTTTATTACTACCGAAAGTTATTTCTGTCTAATGATTGTGGTTTATTTTATGCAGAAAAAATTGATAGAGTAAATATTTTTTAGTAGATATTTATTCAAACAGATCAATACATTATGATTTCAAAGTTGTCTCAAGTTTTTATCATTTTTATTGGCACTTGGGTATTTATTTACATAAACTGTTAGTTTCAGCTCTCATTTATGTACACAATATAGAAAACACTTCATACATCGAGGAGTCACCATTTTCCCCGTTCAGTTTTACCTTTGAACCAAAGGTCGAACTCAGAGTTAAGAATGGTATCACAAAACATGATTGGAAATTATAAGAAATTGTCATATACTGTATATATCTCTTCGGAAAAATAACAATATTATTCCTTCTTTGGTATTCGTTACAATGCATTTTAATGCAAGAGATGACAAACATATTCAAACACACACACACCTCACCTTTCAACAAAAAGCATTTTTTGAACTTATGAATACTGGAATGTGTGTGAAGTAGACAAAAAACTTGACTTTACATTACAAATAGAAATACTAATTTGTACTACGTAACCTCCACAACCAGCTTTCACAATTGCCGTCATTAGCACGGGATTTTGCTTCGTTCGGGGCCGAAAGCGATACATGTCGTAACGCGTTGGTGGAGGGAAAACTTGCACTGCCTTCACCATTCATGTGTGTGTGTGTGCTTTTGCGTATAGCACTCTTTTTTTTTTCCAATTTTCCAACAACTCCAATTTTCAAAAAGGAATACAAAGTGATCCGGGCAACTATAGACCAGTAAGTCTAACATCAGTAATTTGGAAAATATTTGAATCTCTGTTAAAAAAGCATATAATATTATACTTGGAGGAGCGTGGGACTGTTATCAGATAATCAGTATGAGTTTAGGAAGGGCAGATCCTACTCTACAAACCTTTTGAAGTTCTACGAAAAAATTACTGAGGAGCTGGATAAAAAGAGCAGTGTAGATGTCATGTACATATATTTTCAAAATACTTTTGATAAAGTACCTCAAGAGGCATTACTGTTTAAATTGGAAAGGCTGGGGATTCAGGGGAAAACATTGATATGGATAAAGAATTGGTTATTGGGTAGAAAGCACAGAGTGCAGGTGAAAGGAAATTATTCACAGTGGACAGAAGTTACAAGTGGGGTGCCTCAGGGATCAGTTTTGGGACCAATTTTATTTATAATTTTCATAGATGATATAGGTCAGGGGATCAAGAATAGAATCAGTATATTTGCAGATGACTTAAAAATATGGGGGACAGTGGATATCAAGTTACAGACAGACAATTTACAAGGGGATTTTTATAAGATATCCGAATGGGCTGTAAAATAGGGTATGTCATTTAATGTAGGGAACTGTCAAGTTCTGCATATGGGTTACATGAACAGTGGAGTCGAGAACTGTCTGCAGGGAGTAAAGGTAAAGGAGGGAGAAACAGTCAAGGATCTTGGAGTGATAATTCACAGGGATTTTAAAATGGGTCACCAATGTTCAGCTGCGGGTAAAAAGGCTAATAGGTTATTGGGGTATATTAAAAAGACTGTAACTTCAAGGGATAAGAATATAATCTTGCCGTTATAGAAGGGCTTAGTAAGACCACATCTAGAATATGTTGTACAATTCTGTGCTCCATATATGAGAACGGATATAGAATTACTTAAAAGGTTTCAGCACAGAGCTACAAAAATAATAAAGGGGATAGCAAATCTCGACTATAGGGAACGTCTCGACTATAGGGAACGTTTAAGTAAGCTAAACATGTATACACTGGAAAGAAGAAGAAGGAGGGGGAATTTGATTCAGCTTTTCAAGTTGGTAAAACAAGGGGACACACAGGGCTTAAATTTCAATAGGGATAACAGAACAAGGGGCCATGGGTATAAATTGAATAAGACACATTTTAATCGGGATTTAAGGAAAAACTACTACTTTAATAGAGTAATAGACAATTGGAACGCGTTACCAGAAATATAGTTAATTCAAAGGGAGTGTACGAATTTAAGATGCAATTGGATAGTCAGTGGGAATTGGGGAATTCATAAACAAAGGACCAGCCTTGTTGGGCTTGAGCCTGTACAACACGTATTTTTTCTCGGTTAATCTTATTTAAGAAATCTGAAAAAAAAATACCGATAAATGTGCTGCATCAGTACAATCTTTAGCCTGAATTTTCAGAGCAGTGGGCCATTTCGTTTTTTGGTTGTAACTTGTGTTTTAGAAAACGCAATGTAAAAAAGTCTTAGGTTATTGCTGTAAGATTACATTCAAGACAGTTTTTCAAGTGGAATTTCAGCATTACATTCTTTAGTGGCATAAATAAGTTAAGTCTAAAAAAGGTTTTGTTTCCCAATTTCAACAATAAAATCTTTTTTTTTACAAGTTAGGCTTATGTTGGTAGATGGGGCACATTCGAACACCATATATGGAGGCATATTCGAAGAGTTCAAAAGGAATTGGAACTTTGAGGAATGGGTCGATTTCGTTGATCGGTCCAAAGAGGAATGATTACATAAGTACTCTATGAAATCTAACAGGGGAAGATCTGAAGATTTCCGTGTCTCGAAGAACAGCAAAGTTGGACTAGCGATGCACGGGATCCAAAGGGCACCGTCAATTATCGACGCCATTAAAGTGCGAAGACAAATCGAAGGTCGCAACACTTTTGCACCCTCATCTCGATTTCGGATGAAGACGCGTTCATTTTATGTTAAACGACTAAGAAATCGTAGTTTTGGGGTGATGTCAGAGCAGCGAAGCGAAGCTGTATAATCTCTCTGATTAAAACGGGGCGAGAAGGTCATAGTTTTTGGGGTGAAAAAATCGCCGCGGACCCAAGGAGTACCTTCTCTCTAACTGCAAAAAAATGGGTTTCCTTAGCAGAGAAAACCAGTCCCTTCGTCATCTTTCCGGGATCGCCAAAAACGAAGTCCCCCCAATGCGAGGGGAAAATTAACGCCAATAAATTACATATAGCACGGGGGAGAAAGACAACCGGGGTTATTCCTTTATCCCAACGGAATGTTCAAAAACCTCAGGAAGAAGAGAGCCAAATCACGCCACATCTTCCGGTAATTAAGAAGTGTCGCGGTTGAGGAAGGTTTACAAATTGTTCAATCAGTGTGGGCAAAGAAGAGATGAGACCGTATGAAGCAAGATGGGTCGCTGTCCCTAATCAAGATAACACTCAAACCAGAATTCCAAGAAGGGAAAAAGCCTGAAGCCCCGTCCATACCGGAGAAGCCGAGCTAAACATGGATGATTGATTAACCCCGGAGACAGGTTTGATTGACAGCTCGTTGAGTGTAGACGGTGAATTTAATAGTTTGAGCACGAGCAAAATGATCCGCTTCTTGTCGGTACATCAAAGGAAAGCAAGTGTTTGTGCTCTCTCTATTTGGACGGCGTTTTTTGGTTCCCTTGAACAATCGCCGGGGTCATCGTTAAGAAACGGGTCTTGTATCGGAACATAGAAATATTTATTTTTCTTCGGATTTTAAAGTGATACGATTACTTAAGTAGTTTATTTGTAAGCATTGTGTGTTTTGCTATACATAGTTGACGATTAAAACTTAGTTGTGAAAATGTAATCTGTCCATATTAATGTCAAAATTGATGTGTCCATCCGTGTGTATTTAGATGACCTATATTAGTGGTCTTGGGGAACTTTGCACGTTTAAATCTCTGCTATTATAAAATGAAGTGCCCGACCTCCACTACGCAATGTCCTGACGAATCTATTGCTCTTATAATAATGAAATTTCGCACACGGGTAGTCCAAAGTTTTTGCAATTTGTGTGTCCAGCCTGAATTTTAAAATTTAATCTAAAACATTTTTTAAATAATTTATTGGAATTTAATTATTGTTGTTTTCTTTGGAATGACAACTGCATAAAGAGTTGGCAGATTCTTAATATATTTTTTCCGCTTCCGTTTTCATTTTGCGGAAAAAGATTTGTCAACAGTCTAAAAAACCAAATAAAGTTTAAACTTTAGTTACGTAGTTCCTTTTTTTATCTCCTTGATCGTAAAAGATAGAGTAAAATTTTCAACGGATTTGAAATCTGCAGAAAATTTCACAGTAGATCTATACCTAAAAATATGATTTTCGATAAATGAATAATTTTTAAATTGAAGTGTATATATTTTCCAACACGAACGCCTTTTTCTGTGAAGAATGACTTTCGTTTGATTCGAGGTATCACAGATTTCATTTCCTACTCTCAAACCATTTCACAGCGAAGAAAAGCAAAACAAATAAAAAAACATATTGACTGACATTGTTTTTAGTACTATTTTGTAAAATCGGGATCGTTAAAGATAGATGAAAATTTTCAACAGATTTGAAATCTGTATAAAATCTAAACCCCTAAATCTCTACCTTATATTTGATTTTCTTTTAATAAATAATTTTTCAATGAAATATTTATATTTTCGCAAGAGATTGTGACGTCACGCCGATTGGATTTCTTCGCAATTCGAATTTGGCAATGACGAGGTCATTACGGCGTTGCCGGAGGTGTTTGTTTGCGAAGCAAATCATAGTTCATAATATTCATAATTTGGTTTGCGAAGCAAATCAAATTAGAACTTGCAGGGAATCCATTCCAATAGGCTACGAATTTCCATTTGGTTTGTGAGGCAAACCAATGGCATGATTGCTGTTACCCAATAGACTTCGCAAACCCAATGGGAATTCTTAGCAATCATATATTGGATATTTAAAATGTATTTAAACTTTTTTGCTATTAAAGAAAATTTCAAATTATTATCATTTTATTTCAAATTATGCAATATTAATATGTTTTACCGAAAAATGCCGAATTAAAAGAGACATTCAATATGTTGCAACATATGAGTGAAATATTCAGTAAGAAATGTTTCTCTTTTGTAGGGAAATAATCTGCTTAATATCAATTTTGCAACTACGTATGGACACACACACACACACACACACACACACACACACACACACACACACACACACACACACACACACACACACACACACACACACACACACACACACACACACACACACACACACATACACACACACAAATATATATATTAATAAAGTGGTTGCCGCCGTCGCAGGATTGGAAACAGGGTTCGTTCAAAATTGTACAGGGATAACGATGAAGTGGATTTTTTTCCGAGGCGGGTATTAGTTTAGGGTTTATTAAGTGTCCAAGTAGGAAAAGCGTAATTTCTACCGCGTGTGAGCAAAAGACGTATACATTTTTAGTCTTTTGGCTCCTGAGAATATTTTCCATCACGGGTGTCATCCAATGTCGCCTTTTTTGGGAACTTTTCTTTCTGTTTCTCTTTAATGAATCGTTAATACGCTGCAATAATATACGCTGCACTCGCGATTATGCGCCGACTTTGTAAAGAACGGGACCTTTAAACAATTTTCTTTAAACAATAAATTTGCAGTTTAACTTCAAACACAACCAACCAGATTGATTGCGAGCACATGGAACATTTTGTGTCCGAGCTGTCAAACCAGAAAAACCAGAGAGATTGATTAACCAAACCTGTCTCTGAGGTTAGTCAATCATCCATGTTCAGCTCGGCTTCTCCGGTGTGGATCGGGCGAAAACCAATCTCTACTTTCAAGATTTTCGGTAGTTAGGAAGCCGGGAATGGGTTCGAAAAAAAAAACTACACAGGGAATCTAATTCTTGCTCTCATTGCTTTTCCAAAAAATCCGGGGTGGAATGGAAAATAGTTATAACATGTGGGGAAGGGGAAGCCTTCACCACATTTTCCCCAGATATAGGTTTTTTTTGTAATTATGTCAATATGGCGACATATGGGATACAAGTTTAATACCGGTGCAGATAAGAAAAAAATTGAAATTAGTTGTATCACCGTACTCGACCACGTTGGCACTTGCGAAGATACATGGGGTATGATGATTACGCAAGCATACTTAATAGTTGACTACATAGTGCCATGAGTAACATATAACAATTAACAGACGCTCCAGGACATTTGCTTCATCATAACAACAAAGGCAACTATGGGAAGAAAAGTGGTAATAACATTGACCATATAAAATATCCATCAAAAATAAAAACAAGCATCTGATATGACATTTTAACTTGTAAACAGGTGGGTGGTAGAAATAACATTCCGACATGTAATGGTGGATGCAGTGTCTCAATACACAAAAAATCATAATTAGTATTATTTATGGGGAAAAAGACCAATTTATGTCAACACCAAAAAATTTTAAGAAATATATTTCTATTTAGGTTAGTTCACTACAGTGAATGAGTCACCTTTATTCAAACACACAAATTAAGAACATCAGGTCGGATGAACTAAGACCAATTTAAAGTATCCACCACAAATCCAAATGCATATTTGGATCTGAAGCACCAAAAAAAATGTACTTAAGGGGACCGGGAAGGCCCTATCTCCTCCATGTTAAATTCACGAAATTCAAGACCCTTTTTGTCAATAACTATAATAGTAATCAACACAAAATTTTTATGGTGGTTAAACTGATATGTTATACAAACTTTAACAGCTCACTTTTTTTTTATTTAAAAATTTTAATTTTATAGAAATTTTTAACTGAATATCACTTTTTAGATAGCATTTTTTAACACATTTAAATTTCTAAAAAATCCAATTTTCAAAAAATTAAAAAATGCCCGTTTTAAAATCTTTAGAGATATAACACAACTATGTCATAAAAATATTAAGTCATTATGTTCAGTAGATTCTGAGAAAATGGGTCATGAAACTTCAAAATCTAAGTTTTGAGAAAAATGGATTTAAACATTTAAAATGAATTTTTATAAATAATTTTAAGTCTAACCTTAATGAAACCCTGATTTATATAAAGGGTGATCTCTTTCATTTTTAATACATGTATCTTTAATTTTTTTTTATGCTTTTCTTTCTATGGCGGGCCTTTTTACTGTATTCGGAGAGTTTTCGCTGTTCATCGATAATACGGTCTTAGTCCAGTTTTCTCAAAAATTTGTATAAAATGGCAGCCTGGATTGATTTTAACTCTAGATAATGTATAGCACTTTATAATATTTCCACTGTTGCAGCAGGAAACAGCATCAAACACTCCCAGTTTTAAAGTTTGGATGGTTACAAACACATTTTTTGGAACGCGAGTAAATTTAATGTAAAAGTGGAACGAGCAACACAAGATTAAATATTGTTCCAAGCGCTGAATCCACAGATGATTAATTAAATGGGTTCTGGAGGTGAGATAACGATGGATGATTTTTCATGATTTTAAAAAATTCTCACAAAATAGTAAAACAATATTACAAGTATACATATCATTGAAATTTATACTACTTTACATTATAGCATGACTTTTGATGATGACACAAATACATACACATGAAAATTCTTAAGTCAAACGTTTAGCATATATTCAAACTTTTGTATTGCCAGGAGCAATCGTATATTGTCCACTGTACTATTTAGCATAACAGCAAGAATGATTGACAATACATACTGGCCAGTGACAAAGAGAACAGAAGTTCTATTTACCTGTATTTGACCAACACTAAATTTTCTGGAATATATATAAGTACACAGTACAACAGATCAAATCGAATCATGAGCACTCTGTTGATACAAAAACGAGGAAAAATACGGTTTGTGAATATACAAAATTGTTTGTCACTCTGTTGTGACTGTCATGTTGACTCCATGGTTTGTCACACACGGTTTAGTAGTAAATTGTCTAATGTCCTCTCAATATTTTAAGCCAAAGTAAAGATGTATAAAAAAATCAGTATGTCTCATCCTGCAAGAGAAAAATTATCAGTGAAAGATATACCAATTCACACTTGTGTTCGTATCGTATGGTTATCCCATTGGAGTGAAATATATTTAACCAATAACTGTACTCCAAATAATTAAAACGAGAACTACCAGAAGACAGCAAAAGTGAAGAATGTAACTGGTTGAATTAGTGTCGTCTAGAACGTAAGTTATATGAGTTTGTTGTATTAGTAGGTACAATAAAACGATTTTTTTGCTGTAGTTTGATTGTTTGCACCAGGGCGATCAAGCTAGTTATGACGAGAAGGTGCCTTGATAAGACGATCAATATGCACCTTGAAAGTTTTGTTAGGTATTTGAGGAGTTCTAGTTATAGATACCAATACAGGTGAATGAATTTCCATTACTACAAAAGGACCATCATAGTGAGGTCTGTACTTTTCTTTCGATTTGAGATAAACATGTTCTCCCTTTTTGAATGGACGAATTTTGGTTCTCAAATGTTGTTGATCATAATATTGACATTTTGTTTGTACAGGCGTGTTATAAACTTGCGTGTTAACTTTATAAACCATGCGCAAGATTTCCAATAATTTGTGAGCTTGATCAAGGTTGTTAATATGAAAGTTCCTGACGAAAGTATCTGTGATTAGAGAAAGTTCCCTACCGAAATTAACTAAATTAGGCGTACAACTCGTAGAGCTGTAAATAGACCCATTGTAGAGGTTTTGGTGAATTTTGACAGCATCATGAAAAGAATAACTATGTTCAATTAATGAACCAATTGTGAATTTTATGGCAGTGTTTACACTTTCACTGATGGCGTTGACCTGTGGTCTACCAGACGAAGTATGAAGTAATTTTATGCTAAGAGTAGAATTAAATACTTCTAAAATTTCAGGTGTGAACTGTGTTCCAAGGTCTGTTAGAATCAATGACAGACTACCATGTATAGAAATATATGTAAAAACAGCATTCAAGACTGCATTAGATGTTATAGATATCAAAAATGATCGATAATGGTTTGCTCGTAAAAAAAATTGAAAATTGTTGAATCACCGTCAAACGGGAGAATATTAAGAAAAAAAATTCGAATTCACAGTCTTAAACATATTGAATATACTTTGTAAAACCCTAAAACTAAATATTACCTAATAATATCACACAATGTTGTTTAATTGTTTGTGTTTGTTCACACACGTTACGGGGTGGTGCTGTATCTTACAATCAGGATCAATAAAGATTTTAAAATTTTACAAAGATAATATAATACTGTAACTTCTAGTCCTGACTATCACATAACAGTCCACTCATTAACGTTTACAATTTGAGGTATCAACACGTGTAAATATTGTGACAAATGTTACAACAAAGTGCGATGTTGAAGCATATGAACACGGTAAAACATAAAACAGTTAAAAAAAATTATAAGCCGAAAAAAAACCGGTCAAATGAAATAAATTTACTTGCACTATCAGAAATAATTAGTTAATCAGCATTATCACTAGTTTCTCTCGAGACCAAAAATAAAAGTTATCCAGATCCTATAGTAGGACTGGTCATAGGCACCAAATTTGGTGTGAATTAGGTTAAAAATTGGTTAGTTAAATTAAAAGAAGGTTTGAGAACAAATTCCTATACAGGTTATCTGGATACAATAATTTCGCCGTAATTGATTAAAAAATGTGCCTCTTGAAAGACTATGGCGAAATCGGTTAAATGTCTGCCGTTTAGAAAGAAGAGTTTATAAGGGTGGACTCACCAGATGATGATTTTTTTTTACCTCCTCGAAGTTGGGTCCTGTGTGGGGGGGGGGCAGTGGGATATCCTGTACATTGTGGAATCAACTACGAAGGAAATTGGAGAGTCAACATATTCTTTATTTTTCTTCTAAGGGACCGCTGGTCGCTGTGGTCGAGTTCGATGATGGAGTTATGGAATTGATAATCGCTTAATTTTCAGTGAGTGTCCAAAGGTCCTCATCTGGGTGTCGGGTCAGTTACAAGAACTCGAGAACGACTTTGAGGAATGGGTCGATTTCGTTGATCGGTCCAAAGAGGAATGATTACATAAGTACTCTATGAAATCTAACATGGGAAGATCTGAAGATTTCGGTGGCTCAAGAACAGCAAAGTTATCGCGTGCATCGCTAGTCAATAGCGATGCACGCGATCCAAAGGGCACCGCCAATTATCGACACCATTAAAGTGCGAAGACAAATCGAAGGTCGTAACACTTTGCACCCTCATCTCGATTTCGGATGAAGACGCGTTCATTTTATGTTAAACGACTAAGAAATCGTAGTTTTGGGGTGATGTCAGAGTATCAGAGAGCTGTATAATATCTCTGCTTAAAACGGGGCGAGAAGGTCATAGTTTTTGGGGGTGGGAAAATCGCCGCGAACCCAAGGAGTAGCCTCTCTCTAACTGCAAAAAAAAGGGGGTTTCCTTAGCAGAGAAACCCAGTTCCTTTGTCCTCTTTTCGGGATCGCTAAAAACAAAGGTCTCCCCAATGCGAGGGGAAAATTAACGCCAATAAATTACATATAGCACGCGGGAGAAGGACAACCGGGGTTATTCCTTTATCCCAACGGAATGTTCAAAAACCTCAGGAAGAAGAGAGTTAAATCACGCCACATCTTCCGGTAATTAAGAAGTGTCGCGGTTGAAGGTTGTGGTGGGGTGGGTTTGATCTTGGAAGGTCACCGATTGTCCAATCAGTGTGGGCAAAGAAGAGATGAGAGCGTATGAAGCAAGAGGGGTAGCTGTCCCCTAGTCAAGATAATACTCAAACCAGAATTCCAAGAAGGGAAAAAGCCTGAGAAAACCAATCCCTACTTTCAAGATTTTCAATTGTTAGGAAGCCGGGAATGGGATCGAAAAAAACAACTATACAGGGAATCTAATTCTTGCTCTCATTGCTTTTCCAAAAAATCCGGGGTGGAATGGAAAATAGTTATAACGTGGGGAAGGCTAAGCCTTCACCACAGCATTGCCTTTGATGCAAAAAGCAGATGCATTCATCTTTACTTCCCCAGTACCACTGGCAACAAGTAAAAAATGTGTCCTTCCGAAGAAAAATGTATAAAAGTTTGTAATAGAAACCAAAATTAGTCCTCCTTTTGAGTCTATAACAAATAAATTACCTTTTAGGAAAAATGCCTCTGTTTACTTAATCCCAAACGCCAATGCTCCCAAATGGAAACATCCTCAAAATCATACTTAGGATTTTTTTCCCGCCAAAAAAGGCCTAGAGCACTTATATTAGTAGTAAAGTAAGCCATTCAAGCAAAAAAATAAAATAAAAATTATTTTTTAATGAATTGCGGCGTTTAAAAGTTTAAATAACAATATTCTTGGAAATTTTTTCTTTTACAAATCTCACAAAAGCTAAAAGTCAAGCTTCGTTCCCTGGCAAAGTTGCCGCGTCAAGCTCTATAGAGAATTCAGATGTTTTTAAGTACTCACATAAAGAATTTTCTACGCACTGAGGCCATTTCGTCAATCCTTCTTTGTACTGTATTATTACTCAGTGAAATTCTTATAATATCGAAAGCTGGTTTATGCCAGCACGGTGTGTATTACATCAGTTACAGCTGGTAATACGTTCTTTACCAATGGTGTGCGGCTTTTCGGACTTTGCCATCAGTAAAGAAATGTTATAAGAAGCCATGCAGTCCATCGTCGTCGCGCTCAGATGTTGTTAGTAGGGCTGGACGATATAGAAATTTCTTAAATCGATTTATCATCCATCTAATATCGCGATTTAGTGATAAATCGATTTAACCTTCAGAATATGGAACCTATTTTTTAATCGAGTGACAAAAATGGTCGTTATGCAGCCCCCTGTATTATGTTGTATACACTTAGTTTTTCTCAAAAATATTTTGAAAGGTATGTTATCTATAAAAAAATGAGCCCCCCCCCACCCGTACACGCAATTTCTTATATCAATATTGATCATATTTTATGTCAATAAATCCATTTTTATTCTGATTTAAGTCTTGGAGTACATAATTTAATTTCAATTTTAAACAATAGATTGAAATAATAACTATCCTGCCTCAAATGAAAAATTCATTGAAGTAATTTTAGTACATTTATTTTTGTTGTACAATACTATGCAACTAAATGTTCCAATTGCACTTCTTATTTATTTCAGTTTTTATTTTTTTTTAATTTCTCCTTTTGCATTCTAAAAATTATTTAACCGTTTCAATAAATTTGATGAATTTGTTCTTTATAAAATAATATAAAAACTGCTTATTGCTATTATAAGCAACAATAGATGTCCATCTGCATGAACCTTTTTTCAGATTTTTAACTTTTTGTTTCAATTGAAAACATTTCTCATGAATAAAATTCAACAAATAAAAAATATAGCTTATATTGTATACAAAACCGCATGTGAAAAAGAAAGGCATCACATAATAGGTTCTAGATCTAAAGAATATAAAGTTGTAAAAAAAAAAATTATAACTGAGACTAAATAGATCTTTTATTTTGGGCCAGAAAAACCTGCATTTTTAGGCAGTAGGGAAATTTGATTTTTGCAAATCACAAATCACATCTCCACCAAGTCAATGAATCTTCATTTAAATCAACTTTTGGCATTGATAAATAGTTTTGAAGTTCACTTTCAACTTTTCTAGCTGGAATATCAATCGCATTCACTGCTTCCTTGTCATTGTCATAATCAATTTTTTCACTTACTGTATTGTTGGACGTATTTACATTACATTGTGATAGCATGTGTGATTTTTTTTACCCCTTCTTTATCTTCCATGTAATTCAAACGAAATCTTGGATCACATACGTCTGCAAATTTTAAAATGTTCATCAAGTCAATGCATTCATAACTTTCCTCTAATGCAGAATTTTTTTTATATCTCATACGAATTGTTTGTCTGTATCCTTAGCTTGCAGATCTTTTAAAATTTTCCTTAATACAGGCAAAACAGCATGCTGTTGCATATTTGTCCCCTGACAGATTTTTTGTTACATCTTCCATTAACCTTGTTGACTACAAAATCTTCTAATGCAGATATTTCATTTTTATTAATTTCAAGATGTTTTTTTGTGGGATAATCCTGCATCACCTTGCAGAAGGGCAATTGATTTTGTAGAAATCTTTTGCATTTTTTTAATGTGCTGCCCCAACGGGTGGGACAATATGAGCACATTTAGGACACTCTAGACCTCAATACATTGGATGAGTCATGTTGGGAGAAAATGTGCTGAAGTATAAAACAAATTAAACTTGAGTTATTTTTGTTAACCTGTACTTTCATTAGACAATATAATTCATACAAATAAAATATTTAATGAACTTAAAGTATTTTAGTGAATTTTTAAGTATTTCAATTAATTCCAAAACAATAGTAAATTAAAACTAAGTTACTGAAACATTGCACAAATATATGCAAATCCCACCACCTAACTCAACATCGAAGAGCTCACACGACCCCCTCCCAGAATAATATGCCCAATTTTGCAATAACAGATTTCGGTCTTATTGGCTCTCGTGTTTCAAACAATGACTGTAGACTGACGAATAAGACCCAATTTTTCATCAACACAGTATGTCGATTAAAAATAGGCGTCATTCTATGAATACACAAATGTTTGTAGAACTTTTCACTGACTGGACCTAATGAGAGAGATAATTTCTCCCGTTTTAGTGATATATTTGCTTTTTATTCAACGAAAAGTACATATAAAAGTTCTATAAAATTAAAATTAAATTACTGCAAGAGAGCATTGTAATCACATTTATCAAGTTTTATTTCGATAATTTCCTCGATTTTCATAACATAATTTGAATTGTTTCGCATATAGGTTTTCACTCCCATTGATGATGAAATCGCACTCTATTCTTAAAACATCTTCTTTTTCGCGAATTATTTTTTGGAAATTTTCTTCCTTAAAGTATTTTAACGACCTTAAAAATAAAAATTTTACCCCCCCCCACATTTCACATTCATAAGATTGAGGAATTTTTGCATTTCTTATAAGAAACTATAGATGGCGACACGACATATTTATCAGTTGTAGTTATAGCCTTGTAGTATAGATGGCGGCATCTGACTTATAATTGATGTTTAGATTTCTGTTGAACGATAGTAACTACTAAATAAATTGTACGAAATAAAAATGTGGAGAGGAGAAAATAATTGGGGTTTCTATAATTAATGCTTTCAAGAAGAAATTTTTGAAAAGAAAATCTGACTCCTTCTCTTCGGTGGAATAGGTATAAAATGATGTTTGTGCGTATGTGTGAATATTTTCTATTCAAATCTACACCGTTAGACCAATCCACACGAAATTTGGAAACCCTGTACTTTGAAACACTGCGGAAAACATAGGCTAATACTTTTCTGAGGACAGGAAAGTAATAGCCTATGTTTATAGCACTTACAACTATGAAAATTGGCACATAGGTAGTCCTAAAAGTGCGTTTCGAAGACCCAATTTTAAAATATAAAGTTTGTTTTCCTGCAATAAATAAACATTGTCAAGGAAACACGTTCTACATGGTTTGTGTATTTGAGTTAATACAGAGAAATGTCTCGGTCATATTTGAACATTACGAAATTTCATAAATCATTATCGTCTGATCAATATTTTCTGTCTTTTTTCGAATTACTCTATTTCAACTCAGGAAGTCGAAATTCGACACTTTGCACATCTTTCGCTTTTCAGAATTCTGCATTTTTTCTTCGGAATTTCGTTTCTGTTCGCCTTTTGTCTTAACCTTTTGCGTAATGCAATATATTATTCAGGAGAATTAAATGTATTTTCTTGCACAACTTTAATGATTGAAGTTAGAAAGTATTTTCCGTATAACGTAAATGATTGCATTTTTCTATGTAAAGAAAAGTGATTATTCTAAATCATTTTTCAATGATTATTTAACCATTTAAACCCGAGCAAAGCTGAGTCATTCAACTAGTAGTAAATACAACACTCGCTTTTAATTTATCAGTTTTAAATGTCGGGGAGATTATCTCATTTGAGAATGCATAAAAAGTACAATGCATAAAAGTAGAATTGCGTCCGGTACGCAAACAGAAACATTTCGAAAATCGTGAAACATTCTTGGTTTCATTCGTCTCCCAACCGTCTTTTATTGACAAACCTTTTGGGTGGGTTGAGTTCATTTTATGGGAGCCAAGAGCCGTATTTGACCAAGCTTCGCCATACACAAAATAACGAATTCTGCAACATCTAAGAGCCAGCTGTCTAGGTTAAGGGGACAGCTGCATCGGAAGGGGCTCTCAGAGCCTTGTTGATGATGTTCGAGCCCACGTATGAAAAAAGAAGGCAGTTTGCCCTAGGACTCCGTCTAATAGAGCGTCTCCGTCGCAACGGAATATTATTTCGGATTTTAGCATTCTAATGCTCTTTAGCTTCTAATATATAACCCATGTACTGTTTCATCTGCGTTTAAAAATTTTAAATAAATGTTGAATTAAATATCCTAAAAGATTGGATTTATTCAAAACACAATACAAAAATTTTGGATAATAAGTCGTAGTTTTTTAATTGCTGCCCTCTTCCAGGTGGTCCCTAAAGGTCCGGAACATTCGGGTTATTCAGAATCGACCACACAATAATCATATCAGCCGCTTTTTTGTACAAAACGGTGACGAAGGTGGGTATATGTGTGTGAACACTGTGCTAGTAACTGCGAGTTGTAGGCGGATGAGGTTCTATTCTTACCAGGTGCATTTCTCTCATCTGTGTCAGTAAAACTTTCATTGTGTGTGTATTACTTGATGTTGTCTCATGTATATTACTTGATATTATGTGTCACGTGTCTAGCGTAGCATGGCTAAATATGGTCATTGCGCCATGAAGCATCACAATCAATAAATCTTGTAGGTAGGTATTTTTAATTACCGTCACACTGGAGCCACACGGCGGGCTATTGATGTTCGCGATCCATCCTGCAGATTTGAACAGCGGTCAGATGAAGGGGTCACATCTGACCTGATAACTCCCTTTCCAAACTTACACACAACTTACCATGAGGACATTTGAAGCCACATCAGATTTAACATGCACCAGCCCCCATGTACACCAAAGTCTGCCAACCAGACTAACGTGGCCCAATGATGCCGTGGTAAGGAAATTCATCAAAAAATTAACACTAAGAATCACGACTGGGAGATATTTTCGTCATGCGCGAATTTTCTTTAGCACGTCATCCCTCCTATATCAGTATATAAGCATCATCCAGAAAAACATTTTCACTCTCATTTTATCTTAAACTCAAATGACGTGAAATGTACGAGAATGTGCAGTACAGGTGAAATTGTGAAAACCAAACGTGAATTTAACACCGGAAGCTTTGTGGATATTTCAGTTTAAGGAATTTGAAAAGGTATCATTTCTGAAAATGGATTATGAAAACGGATCCTTGATTGATTGGATATTGAAATGGATATTTTGAGATTTGAAGAAATAGGGTCGTGTGGGAAATGAAATCCGTAAAAGGATGAGAGCCTGTTGCCGCGTAGGTGGTTGAGGATGTAAAAAGTAGAAATACAAGTAGAAAAGGGCAGGATGCGAAGCATCACGGGTTCAATATGTAGTTAATTAATTCAATGGACAAACACGATGAACTATTGGCGATGGTCCGGGATCAAATCCGAAGTAAAATATCCAGACAGCTTCCACGTACCAATGCTTTTAGAAATTATCAGTCGTGGTATACAGGTAGGTATTTGAACTAAAGTCGCACTAGAGCAACCCAACGGGCTATTGCAGACGGTCGGAGAACAAACCGAAGTGAAAGATTCGAGGATAATACCACGCAGTTTTCAACCATGATCTGATGACGAGGTCACACCTGGGATGGCACGCCACTCTCCAAACTTCCACATCAACCTAACGTGAGGACATCGGTGACGACGAACCAGTCGCGGAAATGGTTTTTTAATAGCAGTAAAATATATTTTGAGTTTTTTGTCCTTGCAACGCCAAACATAAGGCAAACAGCGTCAATTATTGGATATACACACAGTAAGAAAATTTTACTGAAGTGAAATACACTCAGGAAGGAATCGAGGTTATAGTAAGGTATTTTAATTAACGTCACACTTGAGCAACGGAACGGGCTATAGGTATTCAGTAGAACCTTATTATAACTGACTTGTAGGGGCTAAGGGTCGTCTGTTTAATAAAAGTCCTGTTTATAACAAATAATTCTTATAGGGGTATTATGTAAGAGGTTGTACATCAATGAAATTACAGTAGTTAGCTATAAAAATGTTAGTTATAGAATATGAAATAAAAAACAGCCTTCAACATAGGTTGAATTGAAAGCGGTGTGTACGTATACACTGCATTAATCTTCAGAACCACATGTTGAATAAATCGCATAGCCCACTTTTTTCTAACTAACAGTTTGCTCAGCGAAAACTAATACGGTTACACAGAGGGTGCGTGAACTGAACACGCCATCCTGGACGGTTCAGGAGACCATCCGTCACAATAAGGAAAGTGGTAGGAATATATAGCGCGGCCTTATCCATCGACATCAAAGGAGCCTCTGTTCAATGGTCTCTTTTGCTGGAGAAACTCTCCCACTTCAACTGTCCTACCTACCTCTTTCATCTAATATCTAGCTTCCAACATGAAAGATGGATTTTTACGGAATACTCCTCAGCAACAACCAGCAAGTTTGTTTCCCAGGGCTGCTCTCAAGGTTCCAGACTGGGCCCACTTCTCTGGAAAATCCTAGCTGATGATGTCCTTCGAGAATCTTGAACAGATCACTGCCAACTCCGGGCTTTCGCCGATGACTTTCTGTCCACAGTGTCTGGCAGTTCAAGACTAGAGCCAGAAATCAGGGCAAATGAATGTCTTCGATAGTTATCAGAATGGGTTATGCACAACCAACCTAATAATAGCCAGGGACAAGACACACGACGTCGTCTTCAGAAAAAAAGATTGGCAACTTCTTGATCACCAGTCTTCGCCCTCAATGGCACAAGTATTCGAATTGTCAACACCATGAAATACCTGGGTGTAATAATCGACAAACATTTATCATGGGTCCCTCACGGCAAATACCTGAGAGAGAAATGCCATAAAGAACAAACGGAAAGAATTAGATTTGCATGTCGTGGAGTATCAGAGGATAAATCTTAAAGCTCTGGTATAAAATGGTAGTATAAATAATTCTGGTTTACGCTTCAACCTGATGGGGTACAAACTCAAAATGCCAGGTTTTTAGACACCTGGCCACTGTTCAGAGACCTTTCGCTATTGACTACAGAAGAGAGGCTACAGAACCAGATACTACAGAACCACCTCCACAGACGCCGTCCTTTTACTAGCCGGTCTAGAACCAATAGACCTCCTGGCAGCAAGGGAAGGGGCTACGGCTCTTGTTACCAGACTCGGCATACCCGCCACAACATATGGCATCTCTTGCTTTCCCAACCAATTCGAAACGAAAACTCACAGACTTCGCAGGAATCCAACACAGAACAAACACACATCATTCGTTACACCAAGTTCCCCAGCAACACACTACCAAATCTATACACACGGATATAAAACCTAGGATTAAACCGCCACCGCCTTTTGTGTGTTACTGGACAACCGAAAGATCTTTGAGTGGGCACTGTAACAATGTTGAACAACTGGGCTGTATAAGTTTTGGCAGGAAGGATATTTTAAGAAATCTGAATATTGTATAGAAAACAAATATTCTTTTATTTCTTGGTTATTAATATTTATACAGTACTGCTCTCTTGAACAGACAATTTCAAAACGCAACAAAGAGTCTACACCGGAGACTTAACTTCCAAAGTCTGGGGCGTCGCTAGTACGCCCTCAAAACCACGACCAAACTCTTCCCGAGTCTGTCGTAGAATTTCCTCTCGCTGACCCAGTGCTCTCTGCTCCAAGCCTAGAAGCTCCCGTCCGAGGGAAAAACCCTTGGCCAGTTTTCCATCGTCTCAAAACTCCAAGAGGGGAGCTCCCCCGCCTTTTCACTTCTATTTCAACAGAGGGGATGGCCGTTGTCCGATAAAGAACGATTTCAGCCGGCCAGGCGACTGGTGAAACAAGATATCCTCTTTTATCACTTTGCCACAGCACGCACAACTGACTGCACGACGACAGCTCAGTTTTCCAAGCTGAGTTATTTGCCATTCGAGTAGCTTCATTCTGGGCACTCCGAAATTGCTCAGAAAACACATGTATTTTCTCGGACAGTCTGTCCAGCGTGACTCTTTTGACCAACCTTCTCACTACTATGACCATGGCACAAAGAAACTATTCCATCATTGAAGCTCCATCAATGTGCATTTATATATTTTGGGTCCGAGGACATTCCGGTGTTGAAGGATCAACAGATCATCTTGCAAGAAGTGCCACCTTCTTCTTTTTCGAATGGAAGCAGACCCCTCCGTACCGAGTTATTTAAAACCCATAGAGGATTGGCGGAAGCCAGTGAAAGAACCCGGTCATACGTCCATCCGCCTGAATCCTCTCCCGGAGTATCATCTGAAGAGTTCCCTCAAGTTTGCATAAACTAACAGTTGGCAAGAGAGATGGATAAACTACATCAAAGGTAGGAGAACATTCGGTACAAAGCGCCCCATCTCCACCCCAGAGCTCACACACATTTACACGGGCCACAGCCCGTTTCTACAGGATCTATTTAGAATGAATATCCATTGTCTGCATCTGTGGTATGGAAGCAGACCCGGACCACTACGTTACCACCTGCCCTATCACATCTCATCTGCACATCAAGGAACCAGCACCTCAGTACAACGACGCCTGGCTTAAACGCCTGGTTGTTCATCCCTTGCTTCAAAGGAAAATAATATAAATCGCGCGATTTGTGGCCTCCAGGGAGTTTGAACTTAAGCAAGCGGTGTAGGTTCACTTTTTGACTATGACACCTTAATTGCCTCTTTTACCTCAAAGCAAACTTTTATTAGATCAACACTTGCATGTGCATGTCTTAACTTAAAATTTCTGCTTTGCACACACCAAATTATTTTTCTTTTCCCTTTTCTCATTGGGTCACCTTCACGTCATGGGAAATTTTGTCTACCGTAAACCCAATTGAAGGGTCGGTATCCCATGAAGGAGTTAAGTTAAGTTAAGTCAAAACCTGAGCTGGCAGGTCACTCTCCAAACTTCCTCATCACGCCAACGTGAGGCTACAACAAATTTAACGTACACCAGCCGTTGGTTTTGGGCTGGATCTCTCGTAAGTATTAGAGGAACTCAACAGAACGATGCGAAAAAGAATTCGCAGGAATGAGATAAAAAAACATCTCAACTCTCTCCCAAAGAAGAAAACAACCCGACTCGATCCAAAAGTTGGAAACGATTTAATTCCAGCAACCCTGACGGACATTCGTGTCGTCGCTTCCGGCTTCACGAACTGCACTCCGCTAATCCTCCCTTCCACTCCGAATGACCATCCATCCACCTATGACCTCCCGGGAATCTCCACAGCCCACGCGCTCCAAAAATGAAGGAAAAGACGGACACCTCGAGCAACATCCCTGCGCTCCGTCAAATCCATCAACCCCACTCCAACGACAACAAAGAACCAAAACAAATCGAATGAAGGGGTGGTGGTGGTGTTGGAGTCATAAAAGAAGAACATTTACATACGGAACGGAAGAGAAGAAGAGGCGGAAGCGGACCCACAACAAAGTACCGGCTCTTGCTGCCTGTTTTTGGTTGTTTGTTGGAGGTCAATGACATGCGAGGCCTCTCGGATGGAGATAGAAGGCCTTTATTACGAAGGTGGAGGGATTTGGCTAATTGAGAGGCATTATCGACAAAATCATCGGCGCGTTGGGGTGTCAGGCCCTGGCTATAGATGGGTCTTCATTTCCCGCGTGTTTTGCATATGCATTGTGCGTGTCACAATGCTTTAAGCAGATAACTATTGTTGTTTGAGCCCTTTCTTCAGAATATGCGTCAGTTGTTTTGATCCAATGTTGTTTCTTATGCGTTTCCGCACTATTTTTTTATTAGAGTAATTAAGGATCTGAAACTCTTCCGGGTAAATTTCGTGACATTTCAAACTTTCGATTCATTTTTTTTCCAAAATAAAATTGGGTGAGTGCTAAATCTGTATGGCCTCCAATGTCTTTACGTTGGCGTGGTGTGTAAGTTTGGAGAGTGAGGTGCCAGCTCAGGTGCCGACCTCGTCATCTAACCGTGGTTCAAAATTGCGTGGTGTTATCCTCGCATCTTTCCATTCGGTTTGTTCCCCGACCTTCCTCAATAGCCCGTTGTATTCCTGAAGTGCGAATTAAAATACCCACGGCAATAAGATTCAAATGTGAAGAAATAGAGTTTTTTACTATGCGCAATGTGGTTTTTGGGTAACCGATATTGAGATATCGGGTTTTACCGCTTTGGGTTGGTTGGTTGATTTGGGTTTGATGGCGCAATGTCCAATAGCGGTTAAGCTGTCCCAAACGTCAGACAAAATTCGACCCAGTAAAATCAATAAAATATTTTTAAATGTGCTCAGGGTTAAAAGTAGATTAAAAATAAGTTGTTTCGTTACTCAAAAAATATTTAGATCATAAAAAATATTAGCATTTTAATATGGAATCACAAATGAGCACGAAAGTATAGGATTATCCTCGTTATAAACATAAAAACAAAGTGATGCTGAATTTAAGGTAATGGTAATTGGTAATTTTTTATTTACGTCGTACTAGAGCAACACAAAGGGCTATTGACGACGGTCCGGGATCAGTCCCTTAAGGGAAAGATCCGAACTGAATTTAAGGAATATATAAAAATTAAACATTACAAATCAGATGGAATTAAAAAATTTTTTTTTATGTTTTGTAAAAATTTAAATATGTTTGTTTTTAGTGAGGATTTTCCTTAACCAAATCTTGTAAAATTTAAAACTGTGTTATAAAAAAATACTGACGATTAAAAACAGGACAATCAACCCAAATAAGGGGAATGGTGAAAGGAATTCCATATGCGCTACCCACTGGCGCAGTCTCTTCTAATGAAAGACGCATGCGAGTAAAACGTGTGTTGTGACGTCTGGAGAAAAGAACGATTCCAACACCTGCGTGTGTTACAGTTTGGTAATAACTCAGGTCAGAAAGGCATTAAATCTCGTAGAGTCGGCGTCCGATTTTTGGCACCTGCTTGTCACACATCACTTTCTAACGGTTTCAGGACCCAAAGAGGGGACTCGCACGTGTGGAATTGACACCCCTTCGGTGCTGCAGGTGTCATGAAAAAACAACCCTCGATCAATATTCTATTCGGGAGGCGGGACCCCACGTTAAAAAGAAAAAAGGAGGCGAAAGTGAGAAGCCACGAAGGAAAGTGGTGGAAGAAAAGCTCTAGTTGAAACAGCTATACGGTGAGGTGAAACACCGAACAAAAACTAACTGAGAAATGCAACACAATTGGCTAGGGCAAAGGTCCGGGATCCATCCCGAAGGAAAATTTCCAAGGACACCTCCTTACTTTAAATCAAGTTCAGACGACGCAGTTAGGCCTCTCTCCAAACTTCCACACCATTTCAACGTGAGGACATTGGAGACCAAAGACAGTTTGAACGCGCACCAACTCCCAGTACATGACGGTCTTTTGTTGGATATAGTTTCGAACTCTCTCAATCTAAGGGGAAGAAAATAAACAACTTTTAATTTTTTATTTTTACAAATTGTAAATAACGAATATTGGGGCATATATTGGGCGTCAGCTCAGGCGTTGCCTCGTCTTTCTGACCATGAAATTCAGAATTACGTGATATTGTTCTCGATTCTTTCCCTTAGGGGATTGATCCCAGATCGTCGTCAATAGCCCGCAGGATATCTGTGTTGCTCTAGTACGACGTAATTAAAATTACTTTACCTCTACTCTCCAACGGTGGTCCTAAAAAAAATTAAGGAAATGATACATACTGAAATTTATACAACAGATAGTGCAGTAATTGTAAATTGATAATCGAAAATTAGCTCATAGTTATACCAGAATAATATTCATAATAATAAAGTCCGTGATAACTATCAGCAGGTGGAGAGTTTACCCTCCAAGTGGTTTCTACGAGATATCTCGTTCATCAAGATCTGCTAATGCTTTTGCTAATGACGAGATTCCTCGTCGAGACAGCCATACATATGTGCAGGATATCAATTATGATGCTTTTTTTTTGTCGAGGACACAGTCGTATTTTATTAAGATTGCAATATGTTGGATAATATTTAGTTCATAATCTAGCTTTAGGTATTCAAAGTTTGATGTATTTTTTAATGCAAAATTAAAATATCTATTTCTTTAACAAACGTCTCTAAGTAGTTTTCCTCAGAAAAATCCTTTATTGTACAAAAACGCACAACTAAAACACAAAAGTTTGCAATTCCTTCAGAGCAGTTTCTTTATCATACAAAATAGTTTGCTTCACTTCGAAAATATGCAGTAAAGTTCTTGGAATTATATTCTAGGAAGTCACACCCTATGTACCAGGAAGTCTCATTAGTTCTTTGTTTAGTTTCACACGAATTGAAAAATAAAAGAATCAAATATTTCAATCATTTAGTTAAAGAACAGAAAAAAAGTTTTTGGACCAGATTGGCACTTTATCAAGTGACTCCACAGACGAAACAACTCGAGTATAAAACACTCAAAATTAAACAAAAAAAAAAAAAAAAAAACTTTAAGTTTTTCAAAAGCAATAAAAACGCTTTTCTTAGATCACCAATTAGACTGCCTTCCAACTAATTCTCCAGTTTGATTGAAAATGTTTTTCATACAACGTATAAAAACGTCGGCTAAATTCCACTGCTTTATTCTCCCCGTCTGTCTTCCCCCAACTCTGCTTAAAACAATGGCGAAAAATAAATGACCTATAAGAGGCTTAGCCATTTTGTATTTACTATGGTAACAGTATCTTCATCGAATGTGGGAACATTTTGAATTCGAATTCGCCTAAATGAACAAGTTCACGCGTTTATTAATTTACAAAAGAGGAAGATTTTTTGAAAAAAATAGTTTCCCGAGGTCATAGAACTTGAAAGTGTGTTTTTGATTTTCCATTTTCTGGATAATTTACCGAAATTTTCCGATGGCTTTACCGCTTTCTTTTTTCTGCTAGCTTTCCTTTAGACCTAATTTATTGTTACATGTAGCCAATTGTTAACCATTCTGTTCAATTCAAGTATTTCAAGCGTTTGTTAATTTTAAACAGGGTTGATTTGGCTTTGATTTTATGGCGAATAAATACAATTAGAGAAATATCCATCCAGCAACACCTACATTTACAGGTTCCTAATTTTACTCACGGTAACATAACAGAATACGTCAATAGTCATCGAGTTCAAGGAAATCTAGTATGATACATTTTTTTTGGTTTCTGGATTAGTTGTTAAGGTCTTACAACGACTTTTCGATAGATTTTAGATTCGCATTTTTTAATTTAAAACTAGCTGAGCAATTCAATCAATATCCAATTTAACTGCGTTCACCGTGAAACCAATTCAA
The DNA here is from genome assembly GCA_947359465.1 of Metellina segmentata. Classification (NCBI taxonomy): domain Eukaryota; kingdom Metazoa; phylum Arthropoda; class Arachnida; order Araneae; family Tetragnathidae; genus Metellina; species Metellina segmentata. The sequence goes on along the minus strand of OX375874.1, from coordinate 4,723,038 downwards.
ATAATTATTACAGGCGTTTGTTAAGTTTACAAAGAGAAAGAATGTTAGAAAAATATCCAGTTTCAAGTTCATGAATTCGAGCTGTGGCTTTTATTTTCTGATTCGTACATTTTCCACTCGCAAAGAAAATTCTTAGTGAATATTCAGTTTCCGAGTTCATTGAACTGGTATTTGAGACATTTATTTCCTGATCTCTGGAATGTTTTCCAACTTTTCCCAAAATGCTTTTTTCAATTTTTCTTTTTTTACTTTCCTTTTCGACTGTGGGGCCGTGGAATAGCATCGCGTTTGCAACAGGAGAGTTGCGAGTTCGACACTAGGTTCAGCTAAAGACCGTCGAGTTTAAGGAGGCTGGTGCACGTTCTATCTGTCGTGGCCTCAAATGTTCTCACTTTGGGGTGGAAGTTGGAGAGTGGGGTGCCAGCCAAGGTGTTGTTTATGTCATCTGACCGTGGTTAAAACTGACGAGGCGTCGTTCGCGGATATTTCCTTTAGGGATAGATCCCGGATCGTCGGCAACTGTCCGTTGTATTGCTGCAGAGTAACAATCAGTAACCACCTACCTTTTTAACTGAAATTTCTCGCCAATGGTGGGTTGTGTTTTTGGGGTGTCATGGCGCAAGGGTCACATTTGTCCAAACTGGGCCAAAGACAAGAGACGATAGCAAGTAAAATATGACGCGAAAGAAAAAAGAGGAATTGGGTTAGTGGGCTTTGGGTTTTGATGCCGCAAGGGTCTTTGATTGGATTCGAACTCGTAACCCCAGGTCGCTAATCGGTTACTCTTCCAACCAGTGGTCCTTGGATTGTGGAATAGAACAGAAGAAGGAAAGCAGAAGAAAATCGCCCAGGTGTTTCTCGGGAGCGCAACCCCAGTGTTAACTAAAAACAGTAAACTCTAATGGAAAAGAAAACCTAGAGTGCCTTGGGTCCGTGTAGCAACCGGAGGGATGCCTAAAGGAGATGGGATCCTGCTCACGACAAAGAGGTAAGGATCTCCTGCTTTGCACTTCTCCTCTGGCGACTCTTTGAGAAGGCGTTACTGATGTTTGTTTACGTCCCTAGACGGCGTTTGGCAGAGAGCTGAGTGGGTGGTTTTATTGTGTGGTTGTAAGGATGAAGCAACCTTTTCATTCACACTAATAAATCGCTATTTGCTGTCTTCTCTCTTCGCACACATTGCATTACTGCGGGCAGTAATCTGGGACTGCTTTTGTGCTAATTTTGAAATGTTGATTGTTGAGTTGTGAAATAGGTATGAAGTAAAAGTTAAGGAGTAATCGAGTTATATCTCGAGACATTTTTCTATGAAAAAGGGGAGGAAAGTTTATTATTTTTGTTTTATATATATATATATATATATATATATATATATATATATATATGTATACAGGGTGGTCCCGAATTCATGGTACAAACTTTAATGGTAGGTACAGGACATTGTAACAATGATTTATTGTATAGGAATGTATAGTCGCAAGTGACGCGGTGAGGCGTAAACAGGGGAAATAAAAGGAAAGAGAAATGGAGTGATCGGTTGGTATCATTGCCGGTAGAGGGCAGTAGATGTCTAGCCGCTGTTGAACATGATGCATCGCAGTAGGGAAAAGCGCCATTCACAATTGTGCTGCCGTAGACGATGGGTGACTTTACGTATGCAGAAAAATCAGACATGCATTACATGTACGGCCGTGCAAATGGTAACGGCAGAGCTGCGTTACGAATGTATCGCGCGGAGTATCCTGATCGACGAATGCCGGATCATAGAATTTTTCAACGGTTACATCGTCAACTTTGTGAAACAGGTGCGTTCGACGTCAACAGACATGGCGCTGGTCGAGTAAGAGCTGTACGCACTCCAAGGCTGGAAGAAAGCATCTTGAACATTGTGGCTGATAGACCCGAGTCAAGCACAAGAACTGTTGCGCGTGACGTAGGTGTGAGTCATCAGACTGTATGCAGAGTGTTAAACGAAAATCGCTTACACCCCTTCCATTTTCAGAAAGTACAAGCATTGAATCCGGCAGATTATCCTCGCCGCGTGAACTTCTGCCTGTGGGTGATGCAGCAATGTGCGTTGCAGCCGGATTTCGTAGATTATGTGCTATTTACAGATGAAGCGACATTTTCACGCGAGGGTGTCTTTAATGCGCACAATTCCCATGTGTGGGCAACCGATAATCCACATGCAACGCGTCGACATGCGTTTCAACAACGTTTCAGTATTAATGTGTGGGCTGGTATTGTGAACGACTTTTTGATTGGCCCATACTTACTACCCACGCGGCTCACTGGCGGAAGCTATCTTATTTTTCTGAAAGAAGTGTTACCACAACTGCTGCATGATGTTCCGATCGCCATTCGTAACCGCATGTGGTTTCAGCACGATGGGGCGCCAGCACACTTCAGCATTGATGTACGGAATTACCTGAATGCCACGTTTGGTACTCGATGGATTGGGCGTGGTGGACCAGTCCCTTGGCCACCCCGATCTCCCGATTTATCGAGCCTCGATTACTTTTTATGGGGACATCTAAAGCATCTTGTTTATGAGACTCCAGTTGACTCAGATGAGGATCTCGTCGCTCGCTTATCTGTAGCTGCTGCAGGTGTGCGTGAAATACCAGGCATCTTTGAACGTGTACGCCAATCGCTCCACCGACGCTGTCAAGCATGTATCGATACTGGTGGACGCAATTTTGAACAATTACTGTAAACATGACACTTGTCAACAACGCTTTCAATAAAATCTTTGTTTTTCCTTTCGGCCGTTATTTCCCCTGTTTTCGCCTCACCGCGTCACTTGCGACTATACATTCCTATACAATAAATCATTGTTACAATGTCCTGTACCTACCATTAAAGTTTGTACCATGAATTCGGGACCACCCTGTATATAACAAAAATAATAAATTTTTTTAAGAAAGTTAGATACAACAATTTAAAAACAATAATATAACTTACTGTCAGCGGAGTGCGCAAAAGCTGCACGTATCTCTGACATTTAAATATTTGTATCACTCAAATACGCAAATTAACGAAAGAGCAAAATAAAAAGCAGGGGTATTCAACCAAAAAATGAAAATTAAAGATAAGCTAGCTTGCTGAAGGCTGCAGACATAACATGGTAAGCAATATAATTTCTAAAAAAAGAGCCCCCTTACTAGTTTATTTTTGATCCCGTTACCCTTTCCTCCAATGAGGCTTTCCCCTTTGCTCCCACCAAACTTCGGACCCAGAGGAATGAGAACGCTGGATGCACGGTGTTCATTTGAGACGGAGAAAGAAACCGGATGCAACGGTGTCCCGACGGTGCACACGATTTCACGTGAGTCATTCAACATTAAACTTATTTTAATATATATGTGATTACTTTTGTATCAACTGAATAGGAATCCCCATTAAACTCTCCTTAAGATTTTGAACCAAATTGTAGGAATGTATTTCTTTGATATTATGTAACATATATATTCAATCCAACCTTTTTTGTACTGTTCATTCATAAGCCACTCTACTTTTTTTTTATCACAGCTTAGATACCCATTTTACAGAAGTGAAAGCGAGTAACGCTGAATTGAGCTTGACCGGTATAACGGTTTGTTGATAACGGTTTGTTAATTTTGTTGATTACCCCTCTTGACCGCTATTCACGGGATTTAACACATTTTGGGCATCTTGGCAGCCCTGGGTATATATAGTACATAAAGCGTGAAATAAAATAGTGTGATCTTGAAATTCTTGGATTTATTTTTCTCCCATTCTTGACATTTAAAAAACTTGAATTACTTGGAAAGTGCTTAATCGGTAACACAATATCACTATCGTCACATTCCTCTGCGGTTTCTTCTGGGTAAATGTTATCCAAAAGAAGTAAATGAATAAGTTATTAATTACTTTGTAAGAGAAATAGAAAGACATTTTGATTTGTGAATAAAACTTTTTGAATTAAAAAGGAAATTTTATCTATAAGTACACTCATTGCCATACAAATTTGCGCACCAAGAAATAATTGTGGGATCGTAACGAAACTTGGCATGAAGGTACTTGTCGACCAGATATGCAAATGATTAGAAATGCAGCGCGATTGCGCATTGCGTAATACCACTAGAGGGCGTTGAACTTTGTTCTCCTTTGAGTGTAAAACAGGTAAGCAGAGCTTGTTTGAGTGTTCTTAATCTTTTGCAAAGGAAACGCTGAGGTAGACATGCCGTTACGCCGCCATCGAAGACAATATGAGCAGCTGTCAGAGTTCGAGAGGGGAAGAATCATCGGGATGATGGAAGCTGGGTTGTCAGCTCGTCGAGTAGCTCGTCAAGTAGGCCGTTCTGATTTTACTGTGAGGAGGTGTTGGGACCAGAGGACAGAAGAGACGTCACATCATACGAAACGCACGCCTTGAGCCAACTGCCTAATTGGCCGCTATCCAGACACAGGCAGCACCTTCACTACGGGCCCCTGTGTCTTCCCGAACCATCGCAAGGCGCCTGGCTGAAGGACATCTGGTATCATGGCGCCCATTACGTGTGCTGCCGTTGACACCCACCGACGTCTCCCTTTGGAGTGGTGTCGCCCACGACGGGATTGGACTACAACGGAATGGAACCAGGTCGTCTTCAGCAACGAATCTAGATTCAATTTGAGCATTGATGATAATCGTGTTCGTGTGTGGGAGCCCCGTGGTGAACGCCTCAATCCTGCCCTCGATTTACAGCGACACACCGCTCCCACAGCTGGTGTTATGGTATGGGGTGCTCTATATGGCTTACGATACTCGATCACCCCTAATATTGATCCATGGCACAATGACAGCCCAGCTGTACGTCCATGACATCCTTTAGCCACATGTTATGCCACTTATGGCAGGGCTCCCATGAGCCATTTTTCAACAAGACAGTGCTCGGCCACACACAGCAAGGATGTCACAAGACTGCCTCCGCCACATTACCACACTTCCCCGGCCTGCTTGATCCCCAGATTTGTCACCAATCGAGCATATCTGGGATTATTTGTGACGGCAAGTTGGACACCCTACGAGTTTGGTCGAACTAGAGGCGCGTTTACAGCAACTGTGGAACGAGATGTCTCAGGACATCATACTGAACTTGTATGCCTCAATGCCTGCTCATATCGCATCGTGCATTCGCGCTAGAGGGGTCCAACAGTTTCTTAGAATGTAAAAATGAACAGTACAAATTAACTTCCGTTCATTTGTACTTTTTTCTGCAATAAATGATCCTTTTTCTTTGATTTTCTAATCACTTACTTATATCAAAGTAGTACTTACATGTGTAAAATTTTGGCGACGTTTTCTTGGTGCGCAAATTTTTATGGCAATTTGTGTATTTTAAAAGTACTGAATGTTAAAAGTAGAGTATGAAAAGAGATTTAATACCTGTACTACTTTCAATGCCTATTACTTCTGAGTCATATACGCATACTTTCAGCGATATCGCTTATTTACCAGATTGTAATATAGACGACATATTTGGAAAAATAGAAGAATTTGTTTGGATGTACGGATACTCTCTGGAGTCATGCGCATTCGCCGAATCCGATTGAACTTTCACCTCCATCAATATGGATGGAAACTGAATAATCAGTATATGCTCAAATGATTTGATGGTGATCAAGTCATCACAAGCTATTGAAAACATCCATTGTGGCATGGAAAGTAGTACAGATTATAATTTGTTTTTTTCATTCTCTTTAAACATGCAGTGCTTTTGAAATACTTATCGATAAATGTCCTTTTTAATTCGAAAAGTTTCATTCATGAATCAAAAAATGTTTTGTTTTCATTTTCGATTTATCTTACATTTAATCAATAACTTATACATTTACTTTTTTAGATAACATTTTACCTAACCGCAGAAGTATGTGACTATAGTTATCTCATAAGAGAAAATAATATTGAGGAAATGTCTGACGAGAGGTCAGGAGAATAATACGACTATAATTCCGATAACACAGTAGATTTTAATGATGACTGATTTTCACATTAATAAATAAAAATGATCAATTTTTAATTTTGTTTATTTAGTAACCGACTTTAAAAATATATAATGAAATATCAGCATTCACTTTTCACGTTCACACTATTTACACTTTATAAAAATATTAAATTGAGTTTAACGTTACAGAAATTTTGATAATAATGTAAAAATATAAATGTCTTCTTCGAAAACAAAAGTCAGCTGTCTGCGCGTCTGGGGAAAGTACGTCAGCTGAGTCAATATCGCTGTCGCGCGGTACTCGAACTCATTTCAGCTTGTGGTATACGTATCGCATCAGCTGACTATATTTCCACCATCATACAGAGGCTGTTCGTACATTTTTTAGACGATTTTGGTTAGCGGTAATAAAAAATCGTTTGCTGCAAAAGAAATAATTGCAGTTGTACTATGTTTTTAAAAGTCAAAATTATCGTCTGCGGCTTGAGATATTTCTTTTTATTCAAAATGGCATTTTTAACGAAGCATAGGTTCGAAGGCTATATTTATGCTCTTTCCGAAGAGAAATATTTATATTCCGTTATCCAAAAACGATGTGAGAGTTATGGTTTTGTGATATCTAAATCGTCGATAGGTAATATAGTCAACAGGAAAGGGAAAAAACGTCAAATTGGAGCCTCAAGTGGGACAAAAATTCCAAACAAGTATCCAAGGTAGAAACGGACATCTTCGACTATTGCAAAGGTACATGGTTTAGTTTTAAAAGAAAATCCCCGTAGTCAAAGGACAGTTGCAAAATCATTAAAATGCTCGGTGTCCACTGTAAACAAAATGATAAACGTTGATTTAAATCTTAAGAAAGCGAAAAAAAGCAATGTGCATCATCTTTCTCCAAAGCATATCGCTGAACGCAGGACATGCTGCCGAATTCTATATGAGAAACACTTATCCAAAGAAAGATGGAAAAGAATTGTCACAATAGATGAATCATGGGTGTAATGATTCATGGTGTGGGTTAAATGATTGCAGCAAAAAAGGAGCCATTTATTATCATAAAAGAGGAGAAAAAAATGTAAGTACATGGTTCACAGAATCGAAAGAAAGTTTTTCTAAGGGATTCATGATTGTTGCTGGTTTTTCATATAATGGCAAGTTAAAAATAAAGAGTGGAAAAAAATGTCAAGATTAACTCCAAATACTATCATAAACATATTTTATTGCCAATTTTTCTGAATAAAATACCATCGCTTTACCCACAGTGCCATCAATCTGTGGAATTCCATCAAGACAAAACTAGCAGTCACGCATCGAAATCCACTGTAAATTTCCTACAAGAAATGGAACAAAAAACCGGTATCAAGGCCATACCCTTCATTGATATCCCTACTAATTTCCCGATGTATCACCTATGGATTTTTTTTGCTTTCGGACTTTTAAAATCTGCATTATCCAAACGTCGTCCCACAACCCTTACAGGACTCTGGAAAGCTGTTCAGGAGGAATGGGATAGAATACCTCTTCTGACACTTCAAAAGGCATTATTATCCTGGAAATTACGGTGTAGAAAGATAGTTCAGAATAAGGACTATCAAATAGAACATTTAAAACACAAGAATTTTATGTAATTTAGTTTTGTGAATACAATATATACTGTCTAAAAAATGTGTGAACAGCCTCTGTATTACCAGCTAACTATTTTCTGACTATTCCTCGTGATGCCTACAATCACATTGACGAGTTTCAGTTTTATTGTTGGAAACTTTTTTTACGCATATAAAGACACGATACGCTGACGTGCCCTCCACCCTCTTTAAGCCATGCAGCTGACTGGTTATTTTTGTCATTTTATCATGTTAGCTAACAAAAGAAAAATCTTCAGCTTTATTAAAATCACTTTTTGAATATTTATTTTCATCAAAATTCGAACCTTTCCACAACCTCCCCCCCCCCTTTTACCAGACCAGCTGACGTCCGGTTTCCATTTGAGGGATATGAAGATAACAATTCACACAAGATTGAGCCTTGTTGAAAGGCCTTCCGAAATGGTACTCGGGCTCCCGGACTAATATGCGGAGATGACTGCTGACGTGGTGGACCGCGTCTTCCGTCGCCTGGCGAGACCCCTGTTGTCGTCTTCAATTTTCTTTATTTCCTTCCTTTCAGTTCCTAAGAAAAAAAATTAAATAAATTTTACTTCGATTGCACTTTACTCAATTTTTGTAGGCTTGATCAGATTTCCTGGGTAAATTAAAATTTTTACCTGTCGGGATGTTATTTTAACTTATACTCTTATAATGTTAGAAAATCACTCTAAGATTGCTTACTACCTTTTAACTTCCTGTTTTACATATTTCATGTTTTAATATTAATGTTCTTAAATTACAACTTTAATAAAATCATTTTTATACTTAACCTAAATTTTTTTTGTACCATTTTTACTTCTAGGTCTCTGCCAGCAATGCTGTTCCATTTGTAAATTCATTATCTAAACATACTTCTAACTTGTGTCTACTGTTGCCCTTTTTGTCAGAATGTGCTGAGCTTTTAGGACTTAATGTTATGCCCTGTTGGTATTTTTGTTTTGCTTCTGTTATTGCAAATTTGCCTGTATTTTGTATATTTTCAAAATTTTAATAAAGAAGTCATCTCTATCCCCGTTTCCCAAGCTCTAAGTCTTATTGTGAGTTGGGGAAAAAAAACAACATTTTGAGACTGAAAAAACAGCAATTTGACAAGATGGTTGAAACAGTGCAACTTTGTGTACGAAAAAGTACTTAATGGTGAAGTTAGGTTACTCTGCTATATATGCCACAAAATCATAAGTTAATTTTTATAGTGGGGGCTAATTTCACCAAAGTACTCCCCTTCCAGAATTTTAGCGGTAGCAGAATTCGATAGACGCAACCACTAGTAGAATGATGGAGATTTGCGAGAGACCTTGAGAGATGTATTGAGATCACCAACGTACTTTCGCATGAGTGGTCAAGCAAACTTTAGAATTGCAATCGTAATCGTCGTGTTGCCTTTAGGAACCGAGTGTGAGTCACCTTATGAAGAGAAGGCTCAGCTGCAACGAATGGAATGAAGTCATGATAGGAAAACGAGCAGTGCCTGGTATCATAGAGCCTCAGATGGTTGTTAAAAGTGATTAGTATTGCGCATTGGAGAATCAACTACTCATCGTGGACCATCCATTTCTTAAAGTTTGCGTGTTCAAATCATGTCCGCCGGTCAACTATCTGACAAGGTGGTAGAAACAGTGCAACTATGTGTAACAGAAAGTATTTCATGGTGGAGTTGAGTTACACTCTATATATATTAGCCACTGCGTTGCCAGCACGGTGTTGCCCGTGACAGTTCTTTTCGTGGGGTCAGGTGTGACCACTGCTTTCTGACCCCCGGAGATTGCTAAGAATTTCCATTTGGTTTGCGAGAAAATTCATAGCTTATTAGATAACAGCAATCATGGCGTTGTCCGTGGTGCTGATTTGCTTCGCAAACCAAATGGAAATTCGTAGCCTGTTGGAATGAAATCACTGCGAATTCCAAGTTGGTTTGCTTCGTAAACCAAATTATGAATATTATGAAAAATGGTTTGCTTCGCAAATTGTATAAAAGACGTAACGGAGTTGCCCGTGGTGTTGGTTTGCCTCGCAAACCAAATGGGAATTCGGTGTGACGTCACAATCTCTTGCGAAAATATATTTAATTGAAAAGTTATTTATTAAAAGAAAACCAAACATTTTAGGTATCTATCTAGTGCCAAATTTTCCGCAGATTTCAAGAAATTTTTAAATCTATCTTTAACGATTCCGATTTTACAAAAAGAACTAAACAATGCCAGCCAAAATGTTTTATATATTTTTTTTGCTTTCCTTCGCTGAAATCAAAGAGAACAGGAAATGTAATCTGTTTATTTTTGGAACGCGAATGTTTATCTGACGTCACATTCTCCTGCGAAAATATAAAATATGCGTGGCCAGCACGACAAATTCGCCTCGACCCTAAAATTGCAAAAAATTCGGACTACCTGTGTGCCAAATCCCATTACTGTAAGTGCCATACATTCGTCAGGACTTTGCGTGCAGAGAGAAAACAGACAAACACTTCCTTTTATAACATTTGAGATTGTATCGTAAGTTTATTTTTGCAGTGGTGGATGAGTTAACAGCATAAACACTTAAAACATTACTGTCGTAATAGTTAAAATGCAATTGATTTCTATGAATACATGTATCAGAGGCTTATATCAGATATTATTAGCACTGTGGTGTCGTCGCACCAAAAACGGTAGCATGGAAACTGTACGAATCGTACACAAGGAGAAGACAACCCACAGCTAAGATAGTTAAGTTCCGATTATTCCGAGAACAAGAATATATACACTATTTACATCAACATATTTCCAAACATCAAAATACATGTATCACAGTCTAGCGCGTGCGGGGGGGGGGGGAACAACCTCACCTATTGCTTCTGGTTCTCTTCTCTGTCGTCTTCCCAAAGGCATCTGCCATAGTTTTTAAAATCGCCCAACGGCAAAAGTCAAAGTTCAATCAGACATCATTCTGGAAGAACACCACCTGCAGAGGACGCTTCTATTTTCACCTGCTCTTCTCAAGGCGTAAAGCGCGCGACACAACAGTAGCTGGCGCCTAAATACAGAGGCTGTTCGCACATTTTTTAGACGATTTTGGTTAGCGGTAATAAAAAATCGTTTGCTGCAAAAGAAATAATTGCAGTTGTACTATGTTTTTAAAAGTCAAAATTATCGTCTGGGGCTTGAGAGGTTTGTTTTTATTCAAAATGGCGTTTTCAACGAAGCAGTGGCTCGAAGGCTATATTTATACTCTTTCCGAAGAGAAATATTTATATTCCGTTGTCCAAAAACGATGTGAGAGTCGTGGTTTTGTGATATCTAAAGCGTCGATAGGTAATATCGTCAACAAGAAGGGGAAAAAACGTCAAATTGGAGCCTCAAGTGGGACAAAAATTCAAAACAAGCATCCAAGGAAGAAACGGATATCTTCGACTATTGCAAAGGTACGTTGTTTAATGTTAAAAGAAAATCCCCCAGGTCAAAGGACAGTTGCAAAATCATTAAAATGCTCGGTGTCCACTGTAAACAAAATGATAAACGTTGATTTAAATCTTAAGAAAGCGAAAAAAAGCAATGTGCATCGTCTTTCTCCAAAGCATATCGCTGAACGCAGGACACGCTGCCGAATTCTATATGAGAAACACTTATCCACAGAAAAATGGGAAAAAATTGTCACAATAGATTAATCATGGGTGTATTTAAATGATTGCAGCAAAAAAAGAGCCATTTATTATCATAAAAGGGGAGAAAAAAATTAAGTACATGGTTCACAGAAACGAAAGAAAGTTTTTCTAAGGGATTCATGATTGTTGCTGGTTTTTCATATAATGGCAAGTTAAAAACAAAGAGAGTGGGAAAAAATGTCAAGATTAACTCCAACTACTATCAGGAACATATTTTATCGCCAATTTTCCTGAATGAAATACCATCGCTTTACCCACAGTGCCATCAATCTGTGGAACTCCATCAAGACAAAACTAGCAGTCACACATCAAAATCCACTGTAAATTTCCTAGAAGAAATGGAACAAAAAACCGGTATCAAGGCCATACCCTTCACTGATATCCCTACTAAATCTCCCGATGTATCACCTATGGATTTTTGTGCTTTCGGACTTTTAAAATCTGCATTATCCAAATGTCGTCCTCAACGTCCCCTTACAGGACTCTGGAAAGCTGTTCAGGAGGAATGGGATAGAATACTTCTTCTGACACTTCAAAAGGCATTATTATACTGAAAATTACGGTGTCGAAAGATAGTTCAGAATAAAGGCTATCAAATAGAACATTTAAAACACAAGAATTTTATGTAATTTAGTTATGTGAATACAATATACATTGTCTAAAAAATGTGTGAACAGCCTCTGTACAACCAATCAGAATACATTCGTCATTCCGAAATTTCGATGATTGCCTTCTTCTTCTGGTCGGAGTATCACACAGTGGCACAGAATAGTGTAAGCAATCCGTTCTATGTAATCATACGCAATTCACCTGGAACTCAAAACCAGACAAAGTATATACAGCTCCGCTAAAACGGTATTTTAAAATAGTAAAATAGAATATACGAATTTCCAACGAGACCACTCGGAATCATCCGAGGAGATTAAAATGACACCAATCTTGGAACACTTGGAGATGTCTGGAGTTTAGAATCCTTTTGTGACGTCCCCTACGAGTGTGGCGGTCACGGTAGCACGGTTGGTAGAGTAAAGGATTAGCAACAGGAGGGTCACTAGGTCAACCCAACCAAAGACAGTCATAAATGTGGGGATCGGTGCACGTTCAATCTGTCGTGGCCTCCAGTGTCTTCACATTGGCGTCGTGTGGAAGTTTGGAGAGTGGGGTGCCAGCTCCGGTGTTGCCTCTTCATCTGACCGAGGTTCAAAAGGACGTGGTATTGTCCTCGGATCTTTCCCTTGGGGATTGATCCCGGACCGTCGTCAATAGCCCGTTGTGTTGCTCAATTATCACGTTAATTAAAATACCTACCTATTGTAATTAAAACACAATACAAAATATGTCCTAAGAAAAATCATTTTCCAATTTGATATTTTATTTTCCAACAGAATCTGTCCAAAGAAAGATTTTTCTTCGGAAAGAACCAAAATTACTACCAAACGTTGAAAAATTATTTCATCCAGTGGATGTGGTTATGTGTGTGTCTTTTGTGGCAAAACAATATTACACAACTCTGGAATGTCGTGAGGCGAAGGTTAATGAGTGAAAAATTGGTGTGCGTTATTCTTTATCCATTCGTTGTATAAGCCATTATTTCATGTTTGGAATATTCAATGATAAATCTGAGAAGATTTGAGAGGAGAAGGTATGTAGTAAACTATTTCGATTATTTTGTATTCGGCATTGCAACACTATGATGAGGCTGTTATTTTAGCGTACCTTGTAAAACTAGTTTCTCCTCTGATACATAATTTCGGCAAGAAAGCAAAGTAAGGACTACTTGGCGTATAGGAATTTTATAAACATGTTTCCAAAAAGCATTGTAAATGTTAGAAAAAGGTAAGATAGATTACGAAAAAGTGTGTTCCAGAAGAAGGACATGATTTATTGTGCTCGTTGGGATTATTAAAATGCGAAGCGATTCAACTCTCATCCGAATGTATACAAAAATAGAAGTCCACAGTATCCATTAATGCTTCTGGTAAGCCAATAGAGATTAACGTAGAGACTTACGTATTTCCATTTAAATTTCAAGATGCTAACCATATGCAGGGTGTACCAATATTCGACCGACAAATTAAGAGGGGGTGATGGAAGGCATCAAGAGGATGAAAACTTACCATAGAACATGGGGTCGCAATCCACATAGAGAGACTGAAAATTACGAAAAACGCATGTAGGTTTCGACGTCACGTTGGAACTACGAAAGTACAATACTAACTACAAAAAGATTTATTTGATTAATTATTACAAGAGTTGTTGGAAGTGGCGCCCGCTGACGTCATTACACAGTCTACAATGACGTAAAAACGATTCCCGGACGCACTCGTAGATGCCAGGTATGCTTTTGATGTCTCCCGCAGCGACGACAATCCGCTCATCAGATCATCCGATGTGTCTACAAGCGTCGCATAAACGAGTGATTTAAGTTGACCCCATAGGAAAAAAGTCACACTGATTTAGATCCGGCGAACGCGGAGGCCATGCAACGGGTCCCGCACGTCCAATCCACCTCCTTGGGTAGGTAACATCGAGGGGGATTACGCACCTGGATGGATTCAGTGATGAACTGACATCCACCCTTCGTATCCTCTGGATTCAGAGCCTGCATGCGTTTTTCGCGATTTCCACCCTCTCAACGTGGTTTGCGACCCTATTTTTTTATGGTAAGTTTTCATCCTCTTGATGCCTTCTGTCACACCTCTTAATTTGTCGGTCGAATTTTGAAACACCTTGTATACAGAAAACAATGTGCCTCAGCCCCAGAAGATACGTATGCAAAAATCATTGCATTAGACCAGGGGTTCCCAACCTTTTAGTAACTGCGTACCACTTGAAATTTTTAGAAATTTTTGGAGTACCACCAGTCTTAAAATTTTTTAGAAACATATATCTAATGTCAGAAAATTGTCCAGTGGCTTGTTTTATTTTAATTAAAATACTACGAAAGCTTCATATTTTATGATTAATGCACTTGTATTTCGTATTAACGATGTTTTAAAAAAAGGAAAAAAAAAACGATTATTGAAAATTACAGTTTTATTTTTTATTCACAGGTCTAAAAACAACTAATTTTATAGTAACTAGTAACAAATGGCATAAGAAATACCATAACGTGGTTGTACATACTGAAAAATCGAAAAAACTTCGTAGAATATTTGGGTCGCTCGTATCATCCTTGCGTACCACCTGAAAGCGTTGCCGCGTACCCCCAGTGGTACGCGTACCACCGATTGGGAATCCCTGCAGTAGACATCTTGATATACAGGGTGGTAAAGGGGCCAGAACTAAACATTTTCGCCAAAGAATGTGTGCCCGGAAGTGCCTTATTTAGACGACAGAGGCCGTTGTTTTGGTGAGTCGAAAAGATCGTTTCTGGCGCGTCATTCCGCACTCGGATTTTCAACGCCATGCATCATCACTACGAATTAGGAGCTAGCCGTTGAAATTCCGAGGGCAATGACGCCTTAATATTTATCTTGATTTAATATTTATAGCACCACTAGTTATACCCATGAATGTTATTGTATCTAGCCCTTTTCATTTACTATGCATGAAAAATAAGATTACCGAATGAATTTTTAATTGTGGTAATTTTTAGTAATTTTTAATTAACGTCGTACTAGCGCAACACAACGGGCTATGCATTTTAAATTATGAGCGAGCTAACAGTAACAGGAATGTTATAAGTATAAATTTAGAGCTTAATTTAAAGTTTAAGTGTGTGGTAAACAGAAGGATTTATTCCGTGTTCTATGTAGCCTTAGTATTGTCTTTTGTTTACCACTAAATGAATAAAATTTTCAAACAAGTGTCCTTGTACATGTACAAGTGTAGTTCTTGTACAAGTGTAGTTCGTGTACAAGTGTAGTTCGTGTACAAGTGTCCGGACAACTAAAAATAGTACATACCTCCAAGAAAGAGTGAAAAATAGAGGCGAGTGGGCTTAGAGAATCCAATTAGAAGTTGTTTTTCTCCTAACTTAAGAACCAGAAGGCAAAATTTTCATCTGCTAGAAGAGGAAAACGTTTCTTGCCTACTAGTGTTGTGAAGCAGCAAGATCTTCGTTCTTCATTGATGCAGAGACACAACTATTTAAATTTATTTTTATTTTCTTTCTTTCTATTATAAAAGAAAATTTTTCAGTCTTTTTCAGGTTTATTCGCTTTGTGATTGGTCGATAGCGAGTCTTGTGGTTCAACGAACTAATGAATTTGAAGAACCCGCAGACGATAAACACAGTTATATTTTAAAATTAGTTTATTAATTCATAAAGTTTGAGAGTAAGAGTTAGAAAGTTTGCAATGTTTTTAGAAGAACCGGCCGATTCGGTCGCCGTTTCCATAACAACAGTCGGATATGAAAATCTTAAAAAGTACTATTACAACAAGGATCAGCTAAAACATTTAAAACTATGATGAGATTACCTCTGAATTTTAACAATATTTTATTTATTTAACAATTTCCTTTTTTATGTGGAAATGCGATGTTTTGTTCTTGACATTATTTAAAACATTTTGTTTTATTTAAAATATATTTCCGTGCATAAGCCGATAATTTTTGGAACGTTTTCTAAAGCTAAAGTACGAGTGTCGGCTTATATACGAATCCGCTAATCTCGCAAAGAAAGGCAATTTTCCGTTACTCGTGCGCATGGGATAAATATCGCAATGGGAAGGGAACCTTCAATTAACATCGTACTAGAGGTCCGGGATCAGTCCAACAGCGATCCAAATGGGGATGGATTGTGAAGCAATCCCCTCCCCCCTCATTGTTGAAAAGTATAGTTCGCGAAGCGAACTAAATATGATTACATAGCAATCATCGGGGGTTGACGAGCGATAGCGAGCAGGAGGCGGAGACCGCTAGTGAAAACAAATTAAAACTTTTCATCGTATTCACTCTGTTTTGAATTGATTTGAAGAAATATATTACGGAGGCGCATTTGATTTGCGCGATGTTTTTCTAGTGTTGCCAAGTTTTAAATACATACAAACAAAACTTAATCCTTTTTTATTCACGCAAAAGAACTATATAGAAAAATATTTAAAGGAAGGAAGTTAATTAACGTCGAACTGGAACAATACAACGGGTTATTGGGGACAGTACAAGATTTCATCTCGAAGGGAAATATACGTCGTCAGTTTGAACCAGATGTAGGAAAAGGTCAACACCATAGCTGGCACCCCACTCTTCAAACTTCCACACCACTCCAGCGAGAGAATATTGAAGGCTATGACGACGGATTTAACATTGGCCAGCTTCTGCAGTTTTTGGCTAGACCACAGGTGCAGGATTAAATTCAGGGTTCTGCAATACAACTCCAAGCGATAGCAATTATTCTGCAGGCATTTTGTCCGAAATTTGAAGACTGCAGTCAAATCAAAAATAGATGTCAAACACAATTATCGGTTCAATATGTATTACATATTTATGATAAAACACGCACATCAAAATTAATTATCTTAATTTAATTAAAACCAAGGCGTATTTTCAGAATGTGCAATTCTGTCGATCGCTTTTGAAGTTAAATAGTGTGTCATTGACATAGAAATGCGTTATTTATAAAGTGTTTGTAGTCATTTGGGCGGTGTAGGCCTCCCTACACCGCCCAAATGACCACAAACACTCTGTTTTGAGTTCCGTAGCTAGAAAAGAAAAAAAAAGGTGTGGCAACTGCAAAACATTGCAACTTATGATTGAAAAAAAAATTGGCCAAAATTATGATAACATTAAGGAAAAATTGTTGTGCAAAGACTTTGTTCTACGACGTATATTGCAGTTTTAAGCACTTTCTGCTCCCGGGGCTAGAGCTAGTTTGAACTCGCTACCATCTGGTTGCTAATCCCTACTCTTACAATCGCGGTACTAGAAAGATCTTTAAAATCCATTCGTCTAAATTTCGTTATACCTAATTTTGTTCGTTTCGAATATTAAATGTGGAAACCATATGACGTCACCGAACGATTAAGAAATGAATTGTGTAAAATACCGAGGACAGATGGTGAAAACGAGGTATTTTTAACCTCTTTCCAACAGACAGGTCTAGACAGAACGTCTCAGCAAGAACCTGGTTGTAGGCAAATATTGTAAAATGTGTCCTTCCATTATATTAACCGGAATTCAAAAATACGAGAAAGACAATACAATCAGATGTCCTGCGTCCTTTACATAATTGGACTCAGAACGCTATGATATTGCACAATGCGAAGAGGGGTACTGTTGACAGTGTAATTGTTTTAGCTGCTGACACCGAGACAAAGTTATTTTAATTTTGCGTTTTACTTTTTATTCGCTTTGTTCGACTCACTGTTGATCATTTGAATTGGAATGGAAAGTGAGAGATTTTTGTGAGAGAATTTATTTGTTTTCTTCGGTTAAAAACTTTCGAAAACTTTTACCCAAATGTTTTATATGTATTTCAGTCTATGAAATACTCCCTGCTTCTGTAACAATGATTTAGTCACCGAAAAAAAATTATTGATAGAAAAATTAACAGGTTGCATCGAGGACACAAACCGTAGATTTGAAGTGAATACTCGGGCTTGATGTCGGATTGTGGAGTGAATGAAGTAAGAACGATTGTCTAGAGTGAATATTCAGCAATTAATTTGTACTTTGAAGGAGTAAAATGCAATTTGATGTTGAGGTTGTTGTTATCCAATATTTCCTTTAATTGTAACGAGTTTGTTCGGTGGCCTTTGAATGGTACCACTTACCCAGTTCTCAAAAATGCATTTTAATGTTTTTATGAACGAAAAACTTCCAAGGAATGCCCTACTAGCCCTCTGAACCTCTAGAGATTCGCTATTAATAATGCATTTCTTTAACCCCACAACATACAAAATAACAAAATAACTACATAGATTGGTTGAAGGAATCACAGAAAAGATTTTATTGCTAAAGAAGGTCATAACTGGATAGAGGTTATGCAGCGAAGACTAGAAGTTGTAGAACGGATGGATTCATGTGAACTTTAAAAATGCATTTATAATTCTAAAACTACCAAAAATGTCCTAAGAACCAATTTTTCCATTAATTTTCTTTACAAACTATTTTTAGGAAAAGAAGACTGGCATAAAACCAAACAAAAAATAAACTAAACATCCCGGTACAAAAAAAAGAAAGAAATACTCTTAAATACAATTTAAAATTTTAGTTTCTTCGTTTAGTTTTTATTAATTTATAATCAAAACAGACCTTTTAGGAAAACAAGACAATCTTAATTAATTTTAGTTCGCCATAGCAAACCGAAAATTTGTATTCCATCTGACCATAATTTCAGAACAGAACGAAAACCTTGGGCAGAAACCTTTTCAAGGAGAATGATTTTTCGATTGTCTTCTAATAGAGTGTATATCTGAAAATTTAATCCAAAGATACAAAAAGACAAAAAAACCTTAATTAACTTTAGTGAAAAGTGCGAAAAAACGGGGAAATGCTATCAAACGGGCAGAACTCTCCATGTATGTGTGCTAAAGACCCTAGAAACAACAGGATGAATGCGATAATAATTTAAGTAAAGAACATTGGTGAGGAGGAATTTTACAGAAGCGAGTGGTACTGGTGGGTCAGAAAGTAATCATAGAGGATCCTGATCCAGGTAACGCAAAATAGTGTTTTCTACGTATGAGCAATGATATATACAATGACTGCTATGAAATGCCCACACCCATCCCCAAACGCCAAATTGAACAATAAATGAAAAGCACGTTAACCATTTACACATAAACAATTTACACGTTATAAAGACAGTGTCGAATAAAAGCAGACATACCCAACACTACACGGGGATATTTTTTTTTTGTTTATCGCGATGAAGAATATATCTGAATAATTATTAGTGTTTCTAAACAGAGAAACACGATCTAAATATTAGTTCGGCATTTTTTCGAATGAAACCGTCTTGCTGGTTTAAATACATGACCTACATTTTACGTGTCTATTTGTTTTTAGACTAATATTTGTAATATAAGAGTCATATGCTTGGGGTATAATATGACATTTCCTATGAAAGATGACTGCAATATACATAATACAAATGGCATTCAAATGTTTTTGCAAATATCCTTAGAATGAAAAAGGTCATAGTTCATAATTGTTTCGTTCAAATGTATTTTTGGACATGTTTCTTCTGAAAAGTGTGTGGATTATTTTGATGGATAAATAAAGATACGTTCAACGCGTTATATCAATCATAATTATATAAAATTGAACATTGCAGTAAATATTTAAATATAACTTAAATGGGCTAACAACCGTTTTCGTTTATTGTCAATAATACGTGTACATTTCTATTAAATTCTTTATAACTTACGGAGTCATACTATACTTTTGAAACATAGTTATATTTTACAAACTTTCGTTTTTGTAAACTTTTCTCAAAAAGGTTTTCAAAGCATGTTGCAGTAAATATAAGATCAGTTATAGTAATATATGTATTTGTAGCGCTGTGATATTATTGTATATGGATTTAGCAATCTTTTTTAACTTCAATTTACGGTAAAATATATTTATAGTAAGATATTTTTAATTCTTTCTTGATTGTAAAAGAATTCATGTGCATCCATTCTAAATAAAATGCCTCCACATAACTACTTTAATCCGTCTCCATTTAGTAGACGTAAACAACAACCACGAAATAATATGAAACATAATTCCTTCCCGTTTCCTTGAGTTTGTAAACAACTCAGTTATCGCGAAAAACAAGTTCCCAATTTCTGGTTTCCGAAAACAGGATAGCGGCCGATTTTACGTTGAATTCCAAAAGACACGTAACTGCATTATATCTATCGTTTATTATTTCGCGTGATGTCGCACTTTAAAAACATGTTGTTGGTCCCCTCAAATTCATGAAATCCGTTCACAATATGATCCAATGTGAAACGCATACAATATCTGAAGGTGTACAAATTTCAGTCCCATTCTAAACCAGCGATGTATTTATTTCTTCGCAATCCAACCTTCTGAGCGACATTTGATTTTCGAGTAGCGTGTAAGACATTCTTCACCACCTACCAATAGAATATTTTGCATACCGTGCCACTTTCAATCACTGTACTTTTATTTACTCTCGATCGTCATCGTACCGTGGTTCAAAATTATGTGGTGTTAACCTCGGATCTTTCCCTTGTGGGATTGATCACGGACCGTCGTCAATAGCCCGTTGTGTTGCTCTTGTTTAACGTTAATTAAAATTACATTATCTATCTGATTTAATCTCGAAGAACATTGTTTTCTCTTCCGCTCACAGGTGTGTGAAAGTGACACCACCAATTATATTTTACCTTTTTTTCAAAGCGTGTATCACATTTTTAAATATCAAATCTTGTTGTGATTACGTCTTTAAAATCGAAACAGTTCTGTACGCATAAATTGTCGAGCGTTTGATCAAAGCGTTACAACTCTTTTGTCTCAGGATTTCAGAACTAGAAGACACTGTAAGAGACAAATAGAGCGTCGTGTAGACAAAGAATGTCCGAACTTGACGTGACCTTTGAATAGAGAGGGGGGGGTCCACAATATGTTGAAATTCTGCGGTGCTGGGCGAGCTTTGGGCCAGTGCCCCTTTGGATTGCGTGGAATGAGGACAACGTAAGTGGTGTCACTCAAAAGTAACCGAACTACGCTACTTTTAATATTGGACAACAATGAATCAACAATGTGCTTTAACCGTTCAAACTGTAAACTTTTTACGTCTCCTTCATTCTTTCCACAATCCAACTTCAGACACAAAAACTCACGTGAAAAGTATGGTTTGTGTCCTCAACAAAACCCACACAATTTTAACTTTTACATAAAGTTCGATTCAGACAGTTCGATATTGTTTTATTCAGTAGAATTGCGAAATTTCCTGTAAAATATTAATGTTGGTTTCATTAGTACAGCTCAAATAGTAATAAAAATATCGTCAATTTTTTTAATTAATTTTTCTCATTAAAGTATATTAAACATTTTTAAATAATTAAATTTGTATAAATTATGTTATGTAACAGAACGCTATCAAAAAACAAAACTCTTTTTGAAATAGGAAGCACCTTAAGGGCATATCAAATCCCTAGAAAAGATGTTTTTTGAAATGCCTGAGTTATCAATATTCTCTTTCAGCTCTGTGTTGTTTATAAATACTTCTCCACTCATTGCTAGTCAAATAATATGATTAATAATTTTTACTTTTTTTGAATACATCATCAATTACAAAATCGTATTTTAAACAAGGACGCAGAAATCCACAAACTGATCGGAATGTTGTAAATTTATCTTATGACAATACATACACAAAAAATAATTTTAACTTTTTCATACAAAGGAACAGGGTGTTAAATAGCATTAAAAAATACTCTGCATCAGTATTAATAAATTCAGTAACTGCAAAAAGAAGCAGACGGAGCAACCGACCTTTCTCGTCAATTATCTTCAGCAACGTGTACGACAGTTTCAAGGCAAACCGTTTACAGACGTTTGGGACATGTTGGTCTATATGCTCGGAGGCCTGTCAGATGTGTTCCGCTCACGGCAACTCACTGTCGCCAGCGGTTAGCCTGGAGTAGAGTACATGCAATGTGGACATCGTCATAGTGGGCTTGTGTGATGTTTTTCGACGAGTCCAGGTTTAGCTTGCAGTCTGATTCACGGCGGACGTTCATATGGAGAACGCCAGGTACCCGCTACCACCAAGACAACATTATTGAACGATACCGTTACGGTGGTGCAGTTTTGCTCGTTTGGGGCAGAATTATACTGGGCTCCTGAACAGATCTACATGTTCAAATAGGAACCATAAGAGACCAAATTTATCAGGACATCATTTTGGAACAACGTGTTCGTATGTTTAGGGGTGCCATGGGCGCAGCATTTGTGTTTATGGATGACAACACCCGTCCTCACCGTGCAAACATTGTAAACGAATGCCTTGAATCTGAAGATATCACCCGTATGGAATGGTCAGCATTGTCACCTGACTGGAATCCGATAGAGCACGTGTGGGACATGCTTGGCTGACGAGTTGCAGACCGTCAACCACCTCCTACATGTGTACCGGAACTTCGGAGAGCATTGCTTGCTGAGTGGAATGATCTTCCCCAAGATCAGATCGATAATTTGATCCTCAGCATGCCTAGGCGTTGTACGGACTGTATTTCATCGTCTGGGAGACATAAAATGTATTAACCATCATACCAACCATGTCATGTTAAAGTTTTTATAAGGTCGATATTTTTTGTAATTGCTCCAGTGAGCAAAAATCGTAGTTTTTATGAATGGTATCATACATGCACCCTCTTTTTTGTTCTTTATCTTTTGTTTAATAAATGGGTTTTATGAATAAGTCACGTTTGTTTTGTTTCTGAACCTTTATTTGCTGGAGCTGGCATTATCCTTAATTTATGGACATGAGTGTATTTCAAATATTCTGGAAAGTATTCAAACTAATGTATAAAATACTACAAAATTCACATAAACATTTCTAAATAAGATGTTTTTAATAGCGTAGATAAGAATGTGAATAATCGGTACTTTATTTATAAGGAATAAAATAACGATATTACAATTTTATTGCTTAAAAACTAAAAACGCAAGTGTTGCAAATTCAAATATCAGTTACACTGATAAAAATAAGTTGAAAAATCCTTTAAATATTGATGAAAATGTTTATATAATGTGTCATTATGGTTGAATGTTTACAAGAAGGAAGTAAGCAAATATTTTTTATAAATGCAATTTTTCAATCCTGTAAGAATCCTTTTAATCCTGTCTTGAGAAGTTCTTTACAGCTAAGGTTACCAGAACATATCTTTTAAAGAGAACAAGTCCTCCTTCTTCCGCTCAGACCTTTTTTCACTCTCTTTTTTGAGGCAGATCTTTTGGTTCTCATTTTTTCGGTTGTTCACTTTTTGTTCTCTTTGTTCATCATTTCGGATTGCATTAAAAAATATATTTCACAGTTCAAACATTACGTGCAAACTTTACGATATTCACATTGCCTACTACATCGTTATGTTCAAACCATAGCTATTCAAATAGGTACGATCTACACTGCTGGCCACCCAAATTGCAACACCAAGAAAGACAAGAGATATCACAACAAAATTTATTTTGTAGATAACATGTTGACCAAGTATCAAATGATCAAATTTATAGACTTCTGTGAAGTGTGGTTCCTGCCAAAATCAGTAGTCAGATTAGCCGCCATTGTTGGAGATCACCGCTGCCACACGCCTCGGCATTGATTCAAAGAGACTTTGGATGTGTTCTTGGGGTACAGCAGGCCAAGCAGCTTCCACACGTTGCCAAAGTTGATCTGGTGTGGCAGCTGGGGATGTAATCTGGGTCAATCGTTGAGCAACCATGGACCATATGTTTTCAATCGGTGAAAGATCCGGAGAGCGAGCTGGCCAGGGAAGCAATTCAATCTAGCGATTGACGAAGAACCCTTGGACAATGCGTGACACGTGTGGTCGCGAATTATCCTGTTGAAATATGGCTGTGGGCAAGACCTGAAGGTAAGGAAGGACAACTAGCTCCTACACCTCGGAGATGTAGCGCTGGCTGTTTAAAGTACCGGCAATGCGTACTAGAGGAGTGCGAGAGTGATATCCAATACCGCCCCATATCATAATACCCCGTGCAGGACCAGTGTGGCGGTGCATAACGCAGCTGTTCAGCATCCTCTCTGCACGGTGTCTCCAGACTTTAATCCGACCATCGTGGTGTTGCAGACAGAAGCGTGACTCGTCAGTAAAGACAATTTCATTCCATTCTGCCGTCCACATCCTTCTTTCATCGCACCAATGGTGGCGGAGACGTCTGTGGTTCTGCGTCAAGGGTAGACGAAGCAATGGACGTCTTGCGGACTGACCACTCTGCTGTAATCGGCGTCGAATGGTAAGCGCAGACACTGGATGATGCGTTACAGACTGAATGTGCTGTGCTATGGTTCGTGATGTGGCTGAGCGATCCGTCACTGCCATACGCACAATATGCCTGTCTTCACGTGAAGTGGTGCACTGAGGTGGATGCGATCGAACACGTAGGTCCGTCGTACCCTCCTGCATCCAACGATCACATATCCGCATTACAGTTGCTTGGTTTCGTCCAACACGACTACCGATTTCCCTGAAAGATAATCCACAATCTCGGTAGGCCACTATCCTTCCTCTGTCGAAGTCGGATACTTGATCAAAAGATGATCGCTGTTTTTTAAGAGGCATAATAGACCGTTTTTTTGAAAAACACCACAAGAAAAACACAATTGTAGTACTTGAAATTGTCGAAATCTCCAAGCCTTAAATAGCGCTTTGAAGTGGCGCCACAGGCGCACGTGATGTGCGTCTGAGCTGAAATTCTAATCATTTGCATATCTCACCTCCGCTAATGCATGTTGTAAATTTCATATTATTTGCATGCTTCCTTCATGGTATTGCATTTACGGTGGCCAGCAGTGTAGTACTTTGTACGAAAATTGTACGTATTATTAAAACGCATCAACGTATGATAGAAACTTCAACCTCTAGTGTATATTGAACTCCATGTTAAAACGTTTCATTAGGAGATCAATTGAAAGCCAATGAAAATTTAGATTCGTGTTAGAATAATAAGAATAACAAACATATATGAACGCAAATACACTCTAAAACAAAAAAATCGACGCACCAAGAAGGAATCACCCGATTGCTTTGAAATTTCGTATACAAAAAATGTTTTGACCAAATATGCAAATGATTAAAATTTGGTGTTCAATGAATGCATAGTGCGATCTCCAGCGCATCGGAACTGCGCATCCAGCAGATGTATATAAGGAGTTGTTCTTGAACTGTTGTTAAAAAATTCTGCTGCATTGCGATTTAATTTACCTTTCAAAGACTGAAAAAATGCCTCGCCGCAGGATTCGAGCTCATTACGAGCAACTTTCAGAGTTTGAAAGAGGTCGTATCATTGGATTGAAAGAGGCAGGTTGGGCAAATCGGAGAATCGCTCGTCATGTGAGTTGAAGCGATGCGGTGATTAGAAGATGCTGGCAAGTGTGGGTGGACAGTGGCAGATTTCAGCGTCATAATGGTAGCGGTCGACGTAGGGCCACAACAGATCGCGAGGACAGAGTGATTGTCAGATCAGCTGTCACAGCGCCTGATTCATCGCTATCAACCATCAGTCGTGCGACCCACACACGAGTGTCCACCACGACCATTCACAGACGGCTGAGAGAGCAAAATCTACGCTCGTACCGACCGTTACGCCTCCTGCCACTCACGCCGCACACTGTCGAGCCAGATTATAGTGGTGCTTGGCTCGATCAGGCTGGAATGATGCTGACTGGGGACGTATAGTCTTTAGTGACAAATCCCGCTTCCAACTGTGTCCTGACGATCATCGAAGACGTGTCTAGAGACGCCCAGGGCAGCGTGCCGATCCTGCTTTCACTATTGCACGCCACACGGGCCCTCAACAACGAGTTATGGTCTGGGGTGCCATTTCCCTTGATAGCCGGACCCCTTTGGTCGCCTCCTGCCACTCACGCCGCACACTGTCGAGCCAGATTATAGTGGTGCTTGGCTCGATCAGGCTGGAATGATGCTGACTGGGGACGTATAGTCTTTAGTGACAAATCCCGCTTCCAACTGTGTCCTGACGATCATCGAAGACGTGTCTAGAGACGCCCAGGGCAGCGTGCCGATCCTGCTTTCACTATTGCACGCCACACGGGCCCTCAACAACGAGTTATGGTCTGGGGTGCCATTTCCCTTGATAGCCGGACCCCTTTGGTCGACTTTAGAGGTACACTTACTGCACAGCGATACGTTGACGACATTCTGAGACCTGTTTTGCTACCGTTCCTTTCGCAGTACCCTGGGCTTATTTTTCAGCAAGACAATACCAGACCACATACGGCACGTGTTGCTATGAACTGTCTTCAAGCTTGTAAAACACTTCCTTGGCCAGCCAGATCACCAGATATCTCTCCCATCGAGCATGTCTGGGATATGATGGGAAGGCGACTGCATCCGGTAGGGAATGTTGATGACGTAGTCCGACAATTGGAGCAAATTTGGCAAGAAATACCGCAGTAGACCATCCGGGAGCTTTGTCGGTCTATGCCACGCCGTGTGGCAGCTTGCATCCAGGCTAGAGGCGGGTCAACACCTTATTGAGCTCATTACTGTAACTCTGAAATAAATCATTCAATTGTTCTGAAATTATAATCATTCTCTATTCTGTATATAATTTTCCTAGCCACCAATTTTTGTCTCCATCGGAGAACTCCTTCTTGGTGCTTCGATGTTTTTGTTATAGAGTGTATATAAATTGCATTGCTAACCTAGCCACCTTTTTTGTGTTAGACTAAATCAAAGTCGATAACTCAACTGTGATTGCTACACACAAACAAATATGAAAAGTAAAATGTTTAATTTTTATTAATTAGATATGTATCTACTCTTATCGTGTTACTATATATTTGATGTTTAAAAATTGGATCATTATTTTTTGCAATGTTTTGAAACAAGACTTAAATAAATGTTTTTTTTTTTTCATTTATATAAATTCATTCTCGTATTTATTAATTGTTTTCAAAATACATAAAGTAATGTGTTCGGTACATTTTCTTTCAGTTAGTGGTTAATATACCAAGATTAGTCAAAGATGATTCTTTTTATTAGATACCTACAATTATACACGTATAATACGTGCTTTTAATGTCGTCTTTTGTCATCTTAAATTTTTTTTAAACTGATAATCATCTTCTGGCAACCCTATTTAAAGCACTCTCACGTTATAAAATTCGAAAATCCAGTTTTTCCGTTCGATCAGAGACCGACTTTGTCGTACTAAAGCAGAGTAGAACACTCACCGAGGGTGAACTTACTTATTCTTGTTACTTATTTTAAAAAAATGGTAGGGGTTGCATCGAGGACATAAATCGTAGTTCTGACCTGAATAGTAGTGCCTGCTGTTGGATTGTGGAAGACGTAGACGTAGGGAAGTTTCAAAGATTGTTTAGTGTGAATATTAAACAATTAATTTACAGTTTAAATCGAATTAATTTTTTAACATTAATATTGAAGGATAATTTTATTAATTAAAGACATATGGGGCGATTGTAGCGTAGTTAGGTTAGCTTTCGAATGACACTAGTTACGCAGTCCTCACCCCCACGCAATCTAAACATACACTGGCCCACACAGACACTACACAGTCTTCCAGGTTTTCTTTTTTGCCAATAATTCATTCATTGCCAGTTCATGTTTGTGTTTTTGATATTTTTTATTTCACACACACAAATACAACATTAAAAAAAAAAAGAAGTTACAAAATTATATGAAATGCGCTAGAACGCGACCGACTTCTGCGCTACAATTTTGCGCTCGTTGTTCGGGTAAACAGTTTTTTCGTTTTCCTTTTCGGGTGAAGTCACTGTTAAAGTTAACAGATGCTCAGTTCGCAACAATGGGTACGGACATCTTTTGCCTACCGAGCAACCGGTCCGGTGGTTAAGGTGTTAGCCTCTAGATCTTAAGGTTCTGGTTTGAATCCGGGCCAGTGCATGGATGTCTGTAAGCGTATGGTGTAGAGGCGGCTGGTGCACCTAAAATCAGTCATGGCCGAAAGCCGTCATGTTGGGTGGGTGTGGAAGTTTGGAGAGTGGGGTGCCAGCTCAGGTGTTGCCTCGTCATCTGACCGTGGTTCAATATTACGTGGTAGTGTCCTCGCATCTTTAAATTAGAGGAAGGATTGATTCCGAACCGTCGTTAATAGCTCGTTGTGTTGCTCTAGTACGACGTTGACTAAAATTAACATTACCTACACGAGTTTATACTTATCTGCTGTATTTTTCTTCTAGTTCCGAAATCCTAAAACGATACAGTTATGAAACTTTTCGTGCCCAGTACCCTTCTTTAAAATCAGAGCAATACAGAGGAAAACTCAGTAATATTCCAATTTTAAAAACGCATTCGCGTCAAAAGTTTCAGAATTTTTAACTATTCCTTTTTTTTAAGCATTCATGATCAAACTTCTATCAGCTCGCGACAAATCGTTTCCCCCCACGTTCCCAATAGACACGCCTAACCCCACAAAGTACAGCACGGGCAACTCCGTGCTAACCACGCAGTGGCTAGTAACCATTAAAATGATTCCTAGGATTCTTGCCACCAATACTGTAGTAGTGTTTACTGAGTCATTAAGCGAGTTGTGTTGTAGAAGCAACATCATGTGATTCGTGACACTCAGCGGGTCAATGAAGTTCAACTCTCTTCTTGAACACATTCGCTGCCGGTCGCGTATTTAGAAACCCTGGCGCTTCCAGCACAAACGGAAATACGTCATATACATAGATGCGCAGACGCAGACGCGCAAACAAACCCGCGTTCCGGCATACGACGCCACGCCGTTGACGAGTCGTTTACTCATTTCACCGTGAACTGGTCTCGTGTACTTTTTATTTAATTCTAACTATTAGAATCTTTTCTTGGTGAAAAATACAATCTACTTAACATGTCCATGCACACATGTTAAAGAAATTACCATTTTTTAGGGGTTTTGTGTTTACTTACACTGCCGTGTCAACATTATTCAGGCAGGTGATTTTGAGATGCTTTCATGTAACTTTCATTTAATTCTTTGTAATAAACTCCAAGTTATACAAAAGAAAGAACACAATAAAAGAAAGTTATTAAAGCCAAAAAATTTTGGAAAAAAAACAAAAAATAAAAGTTTTGAGTCTCATAAGTGTGTTTACCTTTGTCAATGCATTTGCACTGAGTACTTGTTTCATGTACTTTTTAATTAATTCTAACTTGATAAAATGTTTTCTGGGTGAAAAAGTGAAAGCATTTATGATTTCCAACCTGTCAATCCAAAGGGAATCAAGAAATTATCACTTTTTAGAGTTTTGTGTTTGATTCTAATATGCTCTGTTACCATTGTCAAGGCAGGTGATTTTGACATGTTTCCATGAAACTTTCATTTAATTATATTAATAATCTCTTTCCAAGACATAGAAAACGAAGAACATAATAAAACCAAGTTATTCATGCAAAAAATTGGGTAAAAAACAATAAATAAAAATTCTGGGTGTGAAAGTGTCTGTGCATATTTGTCGAAGCATTTCACCGTGAACTTGTTTCATGCACTTTTTTAATAATTCAAAACATTAAATGTTTTTCTTGATCAAAAATACAAACTATTCGATAATTGCAAAGTATAAATATTAAAGGAATGAAGAAAGTAGTCGTTTTTAGAGGTTTTGTGTGTATTTTAAATTGGATGTGTTAACATTATGAAGTCACCTGCTTTTGACATGTTACCTTAAAACTTTATACTAATTCTATGTAATAAACTATTTACAACAAAATATATAGAAAAGAAAGAACATAATAAAATCAACTTATTGATGCAAAAATATATTGGAAAAAGCAATTAATAAAAATACTAGGTCTTAATGTGTGTGTTCAGCTTTGTCGATGCATTTCACCGTGAACTTTTTTCATGTACTTTTTACACAATTCCAACTTTCTAACAGTTTTGTTTGTGAAAAACAGAAAGTATTTATCATTTGCAACCTGTCCAAGCAAAAGAAATCAAGAAATTGGCACTTTTTGAATATTTTGTGTGTCTTTCTAACATGCTGTGTTAACATAATGAAGACATGTTTACATAAACCTTTGTGTGAATTCTAATCAATAAACTATTTCCAAGGTATATAAAACAAAGTACACAATAAAAGAGACTTACTGATGCAAAAATATTATGGATAAAAACATTTATAAAAATTTGGGGTATGAATGTGTCTGTTCAACTTTGTCGAAGCAGTTCACTGTGTAGTTTTTTCTTGCAACTTTTGGTTATTTCCTACAATTAAACTTATTTCTTGGTACATAATTCAAAGTAAACACAGATACAAATTTATAAATGCTAAAAAAAACATGAATGAAGCTTTTTTTTTAAAAATTGGCTCTGAAAGTACTTTGTTGATCCAGCTCACCATGAACATTTTGACACTCATCCTTTAGTGAAATTCAAGTGTTAATGTTTTTTCTTTGTGAAAAGGTGAAACTATTAATAAAAACAAACTTTTCCATCCCAAAAGTAAAAAGAAGTAAGCATTTTTAGAGAAGTTGTGTGTGAAAATGAGTATGCAGCTTTGTGAAAGGGTTTCACCGTGAACTTTTCCCACTCAGCATTTTTTTAAAAGATGTGTGAAAATGTGTGTGCAGCTTTTTCGAAGGATTTCACCGTGGAATTTTCATTCATCTTTTAGTAAACTAAAACTATTAATGTTTTTCTTGGTGAAAAAGTGAAAGCAATTTATTATACTAACTTTTTACTGCCAAAAGTAAAAAGAAATAAGTGGTTTTTAAACATTTTGGCTTTATAAGTACTTTGTCGACAGAAATCACCCTGAACTTCTTCACACTCATCTTTAAGTTAATTCCAACTGAAAATGTTTTTTTTTTTTTTTGTGTGTATGAAAAAGAGAAACGAATAATTTATTCATACTTTTTAATGCCCAAGTAAACAAGAAGTAAGATTTATGAAAAAAGTTGTGTGTACTTGTGTAATCCAACTTCTCTCTTCAAATTTCAGATACATGTGTTTGTTTATATGGAGTTATGCCACACACACAGTTGTTCACCATTGTGGCTTTATTTAATACATTTTTCATTTGCAAAAAGAAATGTAAACCCAACAATTATTAATTTTTAGATTAAACGGCCATTACACATCTCTCAATATCAATACGAGCATACAATGTTTAGGCTCGCTGTGTTTGCGTGCGCGGACGCGTCTGCGCATCTATGTAATGACGTATTTCCGTTTTGTGCTGCAAGCGCCAGGGTTTCTAAATACGCCTGCCGGTCACGGTAGGATGTGTTGATAGTTAGTGCAAGGTTTTTCCCAGAAGACGATTTATACCTTTTATGATTGAAAAGTACGCCAATGCCAGAATAGATTGGCGAAAGTTCAGCCCACATATTTGCAATTTCATTATCTGTTAGAGGATCTTAAGATTACTTTTTTTTTTGGGAGGGGGGGCGAGTATGCCATACAGAACTATCGTCTCTGCAACTCCTATTATAATATTTTTTTAAATAACTAAAAATAGCTATAAATTCGAAAAACACACCACACATACCTTTACACCTAGCTTTACTCCACACCAATTCCAAACAAATAATGCTAATTGAAGCGGAGAATAAATGTTGAGGCACAGCTAATCCCGCGCGATCGCGTGACCGGCTACTGAGACATAACTCCACACCACGCGCTACCGCGTGATTAGCTCTTTAGCGTTGGCACCACATCACACGATAGCGTAAGATCGGCAGCTATTGCATTAATAATCTTCCGAGTGGTTTCGAAAAGATCTCTAGTGCATCAAGATCTGGTAGATTTTGCTAATAACGAGATATAACGTCATTAAGACATTGCCGATCTTCCTATGATGACGAGATCAAGATCTGATCACTTTTCTTCAAATGATGAGATACCTCGTCCATAAAGCTATGGTCAGTCTAAAGACGCGATATCTCGTTCATAAAGATATGATCAGTTTTTTCTAACGACGAGATATTTCGTCCATAAAGTTATCGTCAGTTTAAAGATGAGATATCTCGTTCATCAAGATCTGATTAGTTTTCTTCTAACGACGAGATATATCGTTTATAAAGCTATGGTTAGTCTAAAGACGAGATATCTCGTTCACCAAGATCTGGTCAGTTTTGTCTGTTTGACGAGATACCTCATCGATACAACCACCTGGTGGATTAATAAAACGTTTGATTAGCTATTCCTCCAAACACGGATCGAAGGCACACGTTAGAAGTATCATGTTGTTGTTGTTGTTTCTTATGCCTACACTGGCAGACCAAATGAGTGCCAGGCCCGTCGAAGACAGCAAGATGCGAGGGGGGTGCGGCTTCCATGCAAGTGATCCTCATTGGGAGGAAGTCCGACTTAGCTAGAATTTTTAGCCAACAGATGGCAGCACATCGACCCGTTTCGTTTTTACGGAGAGGTCACATTTTTACGACATTCAATCATACTCAGGCACACGGTTGTAATTTTGATCCAAACCAGAGACCAACTAATCCCTGGTTCGGCACCCCCAGAGGTATTGATTTCTTATGGGAACATATAGGACTTTGTGACCACGACAGATTTTTCGAGCACCAGACATCTTTAGCGTACACAGGAGTTTTCGGTCAGCTGGGCTCGAACTCATGATCAGTCAGTCACGAGTCCGATGTCCTACCGACCCGTCCCTAGAAGTATCATACTTTACACCTAGACCTTTTAAATAGCCCGTCACGGTGCTCCAGTGCGACGTGAATTAAAATACCTACCTGCATATTTACCTAAAACGTTTCCCAAACAGCACTGAAGTTTCCCAAAGTCGTTAATTCTCTCTGATCTGCAAAACAGGTTCAGGTTTTAAGAGGCGAAACTATTAATAGCTATATTCCAGAAACAGGGCTAACTTATGAAGCTTGCTTCTAAACAGAAAAGTCAAATAAGGACACATGCAATTAATACCGGTATGTTCAATCAGTAATCTGTTAAGAAAATGTTTTGCTGTCCAACTTATGAAGTACATATACAAAGGGGCCATCTAATCCATCAAAAAAATGGAATCGTTTCCCTTCCTATTTTAATATTTCCTAGTTCCACTAGTTCCCACGTGGTATTGGACTGATCCAAGAGGTTTACAGCTCATTTTGTTGCGACCCAATTTCAAGAGCTTACTCGTTTCTTTTTTGAATTTTTTTTTTGTCATAATTCCGAAATCTGTTGCAAATGCGCTTAAATCGATTATGGAATATGCAAACCAAAACCACGAACGGTTTAAATTATTTCACAAGTTAAATCGGATCTAAAAAACAAAGAACACAGTCTTATTCTATCGGTTTACGCAAACTGCCGGGCTGTGCGAATCTTTCCAGACGGTTCGGCCGACTGGCTGCATTGCCGGCCAGCGAGAGTCTCAGACGGACTTAAGTTGTCTCGGAGTGCGATTTTCGCTTCCAACGGCACCGTCTGTTCCAAACGATTTTCGTGGCAGATGATGCCATTTGTTATATTAAAACAACTATTCAAAATAAATTCCAAAATATTCAAAACATGCTCGTCACCGATACAGGGTCAATGGATGAATGGGGATGAGATAGGCCCCGTCCTTGATTTGAAAAAACGAATTCTTCTCGGTATTCTTTAGTTTTGTGTCTGCGAATAGACAGAAGTCTAGGCCGTGAAAAGTCTTATAGGCCTCGACCCTTGAACGATTTAGATTCTTTTGTGATTACTATGCGAGAGACCAGTATGTTTTCTACTCCAAAAGCCCTTTGAGCCGTAGTGACCCAGCTGCAACGGATTCGGAAACGAAGGGTTGCGAGTTTGAAGCTCAATCCAGCCAAAGACCACCGCTTGTGCACGTTCAATCTGTCGTGGCCTCAAATGTTCTAATGTGTTTAGAGTGTGGTAGTTTGTAGAGTGGGGGATCAGCTTTCGTTGTTTGAAATTGCGAGGCGTTGTCCATGGATCTTTCGGGATTGATCCCAGACAGTCACGGATAACCCGTCGTGTTACTCCAGTGGGATGCTAATCAAATACCTACCTACGCTAAATTGCCATTTTCTAATGTTCAACATTCCCATTTCAATATGTGATGAACACTCATCCGACCTAGAGCAAAACATTAGTCAAAACATTGCTCACATTGTTAAATTTTAGTATTTTGGAATTAACGTCACACTAGAGCAACACAACGGGCTATTGGTGACGGTCCGAGATCAACACCGAAGGGAAAGATCCGAGGACAACAACACGTAATTTAGAACCACTGTCAGATAAGATCACACCTGAGCTGGCACCCCACTCTCCAAGCTTCCACACTATGCCAACATGAGGACATTTGAGGTCACGACAGATTTTACATACACCAGCCCCCTTTGCCTTCCAACCCTCCGGTTGCCTTCCGCGGCCCTTACATCGTTTGAACAAGCATTATGAACAACGTTGAAACTCCAGATTTGGTGAAATGACAAAACCTTTTCCCTTCAATTTAAAGTAATCTAAATTTAAGAAACACAGTTCATACGTAATTTATTAAAATGTACTGATGGTAGGTAAGCATTTTCATCAACGTAGTACTGAAACAACACAACGGGCTATTCACGACAAAATGTACTGAGGGTAAAGTAATAGTAATTTTAGTTAACATCGTACTAGAGGAACACAACGAGTTATTGACGACGGTCCGGGATCAGTCCCTTAAGGGAAAGATCCGAGGACACCTTGTAATTTTGAACCACGGTCAGATGACGAAGCAACACCTGAGCTGGCACCCCACTCTCCAAACTTCCACGCCAACCCAACGTGAGGACTTTCGGCCACGACAGATTTAAAGTGCACCAGCCGCCTCTACACCATACGCTTACAAACATCCATGCCCGGACCCGGATTCGAACCAGGAACCTTCCGATCTAGAGGCTAACACATTAACCACTATACCGGTTGGTCGGCTATGTACTGAGGGAGTAGACACGAATTGGGATGAATATTTTTTTTTATACTTAAAAGAACCTTACAAATTTTTCGTGCTGAATTTTGTTGAACGAAATTTGAAAATGTTTGAAGGTTTCATGTGAAAAACATGAACTAATTATACAAAAAAATTTTTTCTTCCAATTATTTAAAAAGTAATTTGGTAAATGTTTTAAATAATTTTTAATGAATGTCGTACAAGAGCAACACAACGGGCTATTGATGACGGTCCATGATCAATCCCTAAGGAAATATCCGAGGACAACACCCCGTAGTTTTGAACCACGGTCAGATGAGGAAGCAACACCTGTGCTGGCACACCACTCTCCAAACTTCCACAACAACCCAACATGAAGAATTTCAGCCATGACAGATTAAAGATGCACCAGCCGCCTCTACACCATACGCTTACAACCATCCATGCGCTGCTGAACAGGATTCGAACCAGGAACCTTCCGATCTTGAGGCTAACACCTTTACCACCAGAGCGGCAGGTCGGCTTATTTAAATAGAACATGCTTTTGAAGTCATGATTTCCCTAAAAATGACGGAATACAAAGTTATTACGCACGTTCAAAAAGGCTCCAGACATTCTCAAAGCGTTACAAACTTAAAAATATAAAATTGCTACTCATACTGAAGACTATAAAAAAATTTGGAAATGCAATTGTATATTCAAGTACATCCCCGTAATATACTATGGGAAAACAGCTTTAAAACTAAGTAATTATTCCCCACCAATTCTGTAAATACGTTTGTTTACCTGACTTGTAATTTGAGATCAAAGAACTCGTTTCACTGAATACTTCCACCTTCACGGATACCGAGCTTTTGAAGCGACGCATACTCATCAGTACTCTTCATCCATATTCTAATACCACCTTGGAGAATATATCTGGAGAACTGTCCGTAGGTTTTGTTTCATTGGAGAAAGCTATGGTTGCGAGAGTGTCTTTAATTATTTAGCTGAAGGAAATACGTGCACTGTGTTCTCTTTTTTCCTGCAAAACTGACGTTTCTACATAAACGCGGTCAGAGTTTTGATGCTTCGTGAAAAATCAAATTATGTCTCAAACGTTGTTTTCTCATAGAAAGTGGCAATTCTACAAAGGATCAAGATTATTCGCTGCTTTGTCCTAGTTTAAAACCTAAAAAACTCGAAAAATATAAGTGAAAATTAATTGCTTAAATGTAGATAGGTGAATTTGGGCCGACCAACCGGTATAGTGGTTAAGATGTTAGCCTCTGGATCGGAAGGTACCTGTTTCGAATGGATGTGTGTAAGCGTATGGTGTAGAGGCGGCTGGTGCACCTTAAATCTGTCGTGGCCGAAAGTCTTCACGTTGGGTTGGCGTGGAAGTTTGGAGAGTAGGGTGCTTTCGAATAACACCACGTATGCAGCCCTCACCCGACTCAATCCATAGTTACACAGGCCCAGAGTCCGCCCAATACCGTAGAACTTCGACATTTTGCAGACCCCTTCTCCGCGCTCAGTGTGCATGCGCACTCGATCCAAAGTTCATGCCGACATTCTTTGTTTACACGGCGCTATATTTATATTCTGGATGTGTCAGAGTGACCGAGCGATGTTTAATTTGATAGACGGTGTGTGTAGTAGAAGCCAAGAACACAGAGAGACACTGCACACCTAAATTGAACAGTGACATTTATTTACAATCTCTTATATTATGAAAGGAAGTGTTTGCTAGTCTGTCTGGACGGACTGTTCTGACAAATCTATAGCAATTACAGTAATGGAGTTTTTCATACAGGTAGTCCGAATTTTTTGCGATTTTTCTATCGAACCCGAATTTTAAATTTTTAATCTAGAACATTTTAAAATTCATTTAAAGGAAATTTAATTTTTATTGTTTTTTTTGAATGGCAACGCTATAAATACATGACGGATTTTAAAATTATTTTTTTCGTTTTATTTTACGGAGGAATGATTTTTTAGTGAACGATAAAAAAACAAATAAAGGTTTAACTTCAGTTATGTAGTTCTTTTTTCTATCTCCTAGATCATTAAAGATCGAGTAAAAGTTTCAACGGATTTGAAATCTGCAGAAAAATTCATATTAGATCGTTACCTAAAAATACGATTTTCTGTAAATAAATAATTTTTAAATTGAATATCTTTTATATTTTAGAAAAAAATTGTGACGTCACGCCAACCTTTGCATTCGAGAAATCCATTTTTTGCGCTCATAAGAATCCAGCGAAGGAAGCATAACAAATAAAAACACTTTTGACTGGCCTTGTTTAGTTCCTTTTTTTTGTAAAATCGGGAACGTTAACCGATTGGATCGCTTCTCAATATGAATTTGGCCGCATTTAACATCATGGTGATGCTTTGTTGAACTTTGTAAGGAAATACTTGTAAATAATTAATGTAGAAAACAATATAAATTATCCTAATATTTGCGGTATATATATAATTCACGTCAAGGAAATTTCAATATATAATAAGAAATTTTCAAAATTTTTTTATTATGTATAAAGTGGCAACCTACAGTTTCTCTATTTAATCATTCTAAAGACGATTTAATTCACATTACTTTCTGGTTTGGAAAATTGTATTTTTATAACAAATTTACTTCAAAATTAAATGAATAAAAATGTATTTTTTTATCTAAATTATTATTATTTATATGTGGTTTTCAGTTCTGAAAAATATTTAATTGCTCCTTAAAGTCGATATAAAAAGATGAATCCAATAGTAAGCTCGATGGTGATCGATAAGAATATGTTTTAAAAAAATGAATCGATGTGTCATGCTTAAGATCATCATGAAACTATTTTTCGACTTTTTCCCTAACATAATATTTACTGTGAGCACAAAATTGTAATAAAGTGAAGATAGATTTTATTTTTTCTGATTCTTTATTCTTAAAAACTACATTTTTATAATTTATGATGATTTTTAAACTTTCCGATGAAAAAAATGTAGAAATCTGAAAAACGAAAGATGTGCAAAGTGTCGAATTGCATCTTTTCATACTGTTCCTCTAAGAAAAGTCATTCTTCGTGTGGTATTCAGTCTATATTTCAGTTTATATATTCTTAAACTATATATTAATTCTACTAAGTATGTTATTATATGCAATTTGGATGTTTTGTTTTCATTCATTTCGTACATAATTTTTAATATATGTACATCGTTTCATACTGCTCCTTTGAGAAGAAAGTTATGTATTATTTATTCAGCCTATAGTTCAGTGAACTATTTTACTATATATAAATTAAATTACCTTATAATATTTCAATCTGCTACATATTTTGATATCAGTCATAAGTATTTTTTTACAGATGAATTTCTATACTGCTACACGAAAAAAGCTATCCTGCGTTTGTTATTCAGTTGGTATTTCATTTAAATTTACAACACTTATTAAATTTACATATGTAATTTAGTTTAACGTTTTGATTTTAATTCATTCCATCCATATTTCTTTCAAAACCTTTCCATGAAGAAACAATGAAAACATTCACAGAAACAATGCGCAAAAGAGAAATACTAGGGTCATATAATGATATATTATTTATTTCAAGACATGTTTCAAAGATATGGAATGTGTAAAATGACGGCACGAAACATCTTGTCGTAGTAATAAAATTATTTCAAAACGTATTAAACAACATACATTGAATATTTACAGTCCAGTGCACTGGGAGTTCCGTTTCTCACGAAGAAACAAGAAAAAATAAATACATATAGAAACTTTTTGACAGAAGCACACACACAATTTTTTATCAAACGTTTTCCGAAAACAAGTGTCAGAACTTTTGAAAAACAAATCAGATTCAATTGTAAGAACTGGCATTAAAAAAGATACAGTTCTTTCAATGATTAATTCACAACATTCCAATTGCTCTTGCGTCAGAACTTTTTTCCGAATTGTTGTGATTAGGATTTGACACAGGAGTGCACAACATACGGCTCTTACATTCATTCAATGGATAAAACTATTTTATTTTAAGTTTTGTCTTTAAATATGTTTATATTCAGGAAAGATATAAGAAAATGTATGTGAAGTAAGAACTTAAAAGTGCAAGAGGAGTTCTAAGATGACAGACAGGGCACTGCATTACAAATCTGAGAAAAAGAAAGTTTATTTTTCTACATGGGACTAGGGACTAACATTTCTTGGACTAGGTTTGTTCCCACCTTTTAAACTAGAGATAGATGGTCTTTAATGTGCAACGATATTTAAGGCAAAATTTAAAGATTTCCTCTTAAGGTATGTGTCTACTTTAGAAGTCCTATTTTTTAAATAATCTCTTTTTATTTAAAAAACTTATGAACACACATTATAAAACAAAAATTTACAACAAATTATTTTGATTTATATAAAAATTGGCAAAATTTAGTGTAAAAATGACCGAAAAACATTGTAAATGAAAATGTTTGAAGTTCATTTTCCTAAAATTTTGTACCAAGTATCCTAAATACATGAACCTGAAGTAAAATATATTTAATATTATTCCCTACTCATAAGATAGTGGAAATAATGTGGAAGGATTTTTCAAAATTTTCCTTACACTACAACACTGAAATCTCTAAAACTTTTTCCTTTCAACTCTTATCTCTTAAACAGCAGTCACAAAATTTCATTCAAAATTATATGGTACGTTTTGAGTTCATATTACGTTTCTTGTACAAACATTTTGTGGAAAAATCACAGAGAAAAAAGCATTTAAAGTTTTGATAATGAATTAAATAACAGCTGTCACAAAATCTATTCTAAATACTCTGTCTCCTCTTCTATTCACTGTACAGACAAAATAGAAACGATTTTATAAAGAAAATGTCTAAAAATATAAGGAATATGAAATAAAATGAAGCATGAAATTTTTTATCAAAATTGGATTTTCAACGTAATCAGATATCTTGAATAAGGTAAGTTTAAAATTTTGATATAATCTTTGAAAGCATATTGTTGTTGGAGCAAACTGTTTCAATTATGAACCCAAATAAGTGTAAATTCCGAAAATTGGTTTTTAAATACGCTTCCTGGGGATTCATACCCCAGGAATAACTCCCACCTATTAGTCTCATTCTTGAAAAAATTAAACGTATCACATTCATGTTCAATAAATACTTCTCCACAAAATGGATTATTGTTAATTCATTCTTCTCTCAACACCTTCCCCTTCCGCTTGAAACTAATACATATAGGGTCCGCTTTCTTTACCATTCAACTAGTAACACTCATGCATTTGTGCACTCCTGGTAATAATATGTTTCATTAAAAGTTAGAAGCAAAAATATTTAGCAACGTAAGGTAATATTGTATCGAACAAAGTTTGAATGTTATTAAAAAACATAATACATGAATAATACTGATATATAATAAATAGTATAGTACAATATAGAATACATCACAAAAATGTAGTTTTTAAGAATAAAGTATCAAAAAACGTAAATTTTTTTTTTATTACACTTTCGTGCGCACAATAAATATTGTATTAGTGAAAAAGTCTAAAAATAGTTTTACGATGATCGTAAACATGACACATCGATTCGTTTTTGTAAAAATATTCTTATCGATTACCATCGAGTATACTATTGGATTCATCTTTTTATATCGACTTTAATAAGTAAATAAATATTTTTCAGAACTGAAAACCACATATAAATTATAGTATTTCGGATAAAAGTACATTTTTTACTTAAATTTTGAAGTAAAGAATTTTAGTGAATCTTTCTTCAACAGTTTCTTAGTTAAATTTGCTATAAAAATACAATTTTTTAAACTAGAAATTAATTTGAACTAAATCGTCTTTATAATGGATACAATAGATAAATTGTAGGTTGCCACTTCATAAATAATAAAAAATTTGAAAATTTCTTGATATGTATGAAAATTTTCTTGACGTGAATTATATAAATTCCGCAAATATATGAATTAACTATATTGTTTTTTGCATTAATTATTTAGAAGTATTTCTTTACAAAGTTCATAAATTTATTTTAAATATTCAAAACATTTAATTGCATGGCATTTTAATTACCTTCACTAATATTTCTTAGATTTATCATTCTATATTTTTAAGCAAGTATAAAGACAAACATATAAAATATTTCATTCCGTACACGAAAAGGTAACATTAAGAATAGGAAGTTATTTAACATAGATTATTGAGTTAAAACCCGCGATCTTTGCATTCAATTTACAACTCTATGAACTATCCTGAATACACCGAGTGTTTCAAAACTTCTTGCACAAATGAGGACATCGTATAAAAAAAGCCTTCCGGCAAATTTGTGCGTTTGCTTTAAGACCATCTCCAACCACTTAAGACGTCATCTGACCGTGATTCAAAATTACGAGGTGTTGTCGTCGGATCTTTCCCTTAAGGGATCGTCAATAGCCCGTTGTGTTGCTCCAGTACGACGTTTACTAAAAAATTACATATTACCTACCACTTAAGCTCGATGAGTTTTCAGATTAAAGAAAGCACCGACAGTAGATACGCTCCTTCACAACAAACAAGTGTACAAAATAATCGAAGCATTCTCTCCAATTACTAAGAAGCATACTGGCAAGCAAAATTAAACACAAAAATACTGATAATCTAAACAAAAGTTACGAGTTTTCTAAGTCCTTTCGTATGCAAGTTAATATACGCTTGCATAGACAAAGTACACATTCGTCAGACAAAGTTTGATTGAACCTTGCGGGTGTTTAAAAATTCCCTGTACTCAATTTACTGGAAGGTTGGAAACACGAAGTTAAGACGGTGATGCTTTTGTCCGCAACAACCGGATAGATTTCCGCTGTTAAGCAACGCGGCAGTTAGCCAGTTTGGACGGCGATCCATGTGCCGATGCTGCCAGACGTGCAACACTTTGGGCCTCTAATATTGAACTGTAAGCTTACAACTTCAGTCAAAATTGCAATATCAGAGTAATTGGTTACAACGGGCTATTGACGACGATCCGGGATCAAACTCCGAAGGGAAAGATCCGAGGACAACAACACGTATGCAATATCAGGGTTAATAACATTATTTATTAACAAATTTCCGATCTTTCATTTCTGCATTATACGGATTGATTCGTCATCTGACCGGGATTCAAAATTACGTGGTGTCTCTGATCATCTTCCCCTTAGGGGATGGATCTCGAACCGTCGTCGATGGATCGATAGGGGCGTCGTGGCTCCGTGGGTATGCCACTGCGTTAGCAACTTTCGAGTTGTTTGGGCGGCAGGTTCGAATCCGGTCAAGCTCAATCCTCTCACGGTGTGTTTATATCTTCTGTGCCATAAAACCTTCATTGTATCCATTACTTAGTATTGTATGTCTTGGGTTTAGCGCAGCTTGGCCCTTGCGCCATAAAACCCCACCACTAACCAGATCGATAGTGCGTTTGAGGACGTATGTCAATACGGCTCAATTTTGTGGCAACTACCTCCTTTAAAACTGGTGGTTGTTGCTTTGATGGGGTATCTCGTCATTAGAAAAACCACTAGCAGATCCTGATGGGCGAGATATCTCGTCATTAGAAGAAAAATGACCAGATATTGACCTCGTCATTATCTTGATGACGAGATATCTCGTCTTTAGTACAATTGGTCGGATCTTGATGGACGAGATATCGAGTCGAAACCATTTGGAAGGTTAAAATTTGTAATTGAAGTTTTGAAACACTGTTCACAAAATATAGCTAATGTTAGAATAGAGATACAATTACACATATTCATTTCAGATACAATACAGATTTAAAGTTATTACAGATTAAAAACTTTTCATGGGTATGATCTTCTATGAGAAATGTCGTTAAATTTTCGAGAGCTTCGTTAGATAAAGTAATCAAAAGTATACTGCAAAATAACGACCCATCTTATACGCTGTTCTCTCAATCCTTGTTACATTACATTTCCTTAGATACAAAATAAGTATTCGCAGTGATGGTCTGACAAACTTAGTCAGTTAGTTCATTTCTTATTTGGGTACTTAGGAACTGTGTATGTTTGAAAATGATCTTGAAATATTTCCTTAAAAGTATTCATATTATGCTTATCGAAATTTCTAGGAAAATTTCTATTAATTTTTTGCATTAGAATCATTGAAATATATTTATTTTTTGTATTACGATGTTTGGTGAGTTTGATTATATAACATTTTGCATAGTTCACGAAAAAGTCAAATTTTAAAATTTACTAACACTGCTCAGGTTTTATTAAAAACATTGCTTTAAAAAAAATATTCAACTATGAATGAAATATTTTCTTAGTGTTGTAGAGCATTGTCAGTAATGCGGGTAAGACTAATGCTAAAAAGCGTTAAAATGTTCCTAGTAAAAGAAAATTGTCACTATTTTCGAAGGTACTTTCAAAATAAATAAGGTGATTTTTTTTACTAATTTTCATTTAACTTTTCTCTCAAGCAAAAAAGTTTATGATCACTATGATTATATTTAGGATACGATAATTGTAAGTCTATCATATCAGCACCAATTTGTCATATGAGCACCAGTACACAGACATCATCTCTATTTACAATACATAGCTTTATCATTTTTCGTAATGCTAACACAACCTACACATGTTCAAATTAGAATCATCAAGGTTTCATTACAAATTCTTTGGTCCAATGTAAAAGTTAAGTGAAAATATAAATATTCACACCCACACACACAGTATCAATATATACATAAACAGCTTGCATATGAATAACATTTTTTGATTAAAGTAATTATTGTGTTTTCGATTTCACACACATATCGCTTGATGTTAAGAAGTGTTTCATCTATAACAGAAATCCATGTCACCAAATTTCAGCACCAATTTTGATCAT
Source organism: Metellina segmentata (assembly GCA_947359465.1). NCBI lineage: Eukaryota > Metazoa > Arthropoda > Arachnida > Araneae > Tetragnathidae > Metellina > Metellina segmentata. The sequence continues at coordinate 4,679,467 of OX375874.1, read as the reverse complement.
TCGACGATTGTGCGATGGACGTTAATCGATTCTAGATACCCTTAAGCTCTCTTTCTCTCTCGTAACAATGCATAGTTATCATTTCTCATTTGACTTACAAAACCTTATAAAATATGATATAGATGCAAGTATTTTAGATTCTTCGTTTTAAATGTTTTCAAAATTTAGTTGATATTTACTTTCACTCGAAGAACAATATAATTTCAAATGTGCTTTCCCCTCCATTTGAATATTATTCTTTACTTTTCTACAGTGTATTAGTTATACACTGCACTTTGGTAGAAATGATATTTATGTAAAACTTTATAAACTGGAATTTTTAATATTAACTTTTATAAGAACCTTATATGTTTAGTAACTTCTCATCGCATTTTTGTGGTACAAACATCTACATATTTTCTGTGATATAGGGCCATCATATTCTAAAATACTACTTTTTTATGTGTTTGAGCAGTGAGAAACCAAGATAATTGTTAGCGAACAGATTTTTGACTCATTAATTGTGATGGGCAGTAAATTCGTTTGGTATAGCTGACGAAATGGAAAATAAAATTCTCAAAACTTATCTTTCATGTAAAATAAAATGGACCTCTGGACCAACGTTTTGACTGTCGGTTAATTTGTATAAAAACATCGTAGTTATCCCCCATGTAAGTTATCTAAAACAGACTTCATCATTTAATGCTTCATAATCACTTCATGCCTTTGGCATTTCTGTCTAGATTGTATTTCATTTTGTGCATTTCTGTCTAGATTGTAATCCATTTTGTGCATTCAAGTTGCATTTTCTTTCATTTATATATCCTTTACTCGAATATATTTAAATAAATAGTTAGTAACAAGCAAAATCAATGATATAGATATAAATACGAAACAATCAAAGGGGGCCTATCAATACACTCTCCACAATAACCACACGCACGAAATCCACTAGAAAAACCCATGAGCATATATCAGATTTAAAAGAATGACTAGTCAATGTGACTGATTCGTAAGATTTAGTTCTATTTTGATGTTGCCCAGAAGTACCTCGCGCAGGAAACAATGTACAAAATAGCACACATCGTGACTGTCCTGAAATAGACGGAACGTGGTACACAATGTCCTGTTCATGTGGGACAGCTTATAAGCTTCCAATGGTTCTACCAGAACACATCGCAGGGTTTGTTAGGGGTGGTTTTTAACTGTGTCCATTAAGCTCACACCAGAGAGTCATCGTGCAAGGGCACATCAACCATCCCCGATTGGAAGGGATGGAACCATATAGTGGAATCTTCATCCATGCTGAGGCCGCCGTCCATGATCACTGAGGTTGTGCAAGCGTCGTTACTGTCGTTGCTGGACGACGAGTCCTGATGCAGAAGGGGTTTCGCGGGTTCCAGCGAAAACACCCCTCGAGCCTGCCTCAAGGTGGTCTTCTCGGGGTACACCATTGTCTGCAGCGACATGTTTCTGTTGCAAGGGTCTGAGCACAGAGCACTGAGGTTCGTCGTGTTCATGGTGAGCACCGACTGGCTCAGGGAGGTGGGCATCCGGAAAAGACTGGGTGACATGTCGATGGTGCTCTTCTTTGCGTTCCGATTGTGGTCGAACTTGTTCCTGGAGACGCAGCAGCCCACCAGGAGCTTCTTGGCCTCCCTCCAGGCGTTCTTGTTGCGGAAGAAGTAGATGTAGGGGTTGAGGACGCAAGAGGTGTAGGCCGCGATGTGGGCGCAGTACCGCATGCCCTGTGACATGGGGAGGAAGGTGCCGGACACCAGCGTCGTGAAGTAGGGCAGCCAACAGGTGGCGAAGGAAAGGACCACCAGCAGGCCCGTCACGGCCGCCTTGTGCTTGCCCACGAAGCAGCAGCCTGCGGCGTCCACCCTGTCTGCGGAGAAGTTCCGCCTGATGGTGTACTCGGTGGAGCCCTGCTTCTTGAGCGGCTTCAGGTTGACGATCACCTCGTTGGAGCCGCTGCTGTTGGAACTGCTCCTCCTGGCGCGGGCGTTGTTGTTCCGGGCCGCCCGGAACATGGCCACGTACAGGCTGGTGACGTTCACGAAGGGGACAACGAACCCGACGAAGGCGACGGACATGCCGTACGCCACGCTGGTGGGGTCAGGCAGGTCGCCGGATTGGAGGGTGCTGGAAGGGGACGATTCGGGGACGCCGAAGAGGACTGGCAGGGATAGAACAAGGGCGACGAGCCAGACGGCCCCGATGAGGAAGCTGGTCCTCTTCTTGGTGATGGTGATGGTGTAGTGGAGGGGGCTGTTGACGGCGCAGTTGCGGTCGATGGCGATGAGCAGGATGGAGAAGATGGACGCCAGGTTGAGGCAGATTGTCAGGGATGTCGTGATACGGCACCAGAGGCGGCTGAAGATCACGCCTCGCATGGACGCCAGCATGGCAGGTATAATGAAAACTGGAACAGACAAGATAACTGTAAATACATAGGAATGCAAATGGAAGGAACTCATACATGACAATAAGAGCTTAAATTCAACATTATCATGTCTGTATTCCTAACGAAATGTTTAATATTAGTCATTAAGCATGTTACTTTTAGTAAGGATTCAGTAAAGGAACTTCTGTTTTGAATCAATCAAAACCTACATACTTTTCAATTCACACAGAAGTATTTTAGAATGTTAATTACGTTGCTAATCACTGAAATTGCAACACATAGATTGTCAAAGCGTCATTGAAATATGCATACTTTCCATTTCGTTGATCACTACCTTTTGTCGAAAGAACATGCAAGTTCAATCAAATTTCCTGCTTAGCTATTTGAACCAGTCATATTTTTTCGGGCTAGTTCTTTTAGTCGGATTGGTGAATGTCTTTAAAAAATCCCGATTAGTTCTTTGAGGTAGGTAGGAATGTGAACTAACGTCCCACTGGAGAAATTCTTGGATCTTTCCCTTCGGAATTGATCCCGGATCGTCGCTAATCTCGTTGCGTTGCTTCAGTGTAACGTAAACTATTCCCTTATATGGGTATATGAAGTGCAGGTACTTACTGCACTGCAGGATGTGGCTTCCTGAGAGGCTGAGCACAAAGCGGTTGGAGAAGGTCCTCATGTTATGCTTCTTGTAGAGGAGGGCGAAGATGAGGCCGTTGGAGAACAGCCCCAATACACTCAGGGCGCAGAGGGCGGCGGTTCGGACGTCATTCGCCACCTCTTCCTCCATCTCTGCTGCCTCCACTGACACCCTGTGGACAAATACAATAGCTCTTAGAAAACAGTGACTACATCAATAAAATCCGAAAGAAAACAAGTATCGTCTGGATAAGATGGTTAAAAGGCAAGTTGGAAAAATAATCAACTATTGAAGACATGGGGAGACATCACCAAATTTCCTTTTATCGTCGACACTTGGTACTAAAATGTTTCTCGCTGAATGCATTTCCCAATGTCTTCAAAAGTCTCAACACCAAATTTGATTCAATTACCTTGTAGTGTCCTCGGATCTTTTCCTTAGGGGACTGATCCCGGACCGTCGTCAATAGCCGCTGTGTTGCTCTAGTACGACGTTAATTAAAAATTACAATTACCATTACCAAATTTGATTTGCTTCCATTTATTCGATTTAGCTAAAGATGCTTCCAATGGTTTAGGTAGTTGCTTAACATCGCACTGGAGAAACACAACATGCTAATGGTTGACAGTCAGGGATCCATCCCGAAGGGAATGAACCAAGGACAACGCTCCGTTATTTGGAACCCCGGTCAGATGACGAGAACACCATCTGAGCAGGCACTCCATTCTCCAAACTTCCACAGAGTGAGGACATTTGAAGCCGGGACAGATTGAACGACGGTCTTGGACTGGACCGAATTTCGAACTCGCATCCCTAACATTTGCTAATCCGTTGCTAACTGGGCTACCGTGCACCGATGTCTCCGAATAGTTGAAATTCTTTCATGGTTCCCCTGTACTTTACTTACACTCTTCCCATAAAATAGTCTATTTCTGAATACAATAGTTTAATGACTTAATATTCATTACAAAGTATGAAAACAATGACTGAGAATTTGTTTCTCTGCCTCGACACAGCCATCTTCTCACAAATCTAAGTACCAGATCCTCTAAAAAAATACACACAAGCGAATTTTCAGAAACAAGATTGTTTGGATTTTTGTTTAATGACACTTAATGTAGTTCAGAGCTATTTGCGAAATAACTATAACATACAGGCTTTATAAATAGCTCGATGGGTCAAGGTAGTCCAGTTGAAAGAGCGATGGATTGGGAACCGGAGGGTTGCGAGTTCGAAAGACCGTCGCCTACACGGGGTTCGTTCAAGTTAAATCTGTCGTGGCTTCAAAAGTCTTCACGTCGGCGTGGTGTGGAAGTTTAGAGAGTGGGGTACCTGGTCAGTCATCTGACTGTGGTTCAAAATGACACGGCGTTGTCCTCGGATCCTTCCCTTGGGGGATTGATTCCAAAGGCCCTTTGTGTTACTCCTGTGTGACATTAATTGACTACCTATCTGCACATAACTCAACTGAGATAAGTCACTTTTTGTGCGCTCTTACAGAAATCCTTTTAAAGTTCATATTAGCGTCAGAAAGTAATACAAAAAACTTGCTAAATAGTGATCAGACAATAAATAATTCTAAATCGAACTTTGGCTCACTATAAAATCCTAGTTTCAAATTTTAAAATAAACTATACCACAGTTCCAAAGAACGGTGAGACCGAAGCATAGTAGAACACCCCACAAATAATCGACAGTGCGTAGTACTGACATAATCTGCTTCTGAGATCTGAAGTATTTAGATATGGCTGGGTTTGAGAGTCGAAAATAATGCCCCGAGTGTTATGGAACTCTTTGTGCTGTCTTCATAAACAGTAATAGGTTCGCGGAATAACGGATGCGAAATTTACTACCGATATTTTCCGCCGTTGCGTCCACCGAGGGAACAGCTCTTCCGGAGACTAAACATCCGCGTTAATGTGGAATGTGCAGAATTTGATCTCTTCGAGAAAAGCGTGGTTTTAGCGTGGGCGAGATTTCTGTAGCAGCACGTGCTTGAATAAACGGAAATACACTGAAAACACTAAAGAAAAACGGAATAAGTGCAGTCCGGATCTGGCATTTGGGTCGCGTGGTTTTGAACTAGTCCATTCGTTTCACTTAGGGGATCGGGTAAACAATGCGTTCCCTCAATCGGTATCCCAGTTGGAAGAGCAATGGATTAGCAATTGCGAGTTCGAAAGTAGGTCCAACCACAGACCGTCGTGTACACGGGGCACGTTAAATCAGCCGTGTCTTCAAATGCCCTCGCGTTGTCGTGGCGTGGAATTTTGGAGAGTGGGATGCCATCTGTAAGGTTCGCCATCTCGCATCTTACAAGAAGTGAAACGCCAAGTTGGCGGTTTAGCTTCTTCTTCTAAAGGGATTTGCCAATAACCCTTTGTCAAATCTAGAACGCTGATGAAAGGAGCACTACCAATTTCAAATAGTAACTCGGTGGCCTGTTGCATTGGATAAGCATCCGGGACAGTAAAACTGTTCAAAACTCGAAAGTCGACGCAAAGTCTTATACTTCCGTCCTTTTTGGCCACACAGACGACTGGGTGTGCCCACTCACTGTCACTCTCTTCAATCAGTCCTTGTTCAAGTAACTCTTGGATTTGGCGATCCACCTCGGTTTGTAAGGCGATGGGAACCCGATAGGGATGCATTTTCTTTGGCACACAATCTTTAGTTAGTTTGATTGAATGTCCATCAACTCTGGCTCGGCCAGGTCGTGCACTGAAAATTTCTCGAAACCCTTCCAAGGTCTGAACTAATTGGTGTCGCTGTTCTTCGCACAACGCCTCTGTAGTCTGGAACACATGACCCTTAATATCGTCGGCAGATTGACTCTTATTTCGAGTAGGGGCATAAAAGATTTCCCCAAAGTCCTGATCTTGTTCGAAAATCAACCCCACCTGTTCAACTCGGGCTATATAAGGTCGTAGTTTGTTGAAATGCAGCTCTTTTCGGCTTTTATCCTCCATCTCGACCAACGCAGAATGAGGTCGAGTTAACTGGATAATAGTTGCAGGTCCTGACCAGTTCTTCAGAAGTTTGTGACTAGAAGATGGAATAAGGATCAGTACCTTATCACCAACCTTGAAAGTCTTTTCTCTCGCTCTCAGATTATATTTAGATGTGTAATAGCCTTGTGCCTTTTCGGCATTCCCTGCGGCAATCTCGTGTGCCGTTTTCATCCTTTGACGAAGGTCTTCTAAGTATTTTTCAACAGAAGGAGATGCTCCTGTTGGAATTTCGGTTTCTCCTAACCAACTCTCCTTAATTAATTTTAATGGACCTGGAGGTAACCTTCCATATACCAACTGAAATGGCGATACTCCCGTGGTACTGTGAGGTACTTCTCTGTATGCGAATAGTAAGAAAGGGAGATGAATATCCCATTGTCGACCATTTTCTTGTATGTTCTTACTGAGCATATCCTTCAGGGTTTTGTTCCATCTCTCCACGGCTCCCATGCTTTCTGGATGCCCCGGAGTTGAAAATCTTGGTGACACCCCGATGACTTGCATGAAGCCCTTGGTGAGCTGTGCTGTGAAATTTGTCCCTTGATCGGTACAGATAGTTTTAGGAAACCCCGTCTGGGAGAAAATCTTCATCAGGACGTCGCAAGTTGTTTTCGCAGTAATGTTCTTGACTGGTATAGCTTCCGCCCATCTCGTGCACAAATCCACAGCACAAACGATAAACTTGTGCCCTCTTGAGGATGGTGGCTCTAGGGGACCAATACAATCTACACTCCACACTTCAAAAGGATTTTCAGGTCTCACAATAGGTTGGATAGGAATTCTGTCATTGTAAGTGGTACCTCTACGTAGCTGGCAGACCTTGCAGCTTTCACAAAAATGCTTGACATCAATCTTGATATTCGGCCAGTAAAAGGAATACTTTATCCGTTGTTTGGTTTTCTGTTCTCCTAAATGACCGGCCAATGGAATTTCGTGTGCCATTTTTAGGACATAGGGCCTTTTAAATTTAGGCAAAACTACCTGCTGAATTTTCTCTCCTCCTACGATTTCTGAGTGTACCAATAACCCATCTTGCACTTCGAATGCATTTCTTCTATTTCTTGCTAATTCCCAAATATCCTTTAAACTTTCATCTTCCAATTGAAATTGCACGAACTCGTTCCGTTTCTCATTAACCCCAGGGTGATTTGCGGTGTCACTACGGGCCAAGGTAAGTTCGTTTAAGGACGAAACTGAATAAATTTCTCCAACTCGAGAAACCCCTTCTTGGCTAATAATATTGCCATAAAGTTCCACCTTCGAGTTTAAAGCGTCATACGTTGAAACGCTTACGAGCATGTCGCTTACTAATTTTTCAGACACTGCACATGTCACTGGGATTTCTCCGTGTCGTCCGTCATTGATTTTCACATGGATTATCTTGAGAGGTGCCATTTCTGTCTCACCAAATGCGGATACAATTTTAATTTTTTTTTTTTTTTTTTTCTTTTCAAAACTGTAATCTGATTTAGATAATTTTGATAACGTTCTTGTGTCTTGTATTATGTATTTTATGTGGGAGTTCATGAATGTTAGTGTAGATATTTTTTTTTGAGCTCTCACGCTTCTCTCGAAGGACTGGATATCGTAATGAAGACCAGCTAATTAATTATGACTTTTAGTTATGATTCTAGATGGCGATTGGCAGCAGCATCATCACTTATGACTTAAGTGATGGATGTGCTTCCCCGGAGGGACATGTAAGGTTCGCCATCTCGCATCTTACAAGAAGTGAAACGCCAAGTTGGCAACCCTACATAGAAAACGCCAAGCTGGCAACCTAAGAACAAAGCTTTTTCAATTAAAAGAAACGTCCACAAGATTTCAAGCCGAGGAAGTGCGGCAAAAGCCAATAAAAAAAGTCAGAGCAATAAATAGTTATAGTTACCAAGACAACTAAAAGATAAAATCCATCTTTAGAACAGAAGAGATCAAGTAAAGATTTTATACAGCGGTGGGAGGAAAGTTACAATTTTGAATGCCTATCCAAATGTAATTGCTACTTTATACTACATGTAACTTACGTGACGATCGATTAAATTTAGTAAAATATACTCCAAATACAGAATTTTGACTCTGTGTCTTTTGAGTTTTTTTTTTACTAAACTTTCACGACGGAGTTCATCAACAACCATCGGCCTCGGACCACTACTCCATCTGAGGTGTTCTCGTCATCTAACCGTGATTTAAAATGACGAGGTGTTGTCCTTGCATCAATCACTTCGGGATGGTTCCCGGACTAACAAAAATGTACCGTTGTGCTGCTCCAGTACAATATTAATTAACTGCCTACCAACCCCGGTTGAATATCTCTCTGCTGCGTGAGCAAAACCTTCTCTCTGCGTGTGTGAACGTCTTGTAGGTGAAGCTGTCTGGGTTTTGTTTTTTAAGACTTCAAACTCCCAGTTCCAAGACCTTGACCGACTCTCGAAACGCCCACACTGTACCAAGTGGCGGCCGTTGGGTATGTCCACAGCGAGTGGTAGACGACGCAGGTTCGATTAATCCCTGGGTTAATATCCCTCTTCTGTGCCAGTAAATCTTTCTCTGAGTGAATACGTATTTACTTAAAGGTCTTTAGTGCAACTTGGTTCAAATGGCCCTTGCGTTTCAAAAATGATTTCGAATTGTCCGGCACCCCGTGAGTATGCCCAGTCTCTTCCCGTGGTGGTTCAACTTAAGATCCGATAGAGTCAGTGCGTCGTTTGTCGCCGTTGGCTGGTAGGTAGGTAATTAACGTCGCACTGGAGCAACAAAACGGGCTACTATAGACGGATCTTCCCCAAAAGTCCAAGGAAAACGCCTCTAAATTTTGAACCACTATCAGATAACCAAAACAACGCCAGAGCTGGCACCCTACACTCCAAACATTAACACCACGCTAACGTGAGAACATTGGAGTGCAGATTTAACGTGATCTGTAGTTCTTTAATTAGCATCACTCTGGAGCAACACAACAGGCTGTTGGGGATAGTTCGGGATCCATCCCCAATGGAGATATTTGAGCTTTCACCATTTTGAACGACGAGATCTGGTGATCTGGTATCCCACTCTACATACTTCCACGTAAGAACATTGGATACCGCGACAGACGTAACGTGCACCAGCCTCTATGAACACGACGATCTCTGGCTTGAACAAGCTTACAACACTCGGGTTGCTCCTCCGACTGGGCTACAGCTTTTGGCAGTGATGATTATCGGGGGAAGTAATGCCAGGGATCAAGAGCAAGTACACACCCAATGGAGGGGGTTCACGATCCTTGTTTTGAACGGGCCCAAAAACACATGCAAGGGATTTCGTGAGCTTAAACGCCCCATTTGACCAATCAGAGCAGTCCGCGGCATCTGCGGCCACCCTCCGATAGGGGATGTCGTCTCAAGGAAGAGGGGGTGGAAAAGGAGTCTCGAAATCCGATTTCCTGGCCTCGCTGCTCGAGAAAGGTGTGCGGGGATCAAATTAATACCTTCTATAGACATCAACAACAGGCGGGAGAGACAAGGTTTAGTCTCGAAATTTTTCTTTTCTCGCGCTTCGGTTATCTCTTTGATCGTCAAAATGAGCGCTTTCTGAAGGGGGCAGCGGTGGTTTCGAACAACATCAGAAGCTTGTGAACATGCGAATAGTTGAAGCTCAATACTTATTTACAGTGCACAAAAAATACAACTCATCAATCTTACAAGTGATTTCGGGGCCACGGCAGTACTGCTGGAGGAGTAGCAGATTATCGAACCGAAATCCGAAGCGGATTGCGAGTTCGAAACTAGATTTAACCAAAGATCGTCGTTTGAACACGTTAAAAGTGCAAATGTCCTCAGGTTGGCGTGGAGGTTTAGAGAGTGGGGTGCAAGCTCAGGTGTGTTGTTCGCGTCATCTGGCGGTGGTTCAAAATGATGAGGCGTTGGTATTGGATCTTTCCCTTCGGGATTGATCCGCGCTTAATAGCCAGTTGTTTTGCTCCAGTGCTGCGTTAATTAAGCTACCAAATGATTTCGATCTCGTCCATCTGTCTAATTTCAATGAAAATATATCTAATGAAAATATATCACATCATAAAGACGTTGTCCCAGGAGCAGAAAGTGCTTAAAACCGCGAGCAAAACAAAGTCTTTGCAGAACAATTTGGCCGATTTTTTTTTTCAATCGTAAGTTACCATGTTCTGCAGTGCAAAGCGCGCTCCCTGCCACACCTTTTTTTATTTTCTAGCTACTGGATAACCTCCCTACACCGCCGCCCCAAATGATCATAAACACTTTATAAGTAACACATCTTCTATGCCAATGACACAATATTTAGCTTCAAAAGTGATCGACAGAATTGAAAATTACGAAAGTATGCCTTGGTTTTAAATAAAGTAAGTGAATTAATTTCGATGTTTTATTATAAATATGTAATACATATTTAGCCGATAATTGTGTGTTTACGTCTGTTTTTGATTTGACTGCAGCTTTCAAAATTCGGAACCAATGCCTGCAGAACAATGGAAATTGCTTGGAGTTGTGTTGCAGAACACTGAATATAATTCTGCACCTGGAGACTTTGTGTTGTTGCTCTAGTATGACGTTAATTAAAAATGATTAATTACCACATCATATAAGGATATTGGCAATTATTATGATGATAACGAGTTAATGATCTATCCAGATTTCTTCCTAATGATAAGCTTTCAAGTCCATCAAAATCTTGTCATGGTCACATCCTCACAATCGAGTAGTCAGTTGAATTCACTTGACCTCGCACCCCACTTTCCAAACTTCCACACCTCCCCAATGTAAGGACATTTGAAGCCACGACAGATTCAACGTGTCCCCACGAACATGACAATCCTTGTAGAATCCAGTTTTGAAGTCGTAATCCCCCAGTTCGCTGATCCGTTATTCTTCCATACGCGGCCCCTGAGCATAGTCAAGTATCGTACCTCTCATCTTTATTTCAATCATGGAGTTCCCCTTGCCGTAAACAAAACCCATGGGTAATAAGCTTAGCCCATAGTTCTCCTAAGTTTAAGTCACTTATCCAATGTCTCGCCTTTTCTGAGTCCGTCAATCTCTTCGCGGACATTTCACAAAATCGAAAACTCAGAATCAGAGCTCTTTTGCATAAAGCAAGGGAGGAAATCGAACCCCATAGGAGAGCTGATTCTGGCATCAGAACAAACTCCCGTATATTCATAAGGAATTTATAAAGGAGTGTCGGAATGTCGTTTCGAATTTTGATGGAACGCGGGATTACACAAACGAAGGAGAAGGGGCGAGAAGGCTACCGTTTCCCTAAACACCTCATCACACCTTCGGCCATTGACTCCAAACGCCGTAGGAATATTCGAACGCTTCCGGATATTCTTTTCTTCCTAGTCGTTGGATATATCTTTCCTCTCCCGCCTTCGCTTCAAAGAGGGCGATATTCAAGCGAGGCCTTTCTTTTTGGAATCGAGGAATGCGATCCTCTCCCCTTACGAGAATGTTCGATACGGGAAAAGAGAATGTTTTTTTTCCTAAGTGGTTCGATTAGCGTCCGGTTTTGATCTATTATGCAGTGCGATATGACAAATGATTAATAATTGGCTTGACAACAGTAAATAATATCGTTTGAAGGTGAATCATAAGTTATGAAAGATTTAGGGATTCAAAGAAGAAAATGGGGCTGCCTTTTGGTAGCGATAGAAAAACCTTATACATGCATTTATTCACATTATATGCTTCTAATTGTTTTATTTACTTATTTAGTTTTTATTTAAAACAATTTTTTGAAAGATATTCAATTTCAGAGGGACAACAAACATGTAATCTAAAATATACGAAAAAACCATCCACACAAATGCAATTAGATGAATAATAAACTGATTTACTGCATATAGGTGGATAGTTGAATTTGCATCCCGCTGGAGCCATGGCAATAGTGCGGGGTCCATTCTGAATGGAAAGATAAGAGGACAATACCTCGTCATTTTCAATCATGTTCAGATGACGAGGTCAACACCTGAAGTGACACACCACTTTCCGAAAATCACGACGCCAACTTGAGGATATTGGAAGCCACGCCAGATTTAACATGCTCCAGTCCCCACTTAAACGATGGTCTTTGGTTGGACCGATTTTTGATCTCGCAACCCTTTGGCTGCCACGTAGAGACGAGTAAATCAACATCCTGAGTTGGGATCCCAATTGAAAATTTAAATGCGCTGCTTGTGAGTAAATATTTTCCCGTTGATTAGACTACTGGGAAAAATGATTTTGTTTACAAACATGCCCTTGCTCATTAGCCGATCAGAATGGCACTTGAAGAGTAAACACGGCATTGAACTTGCTTAGAACAAAAGAGGTTTAACTGGATTTATCCGCTCTCTTGAAACTTGTGAAATGAATTCTATTTGAATATTTTCACTGGTAATTAGGTAATTGGTAATGTAATTAACGTCGTACTAGAGCAATATAACGGGCTATTGACGACGGTCCGGGATCATTCCCCAAGGGAAAGATCCGAGGAGAACACTGCCTAATTTTGAACCACTGAGTGGTATGAGTACTTAGGAGGTAGGTAATTAAAGTTTCACTGGAGCAGGACAATGGGATATTTTGGTACTTGTGAATCAATTCTGTTTTCTCTGCATTGCCTTTCTTAAATATTTGAGACAGATTTATTCCGCACGTCGTTTAGGATCAGGACGACACATTCTTTTGTTGTCTACTGTGCTATTGATGTGCTTTTATGTATAGCGCGCTCTTCACTAACCACTCGCAAGATATTGGTTATGCTGTCGAGAAATACATTCATAACGTAATCAATTAGCAAATGAATTCCTGAGAGGAAACCTGTGAATAGCAAAAGGATTCTACGAAAAGAAATTTATATATTACTATATTCTTTCCAGGTTTCAATAATGGAAGTTTGGAGAATGGGCTGCCAGCTCAGGTGTTGCTTCGTCATCTGACCGTGGTTCAAAATTACGAAGTGTTGTCCTCGGATCTTTCCCTTAAGGGACTGATCCCGGACCGTCGTCAATAGCCCGTTGTGTTTCTCTAGTACGACGTCAACTTAAAATTACCAGGTTTCAATAAATAAATTTTACTGATAGGAAATTTTGAAGGCAAGTAGTTGAAATAATGTCGCACTGAAGGAACACAACGGGTTAATGGTGATGGTCCGGGATCCATCCAGAAGGGAAAGATCCGAGGACAACGTCTGATATCATTTGAACAGCGGTCGGATGACGAGGTCGACACCTGAGTTGGGCCCCACTCTTTAAACTTCCACACTAAGCCACAGATAAGACATTTGAGGCCACGTCAGATTGAACGGGTACCAGCTCCCCCCCACACACAATGGTCTTTTGGTTGCATCGAGTTTCGTACTTGCAACTCCTCTACGGGCCCGGAAAATTTTCAAAAGGTTATCAGAAAGGCATAAGAAGTATATCAAGGAATGGAATGATATAATGAATATGTTACTCCCTAGTTACATTTAATTACCATTACATGTAATAATTCGTTGATAAATATAAAAAATTATGATTTGATATATAAAGATAAGTTTACCGGAGTCTGTTGTAAACGGATATTTTTTCAAAATTCTCACGTTACACGCATTGAAATATTTAAAATAAGGACGATAAAAATTCGTCTGAGAAACCGGCCCATCCCTAGAAACATTAAACACCCTACTAGTATTAGACTAATCGAGATTCGTCCAAAAAACTGCGCCCAGAGTTATTAAAAGCGGTGAATGAACTCATACTCGTTTTACATTTTTAAGTCATAACGCAGGCGCTAAAGTGACTGTCAAAAGAGAAAGATGATATTGATGACAGTTTTTCGGGATGAAATTAATCGATTCATCTGGAAGTGGAAAACGGATGATTACAGATTGAATAAATGACGGGAGTTTTCTAGGTTCTGGCATGTTAAGATTTCGTATGATTGTTGCATTAGAAAGCGGCCTGATTCAATGGGATTTTATATAGAATGTATCAAAATTTATCTCATTCAAACAAAATTACTTTTTGTTTTCTTCCCATGTTTGGGCCACGCTTCTCCCAGTTGGAAGAAGTAGGTTGGTATTTAAATAACGTCTCACTGGAGCAGCACAACGATTTATCGGTGAAGGTCCGAGATCAATCCTCAAAGGGAAAGATCCGAGGAAAGCATCACGTGAATTTGAGCCCTTCCCAGTTGGTAGGGCAACGGATTAGCAACCGGGGGATAGCGAGTTTGGAACTTTGTCCACCCTAAGACCATAGTGCACACGGAGTCTGGTGCATATCAAATCTGTTGTGGCCTCAAATCTCCTCACGTTCGTGTGGTGTGGAGAGTAGGGTGCCAGCTCAGGTGTTGACCTCGTGATTTGACCGCGGTTCAAAAGGACAAGGTGTTGTTCTTGGATCTTTCCTTTCTAAATGGATCCCGGATCGTCGCCATGTGTTGTTTCAGTGCGATGTTCATTCAACTACTTACCTACACAGGAGAGTGTACAGAAAAGTGCGCTTTTACATACGCGCTATTAAAAACGAATCGATCTCATTTTGAGGTAGTGATCAATTGGGAATTAACATTACAAACTTCTGTGTAAAGCAATAAGGAGTGTTAGAAGTCCTTTTAGGTTGTCTTGATTTGAAATAATTGAGAGGTTACCAGGATTGCTGACTTATCACCCCATCTTGGCAAACTGTATTATTCCGAACGCTTAGTTTATTCCGAGTAATATTCAAATGGGTTTTTTCGTGTAACAAGCGGGTAATAAACAAAATATCTAATTTTCCATGCAAACAATCAAAAATTCCATTATTAAAAAAGTTTATTTTCTTTTTTCAACCAACTACAACAAAAGTGAGGTATTATTAAATAATACGCAAAAGGATAATTTTATCCTTTTGCGTATCGTCGAGACCGGAATATTTCGTAAGCTTTGACTGTCGCGACGCCCTTTTCACATTTTCATTGTTTACAAGTCACGTGACACTAATTCCAAGGGCAACATCCATCGCGACTGATGTTGCCAGATCTAAATATAAATAAAATACCGATTTTATTGTTTCAAATAATTAATGGGGAAAACCTAAGCCACACAAATAAGCTTGTGGACTATGACTTGAACTTAATTCCAGCTAATGATAATTATAGTTAATTTAGTAGAAATGCAGTTTTAACTGAATTACGAAATTACTCGAAATAATAACTATATGTGCAATTTAGTAATTTTTTGTACGTAAACAAAATTGATTTGCATGTTGGTGTCCTTGAAAGCTTGTTATTTGAATTTAAAAAAAGCGCATCGAAACTATAGTTTGAATTTTGCAAACTTTTTTATGCATGTCTGGGTTGAGGGGATTATTGATTTCAAATTTCCAAAGATTTTCTACTTATTTTATTAATTTTACGTTAAGTTTTTTTTTAAGTTGGATTTTACTGAACTATTTCTCTGAGACAGTTTTTGGTAACATTACGGTTGACTAAATAAATTTATACCAGAACCAAGTTCTTTAAGAAAAATTTTCTTGGTATTTGTTATAACTTATAATGACAGAACGACATCTCATTTTTTTTGAGCAAAATTAACCTTATTCATTTCGGGATGTTTGATTGATTTGTTGGTAGTTAATGAACGAAGCACTGGAGGAATACACCGGGCTATTGGTGGCGGCGAGAATCCATTCCAATCCAATATTGAGGTAAAATAACGCATTTCTAACTAGTTAGCAAAATTAAATGAGATATTCCCCTTTTATCATCTATACCAGATATCGGAAATTATTTATATTTCGCAAAGAAAAAATAAGCTCAAAAAAAAATATATTCTAATTCAAATTCTGTAAAAATAATTTTTTTCTCAACTGTATTGGTAAGACAATCCGAGTAATCCAATCGCTCAGTTTTTACATCCCCGCTTTTCTAACACCCTCCAAAATCAAGGTTGCTTGAAGTGTTGTTTGAGGAAGCTGTTTCAACTGTACAGTGGTTGTTTCGAAAAGGTATATCGCAATCAGCAAACTTGACTAGATATTGATGGACGAGATATCTTGTCATTGGATGAAAACTGACCAGATTTTGATCTCGTCAGCATAAGAATTTCCAATATTTTGATGACGATATATCTCGACATTAGAAAGCAAAATGGGTCAGGTCTTGATGGACGATATATCTCATCGAAGGCATTTGAAGATTTAAAAAGCCTAAACGTGCCTAAAAATGTAGGCAAAGGAAATTCATATGAAACGTTCACTAAGTTAGAATATGTTTTATATAGTAAATGACAAAAGATATTAAATGTATTTGAAAATATAATATTAAATTAAATTTATATGAGATATTTTTACAAACATACAAACGTAAAAGCAGATATAAAACTGCAAGGTACACTGACACTGTTAAGTAACAGTCACTATGTCTGTGATGACTAAAATTATACTAAATTTCATGAATATATATTCAGATATAGTGCGGGCATACAGACAGACAAATAGAAAGACACCAAGAATAGATGGTTGTTTCAATGAAGTTTAGATGTTTTAATTGCAACTCTCTAGTTATCACATATTTCTCAACGCTTTTAAAGGTAAACATTAAATATTTATCTGTATTACATTGCTCATTTTATGCTGCTAATTAAAAAATTGTTAGTATAAAATAGTTAATTAGCACTTAAGAAATTATAAAACACATTATATTGCTATTTTGATTCATTAATTTCTAAACTGATTATGAAAACGGAAATAAGATAAGAAATACTCCCTTTTATTTCCTTATTTAAATTTTTTTTGCCGTTAATTTCTTACGCTTAGAATTCCTTCTGAATCAGTGTTCCTTAAAATATAAAAAGTCTGATTTTATTTTTTGAAAAAAGTATTAAATTTTATAGCATTGAGAAATTTAACTTTATATATGCGTTCACATTTTAATAAACACTTGCAATGCTAAGAATACATCAAGTTGTTTAATAACTTTATTTTATACGTGTTTTTAATTTTCGGAGTGTCTTAACCTATAGGAATCTTTATATAATGATAAACCACTTTTACATTATTAAAGTTTCATTTTTACGTATATAAAATTTTGGTAAATTTAATCGTGCTTAAAATGACTTCCTTTCGATTTTTACTGCTGTAATGTATCAAAACAAGTTTCAGTTCAAACAAAAATGTCAGAAATTTTTTTTTAATCGTACAGTTTTTAAGACCTGTAAGGCCAAAAACTTTTCGTTCTTACTCATCAGGCTTCGCGAATTGTAAATTTATTTCATACAAACTACACTCCCCTACAATAATGGATCGCACAGCAAGATGTGATGGTATAAGAGAAATAATACATGCTTTAATAGGGGGATGCTCCCCCACGTGCTGCAATGGCACTAGCCACCCTTCTGGACATACTTTCGACAAGGTTTCCCAGTTTCTAGTTGATACCCAGCTATGGATATTTGTGTCCTTTCCTGCTGCAGGAATGTCACCAGCTCAGCTGTGGACTTCATACGTGGTTCCCTTGTCTGTAAGCGTCGCTCTAACTCGTTCCACAAAACTTCTATGAGGTTTAGGTCGGGACTCTGAGCACTACAGGGAAGACGTTTTATATCCATATCTCGATACCACTGATTGACAGAGCCTGCAACATGACACGGAACGTTGTCGTCTTGGAAGTAACATTCATCCATTCCATAAAATTGCCAGAGAGTAGGAAGAACCTGATGGTCCAAAATTTTCATGTAGGCGTCGGCGTTCAATTGACCTGGAACAACATGCGAAGGTCCCAGGCCATGCCACGAAAACCATCCCCAAACAAGTAGTCGGATTTTATGGAAATCCGTTGGCGTCGGTTCATTATTGTAGGGTAGTGTATATACTTTAACCCTTGAATCGTTCTATACGAAAAGACGTTTTATTCCATGATAGATACAAGTAGGTAGGCGCATTAACGTCACACTGGAGCAACACAAAGCGCCATTGACGACTGTCCGAGATACACCCCGAAAGGAGAGGTCCTAGAACAGTACCAATGTCGTTTTGCACCACGGTCAGATAACAAGGTCAGCACATAAGCCGAGCACCCTACTTTCCAAACGACCACACCACGCCAACGTGAGGACATTTGAGGTCGCGACAGATTTAACGTAGATCAGTAACGGAGTTTCGAACTCGTAATGATTCGGTTGGTACTCTTCGGTTTTGCAGTAAAAGTTTGTTAACACGATGTTTTGCACTAAAGGTTTAAAGGTTAAAGCTGTTACGTGAAGTTTTGCAGAAAAGGTTTGTTAAAAAGTAATCTTACCAAATATGAGTGTCGCTCCGACGTTCTGTCACTAGCACAACCAAAGATAAATATCTTCAACCCAATCACCAAAGGAAACTTCGGAAGAAGATTTCAGATGTCAAGAGCACAATCCCACAACAAAACGAGCGTAAACCAAAACGGGATTTTCTCCGGACAAAAACGGGAAACTCCGTGCGTTCCGTCCCAAGCTTCGAGCAGGATCTGCCGCTTGATCGTGAGCGAGAGGATCTCCAGGGATGCGTCTCCACGGCAACGGGATGCCGGAGCGCACGCGCGAAAGTTTCTTTCGGCATCTTCCAAGCGGCTGGCGATTTTGAAAAGGGACTGATTCGAAGAATTGATGGAATCTAATGAGAAACACGAGCGTACTTGATGGAAATTTTCTTGCTCCCTTTGAACGAGATGTTTTTTCGAAGGTTAGGCACGTGGGGCTGATGCGGGGGTGGGTGATTGATCTGGAGGGTGGAACACTTGTTGCACAAGGGAGCGCTTGACTGTAATGGTTTACAAACAAATTTGTTTATCACGTGCTGTAGTGTTTGGGGGCAGCTGAGAAGGGAGGGCGGTATTTAGGTTAAAAAACACATTAATTTCCATAACGAAGCTTTTTTTTTAAATTTGGGTTCGATGTTGAAAGTGACGTGATCAAAACAAGCCGATATGGCAAAGTCGTTTCCCGGTTGCCCATGAAGTCGAGTATTCTTTAGAGAACTGTAATACAACGGTCACGTTACCGGAATTCTCTGGTGTTTAAATCTTTTCTTTCGTTTTGAAATTCCAATGAAATTTTTTATTTGTTTTACCTATTAAGACATGTACTGAGTTTGGAGCAATTTGAATCAACGTAGTATTGGAGCAACACAACGATCCATCTCGAAATCAGAGGACAACACATCATTATTTTGAAATACGGTGATGTCGAGATGACGATGTTTTGAATACGATGTCAACACCCCACTGTCCATACCATGTAAATGTCAGGCCATTGGAGACCATGACAGATTTAAAGTGCCCATGACGTTCTCTCTGGTCGGATAGAGTTTCCAACTCACAACCCTCTGGTT
This sequence comes from Metellina segmentata, assembly GCA_947359465.1. Lineage (NCBI taxonomy): Eukaryota > Metazoa > Arthropoda > Arachnida > Araneae > Tetragnathidae > Metellina > Metellina segmentata. The sequence goes on along the minus strand of OX375874.1, from coordinate 4,660,109 downwards.
GTTGATCCTCCACACTTCGAATAGGATTACCGTAGTACTCAGTTTATAAGTAAAAAAAAGTAACATTTTAAAGTGTGACAAAGAACTATTGAAAAGCTGTTTTCTAAAAATTTTCTGCCATCGATTTAAAGCACGCAACTTTCCAGTATCAGCTACTCTTCCAACAGGAATGCAGGGGCTCCTCTGCATAGAGTAGATGACTGTACCTTGTCCTACAACAGTTGCAATCAAATTCTCTAGTGTTTAAGCCTTAATGTTCTCCGTAATAGTAATCCGTTTTGAAAATTCATTGAGAATCCGCGCGTGTATTTTAACGTGTCGCCGATGTTTACATTCCGGTTGTCCAGTTGGACCTCGGGTTCATTTGCGAACATGTTTTTATAAAGTGTTTGTGGTCATTTGGGGCGGTGTAGGGAGGTTGTTCCGTAGCTAGAAAGGAAAAAAAGGTGTAGCAAAGATCGCCCTTTGCACTACAGAACATCGTAACTTATGATTAAAAGAAGAAAAAAATTTGATTAAAATTAAGGGAAAATTGTTCTGCAAAGTCATTGTTTGCTCTGCGAAGCAGTTTTAAACATTTTCTCCTCACGGATATGTCTCTTATCCGAGCAAATAGTGCGAGAACGCGTCAACGGTTCAAGCCTATAATATCGGTCAGACCAGTTGTCTTATTTTTGCGACCAACATGAAATAGTTCGTGGGAAAGTTATTCACACCAGTATGTGCGCTTTGCCTTATACGTTTTTACACATTTACAACAACAGAGGGTAGTTAACTAACATCGTACTGTAACAACAGAATGGGCTATTGGCGATTGTCCGGTTTCAATCCTGATGAAAAAGATCCAAGGACAATACCTCGATATAGAGAACCACTGTCAGATGACACCCCATGCTCCAAACTTCTTCACAACGTCAACTTGAAGACATTTGAGCCCACGGCAGATTTAACGTGCACGAGCCCCCGTGAATACGACCCAGTTTGCCTGAACCGAGCTTTGAACGCGCACTCATATCGTTACTCTTCCAACTGGTCTACGTCTTACCTGCATTCGTGCACGTTCGTGGGGCCCCAGTAACCCATTGGTAGAGTCGCTAATTAACAACCGATCCTACCAAAGACCGTCGTGTAAATGGCAGGGGGGGGGGAAGTGAACGTCAAATCTGTCGTGGTATCAAATGTCCTCATGTTGTCCTGGTGTGGAAGTTTGGAGAGTAGTTTTACAGTTCAGGCGTTCGTCGTGTGACATGAGGTCGTCATGGGATCGTGATTCGAAGTGACGAGCTTTCGTCTTCGGATGTCCTTCTTCTGTGTTGCTCTGGAACCGTTGCCAATATCCCGCTGTGTTGCTCCAGTGCGACGTTAATTTAACTACTTACCTACATAGATTGTTCGTGAATTGGCAACTGTGGATGTACCTTCCACTTCTGAAGCTAGTTACTTTTCATGTCACTGTTCGATACGCGTCTTAAAGACGAGTATTCAGTTTTGAATTATTGCAACAAGTAACGAAAGTCACATATTACTGAGAGTCAATCATGTATAGTCGTTGAAGATGTCTCATATTTACTAAGATGGTTTCCACTATACTTATGTATTAGACTCACGATGGTCAAAAGAACGATTCAATTTTCGAAAGAACGCCGTTTCTATTAACCAGACAGCTAGACTCTTGAGAGATGTGCTATGAGTCGACGGGCCTATTGAATGTCCAATTGGAGACACTCTGATCCTCTGTTAATAGCCCAGGCCTCGAAATACATTTTTTAATACAGGTGCACTTTGTGCACGTAAGTTTTTATATTAGGTGCACAGATTATATTATAGGTAAACACTTAAAAAAAAACCGAAATTTTAGAGTATTAATGCAATGTAAACTACTTCATTAGTTGGGTATGTTTTATAGGTTTGTAGTAGATAGTAAATAAAAATATTTAAAATCGAAATTCTCCTCACGAATCACTTTAACAGAGCCATCTGGAAAATGTTTCGATCATCGGAAAGTTCTGGTGGCAGTGACACAAATAAACCTTCCTCCTGTATAGGCCAGTTACGGCAAAGCGATTTTGTTTTCGCATAGTGTGTAATTAGGAATTTTAATTACGTTCCTTTAGAGCGAGAGAGATCAATACTAATATCTTGTTCAAACATCAAAATAACGTAAAACAAGTTCCTCTCCCCCTTCCCATTTTTTTAACGTTAGGTGCATTGCGTGCACCTAGCGGGAAAAAATTAGGTGCACAAATTTATTTACATGTGCACAGTGCACCTGTGCACCCGGGTATTTCGAGCCCTGTAATTTGTATTTGTGATCTAAACTATCCTTTGGTAGCTTGGAAGTGTATTTGTGTACGACACATTTATCTGAATTTCAATATAATAGCGGTTTATACAATCGGCTTGGTCGCGCTGACTTCTGTTCAATCCACGCACATTTAGTAAATTTATACACACAAAGTAAGTCAGTTCCAAATAAATCCATTTTGACCAAATAATTAACTTTTATATATCTTAAATTATGAATTTACAAAGCTCTCATGTGTGAACAAAAATGGCTGTATTCCTGTTTGTAACGGAGCACAAAGTCTTGTTCGAGAACGGTAGGTGGGTATGTTTTGGGTCATCCGGAAATAGTGCGCGTTTTCAAATCGAAGCTGGCTTTGTTCTTATTTTTTTGCTACCGCTGATAAAGAGTGACCTTGATTGAAGCAGATGTTTAAACTCGGTCTTTTCTGCTTACATTACATAATTATAGCATGTGTTGTGGCATAATTTTTGTTTCACTCAATGGTAAGAATGGAGAAACAGAAAGTTTATTTTCGTCATATTATGCTGTTGTAGTTTAAGAAAGGAAAAAATGCTAGTCAGACTGCACGTAAAATGTGTGCTATAGTGCTGCTTCTGAGACCACAGTTCGAAGGTGGTTTGAAAAATTTAAGCGTGGAAATTTCAGCCTAGAAGATGATACCCGCTCTGGAGACTATCCTCTGTAAACGGCTTTTCGTATGATGGAACTACAAAGGAATGGTTTATTATGAATTACTGTCACAAAAATCAGACAATAAATTCGGAAAAAACAGTTATGAAATGGCAATATTAAAAGCAACAATCGAAGCAAAGCGGCTAGAACTGACCATCGCCGAGGTATTTTCTTCCAGCATGACAATGCGCGGTCCCACATTTCAATGAATGTCAGACAGACTTATTGAGTATGGCTGAAATGTTTTGTGCCATATTCACCAGACCTTGGTCATCAGATTTTCATCTGTTCAGGTCACTTCAAAATTGTCTGAACGGCCTGGATTTGGAGATTGTCAAATAGCACCTAGATAACTTCTTTACAAATAAGCTGCAGGAAAGATGGCAAAACGTCATAGAACAAAATTGTTCTTATGTGATTCAATAAAATATTTTTATGTTTTTGTACTTTTTAAGTTTTTGAAATTTATCTTAAAAAACGCGCAGAACTTTCCGGATGACCGAATACTTTAATTAACGGCCTACTGGAGCAACACAACTGGGTATAGACGACGGTACGGGATCAAACCTCCAAGGGAAAGATACCAGGACAACACCACGTAATCATGTGAGAAAGAAAGAGGAAATATTAAAAAGGTTATTCTCGTAACACTGGGCGCAAATTGTACTAGTGTTATAAAGAGTGGGATACCAACATAACAGTTAGCGCTACGAGAGCCTGGCAGTGACTGATAGATGGCAAATTCAAAATCCACCACCGCTGAATATGCTATCCACTCATATGTATTCAATAGACTCAATAAACTACGCGCTCATATCATCTCTGCTACAGTTTCTTAGTGGCAAGTGTCGTCTCAATTATATTTCATGCCCTATTTAAATACTTTTATACTGAATAATAGGCGTCGATTTACATAGTGCACATTTCACACCTCCAAATGAAATAATTCCATCGTATCCCAGTAGTAGGGGATTAGTAGTGTGGAAGTTTGGACAGTGGGGTTTGAGCTCAAGTGTTTACCTTTTCGTGTTTACCTTTCTCAAGTGTTTACCTACCTCGTCATTTGAACTTCGTTCAAGTGACAATGTTTAGTCCTCAGATATTTCCCTTTGAGATGGATCCTTATCCGTCGCCAACAGCCCGTGGTGTTACCAGCAACCACTACTGGCGGAATCACAGAACTGCTACCCAAACACCAATATCTTTGTATCTCAGCTCTAGTTTCTGCATTATAAAAATAACACTTTGATAGCAGTGATTAATGGAATCGTGATTGGGAATATCTGTGATTCGGTCGCATTAATTGAGAGCTAAGTGAAATCAGCTGATGTCATTTCACCTTTACTGGTGATTGCGATCGGTGACTGTAACTAGAACCTGTGATTCGGTAGCAGTGAAAACTGCAACTGAGTATCCGTGATTCGGTATGGATAAAAAAGCTGGTTTATCGACTATTCGGTGGAGGGATGTATATAGTGATGCATTAGATAAAATAAAAAGGACATTTAAATTGTGGCTGAAAAGATAATGCGGGGTTCGTACTGAGTTCTCCGGCTATGTAAGCCACGACGTTACCAATTCAGCCGTAGTGTACATCCAGTTTGCAGTACTAAAAGATGCTAAATCACAAATAGCAGCATCTTCCCTTCACAACCAATCACATTAGTCAGACTTTAGAAACACAGCTATTCCCGTCGGTAGCAGTCACATATCAAAACTGTCACTGTGAAATCACTAGTAGCCAGTGTGACGTTGATGCAACTTTCTACATATTATAACTTGATGTATAAAAATAAGGATCGCGTTAGCCCGCCCGGAAGAGTAACGGACAGGCAACCGGAGGGTTGCGAGTTCGAACTAAAGACCTTCGTGAACAAAAGGGGCTGATGCACGTTAAATATGTCGCGGCCCCAAATGTCTTCACGTTGGCGTGGTGTGGAAGCTTGGAGAGCGGGGTACCAGTTCAGTTGTTGCCTCGTCATCTGAACGCGGTTTAAAATTACGTGGTGTTGTCCAGGAACTTTCCCTTCGGGGGTTGTTGCCGGACTGTCAACAGAAACCTGTTGTGTTACTCCAGTGTGACGTTAATTAAAAAACACCAATAGCAATATAAAAATGCAAGTATTTGCTTTTAAACGTTATCTTCTGGTAACGAAAGCAAAACCTTTTGTTGTTTACTTTTAGGAAGAAATTTCCCGGAAGTACACGCCGATCGCGTCTGTACAAAAAATAACCGATCGCGTTTCAAATGATCGATTCGGAAATGAGGGGTCGGATTTCCTCCTCAAATGTGGAAGGTCTGAAACTTTTTATAAGCAAAATTTACAAGAGAAAGTTCAACAAGGAGAGATGAAAAGAGTAGTACGCTTGGTAATTGCTCTAAAAGGGAAGGCAATTGTAACGTAAAATATTATTTTAGTTTCAGGTTTCGTTTGGATTGTTTTGAACTTGAAAAAAACCGAAATGAAATCTATTTTAAGATCTAAATAAAACTGTTTACTTCTTTCTTTTATAATTTCTAAATTTTGGACGGATTGTTTATACTTCTTACAGAAAATGGCTGTTCTATTTTAAATTTCAAACAAAATAAAGTTATGGTATGGAATTTTTAATTACGTCACGTTGGAGCAACTGAATCTTGAGAAATAAAGGGTTGTATAACTCCAGTTGCATCAGGGATTGTGTTTTTACTTTAATCCTGAATTGACTTTTTTTTTACTGTACTATAAAATAAATGGGATTAAATAGAAATACTCTATAAATGTATAATTTTGTAAAAATGCATAATTAAGGGGACCAGTGCACAAAATCCTTTCAAAATTTCGTTTATTTTTGTTATAAATTTAAATGAATGTTTATACGATTCTGTTTAAAATTATATATTATTTACGGAGATATGTTGAGTAGAAGTATTTTAAACAAATTTTTGAAAAATACCTGTACGTATCTGAAATAAGGTCAATTTTATGCTATAGACTTTAATATCTCAAAATGTGTATTTGTTCCATAAAAGGAACATTTTTTTCAAAGTCTATTTAAGCAAATGTAAAAAAAAAATGGTTTACCAGTGTAACATACTTTATAACATATTTTAACACATGCATTTTTTTCTGTCTGCTCATAAAAGTTCATTTTAATTGTTAAAATGAATAAAAATTGGTCCTTTTTCAAAATCGCAAAACTTTGAATTTTAAGTTTTTTAAAAATCTCTGTGTTAAAGTGTTTAAAAGTGTCTTCATAACCTGTATTAGAAAATTCAAATCGATACACATAAGAGATTGTGAGAAAATGTTCGTTAAAATGTGACCATTTTAACATTACGGAGATAGGACTTCACTGGTCAATTTAATGGTAATGGTAATGGTAATTTTAGTTAACGTCGTACTAGAGCAACACAACGGGCTATTGACGACAGTCCGGGATCAGTCCCTTGAGGGAAAGATCCGAGGACAACACCTCGTAATTTTGAACCACGGTCAGATGACGAAGCAACATCTGAGCTGGCACCCCACTCTCCAAACTTCCACGCCAACCCAACGTGAGGACTTTCGGCCACGACAGATTTAAGGTGCACCAGCCGCCTCTACACCATACGCTTACAAACATCCATGCCCGGACCCGGATTCGAACCAGGAACCTTCCGATCTAGAGGCTAACACCTTAACCACTATACCGCTGGTCAATTTAAACGTGAAACCAATGATTCATGTGTTTTAATGATCTTCATAAAAGAAAATGAAGCAATAGCGATGTAACTTAAATGTATATATTTTCTGTGGAATACAGTTCTCTCCGATTCTATTCCTTTCCCTTCGGAGGTTGATCCCGGACAGTCGCCAATAGTCCGTTATGTCGCTCCAGTGCGACGTCGGAAAATTATCTATCTACCGATTCTACAGGTTATGTATGTCCATGTATGTATGTTATGTCATGCATGTATGCCATGTATGTATGTATGTTATGTATGTATGTTAGCTCCCGATGGGAGCTCCTTCAAAATCTAAGACGAGGATTCTGGAAGAGGTGTAGCATAGAGTACATCACTTATGTTCAACCACATAAGAAGTGGAAGTCAAAACAAATTGCCATGGACGACATGGTTCTCCTACAAGACCTGCAAACTTCTCCACTGGGATGTGTTGTTGCAATCCATCCAGGACAAGACGGACTAGTACGGACATTCTCCATACAGACACGGATTGGAACTTTCAAGCGCTCAACCGTGAAGGTGACCCCCTTACACAAGTATCAGGACAGAGGTCCTGAGGGTGGCAGTATATTCAGCCTCCATGTAATCCGCCAGAGGGCGATACTTTTGAATTTACATCCTCTTGGCGTTTCATGCGCCATTAGAATTCCTGCTCATGTATCGTCCAAAAGCGCGTCTGCATTTATTCTTTTGTTCATTAAATCTTGTTTTCTGTAACACATCATAGCGTCATCCTGAGATTATTTCACAACGACAGAAACATCACTATTGGATGACATGATACAGGTCACTAATTTGTGTTCACGTTCACTAAGACTTTAAATTCTGTAACAGCATTCAATCAATAAATTGGTAATGGCAATTTGGTTAGTTCTTAATTAACGTCATACTAGAGCAGCACAACGGGCGCTATCGACGACGGTCCGGGATCAATCCCCTAAAGAAAAGATCCGAGGACAACACCACGTCATTTTGAACCACGGTCAGAAGACGAGGCAACACCACTCTCCAAACTTCCACACCAACCCAACGTAAGGACTTTCGTCCACGATATATTTAAGGTACACCAGCCGCCTCTACACCATACGCTTACAAATATCCATGCACTGATCCGGATTCGAACCAGGAACCTTCCGATCTAGAGGCTAACACCTTAACCACCAGACCAATAAATTGGAGCTGGAATTTTCTACTTTATTAGGCTAAACTTTTGAACACGGACCGTTGTCAATAGCACGCTATGTCGTTGTTATGCAACGTTCATTCAACTACCTACCTACCTTCGAAATAAATTGTCCAAATGGTACGCAACTGGACGGTTACGAGTTCGAAACTCGATCCAACCAAAGACCGTAGAGTTCGTGGGGCCTTTGCATGTTAAATTAGTCTTGGCCTGCAATGTCCTCACACTGTCGTGGTGTAAAAGTTTGGAGTGTGAGGTGCCAGCACATTATCTTACCGTAGATAAAAAATGAGGTATTGTCCTAGGATCGTTCCCTTCGGGGGTCAATCTCTGACCTTCGCCCATAGCCCGTTGTGTTGCTCCAGTTGGACGTCAATTCAACTTCCTACCAAAGTTCTCCCTCAAATCCAAACCGGGCAGCGGTAGCCAGATAGCAAGAGCTTCGGATTACCAACCGGAGGATTGCGAGTTCGAATCCAACCAAAGACCGTCTTGTACAAATTGGGGCTGGAGAACACGTTTAACCTGTCGTCCTTCCTATGGCTTCGGTGTGGCGTGCAAGTTTGGAGAGTGGGGTGCCTGATCAGGTGCTACCTCGTCATCTGACCACGGTTCAAAATGATGTTATGTTGTCCTCGGATTTTGCCCTTTAAAGGTTAATTCAGGACTGTCACCAGTAGCCCGCTGTGTTGCTTCAGTGTGACGTTAATTACAATACCTACCGCAACTCGAACCCCTCCCCCCACGCTACACAACAGTTCTACCCCGACATGTCGACATCCAACCAAAGAACGTCGTGTACGAGTTGGGGCTGGTGCACGTTTAATCTGTCGTAGCCTCATATGTCCTCACATCGGTGTGGCGTGGAAGTTTGGAGAGTGAGCTGCCGACTCAGGTGTTGCCTATTCATCTGACCGTATTTCGAAATGACGTGGTGTTGTCCTCGGATCTTTCCTTTCGAGGGTCGATCCCGGACTGTCACCAGTGGCCCGCTGTGTTGTTCTAGTGTGACGTAAATTACAATACCTACCTCAACTGGAACCCCTTCTACTGGAACTTCTACCGCGACGCGTCGACTTATTGACCAGGCTCGCGATTCTGTTTACGATTTCAACAAGTGCACAGCTATTGAAGCAGCACGTCCTCCTCCGCCTCGTTAGCGACTTCACGTCCTCTCCCGGGAAGGAGAGTGTCAATAACAGACACCGGATAAACATCGGAAGCGACGACTTTGAGGAGTGCGGAACGCTGCGATCAGCTTTTCCTCCCGATTCTATCTGTTGAACCTGGGAAGTTTATCTCACGCTTTGTAGGTGGTGCCTACGAAATTGAACAGATATCGAGAGTGATTTTCCAATATTACATTTCCATATTGCTACAGAATAGAACTGAAAAATATCTTTGTGGAACGTTTATTTGGTTTCGTATTTACGGATTTACCCCCTCTGGCGTTGTTGGAATGTACGAGGAATGTTTCCAAACTTCTGGGTAAAGTCGCTCTAGAGCTACACAACGGGCTATTGGCGTTGGTTCGGGATACAACCCGAAGGAGAAGATCAGAGGACAGGAGCCTCATTATTTTGAACGTTTTGAACGAAGTTCAGATGCTGAGGTCGTTACCTGAGATGGCAACCGTCCACACCAACTTGAGGACATTGCAGGCCATGAAAGATTTAACGTGCATCAGCCCCCGTGTACACGACGTCTTTTACTGGACCGAGTTTCGGACTCACAACCTTTCGTTTGCCCATGCGTTTCTCTTGAAACCTGGGTACCGTAGTCCTACAAAGTTCTGGGAATGCACTTCTTTCAGTTACAAAGGAGATTTCATTAAATACTGCTTTCATTTTTAGAAAAGGTTTTCTGAATAACCCGTCGTTGCTCGTTTTGAAATGGTTAAATGTTGATTGAAAAGGGGATTAGAATAATCACCTTTTGTCACATTGCAAAAAATAATAATGTAAGTTGTATGGAAAATACTTTTAAACTTCGTTTTAACTTTCTCTAAGCTTCCACAATTTACTTCGGATGCAAATATATACAGTTAATTTCTGAATATATTGCAATATGCAAAAGACTAAGACAGACAAACAGAAAAGTAATTTGACGAAAAAATGCAGAATTCTGAAAAATGAAAGATGTGCAAAGCGTCGAATTTCGACTTCCTGAGCTGAAATTGAACAATTCGAAAAAAGACAGAAAATATTAATAAAAACGATAATGAATAATGAAATTTAGTAATGCTCAAATACGACCGCGACATTTCCCTGTGTTTACTCAAATATACAAACACGTGATTCTAAATAAAATTTATAGAATAAAACATTAATTCTGGTTGGCCAGATCTCAAATAGCAAAATTACGATTTTATGATCAATGAGTTTTTCGTTTGGGATTTTCGTGTTCCACTACAAAATGTAAGTCATGTTAAATTAAATATTTTAATTATTACTTGCATGACTTTCCTTGTGACCAAGTAACGCTTGTAGAGAAAAACGCGCTTCCACAATAAGAACCATTGTATCCTTTCAGTTTCCTGTAGAACGTGTTTCCTTTTCCATATCCATTTATTGCAGGAAAACAAACTTCACATTTTGAATTTGGGACTTATATGGAACACTTTTATGACTACCTGTGTGCCTGGTCGTAAGTGAATACAGATTGGTCTAAAGACAGGCTAGTAAAAGCCTATGTTTTCCGCAGTGTTCTGAAGTATAAGTGTATACCAAATATGGTGTGGATTGGTCAAACGGTGTATATTTACACAGTCCAGTCACATTAATGTGACCACCTGTCAAAAGCCAGAATAACCACCTTTGACAGATGCGTACTTGTGCTGATCCATCGTGCCTTCCACAATGATGAGTGCACCCAGTGAATGCCAAGAAAACATTCCCCAAGCCATAATGCTCCCTCCTCCAGCCTGGATCCTTCCGGCAATTGTTGCAGGGTGTTTGCTTTCAGATGTTTCACGCCGTATACGCCAACGTCCATCTGTCCGATGGAGCATAAAACGTGATTCATCGGAAAAAGCCACCTGTCGCCACTCTGTGGACGTCCAGTTGCGGTACTGGCGTGCAAATTCCAGCTTTCGCCGCCGATGAACAGCAGTCAGCATAGGTGCATTAACCATGCGTCTGCTGCGGAGGGCCATGCGCAGCAACGTTCGCTGAACCGTTGTTGAGGATACACTCTTGGTATCCCCTTGGTTCATCTGGGCGGTCAGTTGCTCAACAGTTGCACGTCTATTCGCTCAAACGCATCTCCGTAGCCTTCGTTCGCATCTGTCATCTATAGCCCGTGGTGCACCACATGCGCCACGCCGCTGATTTTGGATAGTGGCATTTTGCCATGCACGGTATACTTTTACCACGGCGGCACTCAAACAATTCACAAAATTAACAAAAAATAATAATAATTAAAAAAAAAAAAATATATATATATATATATATATATATATATATATATATATTGTTTCGTTTCACATCTCAAGAATATAAATTGTCACGAAATTGTGAATGTTAGCATAAAAGATATAATGAATGATATTTAATTGGCCCTCCGGGTGGTACATCGGGATGCGGTAGTTCAGTTGGAAAAGCATCAGATTAGTACCCGAGGGATTGCTTGTATTGGGTTTAGCCAAATACCGTCGTGCAGAAAGACGGAGGTTGGTGCACGTTGCATCTTCCGTGAACTCCAATGGCCTCACATTGGCGTGCTGTGGAATATTGAATAGCAGGTTGCCAACTCAGGCAATGACATCGTTTCAAACTTACGTGGTGTTGTCCTCGGATCTTTTCCTTCGTGTTGGATTCCTGACCGTCTTTAATAGAACGTGGCGGTGTTCTAGAGAAACGTTAATCAACGAACTACTTATCTTTAGTTAACCTTTTTGTTGGTTCATCTGTCGGAAAATGCCCTGTAATAGCCAGCTTCTGATACAAAAACATTTACGAAATTGTCACTAGTTCTGTGAAAGGGACTGTTTGGTATTTCTACGTGTCTCTACGAGGTATCTGGTCATTAGTAGAACTGACCAGATTTTGATGGACGAGATATCTCGTCAAAACCACTTGAGGAGTTAATTGTACAGTGATCTTGAATATTGTACGTTCTTTCGAATTTAAACCATTCCACTTCTTCTTTGATTTCGAATTTTAACCATTCCACACTTCTGTGTCCGTCATCTGACCGTGGTTCAAAATCACGCAGTGTTGTCCTCGTACTTTTCCTTCGGGGGTTGATTACGGACCGTCGCCACTAGTCCAATGTGTTTCTCCAGTGTGACGTTAATTAAATATCTACCTGCCTACTACTTCTGTGTCGTTTTTAAATTTTAATCACTATCAGATAATGAGAACAACGCTTGAACACTCCACTCTCCAAATTTCAACAGCTCACCAACATGAGGACATTTGAGGACATGATAGATTGAACGTGCACCAGACCCCATATACGTGACGGTCTTTGGCTGGACAGTTAGGAACTCGCAACCCTATGGTTGTTAAACTTCGTCAACCAACCGGTCTAGTGTTTAAGGTGTTGGCCTCTGGATCGGAAGATTCCTGGTTCGAATTCGGGGTTAGGGCATTGATGTAAATTGTGCGGTCTTTTGTTAAGGGCAATGATGGTCCTCCCACTGGGTGCTCCTTCACAAGCGGCCATCACTTCCGGCCTTGTAGTAGCCAATGATTAAGTTCATATGTGCCCGCCATTAGACAAAAATGGTTGTTTAAATTGGGATTCCGCTTTCCGTTTCATTTGATGAATACTTAGATGGCTGAAAAGCGACTGAACTACACTACCCTGCAATAATGGACCGAATGCCAGCGGATTTGCATAAACGGACTTGCATTTGCCGACTATTTCTTTGGGGGGTGTTTTTTCGTGGTGTGGCCAGGGACCTTTGTATGTTGTCACTGGTCAATTGAACGCCTACATGAACATTTTGGACAAACAGGTTCCTCCTACTCTCTGGCAATTTTATGGAATGGACGAATGTTACTTCCAGGACGACAACGCTCCATGTCACGTTTCAGCCTCTGTCAAACAGTGGTATCGTGACATGGATGTAAAACATTTTCCCTGGCCTGCTCAAAGCCCCGACCTAAGCCCCATAGAACATTTGTGGGACGAGTTATAGCGACGTTTACGGGCCATGGAACCCCGTCCGAAATCTACAGATGAGCTAGCGACATTCTTGCAGCAGGAATAGGCTCAAATACTCATAGCTGTGTATCAAAACCTTGTTGAAAGTATGCCCAGAAGGGTTGCTAGTGTAATTGCAGCACGCGGGGCACCATCCCCCTATTAAAGCATGTATTCTTTCCCTCATACCATCACATCTTGCTGTCCGGTCCATTAGTGTAAGGAAGTGTATGGAACAGATAACATAGAGACGAAATGTTTCTGAAAGTTTTACTTCGATGCTTATGAACACAGCCATAGCTCGTTTCCTGATTGTAATATTACTGAGAGGAATATTAATACTAAAAGAATTTAGACATTTTATTGTGAACGTTTGGGAATGACTTGAACGGTTAGTTTTCATCCGTCTTAAAATAGTTTACTAAGAAAAGAGCTCTTAACTATCATAAAAGACGCGACAGATAAAAAATTGTGTTCACAAAGTTCAATGCCTCTAGCTCAAAAGTTTGCTCTTAATAATAATTTTGTTTGTTTATAATTTAGACTCAGACTCTACCTATTCTCACATTCGATTAAATTTCAAAGCTTATAAAACACTTTTTCTCCATAATTCAAACTAGCCTTATTTGAAGATTTAACAATAAGAAACACGAGACAAAAAAAAATCGAATTCAAAATCTTTCTCAATCGTCATTCATTCAATTCACAAATAGTTAGAAAAAAAAGGCATTAATTGAGAATCAAAATTATTTTACATTTCTGTTTCTATTTCTAAATATAGATACACAGAAAAACTAAAACGTTAAAATGAATGCAAAGAAGCCATCGTTTCATCTCAATTCATTAAAACTTACACAAAATCATGAAACAATAAAGACATTACACTCTAATTAATATCATTTTTGTAACATAATAAGAAAAGAAAAACCGATCATTAAACTTTAATCCGCATTTTGATATGCAATAATTGCTTGAAAAAAAGACACAAATTCATCCGTCCCAATGGGTCATTTACCTCCATCAGTTACGAGAAAGGATTTCTGGGAAAGAGTAAAATAACCTTGATATCCTTTTCTGTAATCGCAGCATTCACGTTTTTTGGTGTTTGTGTGTCTTTTTCAGCGTCAGTGTCTTTGTATACGCGTCTGTGTTTTCATATCGCCATTGTGCCAACGATCTTTTGACGTCTTCCAGTTGGCTGAATCTCTCCTATCTGTATTCCCTGTCATGTTGCATCAGACAGCTGAGTGAGCAATGGCAGGTCGCGATGAGGTGATAAAAAGTATTCAATGCGCTTAGGATGGATGACAGGGTTTTGGGACAGCTTTGTTGTTTTAAACTGTTGCTCACATGATTCAACCTCCAAGTGGTTTCAACGAGATATTTCGTTCATAAAGGTCTGATGGCTAATAACAAAATATCTCGTCATTACGATAGAGCCGATCTGTGTTCACGAGATCAAGATATGACCAGTTTTATAAAGACGAGATATCTCGTACATCCAGACCTAATCAGATTTCTTCTAAAGACGAGGTATCGCGTCCATCGTGAACTATTCAGTTTTCTTCTATAGACGAGATGTCTCGTACATATAGATCTAATCAGTTTTCTTCTAAAGACGAGATATCGTGCCCATCAAGATCTATTCAGTTTTCTTCTATAGACGAGATATCTCGTACATACAGATCTAATCATGTTTTTTTTAAAGACGAGATATCGCGTCCATCAATATCTATTCAGTTGTTTTCTATAGACGAAATATCTCGTACATCAAGATCTAATCAGTTTATATATATATATATATATATATATATATATATATATATATATATATATATATATATATATATATATATATATATATATATATATATATAAGGAACCGAAACTCCAAACTACCCATGCAAGCGAGCTGAAGCTGCAGACTGCAGACATAGCATAGTAAGCAATATAATTTCAAAAACACAAGAATTTCCAAAAAAATTACAACACAAGTCTTAAAAAAATGAAGAACTGTTGGTGGATCAGGGCGTCATCAGGGAGAAGCCTGATCCAGGCAACATAAAATGGTGTTTTCTACATATGAGCAGTCTTAGGCTGAAAAAATTGCTCATACACTCCCCCGAACACCACCAAAAAGCAAGAAAAAACAAACAAAACACCAAAAGAGAGAATGAACAAAACGAAATCAAACCCGCAGCAGCAGTTGGGAGATCAACAACACCAAGCATAAAAATTACCACCAAATGCCACCAATTACACAATCCAACTAAATGCTAACACAAACTTCCGTTCCAACAAGTCCATAAAAACAAAAAACTAAAAAGCAGAAAAATAAAAATAAAAATAATAATAAAATCCCCAGCCCCTATTTAAAAAGATATTCACAAACAGTAAAATAAAATTGAAGCCATGTGAGTTGCTTTTGAATTTTATATTATCCACCAACATTTATTCATTTTCTTAAGACTTTTGTTGTAATTTTTTATTTAAATTCCTGTGTTCTTGAATTTATATATATCCTACACATGCATATCCATTCACGTAATACATTTCATATACATTGCACCATTGCTGTATAACAAAGCTAGAAAATGACGAAAGGTAACACTATATGGTTACTCTACAAAAGATGATTTTGAGGGGGATTCGGAATTACCTTTCTTAAGTATATCAGTAAAGAAAGAGCTGTCAGAAATAGCAGTTAGAACAATGAGCCCCACTTCGCATGAAAATCGCCATCAAAAGCCATTTGTAACCCTCCAAAACTTTTAATACTTCCAGACACAGTTATGAATTAGTATATTAGTAATGTGCGATTTAAATTGTGTTATTTAAAGAAAATCATATTTTTAGATATCAATCTAAAGTACAATTTTCTGCAGATTTCAAATCCGTTGAAATTTTCAATCTATCTTTAGCAATTCCGATTTTACAAAAAAAAACTTAATAATCCCAGTCAATATGTTTTTTATTTCTTGCTCTCATTCACCGAAAAGGGGACAGGAAATGTAATATGTTTCTTGTTTTTAACGCGAAGGGCAGAATATACAATCTATTTTTTTTTTGGAAAAAAATGTTCACGTGACGTCACAATCTCTTGCGAAAATATAAAAGAAGGTCACGTGGGGAGAATAAGTTCATTTTTGGGGGTTTCTTCTTTCGTTCGGAAGAAATGCGTTTGAAGAAGCAGGTAGAGAATAAAACTATTAAATTCATTTAAAAATCTTCTACATTAAATTTTAAAATTTCGCCGTGACCCAAAAATTGAAAAAAAATTAGGACTATCTGTGGGCCAAATCTCATTGCTGTAAGTGCCATAGATCGTCAGGATTTTGCGGCCGCGAAACAAACAAGTAGACAGACAATCAGACAATCAAACACTTTCTTGTATATATATATATATATATATATATATATATATATATATATATATATATATATATATATATATATATATATATATATATATATATATATATATATACAGGGTGTTTCAGTGAACCGTTTCAGAACTTCTAAGAGGGGTAGGGTACATCCTGACAACTCGAAATCATATAGCAATGTGGGGTCGGAAATGCTTTCCTGAAGCGGTGTTGTACACAGAAGCACCGTAAAGAAAAGAGACCGTGAGAAATCGTTTTAATAATACATGAAAAGAAGCAAAAGGTACATGGATTAAAGTAAGTGTTCGAAGTTTCTTCCACGGGCTACAATGCACGCCTCATATCTCCGACGCATGGACATCCTAACATTCTGGAATACTCCAGACATATCTCGAATTTGTGGCAATACTTGCTGCAGAAAGAGCAAGTAGTTAGGTCCGGTTAGACGAGACGGTAACAGGTAAGGTCCGATGAGGTGATCTCCCATAATACCGGCCCATACATTGACCGAAAATCGAATCTGTGCTGCACGACGTCGTATTGCATGCGGGTTCTCGACCGCCCAGATATGGTCGTTATGCGTGTTGAAAATTCCTTCCCTTGTGAAGGATACCTCATCGGAAAACAACACTTCTGCAGGAAAAAGGGGATTTGTAGCACATTTTCCAAGGTACCACTGTGCGAAAGCAATACGAGGTGCATAATCCTCCGGTTGCTGTGTCTGGACACGCAGCACGTGAAACGGATGCATGTCTTCTTCTCGGAGAATCCTCCAGACGCTGCAATGGGAAACCCCGACTGCGTTTGCTACACTTCGTGTACTCGTTCTTGGATTCCCCTGTACATGTTGCAGCACATTCTGTTCGACGTCTGCAGTCCGTGCTGTTCTTACCCTGTCCCTGTCAGCTCTTTCTAATGAACCTGTCTCAGCTAACCTCTGGTGCAGTCTTGCAAAGAAATTATGACTGGGGATACGCCTCGTCGGATATCGTTCCGCGTACAAACGCTGTGTGGCTGGCCCACTACAATTTTCAGCCCCGTACGCCAAATGCATATCGGCTAACTCTGCGATCGTGTAATCATCCATCCTACTAACTTGGCGTTCTTGTGCGAAATGAAGATTCCCTACACGAAAGCTCGGGATTTTCGCACAACGACATCTACCGCGTCAGGAAAGCATTTATGACTGCCCATTGGTATATGATTTTGGTTCGTCAGGATGTACCCTACCCCTCTTAGAAGTTCTGAAACGGTTCACTGAAACACCCTGTATATATATATATATATATATATATATATATATATATATATATATATATATATATATATAAACACAGACGAGCCAAAACATTATGACCATCCCCACATTTTTCAATGAACTCGTCTGTTTGACGTGGAGGGTACGTGATTAAGTGAGAATGGTATTTAACTGCTGCTGGAGAAGGTAAGATCATTCTTGCACTTACTTTTGCGAGTGATGGGAAAGACTGCTGATCTAAGCGAATTTGATAGAGGGAAGACCGTAATAGCCAGTAGACTCGGAACGAGTATTACCGAAACTGCACGATTGGAAAGTTGTTCACGATCTGCTGTTGTAAGTATTCATGAAAAGTGGATAAAGACGGTGACACCAGCAGTAGACGCCAAGGTGTTGGTCGTCCACGCGTCATCAAAGAAAAAGGACGTCGGAGACTGTCCCGCTTGGTAAAGCAAAATCGGCGCGAGACAGTGGCTCAACTGACAGCCCATTACAATGCAGGTCCAAGCGCAAGTGTTTCGGAACACACAGTTCAGCGGACACTGTTGGATATGGATTGTACAGCAGATGTACCACTCGTGTGCCTCTGGTGACCAAGCGTCATCGTCAACTACGCCTGGAGTGGGCTCGGGAGCATCAAGACTGGACCATGGATGAGTGGAAGATAATTGCCTGGTCATATGAGTCCCGATTTTTCATTCATCATATCCATGGTCGTGTAGGGCGAACAATTGCTCCCTTTTTGTACAGCAGATCATACACAGGCTGGTGGTGGCGGTATTATGCTTTGGGAGACATTCTCATGGGCGACTCTGGGACCCGTAGTTGTGGTAGAACAGACCATGAACGCTATCTGAACATCATTGCGAATCAGTTGCAACCTTACATGGCGTCTGTCTTCCCAACTGGAAATGGAATCTTCCAGCAGGACAACGCCCCATGTCACAAGGCTCGGATTGTGTTGGAGTGGTTAGAGGAGCATACTGATGAATTCTACTTAATGTACTGGCCACCTAACTCGCCGGATCTTAATCCTATAAAGCACATTTGGGGTGTCATGGAGCGGCAGCTCAGAGCTCAAACACCACCATGTCCAAATATCTCGACTTTGCGTGACCGCTGCTTAGACATTTGGTACAACCTGTCTCCAGTCATGTACTAAGAACTTGTGGCAACTATGCCCAGGCGAGTTGCAGCTGTTTTACAGGCCAAAGGAAGCGCAACGCGTTGGTCATAATGTTTTGGCTCTTCAGTGTATATTTACATACGTTATTATATTCATTTAATCCATCTAATTCAGGATTTACAATTATCCCCGTAACATTCATTAAAAATCATTCTTTAGAATGTAACGATCGATAAACCACACTCGAAAGTAACCGTAAATGTGACACTCGGTTGTTTGAATTGAGAGTAAATATTGCAGAAAGGAGACTTTTGTCTCCTCAGCATGAGCGACACCAAAAAATAAAAGTAGCCGACGTTCAATGAACGGAAAGCAATGGGCGTGACGTAACTTAATTCTCCGGCATTCGAAGTAACGAAGACAGAACGTCTTCTACATGGGACATGAAATGGAGACAAATTCCACGGACTTTATTTGAAAACGCCGGGTATTTTCCCGAAAGAACTATTAATCTATTTGGGTATCCCGATTCCAGGTTGTCCTTTTCTCTCACCACCCAAGAAAACTATAAAGGGAAATCGTGCGAAGGATAAAAATAAACTGTCTGCAAAAGGAATAGATAATAGATAGTCACTGAGGAATTTTTGGCGAAAACAAGTCTTTCAAATAAATTACACAAAAGTTCTAACGTTACTATATATTTGGTTACGATCACAAAGTTATATTATAACTTTGCCATTGACATTTACAATTCCAGTTTAGAATGGAAAATATTGAATTTTATAAATAAATGATGAAAACGTAATTATGAATGTATTTGATTCCAAAAGTAAAATTTTCTACATCAGACGATAAATTTTAAATTAAGAAATATCTTTATTTGAATTTTGCAGTACATATCATTATATAATTATGATGACCACAATTTAGAGAAGCCATTAATCTTCAATCCAAAGTTTCA
Source organism: Metellina segmentata (assembly GCA_947359465.1). Taxonomy (NCBI): domain Eukaryota; kingdom Metazoa; phylum Arthropoda; class Arachnida; order Araneae; family Tetragnathidae; genus Metellina; species Metellina segmentata. Next base: position 4,640,355 of record OX375874.1, on the reverse strand, counting down.
TGACAAAATTGAATTCAGAAATATTTTTGCTTCTTGTATAAAAAAACATTTAAAGATTGAGAAAAATAATGTATTTAAAATTTCCAGACATGAATATTTCAGCAGTATTTGATATATTTTAAATTTTAAAATAACTAGTATATAAATTAAAAAATTTTTTTCTTTCAGATTTCATTTTATTTTTTATTTTTTTTAAATATTTTAATATCTAATATTACTCAATATTAGCAATGTTCTCCGTACTTTAAAATTCGCAATTTGTAAAGAAAATGAACTGAAAGAAATTATTTGCTTAGCTAATAAACAGATCTTGAAAGCCATTACGTTTCTACTCAAGAAGGGTTTTGTTTTTAACTTTCTAAACGCATTGTAAACGATTGTAATCATTGAAAAGTTTTACACATGAAAATAATGAACTGGTCAAAATTCTCCTTAAAAAGTAATCAGAGATATTACTTATTTTGAAATGTCTTGTCAAGTATACAAGTACAGAACGTACAGATAAAAGTGCAAGTAAAAGTAAAACTCAATATAAATGTAGAATATAAATAAAATGCACAAAAATATAAGCTGTACAAATCCAAAAAAATTATAAAATACAAATTAAAAATGTAACGAAAATACAGATACGAAACACAGCTAAAAATATATACCACTAATAAAGTATAAAAAAAAATTTAAGTAATTTGCAGAACATTTTACTCAAAAAACCAAATATACATTAAAAGTATAAGCACAAATAAGAAATCGCAAAAAAAAAATTGCATAAATAAAACATAGTTACAAAATTTATACACAAACACGCATATATCATACCAAACGAACACAACGGTATAAATGAGACTATCAAAGCAAAAGTGCCCTAATCCCCAAAATTCCGAAAATTTTATTATTGCCTTTTATTTGTTTTAAAAAGCGCTGGTTAAAGTCTTCTAAAATTACACAATAACTTATTATTGATCACTGATAAATAAATTTTCAGAATCTCAAATCATTTTGTATATAAATAAAAATCTATAAGTAATAGGATTAAGAAAATCGCATTTTTCTCCATTGAGTATGTTGGATAATATTGCTCTGATAGCCTCAAATAGAGTATTATAAAATGCTAATAAAAAAATACAAGATAAGAATGCATTAAATCATCTAAGACTGCGAATATAAAATGGTAAATGAAATGTAGAAATACAAAATATGCACAAGTGTACATATTTATTTTTCTACAACAAACAAAGAACAAAAATTTCAGTACAAACAACAAAATAAAGACAAAAAGCATAACAAATTTCGATAAGTGAAAACATCTAAAATATAAATAAATGTACATTTTTCAGACATTAATTGAAGATAAGGAAAGGTACTTCATATTTTGCAGTTACGCTAAGAGGAAAACAACATGTACAGAACATCAAGTTTCCGCTCAGCTGTTGCACTATACATAAATGTTTTTCCTTCCATGAGTCAATGCACGCAGTAAAGCAATATGTACAGACATTTTTCTCCCTTGGATTCCTTCAAGGTTTCCGTAAATAAACAACGTAACAAACAATCTCCTGCTCATCCAGAAGAAATACAAGAAAGTTTTTTTTCCAAGTTCTTTGAACCCTAAAGCACTAGAATTTTCTTTACTGCAATCAATTTTAATGAGCGAAAACAGTGATTCGTTTGTATTTTTTTCAAACACCTTTTCCATTCTATTAGATTTTATTCCATCAGTACAGAAGACGTTTTCACTTTTATTGAAAATTAAATTGCGATGTGAGTAAGATTTATTTTGCAGTTTTTTGTGTCTTTTGAAGAGACATTTATTTGCACACATTACTTACTTTCTTATAAACGAAGTACAGAATTCACACCATTTTACTTTTTGAAGTAAGACAGACAAAACAACACATTTGGTTTTCATTTTTCTCACTCTTCTCTTTTAATCATTTAAGTAAGACAGCAAATTTTAGATAATTGTTTTGCATTTGCTCGTAAACACAACACATAGTGCGATTAGTAAGGAAGACTTTTTTGTCTAGAATGTAGTTTTAAATTTGAATTTGAGAAATAATTGCTGTTAGGAAATAATTTTCTGTAGATATTCACGGGGTATCTACGGATTTAACTCTGTTCGCACTTTGATACAATTTATTTTATTTTGCATATTCTTAAGGAGATATATTCTTGTGCTTTTATTACACTATTATATATGCTTTTATTATGTGCTTATATAAGCTGTATTATTATAATAAGAGACGACAAATGAATGACCATAAATGATCAAAATGTCCGTCTTGAGTATACTTTATTTGTACAGTTACTATGTCGGCATTCAATGCTCACTTGTCGGAAGGGTTCTAACTGTTAGTTCACTGATGAGTTATAAATTATAAATCGCTAATATTATATATATTCAGCAGGAATGCAGAATAGTATGCATTATAAATATAACTGTTTCTTTATTTTACAAGAACGCTTGAGTAAATAACAGTAGATATCGAAATTTCTCACAATATTTTGTAATTTCGAGATATGAAATATTCATAACTAGAATTTTCTCATTCAAAAATAGGATAATTAAATATGAAACACAGATTTTAAAAATTTAGCCAACAAACTCAAATTTTAATAATACAAAACTAAATATTTCTTATGGTTTTCCCGACAACCTAGTAACCACAGATTCCGGTGTTTTTCTTTCGTTTCCCACGGCTTGGCGCCAAAACCTCGAAATTGGTGTCAAACTTTTCTCTCTAAAAAAATCCGAAACAATGTTTTCTTTTCTGTCACAAGCCGACCAACCGGTATAGTGGTTAAGGTGTTAGCCTCTAGATCGGAAGGTTCCTGGTTCGAATCCGGGTTAGGTGCATGGATGTTTGTAAGCGTATGGTGTAGAGGCGGCTGGTGCACCTTAAATCTGTCGTGGCCGAAAGTCCTCACGTTGGGTTGGCGTGGAAGTTTGGAGAGTGGGGGTGCCAGCTCATGTGTTGCTTCGTCATCTGACCGTGGTTCAAAATTACGAGGTGTTGTCCTCGGATCCTTCCCTTAAGGGACTGATCCCGGACCGTCGTCAATAGCCCGTTGTGTTGCTCTAGTACGACGTTAACTAAAAATTACCTTACCTTACCTTACCTTTCTGTCACAAAAAGGGACTAAATTTTTGTTGACCTTTGGGGAATTTTCAAAAACGTCGCCAAATCTTTGAGACGACTTTTCTTAAAGACACCCCTAGTCACCAAACATTAAAGAAAGTTGCAAAAAGTCGCCTATTCGTTGCATGTGTCAGCTTTGTCAGATGCTATCTGGCTTCTGGTTATCTGTGAAATAATGCTCCATTTACGTTCTTGCCAACACTTGACGAACTACAGTCTATAACAAAAAAAAAATCGACGCACCAAGAAGGAATTTTCCGATTGCAATAAAAATTGGTGGATGTGAAGAACATACATAGAAAAACAAACGATTCAAATTTCAGAACAATTGAATGATTTATTTCAGAGTTTGACTCTTTCAAAGGGAGGAAGTCAATAAGGCGTTGGTTCATCTATGACCTGGATGCGTCACCCGGCTTTACATAGCCTGAAAAAGTTCCCGGATGGTGTCAATTTCTTGCCAAATTGTCTACAACTGTCGGGCTAAATGATCAACATGTAGGATGGTTGCAATCGCCTTCCCATAACGTCCCAAATGTGCTCGATGGGAGATAGATCAGGAGACTTAGTTGGCAAAGGAGGTGTTGGGAAATCTTGAAGACAATTAATAGTAACACGCGCCGTGTGCGATCGGGCATTTTCTTGTTGAAAAGTAAGTCCGGAGTGTTGCAAAAGGAACGGTAACACAACCGGTAGTAGAATGTCGTCTAAGTACCACAGTGCTGTAAGTGTGCCAGAAAGGACTACCAAAGGGGTCCGGCTATCAAAGGAGATGGCACCCCAGACCATAATACCCTGTTGTGGGTATATTTGGCTTGCGATAGTAATGGCAGGATCCCCTCGCTGCCATGGACGTCTCCATACCCGTCTGTGGTTGTCGTCAGGACACAGTTGGAAACGGAACTCGCCACTAAAGACAAGAATTCCCCAGTCAGTTCCAAGTGCTCCAAGTTTATCGAGCCCGGCACAACTCTTGGACAACTCCTTCTATATGCGATTTTTTTTGTTATAGTGTACTATAGTACTTACTAGCAGAATTACCCGGCGTTGCTCAGGTTCAATTAATTAAATGTTAATTGAAAAGCGATCAGACTTTCATAAAACATTGCTTGCATAATTTAAGTATACGGAAAACAATTTTAAATATGATTTTAACTTTTTCATCGTTTCTACAACATACTACTGACGAAACTATGCATACTAAAAATTAAAATAATATATCCATTCCATATTAATCGCTCTGCTGCTGTAAGGAAAACTACAGAAGTTTTCTCTAAGGTGACTACTACAGAAGTCAATTTTGTGTTTTAGAGTGATTACGAATGTGCCCAAACGTTCATTTTCAGTAAAACTGACGAAGTCTCGGCGAATAGTTCTGCACTTAGTTTTTATATGAATATGTTCTACTTGTGGCATTCTTGCAAATGTTATGTGATGTTTGCGAATCTCATCATCATTATGAGAGGATGGTAAATTAAATTGTTACGGTATTCGTGACTAATTTATTTTGAAGTAAACGCATTTTCTCTTGACTATTGCATTCAGCAGCACATAGAATAAAAGAGCTTGTGTTGGAAAGAAATGTCAACGTAAACAAATTAAACTCAGCAATTACGAAAATATATATATATATATATATATATATATATATATATATATATATATATATATATATATATATATATATATATATATATATATATATATATATATATATATATATATATATATATATATATATATATATATATATATATATATATATATATATATATATATTACAGCGTTTTTAAAAATAAATCGATGTTTGTAATGAATGATTTGCATGTGTGCATCTAAGTTTCGTAAGAAGAACTTCAATTTGTAGATTAAGTAGCCTTGATTTTTTTTTGTCCCTTAAGATAAGAAAATTCAATTTTTAAAAACAACTGTGATATTATGCCAAGATCAACAAAGACTTGTTTAAAATTCCCTTTACTCCAACATACATTCAGTTTTAAATTAAGTTATTTTTATAAATTTAGATTAATAGATGTAGTTATTTGATCATAGAGTACAACTTTCGGTAACACCTATGAAATATGAAAAACAAATGTAAATTTAATTGATTTTAATCGTCTTGTAATGTAAGGTTATATCAAACTTTTGAAATGTATTTGTATTACAACGCATTATTACCAGTTTTAATTTAACTTGATTTGTTTTATTTTAAACTGATTTTTTTAGCTTTACTGGTCATTTTAAATTAAAAAATTACACACCTTACTTAAAAATGTTTTGTATATTTTAATGAAACAGCAAACTACAAACAATTACGTATTTAACCAAAGACTTAAAGAAAGTTTGGTCAAAATATACGTATATCCCACCCAAAACCTACCCATGTCTAGGGATATTTTACAGAAAATAAATAATTTATTAAAGTACTGGAACACATGAATACAAACAGAAAATAAATTCCGATCATATTAAAATAAGAAGTTACATCAATCAAATAAAGGAAATTTTGTCGAATTATGCATATACTACGAAGAAATTACCCATGTCTGATATTTTGTAGGAAATAAATAAATCATTAAGATCTAGCTCCTAAATTATACATCTGCAATAGGTAATATACCGGAAAACACATAAATACAAACAGAAACAAAATTCCGATCCTTTAAAAAATGATGAATTATCTAAAATAGAAATATCTGTGCAAACGTGCTGAATTTCGTCTTCTTGAATATATTCTGAAAAAGAGCAATTCGACAAAAGACATTGGAACAATATTGATAAATACAATAATGATTTATTAAAAAAAACACATATTATCTAGTATATTTGAAATAATAGGGAATCCTCAAATATGACCGCAACATCTCGCTGTCAACTCAAATACGCAAACACAGAATTCTAAATTAAACATTTATTCTGACGTTGCAAAATACCAAGTAGCAAAATTACGCTTTTATGATCAATGAGTTTTTCGTTTGGGCTTTTCGTGTTCCATTATAACGAAATCGAACCCTTATGGAAAATTTTAAATTCAGATATTCCTAATGGAAACCTTTTTAGAACGATAGATGTAGTTATTTGACTATGAAGTACAGCTTTCAATAACACCCATGAAACATAAAAAACAAGTGTAAATTTATTTGATTTTAAAATCGTCTTTCAATGAAAAGCTGTATCAAAATGTAAAACATATTTGATCTGCACGTTTTAATTTAACGTAACCCCATCTTATTTGAAATTTGTTTTTTTTAACTTCACCGGTCATTTTAAAATAAGTAATTACACACCTTACTTATATTATTTTATTTATTTTTATTTAACTACAATCTATAAACCATTGCAAATTTTGCCCCATCATATTTGAAATTTGTTTTTTTAACTTCACCGGTCATTTTAAAATAAGTAATTACTCACCTTACTTAAATTATTTTATTTATTTTTATTTAACTACAATCTATAAACCATTGCAAATTTAGCCAGACCTAAATAAAGTTGGTCTTAGTATGCTGTGACGTCATGAGAAACTCTGTTTTACTTGACCTTTAGGAAGGGTCACTTGCAGTGCAGGTGGCAACATCATGGTGTCATCGGTATGCCGAATATATTCTAATTTTTTTATTCGACGACAGCTGCTGTTATTTCGCCACGCGCTTTACAACGACTTGAGAAGAACAGGTGGGGTTCGTTCAGATGATTTCTGATTGGTTGTTGACTATTTTGGGCTATTTTTAGACTGTGGTAAAGCATGTTGGAGACAATGGTCAGAGAGAGACATAGAGAGAGAGAGAGCGCCAGAATCAGCGGGAGACGTTAGTTCCCCGCACGCGCTGGGTTGTAATGATGTAAATCTATATACATAAGAATGGATTGTTTGTTTGTGCATTCAATATTTTCAACCCATTTCAAGTTTTCCATCCGTTTTGGACACTTCTGATGCCAAATCCGCCTCTTTCGAGTTTGGTGTCTGTCTGTCTGGGTGGCTGGCTGTCTTTCGGCCTCTCTGTCTGTGTCTATATGTATGTGCCCTATACACGTCCACACGGTTTAATATATTTTCATGGAAATTTGCATACAGTGAGTACTTATCTTCATTTAGTGAGTGAACTTAGTTGCGAAAGTTTGTTTGTCCGTCTTTTTGTTCTATGTTCGATTTTGTGTTTGTGTGTTTATGCAGGCATCACTTACAGTGTATTCCAGATATTGGATTGAAATGTATTTTATTTTATATATTATCTATTAGTTTAGTGAATGCAATATTAAACATTTCTTTATTGCTATATTTAGATGAGTTTCATGCTAAAACACCTGAGTAAGTATGCTTAAATCAAACATAATTTAGTAGTTTTGGAAAAATTGGAATGTATAGTGAGTTTTACGATTACTTTGATTGCTTTACCAGCACAGCTGTATTATTTAACAAAAGTATTATTAAAATATATATTTATATATATATATATATATATATATATATATATATATATATATATATATATATATATATATATATATATATATATATATATATATATATATATATATATATATATATATATATATATATATATATATATATATATATATATATATATATATATATGGAATATTACCTTTGATACTTCATTTATTTCGAGTGTTATTTTTGTTCTCCGCGCAATGTAAACGATTTCCGAGTATTTGGGTAATAATAATGGTAATTTTTAGTTTTCGTCGTACTAGAGCAACACAACGGGCTATTGACGACGGTCCGGGATCAGTCCCTTAAGGGAAAGATCCGAGGACAACACCTCGTAATTTTGAACCACGGTCAGATGACGAAGCAACACCTGAGCTGGCACCCCACTCTCCAAACTTCCACGCCAACCCAACGTGAGGACTTTCGGCCACGACAGATTTAAGGTGCACCAGCCGCCTCTACACCATATGTTTACAAATATCCATGCCCGGACCCGGATTCGAACCAGGAACCTTCCGATCTAGAGGCTAACACCTTAACCACTATACCGGTAGGTCGGCACCGAGTATTTGGGACAGAAGATATTTTTCAACGAACGTAATGAAATGGAAACTCGTGTTGGGTGATCAGGTGCAGTAATATTTTCTGTTTCTTTTGCTCTGAATTAATTTTGTGCACTTTTTAGTTGTAAGTTGTAATAACTGCGAGATCAAAAGATAAAAAGGAATCACAAATTAATATCTGTAGAACAACTTTTTCCCGACATCTTTTATTTTGTTTTAAATATTTATTATTTAAATTGTGTTTCTTTTTCATCACACGCAACACCACCACAAAATAATCGACTTAAAGTAGCAGGTAAGTCAGAATAAAGCAAAATTTAAGTGTAATTATGCCATTATTGAAAGAATAATGCTGTTACTGAAAGAATAATGCTGTTATTGAAAGAATAATAATGTTATTGAAAGAAAAATGTTTAAAAAATCAGAACTAGAACTTTTCAAACATTAAAAAATTATTTGTCATATTGACAGAAGATTGCAAAATTCCATATGCCGGATGCAAGAGTGCCTTAAGTAAAAAATATTGTTTTGCTGACTATGAGTGCGAGAGCAGTAGCCGTAAATTGTCATTTTTATTAATTGAGTTTAACATGAAAAGAATTTAAGAAAGGGAATTCCAAATATCCCTCAAAATCGTCTTTTATAGTATTAACCTTAGGTCACCTTTCGTCATTTTGTAGCTTTGTCATAACAGCAAGGGTGTGATGTATGTGAAATGTATTACATGAATGAATATGCATGTGTAGTATTTGCGTCCAAAGTAAGTTGTAGAAATTATAAAGATATGAAGAAAAATGTTAAAATATTACTTATTCTACGAAAAACTAAATGATTATATATTTTGATCATCTCTTCAATTTAGAGTAAACCAATTCAAACCAAGTAAGGTCGGGTATTTTGCTAGTACTGTATATATTTCTTAATGTTCTTGGAATAATAAGAACTTAAATATCTTAGCTGTTGAATGTCTTCTCTTTGTGTACGATTCGTACTGTTTCACGCTACCGTTTTGGAGCGACGACACCACATTGCATATTCTACCATGAAATTACGCATGTCTAGCGGTATTTTGTAGAAAATAGGTAATTAATTAAAATCTAACCATCAAATAGTATACCTGCAATGTTTAATATACTGAAACACATGAATGCAAACAGAAACGAAATTCCGGTTATTTTAAAATAAGAAGTTATACACCTTACTTAAAATATTTGTTTTGTATATTTGACTTGTCTTTATGAAACAGAATTCTACAAATCATTACGTATTCCATCAAATATTTAAGGAAAGTTAGTTGAGATATACTTTTCTTCCATGAAATTACCCATGTCTGATATTTTACAGGAAATAAAGAAGCAAAATTCCGATCCTTAAAAAAAATGCAGAATTTTGAAAGAAAAAAAGCAGTGCAAACGTGTCAAATTTTAACCTTCTGAATATATTTTGAAAAAGAACAATTCGACAAAAGACTTTTGAACAATATTGATAAAGACAATAATAATTTTTTTGCAAAAAAAAAACACATATTTGTAATACTTGAAAATTCAACTCAAATACTCAAACACTTAGTTTTAAATCAAATAGAAAAAATTAACCTAATTCCAGCGTTGCAAGAAACCGAGTAGCAAAATTATGTTTTCATGATCAATGAGTTTGTATTTGGGTTTTTCGTGTTCCATTACAAAATGTAAGTTGTGTTAAATAAGATATTTTAAATATTCTTGTTTCATCAATAAAATATTTATAAATTATTTACATCATGGAACGAAATAAAAAGTAAGCTCAAACATAAATATAATAATTTAATTTGTTTTCGAAAAAAATTGCTTTAGAGCAATACTGGTAACAAATATTATTGAAAACCTTGTTTTCGATAAACGCTGGTAAAACTATCTGGGCTGTGTATAGCAGTCGTTTTAGACTCAATGTCATTTCTATGTCGATTTCGAATTGTTTTTGGCCCAGCACACCTAGGGCAAATAGAACGGGGATTATCATCCATCGTTCCCGCCGGGTTCCAAAGTTTAAGAGTACCAAATTGGGTATAGATTGGTCAATCCTTGTATATTTGTATGGGGAACATACAGACAGACGCTAACTCCACTTTATATATATAATTTATAAAAATAAAAATAAGAAATTCCAAATAAAAACCAAAAGGAATTTATTGAATCAGGGAGGAGCCTGACCCATACAACACAATATGCTGTTTTCTAAGTATATGATTCGCAAAACGCCAAGAAATTGCTCATATACTCCCCAAAACACCATTAAAAGCAAATATTCAAAACATTAAAATAGAAAAAAGCAAATCAAACCAGAAAGCAAGCCAGAAGATCACATCAAATGCCGCTACCCACTTCGTCCTACAAAACACCAACGCCAATGACTAATCGGAAATTACGAAATAGAATTAGTCATCGGTTGCGTAATTGTTGATAATAATAATCCCCTTCTTTTTTCTTTATTACTTTTCTTGAAGGATTTATATATATACAAAATAACAGTTACATAACACACACAAAATAACAAAAAATAACCAAACAGCCGGGGTGCATTAACCAGAAACCGAAACTCAAAACTACCCATGCAAGCGCGCTGAAGCTGCAGACATAGCATGGTAAGCAATATAATTTCAAGAACACAAGAACTTCCCAAAAAATTCCAATAAAAGTCTTAAAAAATGATAAAAAAATGAAGAAATGTCTGTGGATCAGGGCGTCATCAGGGAGGAGCCTGACCCAAAGAACATAAAATGGGTCTGGCTCCTCCCTGATGACGCCCTAATCCACCAACATTTCTTCATTTTTGAAGACTTTTTTTGGAAATTCTTGTGTTCTTGAAAAAAAAAAATTATAAATAAAAAAAAAATTTTATATATATATATATATATATATATATATATATATATATATATATATATATATATATATATATATATATATATATATATATATATATATATATATATATATATATATATATATATATATATATATATATATATATATATATATATATATATATATATATACATATATATATTAGGGTGTCCCTTATTTTTCAAAGTTCCTATTTTCTAACGCATAGGTTCTAGTTTTGTTCATTTGACCCTAAAACACTCGAAAATAACTTTTTACCTTGTTTGGAGCACTGCAACCTGTGCCGACTTGCATGGAAGCATGTTCGTACAAGTAACGTCGCAGGTGTCGCGGGGTTAAGGCGGGTTTTCCTAGCAGACTGGTTCCAGAGCAGTCAAATGCGTCATACACCACATACTACCACCAGAATTTAGTTCAAATAACAAATCACGTGACTGGCTGTTACAGTTGATGCGCTTCTTAGGAAAACCCAAACACGCAGCGTTGCTATAAGTTGTAAATTCCTGTTGGAGCGGTAATTGGTAATTTGTAATTAACGTCGTACTAGAGCAATACAAAGGGCTATTGACGACTGCCCGGGATCAATCCCTTAAGGGAAAGATCCGAGGACAACACCTTGTAATTTTGAACCACTGTCAGATGACGAAGCAACACCTGAGCTGGCACCCCACTTTCCAAACTTCCACACCAACACAACGTGAGGACTTTCGGCCACAACAGATTTAAGGTGCACCAGCCGCCTCTACATCATACGCTTAGAAACATGCATACCCGGACCCGGATTCGCACCAGGAACCTTCCGATCTAGAGGCTAACACCTTAAACACTATACCGGTAGAGGAATTCGAGACGTTGGACTTGAATCTCTTCTCGCGGCGCTTCTACCCTGACTCTTGAAAAACCGGTCTTTACTCTCGGCTGATCGGGTAATTAAAGCGCATTGTTTTTTTTCGAAGATATCAATGGAACTGAGAAGCAGTAAAAAAAAAGCATTTTCTTGGTTGATGAGGTGAGTCATTGATAAAGGTTAGAGCGGAATCCGAAAAAACCGATTTTCAGAATAACGTGCCCGAAGTAGTTACCGTTCATTACGATGGAAAATTGTTCCCATGCCTGGATGTGAGAAGTTCTAAAGAAGAACGCCTGCCGATCCCTATTTCATTAAGAGAGAAGAAGCAACTTCTTGTAGTACCAGAACTGGACAGCTCTTCCGGCAAAGATGAAACTAAAGCCGTTTATAAGGCACTTAAAGAATGGAATCTTAATGATAAAGTACAAATAATGTGCTGTGATACAACAGCATCTAATACAGACCGCTTGAATGGAGCTTGTGACGTTTTGAACAAAGTCTAGAAAGATAATTGTTACTCTTTGCTTGCCGTCATCATGTTTATGAACTGGATCGGAAAAATGTATTTGAATCAAAGATCCAAGTCGCAAGCAGTCCCAATATTCCACTGATCAAAAAATTCAGAGACAACTGGAAAAGCATTAATCCTAATGCTATCGAAACATGCACAGATTTTGCCAAACAGCATCTTTTTGACGTGACCATTAAAGGATTGGTGACGTTTTTCAACCATGAACTTCAAAAATCCATTATACGTGACGATTATTGAGAACTGATCGAAAGTTATTTTCTTGAGAGGAGATAACGAGAGTAAAATTAAAATCAGACCTCCTGGCGCAATGTAACCAGCAAGATGGATGGCAAAAGCTATTTACTCTTTGAAAATATGTTTGCTGCAGTCTCAGTTCAAAATGAGCGTTGAGGACAAACGAGTGTTGCAAGATGTTTGTTTATTCATTATGGCAGTTTATGTGATGCCCTGGCTTGGATGCAGTTTGGCCGTGAAGGCGGCGAATCAAGATTCGCGTTTTTAAAAGACGTTAAAAGAGTATGAAACAGTTAACAAATTGATTTCCAAAGCGGCCCTGAGCAAGTTCAGTCAACACCAGTGGTATTTATCAGAGGAAATAGCCGTACTATCACTATTTGATGCTAATGTTTATAAACAAACCAAGGCGAATATTGTAGCGAACTTACAAAGAGAAAGTTTGTATGATTTTTGGAAGAGATATGTTTCATTGAAGGAAGATATGTCTGTATCTTTATACGATGAGAGTTTAGTTTGATCAGTTATTTTAAATTCTGTTAATTTTCTTGCGATACTAACTTTTCTTATTGTTTTATGGAAATCATTGAGTGATTTCGTTTCCATCAAGAGCATAAATTTGTTTTCGCGATTAAAAGTTGACAACAGCTTCCTCCAAGAAAACGTATCTTCGTGGGAAGAAAATGCAGCCTTTATGGAATCTAAAAATAAGAATTTTAGCTTAAAAGGAGTAAATGACACAGCTGAAATAGCTGTTAAGCTAATGCAAGCCTTCCCTGGTTTAATTACCGCAGAAAAAGAACAGAAACAGTTCTTATTACGCTGTGTGCAAGAACATATTAAGATGTATCCAGACTGCAAAAAAGAGACCTTAAAATAAAAGTATCCTGAATAATTATGTATAACTTTATTTTTTAATAGTTAAAGGCATTACTTAAATTTGTCTTTTAATCAATATTTACCTAAGATATGCATAGTTGCGATGACCTAGCTACATATTAAGATCTGTTCAAAAACGTCTATTTCCATAAACTTTGGGGCCCTGTCGGCACGGGTTAACATTAACGTAGGAAGTGAAAATTTATAATTAAGTAAGGCTTAGTATATTAAAAAGAATTAGAAGGTATTCGTTTTGATAACTGCAAAAAAAAAAATTTCGCCCATATAAGGGACACCCTAATATATATATATATATATATATATAATTTCAAGAACACAAGAATTTCCAGAAAAATGTATCAAAGTGAGAGATGTTTTGAACTATTACTATCATGATTTTAATAACTTAATTGATCTGGATTTTGAGGAATGGGAATTTTTGGTAAATTATTGTATTTTTAATAATTTTATATTTAATGGTGAGCATATTTACACTCAAGTTAAGGGTATACCCCAAGGTTCTAATTTTTCTTCCATTCTTGCTAATTTATTTCTTCATTATTTTGAAAAAAACTTTTGCCTTCAGATAAATACTGCTTTTAGATTTATTGATGATTTAACTGTTTTTAATAATAGCAACTTTTCTAATATTTTGAAATCCATCTATCCAGACGAACTTTCTTTAATTAAAACCAATCTGGATAACAGTAATACTGATTTTCTAGACATAAAAATTTCTGGTCAATTGGTACGTTTCAAAAAAATTTGTAATTCTGATTCAAACTTTTTATTACAATGTAAATATCTAAAAAACACACTTCTCAATAACAAATACCCGTATTCATTCTTTAATAATATTTTTGTTAGATTTAGTAGGCAGTTTAATTAACGTCGCACTGGAATAACACAGACGGGCTATTGGCGACTGTCCGGGATTAAAACCGAAGGGAAAAGTCCGAGGTCAACACCACGTCATTTTGTATGACGGTCAGATGGCGAGGTCACACCTGATCTGGCACCAAACACTCAAAACTTCCACACCACGACAGCTCGAGGACATCTGAGGCAACGACCGATTCAACGCACACCAGCCCTCTTTGTACACGTCGGTCTTTGCTTGGATTCAAACTCGCAACCATTCGGTTGCTAATCCGATGTGCTTCCAACCGGGCCACCAACAGCAAAAATTAACAAAATGAAAAGAGTTTTGAAATATATGTATTAATTAATGAAGGTAAAACACACCACTGCATAATTAATTAATACTGGGTCTAATTAGCTCTGTATAAAAAATATTGGTGTTGCGATTCAACCTTGATTTGTAAGCCCATTCGGTCTCTGTTCATGTGCTATATCAACAATTGACCGACTATTACAGTTACCGAAACACCTCCAAAATGCCTGCTGCAATTCCCCCAGCAGAAGGGGAAAGCAATTCCCAAGAGCGTAGGTGGCTAGTAATAAATTTAAATGAGAAAAATATTCCGCCTCGAAGAAGGTGGAAGCAATTTGGATTTCCTCGGTGCCCGGAGTCCAGTAAAATTGAAAATACCCGGATTCAATTCCGCCTCAATCTGGGATCTGGATTTTTGTTTATTTCCACTTTGTCCTTCAAAAGGCGAATGACCCCGCTTCCAGGAATGCTCCGGGAGTTATTGGGAGAATTCGGGAAGTATGTCCCAATTTTTCATTTAAGGTGATACTCGAACATTTATTTGATTCCGGTTGGATTGTCGTCATAGGAAGACACGTGTCGACCGGGTTGAGTTGTATTATCCTGCTTCTGTGTTCATGACCACTGAAAATATTATCTTTGGCATTGCAGACTTAATGACAAAGCCATAAAAGATGTCTAAAATTCTTTTTTTTTTAAGATTGCGGCGCCGTATAGTCTGAACGAAGGCTTAGATTTCTAGTAAAGTCTTATTAAATCATTGTTAAGGTTTAAACGAAGGGTTACTTTTAGGTAGGTAGATATTTAGTTACGTACAAATATTTAGTTCGTACTGAAGCAACACAATGAGCTATAATGCGGAAATCCGGGTTCAAACCTGAAGAGAAAGATCCCAGGTCAATGCCACATAATTTTGAACAGCGGTCAGATGAGAAACAAGGTCACACCTGAACTCACACAAATTTTTTTCTCTACGACATCCGGATCTGATCAGTTTTATTAACGACGTGATATCTCGTACATCAAAATTTGGCCTGTTTTCTTATTGATGGAAAGTTAACTCATCCATCAAGATATGATCAGTTTTACTAATGACGTGATATCTCGTACATCAAGATTTGGCCTGTTTTCTTATTAATGGAGAGTTAACTCTTCCATCATGATCTCGTCAGTTTTATTAATGACGTGATATCTCGTGGATTAAGATTTG
This sequence comes from Metellina segmentata, assembly GCA_947359465.1. Lineage (NCBI taxonomy): Eukaryota > Metazoa > Arthropoda > Arachnida > Araneae > Tetragnathidae > Metellina > Metellina segmentata. The sequence goes on along the minus strand of OX375874.1, from coordinate 4,624,441 downwards.
GCCTATTTTCTTATTAATGGAGAATTAACAGGTATATCAAGATTTGGTTAGTTTTATTAATGATGTGATATCTCGTACCTCAAGATTTGACCTGTTTTTTACTAATGGAGGATTAACTCTTCCATCATGATCTCGTCAGTTTTATTATTGACGTGATATCTCGTACATCAAGATTTGGCCTGTTATCTTATTAATGGAGTATTAACTCTTCCATCATGATCCGGTCAGCTTTATTAATGACGTGGTATATCATGCATCAAGATTTGGCCTAATTTCTTATTAATGGAGTTAACTCTTCCTTCAAGATTTGGTCAGTTTTATTAATGACGTGATATCTCGTACATCAAGATTCGGCCTGTTTTCTTATTGATGGAAAGTTAACTCATGCGTCAAGATATGATCAGTTTTACTAATAACGTGATATCTCGTACATCAAGATTTGGCCTATTTTCTTATTAATGGAGAGTGAACTCTTCCATCATGATCTCGTCAGTTTTATTTCTGACAGGATATCTCGTACATCAAAATTTGGCCTGTTTTCTTATTAATGGAGAGTTAACTCTTCCATCATGATCTAGTCAGCTTTATTAATGACGTGATATCTTATACATCAAGATTTGGCCTGTTTTCTTATTAATGGAGAGTTAACTTGTTCCATCAAGATCTGATCAGTTTTATTAATGACGTGATATCTCGTGCATTAAGATTTGGCCTATTTTCTTATTAATGGAGAATTAACAGGTCCATCAAGATTTGGTTAGTTTTATTAATGATGTGATATCTCGTACCTCAAGATTTTACCAATCTCAATTTACCTGTTTTTTTCTAATGGAGAATTAACTCTTCCATCATGATCTCGTCAGTTTTATTATTGACGTGATATCTCATGCATCAAGATTTGGCCTGTTTTCTTATTAATGGAGTTAACTCTTCCATCAAGATTTGGTCAGTTTTATTATTGACGTGATATCTCGTACATCAAGATTTGGCCTGTTTTCTTACTAACGGAGAGTTAACTTGTTCCATCAAGATCTGATCAGTTTTACTTATAACGTGATATCTCGTGCATCAAGATTTGGCCTATTTTCTTATTACTGGAGAATTAACTCTTCCGTCATGATCTGGTCAGTATTAATAATGAAGATTTGGCCTGTTTTCTTAATAATGGAGAGTTAACTCTTCCATCATGATTTGATCAGTTTAATTAATGACAAGTGCTTAAAACTTCGATGTTCGTTACAGAACAAAGTCTTTGTGACACAATTTTTCAATAAATTTTTCAAATTCTGGCCGATTTCTTTTTAATTATAAGTCACTATGTTCTGGCGTGCAAAGCGCACTCCTTACCAATCCTTTGTTTTCTTTCTAGCTACGGAACAAGCTCCCTAAACTGCCCCCAAATAACAACAAACAATTTATAAATTATACATTTCCTAGGTCAATGACACAATATTTACCTTCTAAGGTGATCGAACGAATTAAAATTCGGAAATTATGCCTTGGTTTTAAATAAAGTAAGTTAATTAATTTTTATGTGTGCTTTATTATAAATATGTACTACATATTGAACCTATAATTGTGTTTAACGTCTGTTTTTGATTTGAATACAGTTTGACTGATTTGACTGCCTTTTGATGCAGAACAATTGCAATTGCTTGGAGTTGTGTTGCAGAACACTGAATATAATTCTGCACCTGGGCCTATAGCTTTGGGTGTTCAACCCCTGGGATATGAGCTTTATTCCTTACTAAAACAGTGCAGTGCAAAGTGTGCTCTTTTGTCACACCTTTCTTTCTTTTCTAGCTACGGAACAATATTCCTACAAACCACAATTTCCCTACAATCCCCAAATTATCATTAACACTTTATAAATAACGCATCTTCTATGCCAATGACAAACTATTTAACTTCAAAAGGGATCGACAGAATTACAAATTCTGAAAGTATGCCTTGGTTTTAAATAAAGCAAGTGAATTAATTTTGATGTTTTACTATAAATATCTTATACATATTTAGCCGATAATTGTGTGTTTACGTCTGTGTTTTATTTGACTACAGTTTACAAAATTCGGACCAAATGCTTGCAGAGCAATTGCAATTGCTTGGAGTTGTGTTGCAGAACACTAAATATAATTCTGCACCTGGGCCTACAGCTTTGGGCGTTCAACCCCTGGGACACGAGCTTTATTCCTTATTAAACTAGTGCAGTTCTTTCCCGTACATATCTCTGTAGATTGAATCTTTATAGACGAGCGTATAAGCCTTTTGATGTTTTTTCTTTTCAAGGGGTTTATTTTGGGGGAAATGTGCTCCATATTTACCCAATGAGTCCGTCTTCTCACTGCCATATGCTTGTCTAAGGAAAGTGGGGAAATAATCAAGTTCAAATGTTTTTGAAACTAAACACTAAACATTTCAGACATATTTTGAAAGAGTATCGAATTTACTAAAAATGTTATATTGCTAAACTATTAAGCTTTGATTTCAGACAACATTTAATACGTGAATTTAGGGTTAAAATAACGATAAAAAATTATTTTCCTTAGAAAATCACAGTGTTGGGAATCTTAACCGGTGAGTAAAGGCTCCTACATTCGTCCATTTTTTTAATCTATCTTATCTTCCACAAGTACAATTTAAGATATATGATAGAAAAAACGAATATGATAACCGTTTTGAATTTGTTTTATCAAAAATGGACTGATTTTTTAGTTTTAATTCATGATATTATTTTTTGTCCTAAAAAGTACTTTCAAAACTTTAAGATTAATGTACTTTATGCTATAGAATGGCTCATTATGCTTTTATATTTAATCATAAGTGAAATAAAAATATAAGAAAATTATTTTTTAAAAGAAGCTTATGAAACTAAACAACAAATAGCAACGTTACACAAATGGCTAAGAATTAGAAATCAAGAATTTAAGCAGAAGTATAAAATTTTAATTTCCATGCATAAAGTTTTGAAATTTTTTAACATTTTTTTTTAAACTGGTGAAAAATTGCTCTAAGAATTGAAAAGTAGACAGAAAGGAGTCATTCTGCATATAAAGATAAAAATTAGATGAGATCTTAAAAAACAGCATTAAGTTTAAAATGAGAAAAATTATAATGAGGATTTCTCTAAATCAAATCTCTCAGTTTCAAAATTATACTTCTAAGAAGTTTAAGGAGTTGATGATTAAAGACAGAACCCACAATCAAGGAATATGCTGGGAAAAAAACGAGTTCACAATGATTTGCGATAGAGTTTGTTCCCTACAAGTAGAAGATGATGTGGAGTATCCATATATTCTATCTCTCCCACGTCTAAGTCCAACGGAAATGGCGGCGACAGCTAGTCGCCCTCCTGTCGCTCTACTTGACAGTTAGAGACAATGGGCAGACTTTTGGTTCCCAGGTTGATGGACGAGCTGGACGCAAGATCCTAGACAGCGAGAGGCCGAACCGAGACTTTCCGTCGGGGTTCAAAGGCCAATAAGGTCAGCGGGCACCTGTGACCCCCCTTACGCTAGACCAATTGCAGGACGTGAATTACGTCAAGAGCGACGACAGCGCCAGAAGCCCACCCCCTCCAAAAGAGGTATAAACGGGCGCGCACGGTTTTTTCGAGGTGCTCCGAGTGATTTTAATTGCCACAGGACGGTCGAGCTGAACTTACCCGGGCATCCGGCCCCAGATTATCCTTGAGAGGAACGCAGCAGCCGCGGCAGGTAGCCGGCTAAACTGCTCCACGGTCGCACGAGCTTGCGACCTTCTGATCTCACCTGAGAACGCTCCGAGAGGCCACCCGGCCGGAGGACTATCGCTCGAGTCCCGTTACCAGAGGAGACCCGATTCTCCGCCTTGGCATCCCACCAGACATCATCTCATCCGAGATAACCGTGAAAGACCGTAGCCTGGAATTCATCCTTTGCTTGGTTCGTAGACCAGAGGAGACCCGATTCTCCGCCTTGGCATCACGCCAGACATCATCTCATCCGAGATAACCGTGAAAGTCCGTAGCCTGAAATTCACACTTCGCTCGAGTCCCGTTACCAGAGGAGACCCGATTCTCCGCCTTGGCATCCCGCCAAACTTGATCTCATCCGAGATAATCGTGAAAGGCCGTAGCCTGGAACTCACCCCATTACTCGGGTCACTGCTACTGATTCTCCAAGGGAACCATTCCCAGACCGCCGATTCCAAGAGAACTGTACATATTTAAACCTTACTCTAATCTAGAAATAAAACCACTTATTTCTCAACCTGTAGCATTAGTCTAAGTCGTTACAATGACGATAACATAATCGTGTGTGACCAATGCGGAAGTGGGTAAAGTTGGATGATCCAATACCAATTATATAAATTTATCCAATCTCTTCGTGGCTTTTCTCAGAATTTTCAGAAGATAATAGCTTGCAATTTTCAAATTTTTTGTGCACCTAACTTTTGTAATTCATTAGGCATCCTTTTGAACTAACTAATGAAATTATTGAATAATTGGTAGTTCAGAAAAGAATATGGGTGGAGGTAATAAAGTTAGGAAACACATCAAAAGATAGAGCACAAAACTGAATTTGTCCGTCTCAACGTCACGAATTTTTTACGAATTATATGGTATTATCCCTTAAAGAATGACATTTAGTGGGTAAAAGAATCCTACAAAAGATAATATTGGTAAAAAAAAGGTTAAAACTGGCTGTAAATCCTCTATTAGTGACCAAATGTGGGGTATATACCGCAGTTTGATTTTTCTGAATCATTAAGCCTAACCATTTAAACTGCTGTGGCTTAGATGCGAATCGAAGGTATCAGAGAAATGAGATTACGAAGAAAAGATGTTCAATGAACTCAAATTGAAACATCGTTGCAATTTAAAAAAATAAATTTGAAAAATAACTTTGGATCTGCTTTTTTGCGTCGGATCACTACAACAGTAGACGGCGTTGGAGACAGAAAGTAACTTAGCAGATGCTTAGCTGATTAAAAGATTGAAAATCAGTAAACAGTATAAATTTTTTCATACACAGAGTATATAATATCACATTTTTCGCAAACAACAAAATTTCTAATGGATACGCCATGCTTTGATGTCTTAATCAGATTCCGCATAGTTAAATTAGTCTAACTATCAAATTCATGGCTGTTCTGTGAATATATCCCGAGATATTCAATGTTATAGTAAGTTTTAATTTCAGGGATCATCTCTACACATATAGAAATACGCTATTCGTAGATTGAGATAAATTGTAGTACCCGAATTTCAAATTTTTGTTTAATTGTCTTGATTTTGGGATCAAGTAAATATCTCATCTGTATCATTATGTGTATTAAATTTCATTTCAATCCGATGCTCTCTTCTCGGTGCGCTATCTTCAATGTTCCTGAGTGTATTTCAAAATTTTGATATAGCTTTTCATTAAAAGACAAATAAAATCAATTAAATTTAATTTGTTCTTCGTGGTATTACTTAAAGCTGTACTTCATAGTCAAAGTAACTACATCTATCATTCTAAATAGGTACGTGCTTTTCATTTCGAAAATTTCTGTGAATTAAAAAAAAATACCATAAGAGTTCAATTTTAAACAATCAGGAATAAGTGAGTTTGCTTCAAATTAAATAAGTTACGAATGCCGTAAATTTTTAGACCCCTTGGACAAAAAGATCGCGAGTTAATATGTAGGCTATCATACCCACAGGGTTCTAAAATATAAGTATACCAAATGTGGTGTTGATTGGTCGAAAGATGGATTAGTATAGAGAACAGACAAACAACAACTCTGCTTTATATATCTAACAGAAGTTCCGTTATTCCAACTGCCGCTGAATGGAATTTCCAAAAAAATTACGTCCGCCTAAACTAAATTAGCCACAAATGCCGTAGCAATTTAATTTACCATCCTCTCATATTTATGAAGAAATTCTAATACATCACATACTAGGTGCAAGAATGACACATGTAAAACTTATTCATAGGAATATTAAGGGCACGATTATCCACCAAAAATTTACTATTTTTACGTATAATGAATGGACGAGAATATTCGTAGTCACTCGAAAATTCAAAATAAACTTCTGTAGTGGTCACATTAGAAAAAAAAAATTTCAGCAGAAGTGCGACGAATATGAAATGGATTATATGTATGGATACAACATGTATGTATTTTTGCGTCCGAAGTATATTGTAGAAGCGATGGAAAAGTTCAAATGGATATTAATTTTTTCCTGTACACTTAAATGATGCTAACATTCTTTTATGAAAAATAATTGATGATGACTTTTTAATCAAGTTATTATTAAATCAACCCGAGCAAAGCCAGATATTTCTGCTAGTCTATAATATGGTTTCAATTCATAATTTTTTCAAACATTAATTTAATAATTATTATTACCTACCAAAAATTATTTTTAACTATGATACTAGATTAATTGTGTCTGGGTTGTTTAATTGTAACATGATACAAGATATCAGCTCTATAGAGATATTATTTAGGTAGAAATCTATCAAAGAGTTTAATAAACTGATTAAACATTAGAAGCTCCAATCTTTCTTTCCTCATAACTTCGAAACGGTAAGACCTAATGACATGAAATTTGGTATCTGAAGTTAAATTTTGATGTAGTGGATTTGAAATTGAGTGACAACATAGTGGGTTCTTTTTGGAAATTATGAAGTTGATGCTCAATTTATTGTGAAGACAGTCCCTTATGTAAGGTTTATTATTTTGAACTTATAGAAGACGTTAGTTCCTGTCAAACGCCATTTTTGAATTTTCTCTATTGTTGAAATAGCTCGATTGAAGAGAAGTGGTTTCGGGCTTTTTTCCAACACTGTACATAAAGCAATGTTCCGACCAGGAAAAACAACCCCACACTAAGATGGATCCTCCTCCGAATTTCAGCAGTGTATATGTAATAAATGTGTCTGCTTACATGGGTTTGTTGGTAGTTGAATTTACTTGCCATTGCACCAACGGCAGTAGGCTATTGGTGACGTCCCTGGATTAATTTCAAAGGGACAGATTGGTCCTAACATGGGGAAGCTAAACAAAATGACCGACATCTAGAGCAGGGGACTCCAAAGTGAAACTGCAGCATTTGAGTGGCCCAATTAGCCATGGCGTAGTAAATAAACAACAAAAATAAAATAAATAAAAGTAAAATATAAAAGAATAAACAATTATTTTCGCTGTTTACTATGATTTGGTGTTTACATTATATATCCATCGCTCCTTTTCAGTAAAAGTAAATCGACTTAAAGTTTAAAACTGTTTTTTTTTTCAATTAAAAACCAGTCGATTAAACTTTACAAAGAATGGAATCTTAAAAATCAGGTAATAAACTAAAGTATTTAAGGTATCCGGACACGTTCGAGACCATTTTTCTAAATGTGGTATGGAAACATTTTAATGATATTTTTATGTTTAGTGGTATTAAAAAATAGCATTGGGCTATAAATATTTATAATATATATTATTAATTTTGTACAAATGATGATTATGTATGAAATTTTAAAGAAATTTGTCAAAAACTTCAAATGTGCTTCGTGAAAATCTATTCAATCTGTTTGAAAAATGGTACTACCAAAATAAACTGCATTCATTTTTCTAGATTTTTTTCTAAAATTATTATTTAATTTTAAAAAAAATTTTACAATCGATCGAAAAATGAATACAAGATTTTTGATAGTTTTACAGTCCTATTTCTTAAATGAATGGCCATAATTTAAAAACATTTAAACTCAGCATAATTATTCTACTTCATTCACTAGACAGCATTATAAAGAACAAGTTCTCAAAATTTTACATGAATCCATCAATAACTTTTTGTGTTATAACATTTGAAGTGAGGAAATAATGCATAAAAATTAATTTAGAGTAAAAAATAGTTTGAAGTGTATCGTTTGCTCTCTCTTGCTTTTGCTGTTTGTGTAAACAATTTTGTTTTTCACTTCTCTTTAAAAATGTTCACACTATTTTTCTAAAAGAGAAACCATTTAAACATTTGAGAAACCTTTCTAAAGTTACATTTCCAAAAAAAATTTTTTTTTTAAACTTAAATATTGGACAGGTTTTTGGTCTTTCAACGGCCACTTACGGTGTTTTTCATACCTACTTCCTGTTTTTTCCCGCTTTGATTAAAATATAAATATCTCTCCAACTAATTAACTTATAGAAAAAATCAAATATATTTTGGAAAGTCAAATAAATACTCTATCAAATAAGATCAAAATCCTTTTTTGGAATTTTTGTTCAAAATTGATAAATTCTACACATTTTGAATCGAAGAGATTATTAAATTTTTGTTTCTCTTGGAAATTGTTTCAAACGTTGAGTCAATTTTTAAGTCTGCGATAACTTGATTTTTATTTAACTTTAAAAATTTTATTTAACGTAAAAAAGGGGGATTCGTTTGTGTAGAGACTTTTACAGTTCTCTGTCCGGGACTTATTTGCCCCTTCAACACAGACACTTGTCTGAGTACCAGTATACTATAAATAGATGTCATTGTCCGTTGTAATAGCGGACGGTCGTCTGGCATTATACGTATACTTGTGCGATTACTATATTATTTTTTTATCCATTCGTAGACGGCCCACTGTAGACCAGTTGAAAGAGCAACGGATTAGCAACCGGAGGGTTACGAGTTCGAAACACGGTCCTGTCAAATACTTTCATGTACACGGGGACTGATGTAAATTAAATCTGTCGTGGTCTCGAATATCCTTACATTAGCGTGTTGTGAAAATTTGGTGAGTGGGGTGCTAGCTCATCATCTGACCATGGTTTAAAATGATGAACGTATTATCCTCGGTTCTTTCCCTTCGAGATGGATCCTGGTACGTCACCGATAAAACGTTGTGTTGCTCCAGAACAACACTTACTCATCTACCTATTTTCCACCATAAAAACAGTTATTGAAATAGCATCTTGGAATAAATAAATGATACAAATAAAAAGTGAGTACGGAATATATTTATTTAAAAAATTAACACTTTACTGTTTTTAATGAAATATTTTGTTTTACTGCTCATTTTTGTTTTGTTATGCTGACGTAAAAATACTTTGAACGAAAATCTTTTGCTCTTGTGACGAATGTAGTGCGTGAATCCACGCTTAGCAAATCAGAATGTCGGATTTATGCACGAGAAACATTTTTTCTCATCTGTAAGAGTATTCTATATTAGCAAGTTGTTACCTCTTAAGTACAGAAACATGAAACCTAGGCAGCAGTGGTATAATAACTTTGCCTAGCTATGCGCGCATGAACAACAACAGAAACACAAATACAATTGCATTGCGGATAATTATTGACTCGCCGCCATGTGAAGTACACTCCATAGCAAAAAAAAATCGATGCACCAAGAAGAAGTTGTCCGATTGCGATAAAAATTGATAGATGTGAAGAACATACATAGAAAAACAAACGATTAAAATTTCAGAACAATTAAAAGATTTATTTCAGAGTTGACCATTACAAAGTCAATAAGGCATTGGTCCACCTATGGCCTGGATTAAAGCTATCAACCGGCTTGGCAAGACTGAAAAAGATCCCGGATGGTGTCCTGCGGAATTTCTTGACAAATTGTCTCCAACTGTCTGGCTAAAGGGTCTTCCCATAACATCTTAAACGTGCTCTATGGGAGAGATAACAGGAGACCTACCTGACCAAGGAAGTATTGGGAAGGCCTGAAGACAATTCATAGCAACACGTGCTGTGTGCGTACGGGCATTTTCTTGTTCAAGATCCACCTCCTCCCGACTTACCTGTTAAGGTTTAGAGTCATGTGAAGGGAGGGGGAGGGGACTTCCAGTTCACAGGTAGATCCCGAGGACCCCCACCCATCGACGAAATCTATTAAAATTCTCAACAGACAAGGGGCAATGGCCCGAACAACAAATTAGAAGAACAAGATAGGTAACAGGCCCTTTAACAGGATTTGATTAAGAAAAGTAATTGGAATAGTAATGGAAATACAAGACATATATATAAATAAAAAGGATGTCACAATCCCTGGCTTATAAAAAAACAGTATCACAACACAACAGTTAAAACTCTTAAAATATTAAAATATAGTAAAGAGAATATTAAAATGAATTTGACTTAGTCAAAGGTTCTTAAAAAAATATAAAAGAATAAAAGGGGGAGAGACCCAACAGCACCAGACTCAGATGATCTCGCCAGCCACATCCGCCGCCATCATGTCACATTTCCGTATCTTATACCTGGAGATCACATTGTGAAGTACCAAATTGAGCCACACCGGTTTGTTGGCAACGGTTGGTCTACCAAGATGATAGTTAATTGTATATCTGCAGCTAAAAAGATAATGGTCTGAATCACCAATTTCTCTGCAACTACACAAGTCACCATTTTTAAGTTTGAATCGGTGAAGGTACATAGGTGTGAAAATTATTAGAATAATTGTGAAATTTACAATAAAATCTTGTTATATTAAAGAAATAATACGTTATTTAGAAAAATATTGATACATTTAATATTTAGTGTGCATCCCCTTGTTTTTTATTAAAGATTCGATACGTTTTGGCATACTTTGTATGAGTTTTTGGCAATTAGATTGTATTTCGTTGTCATGGTGCCAAATTTGGATGAGTCTTTCTATCAGACCATTCTTGTTTGTGTGATGTTGCATTTCTTTAATTTTCTTCTTTACAATGGCCCAAAGATTCTCTATTGGGTTCATATCGGGACTGTTTCCAGGCCATGGAAGAGTTTTTATATTTTTTTTCATCCAAAAATTTGGTCACAGATTTTGCTTTATGGCAAGGAGCTCCATCATGCATGAATATGAAGTCTCCATTTGGAAACCAGTATTTTAACTGTGGAATTAGTCTTTGTTCAATCATTTTTTTTATACTGATACTTGCTCATCATGCCTTCTACAATGTATCAACGTCCAGTACCCTGAGCAGACATTACGCTCCAAACCATAACTTTAGTAGGATGTTTAACCGTTTGTGCAATGTAATTTGGGAAGAATTCTTCACTGCAATTTCTACTGACGTACTGACTGCTTCCTTCTGATATCGTAAACATTGATTCATCAGAAAAACATACCTAAAAGATAAAAAATACTTTAAAGTATGTAATTTGTAGAGACATATTCTTAGAAAAAAATTTTAATCAAATTTATAAACAGTTCTGTATCTTTAGTCAGTATGCAATAAACATGATTTCAGGAAAAGAAATGAACAACTTGAATTCAACTGATTAATTAAAGGAAAATTAATATTTCTCACCTTATCCAGTCATATCCGAATTGTTCTTGCACAACTTTTGCCTAAGCAAGTCTCTTCTTTGCTACAGCAGATGTGATTTTAGCCTTTTTTTCAAGGACGACGAGCACTGAGTACAGCTGAGGTGAGCTTTCTACGGACAGAAGATTCACATATATTTACTCCATATGCTTGCAGAGATATTTTTAGTTCATGACTAGTTGCTCTTCTGTTAGATTTAGCAATTTGAATTAATTTCCTTTCAGTTCTTGCAGTAAATTTACTTTTCCTTCCGCATTTCCCTACTCTAGAATTTCCATATTCACATTTGGAGTCCAAAGATCTTTTTATTCTACACACATATGCTTGATAAATTTTTACCTTGTTAGCGCACGTGTTGTGTATAGTTAATTTCTTGGATGAGACACTTTACCACAGCTTGTTTTCTAGGAGAGATATCACTTGCTTTACCCATAATCACGCAATAAAGCTTTGAAGAACGAAAAAAAAAGCTACCAATTATAAACTAATCAAAGCAGCGAAAAGAATTGCTTTAACAATAAAATAATACCAATGAAAACTCAAAAAAAGAAAGAAAATACTAGCACAGCAAGCAGACGATTTTAAAATTTTATTTTAAATTCGTTTATTAATCAAACAAATTCTTTATGCAATGCAAACAATTTGATTACTTTGGATCAAATATATTTCTTTTTAAAAAATGGCATTATTTAACAAAATTATATTCCCAAAACAATTCTAAAGGAGTCAAAATTGATTGGATCAACAAAAGAAATTACCTTTCATGAAATATTGCAAGTATATACAAAATAAATCAAGAAAAAATCACAATTATTCTAATAATTTTCACACTTCTGTACTTCGTGAAATGACCATGACCAGTAAGGAACCGGACGAGATGTGTATCAGAAATCAAAGTTTTACAATTGACCTTGGGCAGGGATTTCCTCTATCTAAGATCTTTCTCAGAGGAGCTGTAATAACTTTGCCATTCCTGTACTTTGAAGTGCAAGATTTGTAGATTAACGTTTGAAAGAGGGACAGGCCCCTCAACAATCTGTCCGCAAGACGAGGCCAGCTTAGCGAAGCCGTCGGCGCGCTCATTACCCATCGTCCCCAAGTGTGCACGTACCCAACTCAGGCCAAAGTTAGTACAATAATGAGATATTGATTTTTTAACTGATAATAAGTAAGACTATATGTTAGTATGAGATTTAAGTGCCTGAATTGAGCTTAGACTGTCGCTGTACATATTAATTCTTTTAGTGTTTTTGATCGCTCATAATATTGATTGGTATATGGCTGTTAATTCAGCCTGAAAAACGCTATTGTTATTATTAAGTTTAAACTGATGGGCTTCAATCAAAGTTTGACCAGAAAATATGCACACCGCAGCCCCAATATTGCCATCAATACCGGTGTCATCGGTGTACACCTTAGGATTTGGAATAGTTTGAGGGAGAATTAGAGTTGACGTGGGAATGTTTATTGTTGTACAATTGTAATCTAAATTAAGCAGAGAAGGTCCAAGCTCGGGCGCGTGCAGCCGCCTTTTGACAATATCAAACTTAAGGCTGAGAGATTTGAGAGTCGCGTGGAGAGGAGTAATGCAGCACAGGGCGTTGAAGGAGTCAGTAGGGAAGGTCTTGTAGGCTCCACATATCTTGAGAAGAAAAGGTCTTTGAATCGAGTGAAGTTTGGCAATCTGTTTAAGAGTAAGATTGCTTCCCTAAATGATAGGTATCCATAGGTAAATTGTTTTCTCCGTGACGGCCAAATACCACTCCTTTTGATGTCGGCCACTGACACCCCAACCACTCCCTTTGACTTTAGAAATGGAACTTCCGATTTGGAGACATTTTGAGAGAATTGAGGAGATATGATTTCCCCACCTGACTCCGCCATCTGTAATAATTCCAAGATACCTTACACTGTTACAAATTTTCAAGCTAACAATATTGAGTTTGAAAGTCGGGTTTCTTTTTAATTTTTTAGTTTTGGTGAAGATGATGGAATGGCACTTGCTGATGGATGGGTCAATTTAAGATCAGTTAGGCATTTGTGGATAGCAAGAGAGCAGTATTAGTATTGTTTTCTAGAATGCTTCGAGTCTGACCCGACGTGATTAGCGCCAGGTAGTCCGCGAAGCCCTGGATAAAGGTTGAATCATCATTTAGGTAAAGAATTTTATTGAAGTAAATGTTCCACAGGGTCGGAGCAAGTACCGAACCCTGTGGACATCCCTTTGTGATCTGCCGTTCAATTTGAATGTTGCCATTACTGTAAGTAATAGTGGGATCTGTAAAGTAAGTAATAATAAACCTAATATAGTTATCTAGAATTTTGTAGAAATCCAAGGTGTCCCCCAGCAACCGCCAGTCCATAGTGTCAAAGTCGGACTTGATGTCAAGAGTGGTGAGAGACAAATACCCGACACCTTTAGCCTCTTTGGCTTTGCTAGTAACGGAGAGAACAGCCTCCTCACAGGACTGCCGCTCTCTGAAGCCATATTGCTGTTCATGTAAAATGTTGTTATTATGCAAAAAGCATTTGAATTTGCGCATAAATAGTCTCTCCAAAATTTTTCCAAGCGTGGCCAACAGACAAATGGGTCTGTATGCCCCGCAGGTGGATGGATGGATGCTCGGTTGTAAGAGAAATCTCATGGCTCCATTTCTGAGGCATTTAGAGAAATAAGGTGCGGCGAAACATTTCTGTATTGGGGCAAGAAGGACTTCAGGAAATTTTCTGTATATCTCAGCCCAGATCCGATAGTCAATGAGGTCCGGCCCAGGCGCATTACGTCCCTTCAGTCCGGCGAGGACCAACTTAATATAGGTGTTTTCAATGCTCAAGTCATCATCAGTTATGTGTTGAATTCTGTTAAGGTTGAGGGCAGTAGTCTGTACGTTACCAAAATAGTGTGGTCCATTAGATTATTTATTTTTTGATTTTGGTCTAGGTTAGGGCTATTAGGCAAAAATATATCTAAATTATGATTTTTTTATTATGAAAGGTAAGTTTGAAAAGGGAACCAAATTCATTTTGATGATCATTTCAAAGGGCTTCCCATGCATATTTTTTAGCGTGATTGGTAATTGGTAATTGGTAATTTTTTAGTTAACGTCGTACTAGAGCAACACAACGGGCTATTGACGACGGTCCGGGATCAGTCCCTTGAGGGAAAGATCACAGGACAACACCTCGTAATTTTGAACCACGGTCAGATGACGAAACAACACCTGAGCTGGCACCCCACTCTCCAAACTTCCACGCCAACCCAACGTGAGGACTTTCGGCCACGACAGATTTTAGGTGCACCAGCCGCCTCTACACCATACGTTTATAAACATTCATGTCCGGGCCCGGATTCGAACCAGGAACCTTCCGATCTAGAGGCTAACACCTTAACCACTATACCGATTGGTCGGCTTTAGCGTGATTGATAAATTTTCTATAGTCCGCCCTTGCGGACTGAAATAGCACCTCCGCGAACCGGACCCCATCGACATCAGCACGATTAGCAATAACAAATCTCATTCTCTTTTGAGTGGGGATCCTGTTTCTTGAGCAGGCCAACTCCTTAGTCCACCAGTGAATGTTTTAGTATCTATTTTTATTGGGGTTTCTTTTATAGTAAAATCTGCGGAGGTAGTTATATTAAGTATTAAAGTTTTAAAATAGCTGTCAATGTCACTGGTGGTGTTAATACTGTTGGAGAGTTCGCGCAGTTTAGGGGTTAGTTTGTAAAAATGATGGAGGAACTTACCCAGTCCATATTTTGTCCTGAGGAAATAACCCGTTTTGTAAGAAAGGTTGAATGAAAGATCCACTGTAACATACTTATGGTCACTGCAGAATGAGGTGTTCAGAACGTTCCAGTTGCTGACAAGGTAGGATAAATTAGAACTAATTATAGTCAAGGTATTATCCTATTGAAAAGTAAGTCCGGGGTGTCGCAAAAGGAACACAATCGGTCGTAGAATGTCGTCTAAGTACTGCTGTGCTGTAAGTGTGCCAGAAATGACTACCAAAGGGCTATCAAAGGAGATGTGGCACCATAACGCCCTTTGTGGGCATGTGGGGCGTGCGATAGTTAGGACAGGATCCCCACGCTGAAATGGACGTCTCCAGACTCGTGTGCAGTTTTCTTCAGGACACAGTTGGAAACGGGACTCGTCGTTAAAGACTATACGTCCCCAGTCTGCGCCGTTCCAAGTGGATCGAGCCCAGCGTTACTGTAATTCTGCACCTTCTTGGTGAGGCAATTTGTATGTTATAGAGTATATATGGGATCGTATCCAATAATTCCTCTCTCTCCGCAAGCAGGGGTCACCGTTTCTGATTCCCCTTGAGTAAAAATGGTCGTCGTGGCTTAGTAGGTTAGCCCAATGCGCTAGCAACTGGCAAGGTGTAGATGGTTCGCTTTCTCCCTGGGTATATTTCTATTTTTTGTGTCTGTAAAACTTTCCATGTGTGTGTATGACATTGCTTGATGTCGTCTGTCTCGTGTCTGGCGGAACATAGTTGATATGGCCCTTGCGCTATAAATACCCAATTTGCCAGCACCAATAGTAAAAAGTCGAAAATGACGAAAACCCACTTCATCGATCCAAATGAAATTACACTTTTGTTAAATTAATAAGCGCAAAATATTTCAGAATACATTTTTACTTTCCCTTTATAAAAAACACCCAGTCTGCCAAGTCCAGGAATAATTGCGAAATGAACATTTTTGTTTTCACGTCAGGAGGTTAAAAAATGACGCATAAACAAGTCTTTCGAAACAGATTATTATTAATAATAGAATTGTATAAGCGAAGAAATAATTCTTAGCTGGTCGAGTGATTTCCTCTCAAGTAAGTCTTATGAATTGTTTTATTGCGGATCTGCTCATATATGAAGCCCCTGAACTGAAATTTACGCAACAAAACTTACGTAGTTTGGATGAATATCTAAGTGCATATTTTCAGGAAGCTATTACCATGATGTAATCAATACTTTTATTGGAAAATAACTCTTATCTTTTCAGGTTATGTGCTTGGGATACTTTATTTTAACAAATAAATCTAGATCCTATCACTAATCTATATAAATAAGAATTTAGTGTCAATCTCTACTAGTATAAAAGGAAGTGTTCGCGTGTCTGTCTGTGTGTCTCTATCCAGGGCCCTGACGAATCTATGGCACTTATAATAATGAGCTTTGGCACACAGGTAGTCCAAATTTTTTGCGATTTTTGGGTCGCACCAAATTTTAAAATTTAATCTAGAACATTTTTAAATGAATTTAATTATTATTGTTTTCCTTAGAATGGCAACACCATCAGGAGATGGCAGATTCTAAATTTATTTTTTCCATGTTTCGTTTAATTTTGCGAGGAACAATTTTTCAGCGGACGAACAAAACAAATAAAAAGTTTTAACTGGAGTTATGTAATTATTTTTCCATCTCCTAAATCGTTAAAGAAAGAGTAAAAATTTCTACGGATTTGAAATCTTCGTAAAATTTCACATTTGATCGATGCGTAAAAATATGATTTTCTTTAAATAAATAATTTTTAAATTGTAACTTTCATATTTTTTTCCATATGATCTTTGGAAAATTTCACATTTGATCGTTACGTAAAAATATGATTTTCTTTAAATAAATATTTTTTAAATTTAAACTTTTAATATTTTTCCCCATATGATATTCGTGATCGAGAAATCAGATTCCATTTCCTGGGCTCAAACGCTTCCAGCGAAGGAAAGCAAAACAAATAAAAAAATTTTGTCTAGCATTGTATAGTTCTATTTTGTAAAATCGGGATCGTTAAATATTAGTAAAAATTTCAACGGATTTGAAATCTGCGGAAAATTTTACACCAAATAGATATTTTATACATTTGATTTTCTTTTAATAAATAATTTTTCAATTAAATATTTATATTTTTGCAAAAGATTGTGACGTTACGCGATTGGATCTCTTCGAAATTCGTAGCAATCACCGGGGGTTAGCGAGCAGTGGTTACACCTGACCCCACAAAAAAAATGTCATGGGCAACGCCATGCTGGCTACCGACCCAGTGGCTAGTATATAAATAAGAATGGAGTGTGTACATTGAATATTTTCGACCCATTTCAAGTTTTCTATCCGCTTTGGGCCCTTCTGATGCCGAATCCGCCTTTTTTTCTTTTGGTGTCTGTCTGTCTGTCTGTCCGTCTGTCTGTCTGTCTGTCTGTCTGTCTGTATGTTGTGCCCTATACACGTCCACGCGGTTTAAGATATTTTCATGAAAATTTGCATACAGTGAGTACTTATCTTCATTTAGTGAGTGGCATTGGTTGCGAAAGTCTGTCTGTCCGTCTTTCTGTTCTATGCTCGATTTTGTGTTTGTGTGTTTGTGTAGACATCACATGAATTGTATTCCAGATACTTGATTGCATTGTATTTTATTTTATACATTATCTATTAGTTTAGTGAATGCAATATTAAACATTTCTTTATTGTTATATTTAGTTGAGTTTCATGCTAAAACACCTGAGTAAGTATACTTAAATCAACCATAATTTGGTAGTTTTGGAAAAATTGAAATGTCTATTGAATATTTTGATTACTTCGATTGCTTTACCAGTACTGCTGAAAAAGTAATTATTCTTCATTTTTTTTTTTTTTTATGGAATTTCATCTCTGATACTTCATTTATTTCGAGTCTTATTTTTATTCTTTGCGCAATGAAAACGACTTCCGAATATTTGGGACAGACAATATTTTTCAATGAAACGAGAATGAACAAGATCGCGCGAGCAGTGATATTTTTTTCTGGTTCTTTCGCTCTGAATTAATTTCACATTTCTAAATTTTGTACACTTTTAGTTGTAAGTTGTGGCAACTGTGCGAGATCAAGAGATAAAATTGAATCACAAATTAATATCTTTAGAACAATTTTTTGCGACATCTTTTAATTTGTTTTACTTCGCTGTTTCCAGTTTTAAATATTTATTATTTTAATAAATGTGTTTTCCTTCTCATCACACGCAACAGCACCACAAAGTATTAGACTTAAAAATGTTAGGTAAGTCAGTATAAATTTTCAGTACATTTTAAGTGTAGTTATGCCATTATTGAAAGAATAATGCCGTTATTTAAAGAATAATGCCGTTATTTAAAGAATAATGCCGTTATTGAAAGAATAATAATGTTTATTAATCCAAACTGGAACTTTTTCCAACGTTAAAAAATTCGTTGTAATAATGACAGGGGAAGATTGCAAAATTTCACAATGTCGCATACCGGAGGCAAGAGTGCCACAAGTAAAAAAATATTGTTTTGTTGACTATGAGTGCGAGAGCACTCGCCGTAAATCGTAATTTTAATTAATTGAGTTGAACATGAAAATAACTTAAGAAAGGGAATTCCAAATCTTCCTATAAATCGTCTTTTATAGTAGTAACCTTAGTATGACCTTTCGTCATTTTGTAGCTTTGTCATACAGCAATTGTGCGATGTATGTGAAATGTATTACATGAATGGATATGCATGTGTAGGATTTGTGTCCAAAGTAAGTTGTAGAAAATATAAAGATGGCGAAAGATGTTGAAATAAATTTTTACTCTACAAAAAACGTAAGTCATTATATATTTTGATTATCTCTTCAATATAGAGTAAACCAATTCAAACCGAGTAAGGTCGGGTATTTTGCTAGTTATATATATATATGTTTCCGTGAAAGACCGAAATTGGAGAATGTCGACTTTCACCGGTCAATGTCAACAAACACCAAATACGTCGGTGAAAGATCGAATATTTCTTTACATTCTTGTACATTCGGACCCTCATCGGTGTATGTCGACAATCACAGATATACTCTGGTGGAGGTCGAAAAGAGAGGAGCCGACAAAGAGGCGACTGGCTGTTTCCCGCCAAATCCTTTGTGTTTAAACCTTTTTATATAAGTTTGCATTTATGTATTTCTTTTACTACATCAGAATGATCCTCAACCAGAGGTGGATACGATACTAACATCCTAAAGCAAAGGAAAAGTGGGCGGTGGCTGGGGTAATACTGTACCCAGCCGCAATGTCGTATGCCAAGAAATGGACGGTGACCATCAACAATCCTAACGCAATAGACCACATACCACTATGGGCAACAGACTACGAAAGCTATGGGTATCCCCTCCCGTAGGCATCGACCTTTAAATGAAATAGACGGAGCATGCGACCGCAGTTTCAAGTTATTTCTTCCAGTTGCTTGGTTTGAAGATGTGTCACGTGGTTGTGGGTAAAAGCATGAATCCTAAAGTATTAATTGGTTAACGTGTCCTATCCACCGTTATTAAAAACACTAGTCTGCGCTTCCATAGCCAATCGGATAAGTCCGTTTGTGATTTACCCTTCAGAGATCTTACGACAGCGACTCCGCCCACATGATCCGTCTATTTCATTTTAAGGTCGATGCCCGTAGGGCCTCTTGTGCAATTCAAAGTGTTATAATAGTTTAAGTTGTTGCAATAAATAAGATTTGAATCACATAATTTAGTAAGTTTTGTATTACTATTATTTTATTTTCTCATTTAGAACGTACTGTATAATTAAGTAAGTTTTTAACTTCTGTTATTTTCCTTTCTCATTTTGAATGTACTGTGTGTTTTAAGTTCTTAGTCATTCCTCTCAGAAAGGGGGGCGAAAAATTTATCGCGACTGAATTACGGAGAAGAAAATATAAATCTCGGACATGTTTAACATTCACCATTAGTGCATGGTGACTGTCGACATTAACCGGTGTAGTCAGAAATAAGGGTATTTAGCAAATATTTCGGACATACACCAAGCGACTATGTGAATGTTGACATTCACCGGTGAAAGTCGACATTCTCCAGATTTCGGTGTTTCACCTTGACATATATACTTAAATCAATCATAATTTTTGATAGTTTTGGAGAATCTGGTAGGTAGATTGAGCATTGCAATTCAATTACTTGGACTGTTTTACCAGTAATGCTGAAAAATCCATTATTTTTCAAAAACTATTTTTACTTAAGTTCAATTCTAATGCATTTGTATTTTGAGCCTTATTTATCTTCTTTTCGAAGTATAAATTATTTCCGAATATTTGGTAATGGTAATGGTAATTTTGTTAACGTCGTACGAGAGCGACATAACGGGCTATTGTAGTGATTCTTTCCCCCGTAACACTCGCAAGACCTCAAGAATTATGCCTATTGGTTGAAACAATCCTGGTTAAGGTCCTATTTGTCAAGAAGGTCAAAACTCGTTAGGGGTCATACAGGTAATGGTAATTTTTAGTTAACGTCATACTAGAGCAACACAACGGGCTATTGACAACGGTCCGGGATCAGTCCCTTAAGGGAAAGATCCGAGGACAACACCTCGTAATTTTGAACCACGGTCAGATGACGAAGCAACATCTGAGCTGGCACCCCACTCTCTAAACTTCCACACCCACCCAACGTGAGGACTTTCGGCCACGACAGATTTAAGGTACACCAGCCGCCTCTACATCATACGCTTACAAACATCGATGCCCGAACCCAGGTTCGGACCAGGAACCTTCCGTTCTAAAGGCTAACACCTTTACCACTATACCGGTTGGTTAAGGTGTTGAGTCAAATTTGTTCTTCATTATTTGAGTCAAACGATATTCTGCAATATAAGTTGGTCCCTAAACGATCAATATTATTATCAATGATGCGATAACTATTTCTATTTTTCGAAAAAACTGAATGTGTAAATGCATTAATGACTTTTTATAGTTCTGTAGATATTGTTGGTTTATTCCTATCCTCTATATTTTAAAAAAATGAACTTTAATTTGCTCACAAATGCCTTGAGTAGAATTCTGATAGTAAACTAGAGTAAAATACTTTCATGACAGTATTATTTTATAGCATTTGTGTTATTTCGTGCAGCTGAATATTCATGTAAAAGAATTTGTTCTATTAATTAAAGTTGTTTATTTCTCGAATTCGTAAATTTCGTGCTTGTTTTAATAACAGTAAAAATACATTAAAATTATGTTTAAGAGAAGTTTGATGCATTTTCTGCACTATAGAACAGTGAAAGAGGCAAAAAAACATTAGGGTATAAAGTGTAATAAAATATTTTCTTTGTATTATTTATCTAAAAAATAATTTTGCTTTAATTTTGAATATATTATAAAATTAATTAATAAAAAAATAACATGAGTTTGTAAAATAAAAGATTTTTCTTCTATAGTAAAAAAATTCGAATTTAGGAATGTGATGCTAGATTTATTTATTTTTGTTTCCAGAAGTAGCACGTAATAAATATTTTTTCAATAGGTTTCAAATTCTAAAATGATATTAAACTTATTAAGATAATCAAAATATAGGTATAAAAATTACTTTAAAATGATATCCAAATTATAATAAGGATAGAAATTACGTTAACTTGGAGCTGATATTTCATTTCACACGATTACTTTAAAAAGATAAATTTTCACAAAAAATTCAGATTTTTGACCAATTTATGTGGGAAGATATTTAAATTATTTTGTTTGGCAAACAAAAGCTTAATGCGAAATAGATTAAGCTAAGGAAAATATTATCATGTTAAAAAATATTTCTGAACTGTCATTCCAAACTATAATAAAGATATATTTTATATAAGCATGTTATGTCTATTAACTTTTAACACGATTACTTTAAAGGTAATTTATATAAATATTTAAATTTGGAAGATTACCAATTTGGGTAGGAAGTTATTCTAACATCTTTCCTCTCAAATAAGCGTTAAGTACGAAAAGTATTAAGCTAAGTAAAATACTACATTTTCAACAAATAACTTTAAAACGTCCGATCTACCATAAGAGTAGTAATTTCACATAAGCATGCAGTTGATATTTGACTATTAACTTTCCACACCATTCCTTTAAAGGTAATTTTTTATGAATATTTAAATTCACAGTTCGGAAAACTACCAATTTGTGTGGGAAGCTATTTAAAAATTTTTCGCTGTTAAACAAGGGCTTAATACTTAAGCAGGCTGTATTAGTAGGTACCAAGACTGAAAATATTTTAATTAATATTTGTGCCGCGGCATTTTCCAGACAATTACGCTCCCTGACTTCATTAATCAAACATCAAACCTGAACTGAACACATTAAGAAAGCTAATTAATGGATAGATTAGCAGAGCACTTAATGAAATAATTAATGCTCTATAACTTGATTTTTTGTGTTTCAAAGTTTGTGAAAATATACGATTGTTTTCCTATTGCAGAGACGGGTAAAGTTGCCTTTGGTTTTCTTTTCCCGTAATTTCAGATGGGGCTTTGGGAAAAATGCATTTTTCGGGGGTATTGCTGACTAATCTGGGCTTTCTAATGACGCAGTATACGGCGTTCTGTGCTCTTTTTCTGAGCAAGTGAATTGAATTTTTCATTTGAATGGAGTATTGTATGTTAGTCATAAGAATATTCAAAGTAAAGGAAGCCAATCATTAATGTAAATTGTAAACGGGAAGGAAATCCAGATTATTAATCAGTACTTAGTGAGTGCATTGCGTTGATTACATCTGTAACATTTGCAGCATCTAGAAAGTCTGCCAAAAAAAAATGTTTTATCGGGTATTTAACCTACTAATGGGTTTCACGAGATACCGCGCTCATCAAGATCTTATCAGTTTAGCTCAGCCGCCCAGCCAGTATGGTGGTTATGATCCTCGGTTGCCACCGAGTGGGCCCGGGTTCGAATCCCGGATAAGGCATGGATGTAAAATTGGGAAAAGAAGTCGGACTTTCGCCTGAAATGGATTCTCGTCTTGAAAAGAAAGCAGCGCACCCCTTCTGTTCTTTGCTGGGATCATCGTTTGTAATAAAAAAAATATTCTTCTTCTGTACTTGTCTTGAATGTTTCTGTTTATCCCTTGCTTTCATATGTATCCCAGAAGAACATACGACAACAACAACATCAGTTTAGCTAACGACAAGATTTCTCGCCATCAAGTCAATTACTTTATGTTAACGATATCGAGATTTGGTCAGTTTTCTTTCCAATGACGAGATACATCTTCGCAACAACCACCAGGAGATATGAGGTTTTGGAAAGACAGAAATAATTGCAGTGAAACTTCGACTAACCATCAGTATCGGGACGACAGTTAATCGAATAGGCGGATAATCGAAAAACAGCAACCCACCCCCATCCATTGCATATGAACGAATGATAAAAAATACACGTTTACGAACTGGAAATACACTATGCAGACTTCCATTTTATTTTACAGAAACAAGCAATATACCGTTTACATTATGTATAGTATAGTACATATGTACATATTGTTAAATGAACTTAAACTCTGGACCTAAATACTAGGGATGCGACATCGATGTCGATGTTTTCAAAACATCGATGTATTTAACATCGATGTATTGGAGTCGATGTTTTTGTTACACCGATGTTTATACTTGTGGATGTTTTATTTTTTAGTGAAAAAAGTACCGTTATAAAAATTTTAAAAATAATCAAGTAGCATAATTTACATAATCAGCAAACTGAACATACTTTTAAACCAAAAGGGATGCGACGTCGATGTTTTCCAAACATTGATGTTTTATTTAAAACATCGATATATTTGAGCCGATGTCGCATCAATAGTTGCTAAACCAGTTTTAAGAAAAGGGGAAAAAAGTTTAAATACCCTGAAATTTAAAAACATCGATGGTTTAGGGGCGATGCATTATCAACATCGATGTTTTAATTTTGAACATCGATGTTTTGCTGTCTATGTCGCATCACTAGGTACTTAACCAGTTTTAAGAAATGGGTAGAAAAGTTTAAATACACAGAATTTTAAAAACATCGATGGTTTGGGGGCAATGCATTATCAACATCGATGTTTTAATTTTGAACATCAAAGTTTCAAAACATCGATGTTTTGCTGTCGATGTAGCATCACTAGTTGTTAAACCAGTTTTAAGAAATGGAGGAAAAAGTTTAAATGCACTGAAATTTAAAAACATCGATGTTGAAAAACATCGATGCTTTTGGAGCGATGTATTATCAACATCGATGCTTTAATTTTGAACATCGATGTTTTTGGAGCGAAGTATTATCAACATTGATGTTTTTATTTTGAACATCGATGTTTGAAAACATCGATGCTTTGCTGTCGATGTCGCATCCCTACTACATACATACTGAAATTTTAAAATAGTCTTTGTGTTGTTTCTTCGAGGTTCCTACTTATTGATCAGCAATGTTCCTTTATAATGGACTGACGGTGAAAAGAGCGATGATTGATCGAAATTTCACTGTACATTTGTTCAAAAAATTTGTTATTATCCCAAGGGGGGATAGGTATAATACTCATATGTGAACAGCTGACCGAACGGTCTGGTGGTTAACGTGTTAGCCTCTAGATTGGAAGGTTTCTGGTTCAAATCCGGGTCAGTGCATGGATGTTTGTAAGCGTATTATTTAGAGGCGGCTGGTGCACTTTAAATCTGTCGTGGCCGAAAGTCCTCATATTGGGTTGTTCTGTAAATTTGAAGAATGAGGTGCCAGCTCTGGTGTTACATCGTCATCTGACCATAGTTCAAAATTACGTGGTGTTATCCTCTAATCTTTCCCTTAGGGGATTGATTCCGGACCTTAGTCAATAGCTCGTTGTGTTGCTCTAGTACGACGTTAATTAAAAATTACCAATTACCATAAAGGAACAATACGTGGATAATCGGTAATATTGCTAATTTGTAATTACTTATTAATCCGTAGATGACATTGAGAATTTATCTTGACAGGTCAAAGAGTAATTAAATTTTAGTTACACTTGTGTGCTAACTTAATCCTCATTCGAAGTATGAAAACTATCTCCAAGGAGACATTAAAAACATATTAACTTTAAAGAATATACCTTATAATTAAAACCAACACATCTAATAATGAATATACACAATAGAGTTGAAGAAACGTGACCAATTATTTCCCCTGTGCCCCATAACCACAGAAAACAAACTGCACTACAAACTTTTTTATACCAAAAAAGGTTATAAAAAATTGAAAGTAAAATTAAATTAATTTGATAAATAATGCATTATTAATTATGTAACTTTTAACTATATTTTAAATTAATATTTAAACTGTAATTGTATATATTCACAAAATAACTTAATGGAGGATACTTTATCCAAGTTGTGTTGACTTAGTCCATAATCATGCAGCTCATTTTGTTATATATCTCGTCTATTAAGATCTGGTTAGTTCTCTTCAAATGCCTCGTCGAGAGTTAAATTGCGTTAAGACTTCGAGGAGGGATCTTTCTTAAAACTCTAATATGTAAAGACACAAATCTATAATGAAAATTGTATTTGAATCAATGAGACGACATGGCATTTATTTTAAAAATCGATTTTCAAAATGAATGCAATATAAAGAGAGGGAACCTTTCTTTGTGATGCGTCTCAAAATAAATCATGCATAACTTTAAAGAAACCGAAAGTTTCTGCGAAATTTCCGATGCTAAGTATGCAAAGTGACAGCTTTCTATTTTAACAGATTAAGTTCCAATATCGAAGTACTCATTATCAATTTCAGAGCACTAACTTGACACCTGCATGTGCTACTTTTCCCGAATGCTAAAATCCTTACTGACAGCCGCTTCAGCCACCAACTGTTAACTCTGGGGTAGATGTCCCTCTTTAAACATACTTTCGCTACGAAAACTGTTCTGTCAAACCCTTGTGCAAAAACTTGTTGCAGACTGTCATCAGATCTGGGAAGGGTGCAGTTTGTTTTATCTATTCGGGTCTTCTTTCCTCTCGGAGGGTAATTTTGCCCCGACGAGATTTCTCGTCATTAGGAAAATTGAACAGATCTACGACGAGATACCTTATCGAAACCAGATGGAGGGTAAATCTGTTATTTTCCAGTAATGCTCATGGATTATTAAACAATGTTAGTCATATTAGGCTCCAGGTAGTACAGAGTGCTTAGAATCGACCGTTCAATAGTCGTACCACGCGATTCATTGTTGAAAATCAACACGAGAACGTGCATGTTTTTCGATTGGCTGAGGCATTCCGGATACTCTCGCATGCTTACCTCCAACTGATGGTTTCTAACGTACACATTAGGATTTACATAACCGTCTGGTGCTTTATTTTCCTATGTGTGTCTATTTACTTTCGACCAGAAGTCCTAGTCACGCCAAAACGATAGACTGACGTTTCGAATGACAGGAATGGTCGCGCGTCGTAAAATTGAAGATCCGAATATGTCGTAAATAAGGTGGCAAGGTAAGGTAATGTAATTTTTAATCAACATCGTACTAGAGCAACACAACGGGTTATTGACGAATGTCCGGGATCATTCCCTTACTGAAAGATCGGAGGACAGCACCTCGCAATTTTGAACTAAATGAGGTGGCGAACTAAATGAAGATCGAAAAACGAACAGTTTTCGGGTTGGTTTTTGACAAAAAGTTCATAGGTATTTTAATTACTGTCGTGCTGAAGCAACAGAACGGGTAATTGGCGACAGTCCTGGATCAAACCCGAAGGGAAAGATCGCGTAGTTTTAATCCACGATTAGATGACGATGTAAACCAAAGTTAACTTTTGGGCCATGGTAGCCAGGTCGGAAGATTAACGGATTAGCAACCTAATGATTGCGAGTTCAAATCCAACCAAAACCTTTGAACGAAGGGGGGTGGCGCACGTTTAATCTATCGTGGACTCAAATGTCCTCACGTTGGAATGTGTGGAAGTGTGGACAGTGGGATGCCAGCTCAGATGCTACCACGTCTTCTGACAGTGGTTCAAGATGACTTGGTGTTGTCCTCGAAATTTTTCCCTTTCGTAATGGGCCGACCAACCGGTATAGTGGTTAAGGTGTTAGCCTCTAGATAGGAAGGTTCCTGGTTCGAATCCGGGTCCGGGCATGGATGTTTGTAAACGTATGGTGTAGAGGCGGCTGGTGCACCTTAAATCTGTCGTGGTCGAAAGTCCTCACGTTGGGTTGGCGTGGAAATTTGGAGAGTGGGGTGCCAGCTCAGGTGTTGCTTCGCCATCTGACCGTGGTTCAAAATTACGAGGTGTCGTCCTCGGATCTTTCCCTTAAGGGACTGATCCCGGACCGTCGTCAATAGCCCGTTGTGTTGCTCTAGTACGAAGTTAACTAAAATTACCATACCATACCGTAATGATGAAGATAGCGTAATGAACGGATTAGCAATCTAATGATTGCGAGTTCAAATCCAATCAAAGACCTTTGAACAAAGAGGGGTGGCACACGTTTCTTCTATCGTGGACTCAAATGTCCTCACGTTGGAGTGGTGTGGAAGTTGGGACAGTGGGATGCAAGCTGAAATATTGCCCCGTCATCTCACAGTGGTTCAAAATAATTTGGTTTCTTCAAATCTTCCGGATTGATCCTGGATCGGCGCCAATAGTATGAGTACCTCTCAAAGTCAACTTTGTTTTTTTATCTTACGCCTTTTTCCGGCCTCTTGGTCATCAATGGACCAGCAGCCTCATAAAGACTTGTAGTGATTAAATGGGACTTAATAAACTATCAACAGTATTCGCAATTTTACTCTCCAAACTTCGACACCAGGCTAGCATGAGGACATACGAGGCCATGGCAGATTTATAGTATGAGTTTTACTCTCCAAACTTCGACACCAGGCTAGCATGAGGACATACGAGGCCATGGCAGATTTATAGTATGAGTTTTACTCTCCAAACTTCGACACCAGGCTAGCATGAGGACATACGAGGCCATGGCAGATTTATAGTATGAGTTTTACTCTCCAAACTTCGACACCAGGCTAGCATGAGGACATACGAGGCCATGGCAGATTTATAGTATGAGTTTTACTCTCCAAACTTCGACACCAGGCTAGCATGAGGACATACGAGGCCATGGCAGATTTATAGTATGAGTTTGATCTCATTGTCCAATCCCTTCCTGTGGCCCAGTGGTAGAGTCTTGGAATAGCAGGAGAGGAGATTTTTTTTTTGCGAGATAGAAATACTATCCAACCAGAGACTGACGTGTCCATGGGGACTAGTGTATGTTAAGCATGACGGTGTTGTTATATGTTCTCACGTTCTCGTGGTAATTTGTAATTTTGTAATTTTAGTTAACGTCGTACTAGAGCAACACAACGGGCTATTGACGACGGTCCGGGATCAGTCCCTTAAGGGAAAGATCCGAGGACAACACCTCGTAATTTTGAACCACGATCAGATGACACCTGAGCTGGCACCCCACTCTCCAAACTTCCACACCAACCTAACTTGAGGACATTCAGCCACGACATATTTAAGGTGCACCAGCCGCCTCTACACCGTACGCTTACAAATATCCATGCCCGGAGCCGGATTTGAACAATGAACCTTCCTATCTAGAGGCTAACACATTAACCACTATACCGGTTGCTCGGTATACGTTCTCGCGGTGTGGAAGTTTAGAGAGTAGGCAAATTGGGTGATGACCTTGTCATCTGACTGCGGTTAAAACGACGAGGTGTTGTCCGCGGAACTTTCCTCTGGGATCATCACGGACAGTAGCCAGCAGCCCGCTCCAGTGCGACGTAAATTCAACTATCTACCCCAATCTCTTCTTATTAAGACAGTCATCTAGCACACATGTATTAGGTAGGTAGTTAATTAATGTCGCTCTAGATCAACTCAGCGGGCTATTGGCGACGGTCCGGAATCAATCTCGAAGGAAAAGATTCGAGGACGGCACTATGTAATTTTGAGCCACGGTCAGATTACGAGGCAGCTTCTGAAAGGACACCCCACTATCCAAAATTCCTCATCATGCCACCGTGAGGACATTTGAGGACACGAGAGATTTCACGAGCACCAACTCCCACGGAAACGACGATTTTCGTTGGATGGAGTTAAGAAATAGCATCCTTCTGGTTGGTAATGCAACTGGGCTACCGCGGTCAGCACACATATGAACTCTCACTTTCTGTGTGTCACACAACTGACCAAATTACTAAATGCGTATTTTGGTTAAGTATGTACTCTACCCTACAATAATGGACTAGCCGCCAACGGATTTGCATAACATTCGACTGCTTGTTTGGGGGTGTTTTTCTTGGTATGGCCTGGGACCTTTGTGTGTTGTTCCTGGTAAATTGAACCCCAACGCCGAAATGAACATTTTGGACAATTTGGTTCTTCCTACGCTCTGGCGATTTTATCGAATGGACGAATGTTGCTTCCAGGACGACAACGCTCCATGTCACGTTGTAGCCTCTGTCAAGCAATGGTATGATGTAACGTCTTCCCTGGCCCGCTCAGAGTTCCGAACTAAACACCATTGATTTGTGGGACGAGTTAAAGCGGCGACGCTTACGGAACAGGGAACCACGTCCGAAATCTAGAGCTGAGCTGGCGGCATTCTTGCAGCAGGAATGGACACAAATACCCATAGCTGTGTACCAAAACCTTGTTGAAAGTATGCCCAGAAGCGTTGCTAGTGTAATTGCAGCACGTGGGGGACCATTCCCCTATTAAAGCATGTATTATTTCCCTTATACCATCACATCTTGCTGTCAGGTCCATTATTGTAGTTTAGTGTATTTAACTACTTTCAAATCTATCTAGGATTTTTCTAATTTTGGACTGAAAGAAAACTTTGATTTACAACTATTTACCGAGCTTCGGCATTTACATTCGATGCATCAGTAGCATATCACTCTCTCTCCCTCACTTTGAAAATGGTAGGTACTAAATCAACGTCACACTGGCACTACACAGCGGACTGTTGACGGCGGTCCGTTATCAATTCCGAAGGGAAAAATCCAAGGATAACGCCCTGTAGCTTTGAACCACGTTCAGATGACGAGAAAAACACTTGAGCTGGCACCACACTCTCCAAAATTCAACACCACACCAACGTGAGGACATTTGAGACCACGACGGATATAAGGTGCACTAGCCCCCGTGTACACGACATATCTTCGTCTGGACCTCGTCTCGAACTCGCAACCCTCCGATTGCTAATCCGTTGCCATTCCAACAGGTCTACCACCCCCTTGTCCGTTATTCAGAGTCACCCCTGAATCCTTATCGATGTTTAAAAAGGATGGATGTTTGTAAGCGTATGGTGTAGAGGCGACTGGGGCACCTTAAATCTGTCGTGACCGAAAGTCCTCAAGCTGGGTTGGTGTGTAAATTTGGAGAGTGGGGTGCCAGCTCAGATATTACCTCGTCATCTGACCGTGGTTCAAATTTACGTGGGGATACGCCTAATGGCTTAGGCTGGGACGGTGATAAATAGTTCAATATCAACTTTAGTCATGTAAATCGAAATTTCGTTAAGCTCTTACGTACAATAATTGTGGACAGATATGAAAATATTCAAATATGCATGGAAAGAAAATATATGTTCAGTGTTATAGTTTTGTGGTCAGTTGTTAAAGGAAGCATGTGTTATATAGGTTTGTTGTCAGTTGTGTTAAAGGAAGCGTGTGTTATGTGGCTGTTTCAAAATGATGGGATTCTACAAGACGAAAAGGATCTCTTTTTTCGTCATGATGACGTATTTCGTAGGCCAACAGATCACTCTAGCAATCCCCGATATATAGAAAAGATTAAAAAGCAATAAAACACACCCACCGAAACTAATTTAATGAGCTAAAATCTAAGTTTCTAAAATTCTAAGCTAAAATCAACACTGGTGGAGATGCATGAAGATATATCAGGTGCACATTAGATTCAGTTCTAAGCATAACTTAAAGTGATCTAACATCGTTGTCTACGTTGTTAGGGGGATGGAAAAGTGTTGTCTCACTACTTTATAGCACACAATTACTGGTTAAAACTCCATTAAATACCCCGTGTTGCATTAAATTGACTTAATAATGCTGTTTATGCAGTCAGAGATAGTTAAAATTAAAATTTTACAAAGATCTAATTCACCGGAGCATTGTTGTAGGAAATAAATACAAAATATATTAAATTTTAAAATACATTCAAATATACACACTGGAGCAAATTTAGTCAGCGTTAACCGAAGTGTCGTTTATGATACATGTAAAATGCACGAATAGATCCCTGGAAGCAGTCAAAAAGTCAAAGCTTAAGGTAATTTGGTAATTTTTAGTTAACGTCGTACTAGAGCAACACAACGGGCTATTGACGACGGTCCGGGATCAGTCCCTGAAGGGAAAGATCCGATGGACAACACCTCGTAATTTTAAACCACGGTCAGATGACGAAGCAACACCTGAGCTGGCACCCCACTCTCCAAACTTCCACGCCAACCCAACGTGAGGACTTTCGGCCACGACAGATTTAAGGTGCACCAGCCGCCTCTACACCATACGTTTACAAACATCCATGCCCGGACCCGGATTCGAACCAGGAACCTTCCGATCTAGAGGCTAACACCTTAACCACTATAACGGTTGGTCGGCCTCAAAGCTTAAGGTTAATTTAGCATTAGGTGGATCGGGTTTTCTCTTCTCTGTCAATCCGACTTTCGTTCTGGGTGCATGTCCATTTCTTGACTTTGTTCTTGGCCAAATCTGGCCCTTGTGTCATAAAACCTAAAAAAAAATCAACATCCTTTGTGGTAATAAATCTATCCTAGTTCAGTGGAAAGACTTAACCAACTTATTTAGCACAACGCCCTTCCGTCCGTAGAAGCCAGGAAAGATCGCCACCGATCCGAAACGACTTTCAGAACGCGTCCGCGTAGGATGTGATTGACGCGATTGTCAATCGATTGACGAACATTGATAGAAATTTTGACTGACGGACATTGACGGGCGCCATTGGCTCCGCCGATTGATCGTTTAAGATACGCAATTGTCAATGGTTTGTTCATTGGTCTTTTTTATTATCTAGTCCAACTTTCTATCTTCGCGATCGTTAAAGATAGAGTGAAAATTTCATTGGATTTGAAATCTGCGGAAAATTTTACACCTGATAGATACCGTCAATATAAATTTGTGTACATAATTTTTCAATTGAAACTTTTATATTACGTAATAGTACACAATTTAAAAAATACGAATGTAAGTGCAACTTTGCTTGTATGTATCAATTTTATTTCATTGGGACCAAGGACAAACAAAAACAGTAGTTCAGAAGAAAAATATTTAATAAAATTGCAGAGTTCTCTCTCTTTTTTATACATATTAATACAACATATCAAAAAAATTAAGGAGTTAATAAAAAAGTTATTTCGATGTCGATGGCTTCATAAAATCTAACAAATTCGTCTGATGACACAATGCCTTCTTTTTTCCCAGCAGAATTTTTTGTACCAAGCTAATAATTTTTTTATTCCTTGCTTTGTATTTATAACGCTTTCTTCGTCGGAGTCAATGTTTTCTAAAAATTTTAAGCCCATTTCACTTAAGCTGAAAGATTCTGTTATCTGCCCGGACCACGCAGATGATGTTCGACAGCCGTCCCGTTGTTCTTGATTGCAGGTGATTTTTATATAAGGGGGTTCAGAACCAAAATCTCAAAAAAAAATATGCTGTTATTTTATTACATTAAAAAATACTACACATATTTTTGAATAAAATGACACACAAATTTTATTTCTGTCTTTTAAAGAGCCTGCGAAATTTGGAATTTAGCAATTTGACATCTGCGAATCCGCCGAGCCACGACCATTCGATGCCGTAAACAAACGGATTTGGATCATATATTTTCGAACGACTCAGTTGGTGTTCTTTTTTTCTATTTAAAATAAATCATTACAAGTATCAATTCGAAGGGATCTGATGAGAATTGCTTTATTTCAGTGTTTGTTTGGTTTATTTTGTTTGTATATGGTTATATTTTTAGTGTGAATAGATATTAATTTTCGCTTAAATTTCGCCGCTGCTTCTCTAATGCTGTCCAAACGAAAGGACTGCAGACGATTCAGGAAAGCTGCGAGGAAGACAACAATTGCCTTCAAAACCTACAGAAAAAAAGTTCAACTTGCCAAAATTAAAATTAAAGGAATCATTAAATGTAAGAAGCAAGGCACAATACCTTCCAGGAGGATTTTAAATAAAATTTAAGTACGTAAAAGTGTTTTTTATAAATTTAAAACTTTAACGACGTTTTTCTCAGTGATGCTTTTTTCGCAATTTTCCTTCTTAAATTGATATAAATAAAAAACTATTTGTCAGAATTGTATGAAATTTTCTGCGCATATTTACCAAATATATATCTTTAATTTGTCTTCGGCAATTATATATATATATGTATATTGTTTATACTTCTATAATTTTTCAAATGTTTTATGTTGTATTTTTTTTTTGTACTTTTGGGGTTAAATATGTTTTTAAAAAATGAATTCAATTTAAAAAAATTCGACGGAGACAATTTTTAATATGTTTTGTTATAAGTAATTTAATGTATTGTTATAAGTATTAAAAAAAACTACGTAATTTTACACACAAAATTTTAGGATATATCAGTTTTTAACAGAGTAAAAAAATTTCACTTTTTAAAATTGTATTTAAAAAACATTTTTTTTAAAATATAAATTAGTTATGTAACAAGTGAACTATAGCGCATCGTCAGCTGCAGAGCTATAAACCTCCGAACTAAAAGTGAGAACCAAAACTAAATCTTACCCCTGCTCCGATCAAGGACACCCTAAGGAGGTCAGGGAGTTAATCGGCGGCGTAGAATGAAGACGCGTCGTAGCGTCCGTTATGTCGGGTAGTTAGTTATGAAAGGTTATGTAAATACTATATATGTTGTGTCCACGTAATGTAAATTAGATTAATAAATGTTTGTGAGTGTAATGAGAGTTTGTCGCTTGTTCGCCCGCTTCAAGGAGGAATTTCTCAGCACACGGTCACAGTTAGTTTTATTACACAATACAATGTTGATGAACAAAAAAATGTCAAGAGAATTCCTTAAAAATTAAAGATTTTAGGGTACTGGACCCCCTTAACGGATTCCCTGAAAAATCTATCGACACAAAGGGAAAAATCAAAACAGAAAATCAATATTCTGCGTACGATTCAGTATCTCGCAGAAAGTTTAGTAAAATGCTAGTGTGTAAAGTGGCCTTTCAGCTTATAACACTCCTTAGACCAGCGTCTTTTCGTCTTCTTTACTTTCTTTTGAGTGCAGACAGTCAAAGTAAAAGCAAGAAAGCACAAACCTGAATTTGAAACCATTTTGAAACTCAAAAATGAAACAATTCACGTCCCTTCGAAAAGCATTGACCGAGTGAAATTGACATGTGCATTAAAGCTATATGGAAACACCGATCAGGATAAAGAAATTTTGTGTGGAATTTTGCCATTATTGAAAGAACGTTTATTTTTAAAATATCCGACCAGAACTTCTAAACTATCACAAATTCTTTGTCATAGCTACAGAAGGTCAAGGTGGCTTATTTTACAATTCGGTTTACCATTAAAAATTTACTATAGGTTACCTTTGCTTCCGTCTCTACATTCAATTTTAAAACAAGTTCTTTTATTGCGTGTGCCACAAACCGGAATTTTAAAGAAAAAACGTATTTGCTTTTAAAAACACTATTCCTAATCCTCCCTCGAAATCGTTTTTTGTACTAGTTACCGTAGTGTTTGTCACTTTTCCTCAGTTTATACCTTTAGAAGGGGTACGATTGGGTGAAATGTATTACATAGATGGATACGCATGTACAGGATTTGTATCCAAAGTAGGTTGTGGAATTTATCATAATGTCGAAAAGGTGCTACAAATTATTTTACACTTATTTAGTGATTTGGCATTTTTTTACGAAATAGGAAAGTTATTATTTTTCTGGTCACTTTCAATCAATAGTTTTCCCAATCCAATCCGAGTGAGATTGGGAAATTTGCTAGTTACTACATATTTTCTCACTACTCATTTTTTTATTATTATTATTCAAAAACGAATTTTGAGTACGGTTTGTCGCTTTAGAGTAATTTTTTCTCAGTCGTAAACGAGTTTTTGAGTTCGGTTTGTCGCTTTAAAGTAATTTTTTTTCAGTCGAAAACAAGTTTCGAATTCGGTTTGTCACCGAGATAATTTTTTCTGGATCGAAAACTAGTTTTGAGTTCAGTTTGTCGCTTTACGGTCATTTTTTGTTTCTCACTAAGGAGAGAGAAATTAGACTGAGACCTCAGTCTAAATTTGCTTTCACACCCATGTCATAAAAATTGATATTTTTGAAAAATAAATGATAAATACCCAAAGCAAAGTATACATAGTAGACCGTCCCCATTCAAGTTTCATTTCGAAGAACAAATAAAACTATAGCCTACCCACAAAATTGATCTATGGGAGAACAGTGACTAAAGCATGTGAATACACTTTGCATGAAACCCATCAAGCGCATCAACCAAAAATAAATTTGCTATCACAACCCTACTCAACGTGATTCGAATGATTTTACGATGTCATTACACATTTTATCACGTAACATCAATTTTCATTTATAACACAATCATGTCTGATGGATAAAATGAAACTTCGACCGTTTATAAATAGGTTTCGTAATCATGCAAGTGCTGTTAAAGAAATGACTTGATCTTTGGAATTAAGGTAACAATTATTAATAATAATAATTAATATTAAGGTAATAAGAATTAAGATAATAAATTTGGTACAGAGCGTTGACCCCAAGAGGGTACCGGTAAACTCCACTGGAAATTATATTAATCTCTTTGCACCTGTAATACCCGTTTGACCAATAACTAGATCCAAGGAATAAGTATATATTTTTTTTTTTGAAAATGTAGCATACTTACTGGTTTTTGTTGTACTTTAGCGACTGTGGTAGTCTAGTTGATTGAGCAAAGAATTAGTAATCGCAGGGTTGTTTCGGATTAGCAATCGAAACAACCCTAAGAATTTTAGCGATTAACGGATTAGCAATCGGATGGATCTTTGATTGGACCAAGTTCGAAACTCGTTCCAGCTAAAGATCGCAGGGAACACGGGTCTGGTGCACGTTCAATCTGTCGTAGCCTCAAATGTCCTCACCTTGGCGAGGTGTAATAGTTTGAAGAGTTGGGACGTTGTTCTCGTCCTCTGACCGGAGTTCAAAATTATGATGCATTGCCCTTGGATCTTTCCCTTCGATATGGATCTCGGGCCGTCGCCAACAGCCTGCTGTGTTGCTCCAATGCGACGTTATAATTAACTATACCTACCTGCCGTCCTTATTTGATCAAAATATAATGTTAATGTTCAAACCTATAGGAATAGCGTTCCAAATAAACACATTGTTTTTTTTCAAAATTATTGTTTTCATCATTTCTGAGTTGTAAAGCACCTCTGCGTATCACGAGATTAACAAGAAGTGTAGAATTGCATGACGCAACACAGACATATTGTATAAATAAAACCGTCTGTTTGTAAAAGAATCGATGGATGCTTTCATCGTTTCAGAATACTTTGTGCTTTTCTTAGAATATGGAATCTTTATGTGGACAGATTCTATAGGAAACATTCTTTTGTTCATTTCCTCTTCGGAACGATTCTGTTGCTCCCTTTCTTAGGATAGAATCCTTTAAGATTCGAAAGTTCAAAACTGGTTATAAAACTAAAGGGAAGACTACAGTTAGTTTTCCAAGATTTCACGTGTTGAACTTGTGTGTGTGAATTCACTTGGTTCACACGAACGTCAGTAGGGTGAGTTACGAGTTCGAATCCAACCGATAACCGTCGTGTACAAAGAGGGCTAATGTACGCTAAGTATGTCGTGACCTCATATGGTCTCACGTGGACGTGGTATGGACGTTTGGAGAGGGAGTTCCATCTCAGGTGTTGACCTCGTCATCTGACCGTGGTTCAAAGTTACGTAGTGTTGTCCTCGGATCCAAGTTGTACAAGATAGTGGTTCGCCTGTTCCTATTCTTCGGTTGAACCTGGACCGTTGTAAAAACAGGCTTGTATAAGCTTTGGCAGGAAGTATATTTTAAGAGATCTTAATATTGTATAGTAACAAATTTACTTTTATTTCGTCTTGGCTAATTATGTTTACAATGATGCTCTGTTAGACAGTCAATTTCATAACATTTCAAATAAAACATAGCAAAGAGTCTTCACCGGAGTCTTAACCTCAAAAGTCTAGTCCGTCTATAACTGACGCCCTCTCTGTTCCAAGCCTTGAGGCCCCTGTCCCGTGGGAGAAACCCTTGGGCAGCCCCAGCCTTTCCACTCTTATTCCAAACGAGGGGCTAGTCATTGTCCGACAAAGAACGATTTCAGCCGGCCAAGCGCCTGGTGAATCAAGATCTCCTTTTGTCACTTCGCCACACCGTCGTCAATAGCACGTTATGGCTTTCCAGAGTGACGTTAATTAAATACCTACCTACCACACGTCAGTAGTTGGTTGGTTGGAGTTTTATGGCACAAGGGCCACACTTGGCCATGCTGCGCCAAACAATACATATTAATCAGTTTTTCTTAAGATATTTAAAAAGAGCTAAAATAAAGACACAATACAGTTCGAATAAGGTCAAATTTTAAAATCTAAATACAGTTTATAAAACCAATGTCAGAGAGGAATATGAATAAATTTTTATGAGGCGGATCCATCAACAGGTCCTTCAGAGTTGGGTGAAAAGTTGTAAATCGGTTTAGTCTATTGTAATTAAAGTTTGGACATTCTGTTAAAATATGTTTTATGGATAAAGTAGTGGTGCAAGATGAACATAATGAAGTAGGTTCTCTGAGTAGCAAATGTCTATGAGCAAAAAAGGTATGCCCGATGCGAAGCCTGGTCAGTTTTACGTCAAGATTTCTATTAAAATTTAATTTTTGAAATGGAGTTGATGAATGGTTGAATGGAATGAAGTTTGTTTTGGGATTCTTGATCCCAGGTTGTCTGCAGGGATAAAACGATTGCTTCTTTTAGAACATGGTCAAAATCTTTTATTTGAACTTTGACCCTTCAGTAGAGGGCGAGAGTACAATTGTACATCAGATGAGAATCAAACAGATATATTGTTGTAATTCTGTGCTTCGGGAGATATTAATACTACAGGTATCTGAACTTTATTAAACCTAATCCCACATCCTTTCAATATCAACGTACTGTATGTACTTCCCACACCAACCTTTTTAGATTTATTTTAATTTCAATCTTACCTCAAACAAACCTTAAAATAGAAAGTTTTATCCTTTCCTACAGAATATAAAGTTCTTAGCAATGAATTTTAAGTCGGTGCAAGCTGCGAACATCCTATTACTCAAGCCTTAGTAATGAAGATTTACAAAAGGATCCTTGTATTAAGATTTACAAGGATCCTTTCCGCTACAACATATTCAATAACTGAGTCATCTGGTTTATCCGAGTGCCATTATTCAGAGGTCAAGACTACGATAACATCTTAGTTTAGAATTTAAAAAGCGTTGTCTCAACAGGTATTAATATATACCACAGGTATCTCAGACACGTTATTAAGCCTAATCTCACATCGAATAATACTCAGTGTCGACGTCCTGTCTGTGCTTTCACACATACAACCTGTTTAGATTTTAATTTAATTCTCACTTCAAAACACTTGGCATTAACCTAAAAATAGAAAAATTGAACCTCAAACGAAATTCTTACAAGTGTCGTTAACGTTTAATAAACCTGAAGCGCATTAATGAAAGATTACTATGCGGCAAACCGGTAGCCTTACCTGATGCCACTCACTTTTTCCCAAACTTACGATAAAGCCGTCCAAGATGGTGGTTTAAACACCTTAAATCGCCTGATCCCATTTCTTTCACCTGATCCCATTTCTAGCGGTGGGATGCTGCGGACACGTGGGGTTGACAGCAAGTTCTTAATTTCTCCACCCTTTGCTTTAATACCTAGACTGGAAGATTATATCGTCTGGCACGGAGGATGCACCTAGGCCTACTCCTAACACGTTTCATGGAGTGGTTGCTATTCCCGGAACGACTAAGACGCGATTAGAACCGGAGATTTTAGAGCAAGGTGTTGCGGACGGTGGTTACAGGGATTGAGAAGGGTGTCTCGGATATGTCTCCAAAGTAGGGGAGAAAAATTCAGTTCATGAAGATCTGGAATAGGGTGGGACATCTCTGGCCTCTTACTCACGAACGGATTAGCAATCAGGACTTCAGTAAAAAATAAGTTCCAAGTGAGTACAGGTGTATTTTTCTGTACATCTGGCCGGTGGTTCGAAATTGCGAATCGTTGTCCTCATCAACCTCCTTTGGGGTTGAATCCCGGACCGCCCAGGGACAGAATTATATCCAGTGTTCTGCAACACAACTCCAAGCAATTGCAATTGTTTTGCAAGCATTTGGTTCGAATTTTGAAGTCAAATCAAAAACAGACAACACACTTATCGGCTCATTCTGTATTAACATATTTATAATTGAACACCAAAATTAATTAACTTACTTCGTTTAAAACCAAGGCGAACTTTCAGAATTTGCAATTCGGTCGATCACTTTTGAAGTTAAATATACATCATTGACATAGAAGATGTGTTATCTGTAAAATGTTTGTGGTCATTTGGGCTATGTAGGGAGGTTTTTCCGTAGCTACAGAAGAAATAAAAATATGGTAAAGAGCGCTCTTAGCACTGCAGAACATCGTAACCTATGATGGAAGATAAAATCGGCTAAATTTTTGATAAGATTAAAGAAAAAATGTTCTGCAAAGAGCGACGCAGTTTTAAGCACTTTCTACTCCAGGGGTAACCACTCTCTAATAGCCCGCTGTGTTGCTCCAGTGAGACTTTATTTAAAATTACCATTACTATCTTCTAGAATAGTGGTGTTATGTGGCGTTTCGTGATAAGAACCATGGTAAATACCATTAAGCCTTGTTGGAGACGACAGGTAGGTCGAAAAAAATTATGCACTGGTTAATAAAAAGGTTTTTAAATATCTGAAGGGTTCGTAAGAATAATTATATCTTGAGGCCTGTAGTCTTCTTTGTATGACTTAAAAATATATGAGTCGTTGTCTTGGTATCTTTCCCAAAGGTAGACCCGTCGTAAATAGCTCCTTCTTCACTCTCTCTAAACCTTTACGCTGCGGCAGATAGACAATTGTTACCACTAAAATTTTGTTTACACCAGCGGCATCGTATAGATCTGTGTACGGTCGATGGTATCCACTTTTAAGTGACCGCTGGCATCGATCACCATTTACGAGCTGTCAGCGACTGACCTTCTAGAAGATCCCTCCGTTTGTTCGGTACTCTACCCTGTCGATCGTGAGGATTTGGGGGAAAGGCAGATGGTCTCGCTCTGGTGATATCTATCTCACGCCAAAAGACACTCCACACAATACTATGAAAGGAAAGCATCTTTCGTAAATGCCACTCAAGGTTCTATGGCTCAAGTTAGGTAAGGATGGACGGACATGCAGGCGAAAGCGCCGTTCTGCAAAACAATTGAAAAAAAAATCGAAGCGCCGCAGCGTAAGGGTTAACTTAATCTTGAATAACCACTCAATTTTGAGTAACGGTCAGATGACGAGGTCACACATGAATTGGCAACTCACTGTACACATTTCCACGCCAACGTAAGGGCATTTTAGGTAATATTTAACGTGCACCAGCCCACCGACGGTCTTTAGTTGGATTCGAACTCACAACCCTCTGCTTGCTAATTCGTTAGTTTCCCAACCAGGTCTACTGCGGCCCTATCAAGTAAATGGATACACAAACATCGAAGAAAAATTACACTGACACAGAAGAAAGAAATATACCTCGGGAAGTAACATGAATCTAACTTGTAGCTGCTAGTGCTGTGAACAAATCCACCGTATACATTGTACATGGGCAATATACTCCGTGTGTATAAAAAACACAGATTTTTAATTCCTAATATAGGTGTGCATCTCCAATACACATTCAAAACCTTGGTTTTTACCACTTCAACATTTTTCAAAGACTAATTTATTGCTATAAAAAGCTGTCCACCTTGCAAAGAATACGGAACTTTTTTTTTCACCACGATTGAATATAATTAAATGTGAAACCTTATATCTGCAAGAAACCTTTTCTGACACGATTGTACTACGATTCTCAGAATCTTCATCACGCGGTCCGATAATCAAAATTCTTAGAACATCAACACTGAAATATTGCTTCGCGAAATTTCGAGCAACAGTTCTATGAAAGCGTTCGCTTTTGAAAGGAGAAAACTAAAAATTGGCAAATGTCTGCTAGTCTCTTCTTTGAGACGGTTCATGGATCAGTTGCTTTTGCTACCGATGGTTGAAAAGTCATTTATGAGCTTTTCAACAAGTTACACACCTTTTGAAAAGCTCTTTATTTAAAAAAAAATAGCTTTACTTCAATATAAATTGTAATGAAATAGACACACACACATATTTATATTCGGGGTTACTTAAGAATATGTCTGTTACAGTCCTCAGACTTGTCGTTCACTCATTCCAAAATAATGAAATATAAGTACACTGTGCATTGCTATTTGAATCTTTTCAGCTTCTTTAGCAAGCGTGCTGACGAAACATCAAATGGCATTCGGAAGTGATTCCCTGTACAGTCAAATCTGTTAAATTCCTCTTTATATGTAGGAGAACCTGTTTGATGGAATGCGGTGACGTCGACGTTTCATCCCCTCACGTTTAGGACTCCTGTTCTTAAGTTCGATTTGGCTTGATAGTGTAGGACTATTTGTCATTACGTGTAATTGTTTTGTTAAAGCTAACAACTCACCTAATTGCAAAATAAGGTATAAAAAACTTTAAAAAAAATTAGGTTGCTTTTTTTTTCTACCTTTAAATTGCAAAAAAATCCAAGATGGTGTCAAAACTAGCTGTTGTTATGCAGTATCTCTAATCTTCATTGGTACTTATGATAAAATTACACGTCTAAATAGTATATGTTTTCTGGCTCAAAACAGCTAAAGAAATAATAAAATCTTCACACATTAACTTATTGTTTGGTAAATTATTTTCTTTAAGTTATTATCTATGCAAAGCATTTATTCTTCGTTTTATTGTAGAAATCAACCTACAATATAATTCATTTCAAAACATTTATAAAATATTAAAAGTCTTTTAATATTGGTCTTTTATAAGCCTTCAAACAACCTAATGACACTATAGTATTTTATATGTTCATCAAAACCCTCAGATAACTGAAACTCAGCATCCTCAAATTGGATGGAAGTGATTTGAACCAACATCAAACGTCCAAACAAATTTATCTGGTGATGGGAGATTCTCATTAGTGTTCTTCCAGATCATTCCAGTGTATGTGTAGTACACATACAATCCAAAGTTCAGTTCTAGCCTAATACCTGAGCCATATCAGTTGGTTGTATTACCGAGGTCCCGGGTTCTATTCCCGGTAAGGGTCATTAACATTTACCACAATCATGTCATTTCAGTACCTACACACAAACAAGCCTTGGGCTTATGTAGGAATCATCCAATTATAAGAAAAATAAAATAAATGCATAGTCAAAAGCTGAGCTGTAAATGTTGATCCGCATGAAAAGTCGCAGAGGACATCTTGGATTTTAGGCTATCAGAATGTTAAGAAAAGATGCAACCCTATATTTGTCCTAATGTTAACTGTATATACTACAAACAACGTCAAGTGAGACTGTTTTTACCAAAAAATACACGAAACAATATTTATTAACAAATGGGCCTACACTATGACGCCTACCATGAGAAACTATTTCCTAATGGCGTTGACTTCTTTGGTTTTCTTCGGTCTATCGATTGATCAATTAATTAAACCCATTAATTTAACTATGTGGAGTTGAGTATTTTTGTATCTATGTGTGTGATAACTACTGGAAATCATTTTGATTAAAATCAACGAATAAAAGCCAATTAATAGAAGACAAACCAAT
This sequence comes from Metellina segmentata, assembly GCA_947359465.1. Taxonomy (NCBI): domain Eukaryota; kingdom Metazoa; phylum Arthropoda; class Arachnida; order Araneae; family Tetragnathidae; genus Metellina; species Metellina segmentata. The sequence goes on along the minus strand of OX375874.1, from coordinate 4,581,423 downwards.
GGATAGAAGTGAATAGTAGACAAACAAATGAATAGAAGGCAAACCAATGGATAGAAGACAAACGAATGAATATAGAAGGCAAGCCAATGAATAGAAGACAAAGGAATGAATAGAAGGCAGACCAATGAATAGAAGACAATTTCGATAGAAGACTATGTATTTTGACACGCTATCTTGGCCAGTGTTCTAAAGACGTTAAATGTTAGTCGAATGAGCATTTATGAGAGGAGAGAACTTCAAAAAGGGTGACCGACTTGCCGACTAGTAGTCACGTGACTTATCTATGAAAGAGGGACCTGGGTGGCCAATTTGGTATTTTATCGACTGGTTTGGCGATCTAACATCTTATGACTTGATAGGTGCGGGAATCCGTATTTTTGTAGAGGGGCGACAAAAATGGTGAAATCGCCAACTATCAGATGACCAATCAATGGTCGACTAGATTTGGTCACGCGGCTCATACAAAGTTAGTATTGTTCACTCTACTTATATATTTCTTCAATGCATTTTACCTACTATCTACATACAGTGAAACTGAGGCCGAGAAAGAAATATTGAGGAATTTCTAAAGGAGATTTCGTTGTTTGTAACAATAAAATTTATCGAAACATAATTAAAAAACAGCCTAACGCGAGATGAGAAGACGGTTTACTGTATGTTTATTGCTTCACTGTAAAAACCAGCAGTCGCACTATCAAGCATTGATTGGTGAGATTTTTCAGGTGATCTTCCACGAATTAATCAAACGTTCTCACCGGGGCTTTACTCGCCATATTTTTAGCCCAACTGACAGCAGCAAGAGCGTCTATTCTTTGCATCATCCTGAATAAAGCGGTCTTCCCGTCTAACCTTCAAAGTTGCCTTTAGCCGGAAATTAATCCGGAACCGTGCCACGGCGTCTGGAGTCCCTGCAACGAAGTGTCTGGAACAGACCCTTCCCTGACTCTCCACCCCTTCCAACTTAACGGTAAAGGTGCCTCCTTCGAAGAAGAGTGTCTGCACTCGGTCCAAAGGGTTGGAAACTGAATGCTTAGTACGGCCATGTCTTTTCTTACTGAAAAACCTGAAGTTGATTCGAGAGGGAAGTAGCTATCAACCTGGGCGAAATAGAACGAAAATTTCTCTTTTTACTCGAGCTCAAAGATGTACTCAGAAATACCTATAAAAATTAAAGTAAATGTACTCTATCCTATTTTTTTAAGTTCCAACATTACACTAATGTAAGTATTGAAATTAAATATGGCATAATCTCCACACACACACATACGCACACACATACACACATGTTCAGTACATTAGTACAATTATGTATGCAGTGTGTATGTTGACATATATAAAATTGCATTTACAACACACGGGTCGCGGTAGCCCAGTTGGAAGAGTGACTGATTAGAGTCTAAAACTCGGTCCAGCAACAGACTGTCGTGTAAAAAGGGGCTGGTGCACGTTCATCTATCGTGACCTCAAATGTCCCCTTATTGGCGCGGTGTGGAAGTTGGGATAGTGGGGTTCAAAATCAAGTGTTGCCCTCATCGTCTGATCGTGGTTCAAAATGACGAGGCATTGTCCTAGAATGTTTTTCTTTCGGTATTGATCCCAGACCGTCACCGACCCGTAGTGTTGTTGTATTGCTGCGCTAAATAACTATTTCTACGGACTTATATTTACATCATAATTAGACAACGTCCCTTATCTGTTAGTCATATTTAATTGAAATCAGTAGGTAGGTAGTTGAATTTACGTCCCACTGGAGCAATACAACGAGCTATTGGAATCAATTCCGTAGGGAAATATCATTCCTTTATTAAATAATCTGTTCAAAATTAAAGATAATACCTTTTCATTTTGAACGGATTTTGTCTAATAATTAATTTCATTTTCAGTCAAATGACGAGGTCAACCCTTGAGTTCCACTCTCCAAACTTCCACATCATACTACCACGACATTTGAGGCCAAGGCAGATTTTACGTGCACCAGACCCGTATACACGACGGTCTTTGGTTGGACCTAGTCTCGACCTTACAATCCTCCGTTTAATTATCTCACGTTGGGTTGGTTTGGAGAGTGGGGTGCCAGCTCAGGTGTTGCCTCGTCATCTGACCGTGCTTCAAAATTACGTGGTGTTCTCGAATCTTTCCCTCAGGGGATTGATCACGGACCTTCGTCGATAGCCCGTTGTGTTGCTCTAGTACGACGTTAAAAATGACCCAATGACCGTTTGATTATCCGTAACTCTTCCAAGCAGGCCTTACCTTCAGGACCGTATCAAAGGAACGTATTCAGAACTTCCCTTTCGGACCCGAAATATCAGGGATGTCAAAAAAATCGACGCACCAAGAAGGAATTGTCCAATTGCGATAAAAATGGGTGGTTGTGAAGAACAAACGATTCAAATTTCAGAACCATTGAATGATTTATTTCAAAGTTTGACCGTTACAAAAGTAGAGGAAGTCAATCAGTCATTGTCCACCTCTGGCTAGATGGCCTAGAACTTAAATTTTCAAAAAAGTTTCATTCAAATATTTTTTTTTTATTAAATCAATATTTTTTAAATTGCTGAATCATATTAAAGTTTATAAATTTCTGAATAATTTACTGCAAGAATTTTAAAAATTGATCAAGAATATTTTGAGTTTTAAAAATTTAAAATGACTTCTCCTTTTTTCAAAAAAATTTTAATTAAAAAATTTTTTTTAAACTTTTGGAAAACTTTTGTGTTGTAATTTTGATGTGAAGAACATACAGAGAAAAACAAACGATTCAAATTTCAGAACAATTGAATGATTTATTTCAAAGTTTGACCGTTACAAAAGTAGCCGAAGTCAATGAGTCATCTGGCCTAGATGCAAGCTGTCACACGGCGTGGTATAGACTGAAAAAATTCCCGGATGGTGTCCTGCGGAATTTCTTGCCAAATCGTCTCCAACTGTCGGGCTAAATGGTCAACATTCCGGGATGGTTCTAATGGCCTTCCCACAACGTCCCAAATGTGCTCTATGGGAGAGAGATCAGGAGGCCTAGCTGGCCAAGGAAGCGTTGGGAAATCTGGAAGACAATTCATAGCAACACGTGCCGTGTGCGGTCGGCCATTATCTTGTTCCAGATCCTCCACCTCCCGACCCACCCGTTAGGGTTTGGAGTTTTGGGCTGGGAGGGGGGAAGTGCTTCCAGCCCATGAAGTAATCCTAATGGGGCCCACGCCGACTGAACAAGCATTTATTGTGACTTTAAAATTTACATGGGGCAAAAGGCCTGGTTCATGAATATAAAAGGACAGAAGTAGAACATTGGCCCAATAAAAGGTCTTCGGAAACGTAAAAGATTGTGACGTAGTGTAACATGAAAATAAAACATTGGTAAATTTATATAAATAAACTATGATGATGTGTTGAAGCAATAAAAACAAAAAACAGTAATAAAATTTAAAAATTAAAAGATTAAAGGGGACCAAGACACAAAAATCGTCAAATTTTCGAAATTTTTTTTATTATTTTAAGAAATTGTCTGTGTTTTTCTGCTTAAAATGACGTCTAGATCATGTTTCTATCTTAATTAGAACGAGAGATATAATTATTACTAGGGGGCCTGCCCCCTGCTCGCTAACGCTCGCCAACCCCCGAAGGATTGCTTTGCAATCCGCATTGGATCGCTGCGCGAACCAAAGCTCGCTTTGCTCGCATCAATGAAGACATGTGTCCTAGCAGAAGGAATTGTTTACAAAATATGATATATTCCAAAAATATACTTTTCAAATCTAAATTTTTTGCTGTTTTTCAGAAAAGATATATATACAGTACCTCTAAAATCAGAATTCAAATGAAAACTTTGAGCAGATTTTGACTCGAAATGTGAGTGCTGATTTGGAAATTGAATACCCAGCATGTTGTTTGTATGTACATTTACCCCTGAACTTGATCCACCCACGCTTTTTCATTGAGTTTGTAGTCGAAAGTTGTAGTGCAAGCGTCTTGTTGAACTATAATTGTCCTCCGCTTTATTTGATTTCTGTTATTAACTGTACAGCTCGACTAAAATTCATTTTTTTTTCCAATAAAATTTCATCCGATAACGCTATAAATTCAATTGAAGCGCGAGGCTTCGTGATAAACAAACAATCGTACAATGTTGCCAAAAAGCGATAACTAATAACGTCTTTTTTGCGTGCCACGTAAGAGAATTATATATATAGATTGTGATTCGTTGTTTTGAAAATCTAACACTTAGTCGGCTGTTGTCATGGCAACAACATCTGCGAAAGACGTTGTTTAAGTCTACGGAAACCTTTAAACTGTATAGAAAAATGGTAGAACTTACAAAAATCAAATTAAACCAAAGTTTGAAGAGGAAATAAGGAGTTAGATACTCATCTGTATGCTTTTAAAAGGTATTTAAGCATTTTATTAAATGTTAATCGGTCTTTATAACTTTAAATGCGTTTTTCTCCATGATGCATTTTTTCAAGATTTCCTGTATTCAAATTGCTATAAGTCAAAAACCGATCAAGTTTAAGGGTTGAAATTTGGAATATATCTTTTTCAAACATTAGACTTTAATTTTGACTCATCAAATTTGAAACAAATATTTACTTTTAAAAATATGACTTTAAAAAAAAAAAAAACTTGAATTTTCAAAAAAGTTTCATTCAAATATTTTTTATTTTTCATTAAATTAATATTTTTTAAATTGCTGAATCATATTAAAGTTTACAAATTTGTGAATAATTTACTGCAAGAATTTTAAAAATTAATCAAGAATATTTTGAGTTTTAAAAATTTAAAATGACCCTTCCTTTTTTCAAAAAAAAAAAAAATTTAATTTTGGAAAACTTTTGTGTTGTAATTTTGCTTATTAGTGAAATTGGTAATCAGTACAAAAAACTTCAAAATTCTAAATTAATTAATAAAAAAAATTTCAATGTGTCCCGGACCCCCTTAAGAGAAAGGGAACGCATCGGGATGTCCCCAGTGCTCTGGCCACAGTGGTCCCTCAGCCGCAATGGAGATGCATTTTTTAATTCGGAATTTGGTTATCTTATTCTTCATGACTGAAACTGACATTTCGGTTTGTTGTCATCCATGGGCTTGGCCAGGTAAAAGCCTGAAGTGAGTTCACAGTCTAAAATACAGTGATTTGGATCACCCACGGCTCCACTGCTGCAAAACTCACTGTCTTTAATTTGAAAGCGATGTAAGTAAGACATGACCAGTAAGAAACCACGTCAGAGAGCGGTCTGCAACTCGACTATCTTGTTGAAAAGTAAGTCAGGGATGTCGCAAAACGAACGGTAACTGCCGGTACACTGCCGGTTGTAGAATGTCGTCTACGTACCACTGTGATGGAAGTGTGCCAGAAATGACTACCAAAGGAGATGACACCTCAGACCCTGTTAAGCGCATAAGTGGAGTGCGATAAAAAGAGCATGATTTACACGCTGCCCTGGACGTTTGCAGACAGACACGCCTGCGGATGTCGTCAGGACACAGTCGGAAACCGGACTCGTCACTAAAGACTGTACGTCCCCAGTCAGCGCAGTTCCAAGTGGATCGAGCCCGGCACAACTCCTGGCCAGCTCCTTCTTGGTGCGTCGATATTTTTGTTATAGAGTTGTGGAGAAATTCACGACAGAGCAAAGGATAGACATAATCCAGTTGGATTTACAAAGCCAATGATCCATTGCGCTAACCCAAAGAGAGATTCGTCATTTTGGGGTCAGACAACCACCATCAAACAAGCGATGAACAATTCGAAAATACAAAACTAACTAAAAATACTGTCCAAGAGGTGTATTAATTATAAAATAATAAACGTGAATTTGTAATCCATAAAAGAGTTATTTTATTTTAAAAGCTCTAGTGACTTTGGGTCCACACTGTAGTTCCAAGAGGTAGGTAAGTAATTAGTGAGAACAATTAAAGCGTCACGCATGAGATGGCTGGGCCATCTCCTTAGAAATCCCGATGCTGACCCTACCAAAAAAGTGACTTTTTCCAAAATTGAAGGGACTAGAAGAAAGGGACGACCACCTACAAGATGGATTGATAACGTAGAGAGAGATCTCAAGTTTTTGGGAGTCAACCGATGGCGGGCGGTCGCACCAGACAGAGCCAGATGGAGGAGGATCTGCGAGTCAGCCTTGGCCTGTAAAAGGCTGTTGTGCTCCTGAAGAAGAAGAAGAAGGTAAGTAATTAACGTGACAGTTCGCGATCCAAGGGAAAGATTCGAAGACAACCCCACGTCATTTTGAACCACGATCAAATGACGCGAATAACACCTGTATTGGCACCCAAGCATCCACACCACGCCATCGCAAAGACATTTAGGATCACGACAGATTAAATGTGCACCAGCCCCCGTGTACACGATGGTCTTTGACTGATTCGAACTCTTTAACCTAATGCATTGCTCTTTCAACTGGGCCACACGGCCCATAGAACACCGGGGGGGGGGGGGCGACCCACTGGTCTGGTGGTTAAAGTGTTATTCTGCAGATCGGAAGATTCCTGGTTCGAATCCGGGTCAGTGCATGGATAAACGTAGTGGCGGCTGGTGCACCTTAAATCTGTCGTGACCGAACATCCTTACGTTGGGTTGGTGTGGAAGTTTGGAGAGTGGGGTGCCTGCTCAGGTGTTGCCTCGTCATCCGACCGTGGTTCAAAAGGACGTAGCGTTGTCCTCGGATGATCTTTCCCTTGTGGGATTGATCGCGGATCGTCATCAATAGCCCATTGTGTTGCTCTAGTCTGACGCGAATTAAAAATTACAAAATTACCATAAAACCGGGGATTGCAATACATTAGACAAACACAGTCCATTGTAAATTACGATTTATCTAATGAAATCAATGTCATGCTTACGACGATTTGCGCCTTGTATTGATACTGTTATTTAAAAATATTTGGTAGGCCCTTAATGCAAGGGTAAAACGTTTAAAAACTCTTAGATCAGATTCAGATCATTTCTTACTTTACTCTCACTCAAGATGCAATTGCGACTACTCTGCTGAGTTGTGTCATTCATGCATTAAAAGCGAGCTAATTAGGCCTTATGTAGGGACTCTATTAAAAGCGGGACTGACTACATTTGTGGGGGCCGTGGTAACCTGATTGGCAGAGTACCGTATTAGCAGTAAGAAGGTTACGAGTCGAAAACTCGGACCAATCGTAGACCGTAGTTCAAGTGGTGACAGGTGCACGTTTAATTCTGTCGTTCTCACGCTGGCGTGTGGAAGGTTGGAGAACCGGGTGCCAGCTCAGATGTTGACCTCGTCATCTGACCGTTGTTCAAAATGACGAGGCGTCCTAGTGTCTTTCCCTTGGGGATTGATCCCGAACCGTCACCAATAGTCCGTTGTGTTGATTCAGACCGCCGTTAATTAATTACCATTCCATTTATGTAGTAGACGAAACGGTTGAAATAAATGAGAAATGCTGTGTATAGGCAGTTGAAACCGTTCGGAAGTTTCAAGTTGAACTGTTTTTTCCTCGTCCGTATGTCGTTTTTCGAAGACTGTGAGGTTAAACACCTCGTGTCAGCGTTCTACTGCAAAAACAACCATCGAAACATCGCAGGAGTCGAGACGTTTTAACTTTCTCACTCCCGCCATCAAAACTAATAAAGCGAATGACATCTGTTTAACCATCGCTAACCGAATTAATCCAGGCCGGAGCATTGCAGTTCTTGGAAAGAGTCTCAACATCAAAAGGACGTTGGGTGTCCGTAACTCAGACCGTCTGAGCCGCCGCCAAGTTCAAGGGAAGAAGGGTCCGCCGATGCAAGGTCGAGACCACGACAGATTGGTGGGGACTTTCATTTCAGACCGTCTGAGCTGGAGGTTGTCTTACAAGAGACGATAATGCATGATCAGACTGTTATTGTCTTTGTCACAAGGTTGTTTAGGATACTAGGATCCCTTCTTTTTCAAACGTCCCAAACAAAATTTTAAAGACAAAGTGTAGTCAATTTTATAATGGTTGTTACCGACCTTTAATACGTATTAATAGGTAATTAACGTCACAATGGAGCAATACAATGGGGAAATGGCGACGGTGCGGGATCAATTCCCAAGGGTAAGATCCAAAGACAACGCCTTGTCTTTTTGAACCACGTTCAGATGACGAGAAGAACACCTGAGCTGGCACCCCCACTCTTTGAACTTCCACCCCACGCCAACGTAAGTACATAGGATCTTCCCTAAGGGATGGACTCGACCCCAATCACATGTTGTCCTACTCTCAGTGCTATGTTGATTCAATAACCTATTTATAAGTAGTGTTGAATTGCTTTTTGATTATCCATACATGAAAGCAACTAGAAGTTCCTGAGAAACTCTTCTTTATTGGTATCCAGTTAAATAGCCAAAATCAGCTTTACCTGGGGAACCGCTGGATCATGACAAGAGACCGAGACTTTCCGTCAGAAGAAGATGGAAGGAATTCGCCGGAAACCTATGGACAACAGTCGTAAGAGCTGGGCATCACTGGTGTATAGCATCCGGAGATGTCGTTCGGGTCGTCCTTGCCTTTTTGGAACAGCTCAGTCCGGTCCGCTTTCCTTCGTCCTCTCGTGTCGTCTCTTCCTTCTTAGACAAGCTAGCAAGGGGTCGAATCACCCCCTTCTCGTTAGGACAAGAGCTTCGTTTCGCCTCGACTCTCGCCAATCCAGTGGGAATCCCCAAGTCCCGCACATACATAGGAGGAAGTGTGGGTCATCGGAGATCGTAATATAACAGTAGTAGTATTATATCTCTACAGCAGTCCGTAATTGCGAAAGTGTTGCCTGGACAGGATTTTGAGCACGAACTTACCTTTCGATCCTGTCCCATATATGTTCGATGGGATTTATGTCTGACGATCTAGGTGTCCGTCATTTGCTGGAATTGCCCAAAATGTCCCTCAAACCAATCTCGAACGATTTTGGACAGGCGACATGGCGCATTGTCATCCTGGAAAATTCCATCGTTGTTTGGGTACATGAAGTCCAAGAATGGCTGCAAATGGTCTTCAAGAGCAGAACGTAACCATTTCCAGTCAATGATTGGTTCAGTTTGACCAGAGGACTCAGTCCATGCCATGTAAAAACAGCCCACACCATTATGAAGTCACCACCAGCTTGTTCAGTGTCTTGTTGACATCTTAGGTCCATGGCCTCGTGGTGTTTGCGCCATACTCGAACCCTCTCATCAGCTCTTAACAATTGGAATAGGGACTCATCTGACAAAGCAACGCCTTACCAGTCATATAGCGTCCAACCGATATGTTCACGAGCCCCGCAAAGGCGCTACAGTCGATGGCGGGTTGTTAGTAAGGCACTTCTGCTGCCATATGCCATCAACGCCAAATTTCGAGGATTCTCACGGATAAGTATGTCCCACATTGAATGGTGCTATAATTTGACGCAGTGTTGCTTGTCTGTTAACACTCCTCTACGCACACGTCGCTGGTCATTAAGTAGACGTGCTCAGCTACTGTGTTATCCATGGTGGGAGGTAATACCTGAAATTATATTTTCTCGGCACACTCTTGGCACTGAGGAATGTTGAATTCCCTAACCATTTCCGAAATCCCCATGCGTCTTGCTCCAATTACCATTCCGCGTTCAAATTCAGTTCATTTCAGTCGTTCGGCCATAATCACGTCAGAAAACGTTTCATATGAATCACTTGACTACAAATGAAATCCCTGACAATGCACTGCCCATTTATACATTTCATACCTGATGCTACTGCCATCTCTATACCTGCGTAATGCTATCCCGTGACTTTTGGCACTTCAGTGTATATAGATATAAATGTAGTAGATATGTATACACACTATATGGACAAAACTGTTTGGACACTTCAAGTTTTTCAAAAGAAGTGTTTATTATTCTACTTAGTAACGGGTAGGCCCTGCTTTTGCTTGCATTACAGCTGCAACACGTCGAAGCATACTTTCCACACGCTCTCCGTAAGTCTGAGCAGGAACAGCTCACCATACCTGTTGCAAGGTCGTGAGAAGAGATTGTTATGAAGATGGAGGTTGCGTGGTGGTGTCGTACTCGTCGCTCCAGTTAGTCCCACAAGTGCTCGATCGTATTGAGATCGGGGCTCTGATCAGGTAAGAAAATTCACCTCATTTTTAAGAAACCAGTCCAGCACACGTTTTGCAGAATGTCACGGAGCTCGGCAGGAGAATAGGGAGGGTGCTGTAAAACATCCCAACCAAACCCCATTAGTTTTTGATGAATGATTTCAGCAGCATGAGACCTCACGTTAAAATGATGGAGGATAACATCGTGCCGATTGACGACGCTGGACCTCTTCGTGACCCATGCGGATCGCAGTCTAACTGAAGACAATAGAATTTGGCATTAATGGTTTGGTGGCATGACCACCCAGTGAATTATTCCCTACGCATCCCACCACACATTCAACAAAACCTTCTTGGGATGAAGTTCTGATTTCGACGTCGATGCAGGCGGTTCCGAAGGCCAACACACAGTTCGTCGACGCTTTACGTTACGGTACATATTTCCCACTTCTCATTTCCTGTCAGAATCCGTGTCAAGAACGGCTCATTTTTGTACCGGGAAAGCATGGAAACACAGGTAGTAATTCGCCGGTCCCGTGCAGTATACTGATGTGGAACCCATTGATCCAACTTTCTTGTGAAACCCCAACACTTCCAGCAGTTTTTCGACTGTTGTCCGGTGAACGTTGAAGATTTCTTCAAATTCTGGCACGGTTGGATTAGGACTGTTTTTTATGGATTAATCAAGAACCTCTTCTCCAAAGAGCGAAAAAAGTCTACACCTTGCCTGATCTTGACAGCTTCTGTCTCCTTCCCTGAATTTCTGAAACCATTGACGACATGTGAACATTCGTCAATTGCATCCTCTCCATAAACTTGAAGCATACTACGGCATGCTACAGCTGCAGTACTGCCTTTGTATAACTCGTACAACAAACAATGTCTCAAGTGCATTTTATGACTTGCCATGTTACACTGTCTCAGATGTTTTTACAAATCCGTTATGCGATGCTGTATGAAACTACCAGAAACACAGTCCATTGATATGCTGGGAATCTACGCGTTATTTTAGCCAACGATTCCGGTCATTACAACAACGTCATTTGCGACGTCAGTTCAACTGGAAATTTGCATCTCTAAAAACGGATAGAACTTTTGCACATACCTGATAATAGTGATAACGTGACTCAAAAATGTGAAATATATTGAAAATAAGAATTAACACCGGTAAAAATACACGCAATGGTTTTTTTCTTATATTTTAGATATATTTTTTTCATTAGGAGATGTAATGTGTAAAACGATACTGCATTGAATATATGTAAATGTAAACATGTGTAAACGTAAACTGATCTGCACTGATCCGGTAGGTCCTCTTGTTTCAACTATTTAAATTTCAAGTGACTAATATGTTATAGGAACTTCGTTCGTGTGACGTCATCCAGTCGACCTTTTCTATGCGTAGGACATTGCCTTTTTTGTTTTTATCTCAATCTCCTCGTGCGAGTGAAATAAAAATACAAAGCGACAGAATATAGTCATTTCTTAATTTGTTAAATACGAATCTATTTTTAAAGATGGGGTTCGACTATTTATAATTGAACTAATGATCGGGGGAAATTAAAATAACACTTCCACAAATGCCAGAAAAACTAAAACAGCGTTTGCAACAATTCTACATAAGTACTAATCAAAAGTCGAACACGAAAATCCTCTAATTACCAAGGCCATCGCCAATCATAAAAATAATCTTCGCACAACGACATATCTTTTTAAACAAATCTAAACGTATAAAATACCAAGCTTCTTTCTCACTCGATGTCATTGGTTTATGTGCAATATAGAGCTCCCACAAACTGAATCAATTATAGCTACATGAATAGAAGCACTAACGAGGTTAGGATGTCATCAATGGCAGTTAATGATCCGTTCTGAGAGGAGACACGATCCACATGGCGATCCGATTGGCTACACGGAAGTACGAAAAACCCCATTGAAGGTTAAGACTGGTAGTGTCTTCCAGTATCGCATAAACAGAAGGAAGTAAATACCATCTTTTGGATTATCTTTTTGTTTTCAGAGGATTTTTATTCCTTCAAAGGCTGTTGGCAGAGAAATAGTTTCCAGGAATTCAGTCGCCTCTGGCAGTTTGTTTACATACTCGTGTCCGGAGTTTTAATAGCGCACACGAGGTGGAATAGGTTAGAAACCTTTGTCCAATGCAGGGAAACATTGTAATGTATAGCTGGGCACGTGCCCGTAGAGGTTAACGTACTGAAGTTCTTCGTTCTAAAGGTTCGTTGGGTTTATGACGGAAGGGGTTATATTTCATCAAGCTGCTCCAAACACAAGACAGGTAGTAGTTGCTGTAACGTCGTGGGTATAATTTACGTGGCGAGTGGCTTGAAGGTAATTAAAACGACATTTAAAATTACGGCACATTTAATTAATTATAGAAGATATACATATAAGGCTATTTCGAGGCTAATAGATATTATATGCAAATAGGGTTTCAGTCCCGCGGCTTCAATCGGAGCAGAGTCGTTCTGCATCCGTTCAAGCTCCTGCGTTCCACGATTCTCCCTTTTTCTCGAGAGAAGACCCCACACGCCCTTCAGAAACCGCTACAGTCGAAAGAGAAGAGGATACCCCATCCGGTCATAAATTCAAGGACCATCATGAAAGCTGTGGTTAGAGAGACCCCCTACTACGACGTTACAGTACTTAATAACGTCGCACTGGTGCAACATAGGGTTCTGAGGACTTTATGGAGCCTAACGAGCCACCTTTCGGGTATCCTTAGCCGCGTTTCATCGGATTTGTACAACTTCTCACCCTCCAAACATCAAAGCTATTCCGAGAAACGGAATTCACTGTATCGTCATTATCTCGACTCGGGGGATGGCGATTTGGAGAGTTTGCAGAGCCAAATTTGTTTTCCACCATGACTCGGTAAAGATCAAAGGGTCGCAACTTTTAGGGGAGATTTCTTCGAGACAATTGCTAGACAATATCCGCTCACCTCTGCCCTCCGTGATCGCTCACGCCATCTTTTGTTCGCTCTCTGTGATATTTTGCCCTCATCGTAATAAAAACCTTGTGTGCCTTGACCATATCTCCCGCCAAACTGCCAGCGAGTGACCCATTCGATTACAATGGCGTGGACAAAAGGATGCGTTCGGATGGTTTCGGATGAAGTCCACAGAGCGTCTACACCGGAGTCGGTCGAAAAAAGGGACGAAAAGGGGTCAGCATTGGGGAACGTAAAGCATCCTCGCCACAAAAAGAAAGATAAATGTATATGCAACTACTGTGTAAACGCGGCTTTACACTCCCTGGGAGATCAGGATCTTAAAAATATGACTGACAGCGTCAAGTGCTGGGCAAACAAGCACAAAGAAAGTTTTATTGATTTAGATGATAGATATATACCAAGCGAATAGAACCTGTGTCATCTACAGCTTGCAGATTGCCAGCTCATGGGCTAATCCATTTAGTCCATGGGGGCCCTTCATCCTGTGTAATAAAACTATTCTAGGTAGGTAACGTCGCACAGGATCAACTCAGCGGGCTGCTGACAACGCTCCGGGAGCCATCTCGAAGGAAACAACGGTCAGATGACGAGATCAATGCCTGGGCTTCCAAACTTCCAGACCGCAAACTCCATCATACTTCGGCCAACGTAAGGCCAATGGAAACCACAAGATAAGCCCCGTACAAGACGATCTTCGTTGGATCTAGTTTCGAGCTCGCAATCCTCTGGTTTATTAGTCCGCTACTCTTCCAACTGGGCTATAGCGGCCACTGGAAGGGTTGGATGAGAAAAGTCTCTGCTCTAATCGCCTAAACATGAGCGACCTATACAGAGGAAAGACCGCCACAAGGCAGGAGCCTTTTCCGAAATCTCTATTATAAAAAGAAATGTTTGTTTGTTTGTTCGGTGCACGTTCCTTACGAATCTATGGCACTTACAGTAATGGAATTTGGCGCACTGGTAGTTCGAATTTCAAAATTACGTGTTGTTGTCCTCGGATGTTTTCCTCGTGGTATTGATCCCGGACCGTCTTCAATCGCCCGCTGTGCTGCACTAGTATGACGTTAATAAAAATACCTTCTTACCTGCTCTTCATACTTGCAATACGTAGTTGAATTAACCTTGTACTGTAGTAACACTAATGGATTTTGGCAACGGTCCGGAATGGGCCCCGAAAAGAAAGATCCTAGGACAAGACCTGGTCATTTTCAGGCACGATTAGATGAAATGGTCAACATCTGAGCTAGCACACAACTCTCCGTGTGTATTCGTGTATGAAGAGGTAGGTAGTTAATAAACGTCGTACAAGAGCAACATTGGTGACTGTCCGGGATCAATCCTGAAAGGAAGGATCTAAGGACAACGCCTTATCAATTTGAACCTAGGTCAGATGACAAGGCCACACACCTAAGCTGTCACCCAACTCTCCGAACTTCCACACCATGCCAACATGGACACATGGAGAACACGACTGATTAAACGTGCCCCTGGGTACATGACTGTGTTTTTTATTTATCAAGTTTCGAACTTGCAACCTTACGATTGCTAATCCGTGAGTCTTCGAACCGGGCGACCGCGGCCACCTCAAGTTCCCGGGTGTTCACCGAAAAGATGTATATTGTTGCGAAATCTAGAAACATTAGAAATTTAAACTAGTCAGATGACGATGTTGGCATCCCCGGGAGCAGAAAATGCTTAAAACTGAGACGTATGTTGTAGAACAAATAAAGTCTTTGCAGAACAATTTTCCTTAATTTTATCAAAATTTTGGCCGATTTTTTTTCAATCATAAGTTACGATGTTCTGCAGTGCAATGCGCGCTCCTTGCCACACCTTTTTTTAATTTCTAGCTACGGAACAATCTCTCTACACCGCCCAAATGACCACAAACACTTAATAAATAACACATCTTCTATGTCAATGGCACACTATTTAACTTCAAAAGTGATCGACAGAATTGTAAATTCTTCAAGTATGCCTTGATTTTAAATAAAGTAAGTAAATTAATTTTGATGCTTTATATTATAAATATGTAATATATATTGAGCAGATAGTTATGTTTTACGTGTGTTTTTAATTTGATTGCAGTTTTCAAAATTAGGACCCAATGCCTGTAGAACCTTTGCAATTGCTTGGAGTTGTGTTTCAGAACACTGCATATAATTCTGCACCTGGGTTGGCCTCAGTCACACTTATCATAAAAGTATACTAGGTTCAACAATTACATTGAGGAAAAAAATACTACGGGTCCTGTTGGCCTCAATAAGAATTTTACGCACATCCTTTTTCACGGTACAAAAAAAATTTATTAATCGTTCTTAAGATATGGAAGGGAAAGTGGCTATAATCCTTTTGCAAGGTGGGGTGACTTTAAAGTAAAATTTTCCCTGGGCTTTAACGGTTGTCCACCCAAAAGTGTGTTTACGATTCGTGCAGCCCAGATTCTTCTTCGTTAGGAGGGAATTACGGCGTTAATCCTGGAGGCGTTGTAAAAGAGCAGCCGATTTCATACGTCCGTGATTTCGTCCACAACACGGCCGGAATCTGGGTCGGGGTGGTGAGAGCATGGGGAAGCCGGAGGAAAGACCCCGCGCTGACCCACTTCCCGCTCCTTTTCCAGAATTGTCTCCGGATGGGGGGGGGGGAATGGTCCGTGCCATGCCCGGTTTCGAATGTTCTATCTAATGTTCTTTTTGCTTTCTTTTGATTCAGAAGAGAATAGCGGATAGCCTTGATACCTAGGAAAGGACTATAGAATAAAAGTGGTCCCTAGTCATAGGTCCAGGTGCAGAATTATATTCAGTGTTCTGCAACACAACTCCAAGCAGTTGCAATTGTTCTGCAGGCATTGGGACCGAATTTCAAAAACTGCAGTCAAATCGAAAACAGACGTAAAATACAATTCTCGGCTCAATATGTAAGACATATTTATAATAAAACATCAAAATTAAATCACTTACTTTATTTAAAACCAAGGCATACTTTCAGAATTTGCAATTCTATCGATCACATTTGAAGTTAAATCGTTTGTCATTGACATAGAAGATGTGTTATTTATAAAGTGTTTATGGTCATTTGGGGCGGTGTACGGAGGTTGTTCCGTAGCTAGAAAGGAAAAAAGATGTGGCGAAGAGCGCGCTTTGCACTGCAGAACATCGTAACTTACGATTTAAAAAAAAAATCGGCCAAAATTTTGATAAAATTAAGGGAAATTGTTCTGCAAAGACTTAGTTTGTTCTGCGACGTACGTCACAGTTTTAAGCACTTTCTGCTCCTGGGGTCACAGGGCTGTAGTACTTGGAAATTGGAATACTTTTGTGAATGCTTTAAAACTGGTGCTACAATTCCTTTTTGCAATTGATCCTACCAGTATATTATCCTCGATGTTATTTAGTCAGTTAACGTCTTACTGGAAAACACAACGGGCTATTGGTGACAGTCCTGGATACACCTCCGAAAGGAAAGATCCGAGGCGTTTAACACCTGAGCCGGCATCCCACTCTTCTCACCACACCAACGAGAGGATATTTAAGATCACGAGAGATTTAATGTGCACCAAACCCGCGTACATGGTGGTCTCTTTTGTCAGAAATTTCGAGCTCATAACCGATATTACCTAGGTAGGTAGCGTTAATTAACGTCGTACTGGAGCGACACAACAGGTTATTGGAGGCACTCCAAGACCCATCTAGAAGAAAAAGATCCGACGTCATTAATTTGAGCCATGGTCAGATGACGAGGTGAACACCCGATCTAGCACTCCAATCTCCAAGCTTCCACACCACGCCAACATGGGGATATTTGGGACCACTAGAGATTTAACGTGCACCAGACCCCGAATATACGACTGTGTTTTGTTGTACCGTGTTTCGAACTCACAATCATTATTACTTAGGAAGGGGCTCGATTTTGATGATAAACGAACGAACCTGAGTTTCTGTTATCGCACACTGATTTAGGTCTGAAAGCAGTCAAATATCATCAAATGTGCTGCGCTTTTAGCATTAGTACATCTCTGTGGAGACAGAAGTACGACGGAGAAGATTGGGGGACGATGTCCGAAATTATTTTCTCGATAACCGCCTGTTCATCACGCGCTCCAGCACCTGCTTCCTGGAGAAAAAATTCCACTGACCTTTTCTATTTGTGAGACCACATCCTGATCCCTTTATCACAGCCACCATGTGGCGCTGGCAGATCTTCCTCCCACTGCTCGGAGGAGCACAAAAGGAAATGAAAATTTAATGGCGATGGGGCATCCTCGGAACACAATGAGAAAGGTGTGTGTATACACAGAACTTTCCAGTCTCGTTTCCTTTTGTTGATATCGGATCTGTTTCTGAATTGTTTAGCATTTAAAAGACGATATACGTGTATATATCACGAGAATAAGAATAGATTATAATTTAGGAAGTTCTTGATTTCTATTCGCAAAGTTTCTTAACCCTCCAAGTGGCTGCTACGAGATATCTCGTCCATCAATATCTGACCACTTTGGCTGATGACTAGATATATCGTCTATCGATTCTGGTTTTAATAAGTCTATTAAAGTTGAATAAGACACTCTTAAATCCTTCACGGAAATTGTTCGCGTATATTAAATAAATATTCAATCAAACCATTTGTATAAGGAAAGGGATGAGGCAAGCGATAATATATTTATGACTGAACATTAAAATTGCCAAACGATAGCTATACAGAAACTTAGTGAAAAAATGCATGCGTTAGTACAATTAAACTATTAATGAGTATGCAATTTTATACACCTGGCAACCCCAGAAACAAGAGTTTTGAAAGCAGAGTTTTGAGAAGTTACATACATGTAAATCAAGACACATTGCCAGAGTAGATGAAAAATTATGATACTGAGTACTCGCATTATATATTTGTCACCCATGGTAAATTATTAACTGTATTGAAGGAAGCAGTTTAGTAATTAATCTTGTAAACATACATAGAAATGTTTTCTCACCAACAGATGTACATTAAATGCATTGCAACTTAGCATCAATAAAATGACACTGCAATTTTAAGTAACAAACATAAATATCATAAAATGTTAAGAGTTATAAATTATTATTTTACCCATAACGTTATCACGTTACAAACTTATTGTTCATGTCCCACATCTCAGGAACAGTTGTTGGCATCAATCTTTAATTGGCACAACTTTTCATGTTCTTTAAAAATTCTAAGAATGCCATAAATTTAATATCCATCAGAAATATTTCATGACCAGTGATTACTTCATTTTATATTTCAAACTTTATTATCTTAAGAGCAATAAGCTAACATCTGGAAGATATCAGTTGCCCTGTCAATGGTTAAAGAATACCCTTGAGCCTCACATGATAAATTTGTAAACTACATGGGCATAATTCGAATGAACACAAGCGCACCCTTTCTAATATTGATAGATTTATAATTAAATAAATTTAATGCAAATAATTTCTTGTGTGGGCATTTAATTCTTCATAATTTTTTAATACTAGTTTCATGATAAAATTTGCATGAAAACTTTCATAAATAAGATTGTATTTAATATAATTTAGAGTCAAATGGCAGAAAAATAATGAAAGAATTTTTTGAAATACTAAGATTAAATAAAGTGAATTTATACTGCCTAACTAATTATCTCTTAATGTCGCAGGTAAATATCTAAACTAGCACAACATTACATGTGACATATTACAATTACATTTATTATAAATTAATTATTCTCATCTGTTCTTACTTAACCTGTATTTTTTCCACCTATCCATTTTATAAATTGAAAATATTTGCTCAGTGAAAGGCATTTAATCCAAGTATTAAACATAAGTTACATAAACTTTCTTCGAATATTTTAATAGTAAGTTTATAAGAAATACTTAATTGGGAAAACAAATCTTTGCATCATTCTTGTGAGCCTATTATCTTGTATATTTAATTTATACTTACTTTAAATTCTATCAAGTATTGAAGAATGCTTATAAGATAATATAAATTATGCAAGATAAACAAATAATAAAATAAAGGACAATAGTAATATTTGAGAAAAATAAATCCAAATGAATAAACGATAAAAAAAAGGACATGGTTACCATATACAAGTGTAGTGCATAAATAAATTCCTCTAAATATGAGAAACACTCAGCCATTTCCCTATATATTGAGTTGACACAAGAAACAGCTATTCTTAATTACATGTACAATTTAAACCCTCAGTACAAAATAACATACCTACTGAAAATAAATTAGTTTTGTAACATATCATTGTAAAATTACTTATAACAAATGTTTCGCTGACTAAAAATTCAATATTTCCCAACCTTCAAGGTGTGTTTTTGTTCATTGATAAAACTGAATACATCAAAATATGCAACAGAATTTGCTAACAGTAAGAAATTAAAAAAAAAATTAAAGATGAAAATTTGGTTTGAACAAAAGAAAAATAATCACGCGAGTTTAAAAAAATCTTAGGCAGAAATGGAGCATTCCTAGCTGCTGACAAGTTGAATTTATTGCACAAACCAAATGATAAAATATGCAGACTCTAATTTATTAAAGCTTAATTTATTCTGTTTAATGTGAAAAATCAAAAACAATTTGTAGTAGATTTTATAAAGTTTGATACAAATTTTCAGGGAAACGAGGTTTTGTATGGATAACTAAATTTTTGTATAGTGGTTGGCTGGATTAAAAAATGACGAGTACATCGAAGATATATTTACATTTCAAAAACTAGGAATCCTCATCATATATCAAACTTTGTATTTTCCTTCAATTTCAATTTCATATAAAAGGCTCAAAAAGGGTAAAAAGATTTTAAAACAAATTATTCATCTAATAACTTAATTTCATTTTGGTTTTGATGCTCTGATCACATTTAAGCCACAGTCTGAATTAAAAGTAAACAGTTGTTTTCGAAAGATAATAATTTTAATGTTTATTTATCAGAGTATTCAGAAACGGTACAATATTTGTGAAAAATCGAGATTTTCTTGTTTATTCTACTTTTGGTTATGTTCGGAGTTAAAAGTTTCCAAAGTGATTTTATTTTCGTAACGCTCTCAAGTACAGAAATGTCTGTCCCGTAGAAAAAGAAAAAAACATCCGTTCTCACAATCGTTTAAAGCAGGTATTCCCAAAGTGGTCTATATCGACTCCGCTGGGGTGGACTTCGACCTGCAATGGGTTTATGTCAGTGAAAAAAGAAATTAGGGGTGTATGACACGTAAATGGGGGTTCACGAGTTAGGTAGGCCATCACCAAAATTTTGGCTTCCCGCAGTAAATGTAATAATTCACCTAACACAGATTGTACGTAGGTACTTATATACAGGGTGTTTCGAAACTCATGGGCAAAAATTTAATGGGTGATAGGAAACATCTAAACAAGCAATTTTCACCATACAATGTATGGTTTGGAGAGCAAGCGGTGAACCGCTAGACGGCGCTGTAATGGAAAGCATAAAGCGCGAGTTTTCCTACTCATCGTCATTTCTACCGTGGTTTTTCAGAAGGCATGGCGACGTACAGTAATCAGGAAAAGGCGGACATGCGTTTTATATGTGGCCTTGCGAATGGGAATGCTCTGGAAGCCGAAAGACTGTACAGGCAGCGTATCTCGAGAAGACACGTGCCAAAGCTAAAAATGTTCGAGCGATTGCATCGGTGCCTGTGTGAAACGGGATCCTTTGTCACAGACGTGTATAATACAGGGCGTGGCAGGAGTGTACAGACGCTACAAGTTGTAGAGGACAGTCTGCAAAGAGTGGAAGATCGTTCAGATAAAAGCACGCGAAATGTTTCCCATGCCGTAAATGTGCCCCACTCGATTGTTTGGCTAGTACTACGGGACGAAGGATTCCACCCCCAACCATGCACAGAAAGTGAAAGCCTTGATACCTGCAGATTATGCGCCACGTTTGCACGTTGGTGTTTGCGACAGCTGGAAGCGCAGCCTGATTTTAGTACACATGTGTTATTCACGGATGAATGCACCTTTACTCGTGAAGGCATTTCTAATACGCACAACCTTCATGTGTGAGCGTCTAACAATCCGTACGACACACGTCCTCATGCGTATCAGAAGTGTTTCAGCATAAACGTTTGGGCTGGAATTGTGGGTGACCATTTGATCAGCCCATACCTTCTGCCATTCCGACTGGATGGCAGAACATACCTCGCATTTTTACAACAGGTATTGCCAAACTCTCTTCACCCTGCTGCAGCCAACATACAAGCACGTATGTGGTTCCAGCATGAAGGAGAACCACCCCATTTCAGCTTGTATGCTTTAGACGCTAAATTCCAATTAGCGATGGATTGGTTGGGCCAACACCTTGGCCGGCACGCTCACCTGATCTCTCCTGTCTGGACTTTTTCCTGTGGGGCCATTTGAAAAGGCTCGTCTACGAAAACCCCATTGACGAGGACCTAATTGCCAGGATTTCTGTTGCTGCCGTCTGAGACGTACCGGGTGTGTTTGAAAAAGTCTCGCTACGTCGCAGATGTAATTACCGCAGAGCTCTTTTGAGCAGTTTCTGTAATTTTGAAACACAAGATAAAACTATTTAGTACCTCCTTTATCCGTTTGGTATTTCGTTCTTTCTTGTGACAGTACCTATCGGTTCAACGCTTGTTCTCCACCCATGAAAATTGCTTGTTTAGAAGGATTCTATCATCCCTTACATTTTTGCCCATGAGTTTCGAAACGTATATACGTAATACTTTGTTATAATAGACATATCTATTTCCTAATTATATGTATATTTCAAAAAATTGTGTTGAAGTAGGCACTTTGTGATCGCAGTACGTGTAGCTTGTGCTGGTTATTTATTATATTAAAATTATATAATACTATGCCCAAAAAAAGACGGCAAAAATTTTAATTTTTCATAAAAATAATACTATGTGCTTTTATCTCAAAGCAAATACAACTTAAAAGAGCATCTTAAGCAAAGTGTTAATCAAACTGCTACCGCATCTCACTTATTTCAATCGTATCGAGCTATATTTGATATTTAACCAATATCCATTTGAATTCATGATTACTTTCTTACTCACTACTTTGCTGTGTACTATGCGAACTTGCATCGGATACCAATGAGTGAGTAAGTAAAGTAATCATGAATAGAAATAAATGAGTCAATACTGTTAGTATTTGTTACTACATTTAATGAAATTTTTATTTTTTATGCGCATGTAGATGGAAAGTTCATTTTCAATTTCCAGATTTTTGATAAGTTCTGTTTGTAGGTCACTATACGATATTTTTGTAGCAATTTCATCACCATAGAATGTTTCGTAAATATAGTCATTATGTACTGGGTTTCGATTTTATTTTGCTGAAACATTCCCAGTCACACGCGTTACATAT
Source organism: Metellina segmentata (assembly GCA_947359465.1). Lineage (NCBI taxonomy): Eukaryota > Metazoa > Arthropoda > Arachnida > Araneae > Tetragnathidae > Metellina > Metellina segmentata. The sequence continues at coordinate 4,559,018 of OX375874.1, read as the reverse complement.
GACTAATCTGTCAGTTTTGGACGCCATAAACGACCTTGCCTTTAATGTAAGCAAATTCCTTATGAGCTGTTCTATTAACACCGAAAAGAGGGAACCGGATCGAAGAAGATTGCTGTGATACCGATCTTCTAATTGATGAAATACATAAAAAGTCTGCTAGTTGGAACGTGGAGTGCCCTGATAAAAAAAAACAGTTTTGAAAAAGTTATCTTGTGTAGATATCTCTCTATATTAAAAAAAAAGTTACCTCCGCTGTCGCAGGATTGAAAACTGTGTTGTTTAACTCGATTCTTAGACGGTTTGGCGAGTGTAAGCGAGCAGGGGGCGGAGCCCCCCATTTGGTCAAATTTTTTGTGAAGTTGGTGACAATAAAAAAAAGCAAAATACAAATAAAAATGAAAATATTGGGTAAATTCTTTATTGGATTTTATTTTAATATTTATTAACATTATATAATTTTATCGTGTCATTATACTTTACCTTCATCCACAAAGTAAAATCGGCATATTTCTCTCTAACAGTTTTAGCTGACATATTTCCCCGTGGTATGTTTCCTGTACTAGGGATGCGACATCGATGCCCATGTTTTCAAAACATTGATGTTTTATAAAAAAAAAACATCGATGTATTGGAGCCAATTTCGCATTACTACTTGCTAAACCAGTTTTAAAAAATGGGGAAAAAATTTAAATACACAGAATTTTAAAAACATCGATGGTTTTGGGGCGATGTATTATCAACATCGATGTTTTAATTTTGAACATCGATGTTTTACTGTCGCTGTGGCATCACTTGTTGCTAAACCAGTTTTAAGAAATTGGGGAAAAAAGTTTAAATACACTGAATTTTAACATCGATGTTTTAATTTTGAACATCGATGTTTCAAAACATCGATGTTTTGCTGTCGATGTTGCATCACTATCCTGTACCAAAGCTTTTAAATGGAGCCAAATGCGTTTCGCTAAAAGATTAGTTACGACTACTGAAAATTAATTTTTTTATGAAGAAAGTTAGAAAGTAGAATTTTACGCAGATTTGAAAACCGTTAAAATTTTCACTCTACATTCAACGATTGAAAAGATAGAAACTTGAATTATAGGGATAAAAGCTTAATTTAACGTGAAAGCTGAAACCGCGCATTGGGGTTGTACCGTATCGACGAAAAAGTAAAACCACTTCCTGGTTAAAGTAGTGTATTAAGAATTAAAGTTTTTACAGAATATGTACAGCTACAGTTTTATATTTTAAACGATGTCCATCGCCGATATAATACAGCCTCCTCAAGATTAAAGTTCTTCAAATCGTCTGCTTGCAACACAGCCTCTCTCCAGAAATCGTCTCCTCCCAGCCCCCTCCTCCAGTCGTCACTTCCGCACTCGGGCCAGGGGGTGGACTTCGGGAACGATTCCCGTTGCGAGCTCCCACGATTCTCGATAATGATTTTGCATCTTCAAGACGTTACAGACTCCTCCCCTCCAAGAAAACTTTTCTGCAGATCTCGATCGAAGAAAAGTCCCGAAAAGAAAATGAAAAGTAATGAGCATAAGTGCTCACACAAAGGGGCCAGTACCAACTTACCAGACTGAATCAGTGCATCACCAAATTAAGGGTACTGACACAATTTTTACACAACAAAATTTAGTGTTAGAAATTATACAAATAACACAAAACAAAAATGAAAGATACCTAAGACATAATTACTTAATTATATTTACTTAAGAGTGTGTGTGCTAGGTGTGTAACCGTAAAGGGAAAAGGCTTCACTCATGACAATTTCCCTAGGGTAAGAATCAATTCTTTCAATTCTATACCACCTGCATACTCTGAGTTTCAGAGTTTTTTTTTGTGTCTGTGGAACTGCTTTTTGGCAGTGGCCTTGTTTTTCTGATTCGATTCATTTTCAATCTGTCCAACGAATTTCTTCTGTCCTGTCGGAACCATGGGCACAAATTGACCGTAGCTTGCTTCTCTAGTTCTAGACTGAGGACAAGCGAAAAGCGGTACACGCATTTGGAAATCGGAAGATAAATAAGGTATAGCTAGAGAGACAATGTGCGGTGCATTTCTGTAAGGGCCTACACTTGTGGGTAGTGTAACAAGTGTCTGAACTCCATTGGGTGAAGGTGGAGTGACATGCAAACACAAGTTAGTTTGTGCTGCAATAATATGTAAGACATGACCAGTCACAATTCCTAGGCCGGTGCTGCCTATTGGAATCGTTGTGGGATCAGTTTCATCTTCATCTTCAATTTCTGAAGAAGCCTCAACGCAGTTTCCGGTCAATTCAATTTCACACGACAGTTCCATGCAAGCATTTCTCCCAGAACCCTTAAGTGTATCATGTATTTCTTCGATTTTTTCATCACTGGCGTCTTTGCAGTCAAAGAGCTCGAAATCATAATCGGCAACTTCTTCCCTTTCCTCTTCGTCTTCTTTTTTTTCTTCCACTTGTTGAGCCACTTGTCTCTGAGCATGTGGTTGAATGGTGCTCACCTGATGTGGCACATCATCCATCTTCATCTTTTCTAGAAGTGTATCTGTTCCATTCCCCAACAAATATATTTCTTTGTCAGAGAGATTACATTCAAGTGCGACTTTGGTTATTACATGCTCGAACATTCCTTGTAGCTCCACCTCTGCTAAAGGCAAACAGATTGGAGTGTTAACAACGGCTTCTCCTTCCTCTTGTTTTTTTCTTTCTAAACTCTTCTCCTTCTGCATTTCAACGAAAGTTTGGGAATCAATTTTCAGAAGTTCAAGTCCTTCACAAGATTCCATCTCATTTGGCGGGAAAGAAAACAAATCATCTTCATCAATATCTATCTCAGCTTCAAACTCTGGAACTGAAATTACTTCTTCCTCTTGAATTTTTCTTCCTAACCCTTTCTTATTCTGCATTTCAAATTCCTGTAATTTGGTTTCATACTCACATTTTCTCTTTTCTGCCTCTTCTCGAGCAGTTTTCAGTCTCTCTCCAGCTAGTTCCCACTCTTCTTCGCAAGATTGTTTCAGTCCTCCAAGCCTCTCACCGGCTTCTATACGAGCCCATCTCCGTCGTATATGTTCGCACGCCCTTTCAGCACTTTCCTGACTCCAAACAGCTTCTTTCAACCTTCGTCTAGCTTCCTCTCGTTCCTGTCTTTCATTAATAAGAGATATCATTAAATCTTCCACACGTTTTGCATCGTATAATTTAGAACCCTCTATTATTTTTTTCAAGTGAATCATTTTAGCATCTGGAGGAACCTATTCTCCTAATTCAATTGCCAATATTTTCATCTCCTCCGTTCTAGATCTCCCAAGAAATGACATAGTGATCCCAGTGTAAACACAATCAAATAATTCTTACGGCATACAATTATTTAACAACTCTAAGAAACACAATTCTAAAATAACCTAGAAATCACACTCTTAAGCACCCAATATAGAATACACAAAACACTGAAAATCAGTTATTAAAATAATACTATTATGTTATCAAATACTATCGATTAACTCAGATAAAACAAATCAATTCTACTTTCGATTTGAATCAGAATAAAGAACCAAATGTATTTCATTAATTTTCACAGTAATTTGTTATACATTCTTTTAAAGGAAACAATTAAATTCCATACTTGCTCAAATAAATTACCGAATGATAATAACACATTCAAATGATAATTAACCTAAAACTCGATAATATCGTAGTTTAAAAGCTTTTTCGTATTCATATGTAACTACAACTGTTCAGTGCAATACCCCTACACTAAAGCAAAACTAGAATTTTTCCAAAATGATTGACAAAAATTTCACACTAAATAAATCAAAATTGATTTCACCAATATAGCAGTTTAAAAAATGATTCTTGTATTAGAAACATAAATCTTTTAAGCATAATTCACAAAACTTGTTATTAAAATATCCTTATAATATGATTATTACACAATGATATATCAATTTTTCTAAAATAACAATATGGTATAAAACAACCACACACACAAAAAAATCAGAACTGATGTTATATCTACGTCAGAATGACTTTTATGCTAGTCAGGATTGACTTAACACAAACCAAAATTTAAAACAAGATGCTTCAAAACACACTCAAGTTTGGCGACTTCTACAATAAAAATGGAAAACGGGACGTTTCCAAACTAAACAAGTCGGGATGACTTAAATTAACACTTGAAACAGGTTGTTTCAAAGCACAAAGTCTGACGACTTCTAAAAGGAAAATGAAAACGGGATGTTTCCAAACTAACCAAGTCGGGATGACTTAAATTAACACTTGAAACAGATTGTTTCAAAACATAAAGTCTGACGACTTCTTAAACTAAAATGGAAACGGGACGTTTCCAAACTAAACAAGTCGGGATGACTTAAATTAACACTTGAAACAGGTTGTTTCAAAACATAAAATCTGACGACTTCTTAAACTAAAATGGAAACGGGGTGTTTCCAAACGAAACAAGTCAGGTTGATTTAAACTAAAACATGAAACAGGATGTTTCGAAACACAGAAAACTCTGTAACAAATGCATTTTCGGTGTGCACCGATTCTTACAATTGCAATGAAATTCTGGTAAGTTGGCACTTACCCTTTTAAAACAGCTACACATCAGACGCGTTGGTGGACGTAAATATCCAGGTTCCACACGAACATTCCAAAAGACGCTGGCGGTCTTATCACAACTGTAGCTAAAAACTATAACGCGGAATTCGCATACCATAAGCTGCCACCACTCTGGCAGGTCTGTACCGTATCGACGAAAAAGTAAAACCACTTCCTGGTTAAAATAGTGTATTAAGAATTAAAGTTTTTACAGAATATGTACAGCTACAGTTTTATATTTTAAACGATGTCCATCGCCGATATAATACAGCCTCCTCAAGATTAAAGTTCTTCAAATCGTCTGCTAGCAACACAGCCTCTCTCCAGAAATCGTCTCCTCCCAGCCCCCTCCTCCAGTCGTCACTTCCGCGTTCGGGCCAGGGGGTGGACTTCGGGAACGATTCCCGTTGCGAGCTCCCACGATTCTCGATAATGATTTTGCATCTTCAAGACGTTACAGGGTGTTCACATGGAGTTTTTCTCTAACGCGCGTTTGAACGATTATAATTACTTTTGGTTTCGTAGACGCAAAAGTATATGGATACAAAAGTAATCAAAAACTCATTGAACAGCCATGAACATGTGTTTGTGATTACTTTTGTAAGGAATATATATATATATATATATATATATATATATATATATATATATATATATATATATATATATATATATATATATATATACACATTTTGTATAAGGTAATCGAGCACTTCGGATATTTGAAGTATCGGATACTTTTGTATCGAATAGATACTATTCGCACACCACTAGTTCATTTGTTTTCTGAGTTTTTGAGAAGAAAAGTGTTAAGCAAATATTTTTAAATATATAAATAGGTAAATAGGAACAAACAAGTTAAGCGTATCGTTGTTGTTGTTGTTGTGTCTAATCCTTCAGGATCTAGCAGCAGCTAGATCAAATCCATCAGACCATCAACTCTAGCAAAGTCAAGCACCAGGAGTGGGCAATCAAGGACATCCGCCAAAGTGAGCCCCAAGCAATCGAGGATATGTTCGGGGGAAGCCGGAAACAGTTGGCACTTGGTACATGTTGGGAAGACACTGCGGTCAGAATCGAATGTCATGCATCTTAAGTGCCCACTGATAAGTCTCGAGACAGCCGTTTGATCCTGTCTGTCTTGGCCGAAATCCAATACGCCTCCTCGTCTTTTCCTACCGTACTAGGGACGGGCAGGGGGGGGGGTGAGCCAAACCTGCCGGTCACTATTTTTCGCCATGGAGAAAATCTCTTGAAAAGTAAGATCATAAAAGTGTGTCGTAACCATATGTAATAGTTAGTTTTGAAATACATGTCTTGTAATATTTAAATAGCTTAATTTTTATTCTCATATAAATCCTACTAAAGGTGGCCGAATCTAAAAGATTGTAAGCTGTACAGAGTTTATTATTTGAAATTTGTCTTCATTCGATCATTGTCGGACAAACACCTGCCCATGTGCCTTTCATGCAACAAAGTATAACGCAATGATGCTATGAAACCCTCCAAGCTAGAGGATCCTTGAAGGTGTCACCCTGATAAAACATCTAAAGATTTGAAATACCTTCAAACGCTAAAAGAAAAAGTTGAGAAGGTGGACCACGGTGGACAGTATGTTCACTTCCACATCAAAAAGAGACGATGATGGTTTGCGGGCGTCTTGCAATATTTCGCTACTCAAAGCAAAATCAGGAAAGCCACATACTATCTTGGAACATCTAATCTTGCCAGCCATTGAAGAGGTTTTAATAACTGTTCTACACAAATCTGCTTATGATATACTCAAAAGAATTCCTTTGAGCAACAACACCGTTCAAAGACGTTTCTATGAAAGGAGTTATGATGTTGAAAGCTTCTTGTGTAAGCTGATCTGCAAACGACCTATTTCTCCATACAACTGGACGAGTCAACTTTATTATTATTATTAAGTTATTGGGTGGTTCAGTGGTAATTTTCCGTAACACGTCTTAGGTAAAATAACTAGTTTATTAAAATAGTAACAGACCATACACTGTCAAGCCAAAACATTATTACAAGACAAAATATTATGACCATCCCCACATTTTTCAATGAACTCGTCTGGATGACGTGAAGGGCACGTGATTAAGTGATAATGGTATTTAACTGCCGCTGGAGAAGGTAAGTAATAATTTTTGCACTTACTTTTGCGAGCAATGGGAAAGACTGCTGATCTAAGCGAATTTGATAGAGGGCTGATAGGTAGTGGCCCGAAGACTCGGAACGAACGAGTATCACCGAAACTGCACGACTGGTAGGTTGTTCACGATCTGCCGTTGTTAGTATTCATGCATATTGGATAAATGACGGTGACACCAGCAGTAGACGCCAAGGTGTTGGTCGTCCACACGTCATCAAAGAAAAAGGACGTCGGAAACTGTCCCGCTTGGTAAAGCAAAATCGGCAGACAGTGGCTCAGCGGACAGCCCAATACAATGCAGGTCCAAGTGCATGTGTTTAGGAACACGCAGTTCAGCGGACGCTGTTGTATATGGGACTGTGAAGCAGACCTCCCACTCGTGTGCCTCTGTTGACCACGCGTCATCGTCAACTACGCCTACAGTGGGCCCGGGAACATCTAAACTGGACCATGGATGAGTGGAAGAGAATTGCCTTTTCAGATTAATCCCGATTTCTCATTCATCACGTCGATGGTCGCGTCATGGTTCGCCGTCTACCAGGCGAACAGTTGCTCCCCTCTTGTACAGCAGGTCATACCCAGGCTAATGATGGCGGTATTATGCTTTGGGAGACGTTCTCATGGGCGACTCTGGGACCCATAGTTTTGGTAAAACAGACCATAAACGCTGAGAACTATCTGAACATTATTACGGATCAATTGCACCCTTACATGGCGTCTGTCTTCCCAACTGGAAATGGAATCTTCCAGCAGGACAACGCCCCATGTCAGAAGGCCCGGATTATGTTGGAGTGGTTCGAGGAGCATACTGATGAATTCCACGTAATGTCATGGCCACCTAACTTTTCGGAGCTTAATCTGATAGATCACATTCGGGGTGTCATGGAGCGGCAACTCAGAGCTCAAACACCGCCATGTCCGAATATCTCGACTTTGCGTGACCGCTGCTTAGACATTTGGTACAACCTGTCTCCAGTCATGTAACAAAAACCTGTGGCATCTAAGCCCAGGCAGGTTGCAGCTGTTTTGCAAGCTAAAGGAGGCGCAACGCGTTTTTGAGTAGGTGATCATAATGTTATGGCTCTTCAGTGTACATAACTACAAAAGGCATCACAGTACCCTAAAAATGAACAAAATATCGAGAAAAATTTTTTCATATTTCTATGTCCCATTCAGTTAGAAAGCTGTGCTCAAAATTTTAGACCTGAACTTAATTTAGTATTTCTGATATTTGAAGTTTTCTGAGTGATTTCAGGCTCAAATTTGACAGCTTTCGTGACGGATTAGTTTCCAAATATAATTGTGGCACATTGAAAATACTTAAGACCTTTCATTTCCCAATTTAGTTTGACATCAAAACACTTTTCTTTATTAACTGACTATAGGAGAACCTATTTTCGAAACACAACAATGTCTGTAAAATATAAAATTGCACAGCAAAAATCAAACTTGCAAAACTGATACGAAAAAAAATTGGAAGGTGTATATAAAGCCGGTCATTTCTTATTTAATTAATATTATTTTGAATCATTACATTGTGTTTTAAAACTTTTTTGAGAATGTTTAGTATAGTCAGCTAAATTACCTGTTTTTTGTCGCGTTAACCATATTTTCAATTACATGAAAAACAACAATATTTTGGAAAAAAGGAAAACTTATTGTGATCATATATTGAATTAAAATTTTGTTTACGTATGCGTAAGAAGTTGAAAAATAACATATTAAAAAATTAAAGCTCTACCAGTATTAGAAAGTTTTGTTATATGTCCTTAAAAACTTAAAATGCATTTTTCTCAGACTTTTATTTTGGTGATAGTAACTGTTTTCTATTCCCTAAGGCTTTCTTTCTGTTCATGATAGAGTATTGAAATTTTTCGTACATACTTGTAAATATATATACTTTAAATGTTAGCTAGTATTTTGTGTCTTAATACTATAGTTTTGTTTTTTAATGTTAAAGTGCATAGATTTAGAATTTTCAAGGTTTTTCCAGTGTTCCGGTACAAAAAGCGTTATTGAGTGTCCAACAAAGAAAAATATTTCATAAATAGTAGCCTAGCATTTAATTATAACTATCCAACAACTATAAAAAATTCACAAATAGTAAAAAATTTTAAAATTGACTATTTTATAAACGTTTAAAAAAAACTTTAAAAATACGAGTTTTTTTTTAAATACTCTCTCTGTTCAACTAAGTAACCTAATTTTTTTAAATATGATTATAAACATACTTTAAAAAAATAGCTATTTACATTTTGTTTAATTGTCTCTAAAATTTTTTTTAAAGGTACTGTGATATCTGGCCGATTTTGGCGATCATTTTAGGAGAGTTCTTGGCGACTAACTTCCCTGCGTGATAAGCGGTAATTGGTAATTGTTTAATTAACGTCATACTAGAGCAACACAACGGGCTATTGACGACGGTCCGGGATCAGTCCCTTAAGGGAAAGATCCGAGGACAACACCTCGTAATTTTGAACCACGGTCAGATGACGAAGCAACACCTGAGCTGGCAACACTCTCTCCAAACTTCCTGGGTGATAAGCGGATGGACAGAGTAAGAATCCTAATGTTAAAACTTAGACGAATTGCCGCTAGATGGTGTGTACTTTTTTAGTTCTGTCGGCAGTAGGGAAAATTTTGAGCTGGTTCGAAAAATCCCTGTTCTGATGTTGGAATGTTTCTGTTTTGTTTATGCTCGTGAGGTGAGGGGCTGGTAGATTTCAACGGACTTTCTATTGAAATTTATTTCAGCTTTGATTTAGAATTGTTTTACGCAATTGCGTTTAATTATATTTGTGAAGTGTAATTTTAGTATTTGTAGTATTTTAGTAGAGGCAGTGAGATTGTTTGTTCTGCGATCGATCAGTAGTTAATTTTTGATACATAATTTGATATAATATAGTTATTGAGATTACACATAATATGAAAGTCCACAAATTCTGATTCTATTAAAACGGAGATAGATTGTTACAGGGTATGCAGATTTGAAATTAAGTGATTTTTTATTTTAAAAAATCAGTGATTTAAATAAGAATTTTAACTTTCATTTTCCATTCTGTATTATGTGTAATAATACTTAAAATGAAATAACTATGAAGAGACATGCTATTTTATTCAAGTTAGTTGAATATTAAATCATCCTTCCGTTGAAGCACTACATAACCTTTTTTGATAGGGATCATAATTACATGATAACTCTGTTTCATTTTTGTGCCATTGAACATGTGTCACTCACAAGCCTGTTCATCAGCATAGGTTTTGTTTTAAGCATTCTATGTGACTATAAATCCAACGGGCAATTTGGAATCATTCCTCTTCCTATGATGGGTGAAGATTCTCTTAATATATTTACACCAGCATTATACTTAAAAAAAGTGCCGGGGCCAGTGCGAACCCATTAGTTCACATTAGAAAGACATGCCTTTTCCTAATCTCTGCAGCTATTTTTTGTGTGGTTTCATTTGCAAAATCTTTGTATTATTTTTTGATCCATCATATGCCTGTGCCAAAACCTTTGCATTATTAATTTTGTATAGCTTCCATACACTGATGTGCTAAAAGTCATGGGATAACAGTAAGCAGATTTACTAGTGCTCACATTGCATTAAAAGGGTATACAGAGTCGGATAGTTATCAGCACTGTCTGTTGAACTCTTGAATGTCTTTACCTGCCAAAAATTAACCGAGTTTGGACGTGTAAGGATAGTTAAAGCTAAGCGCATAGGCTTAACATTTCGGACATAGTTGAGAACTTGCTTCACATTGTCAAGGGTGTATCGAGAGTACCTCATAGAAGGCATTACCCATGACGAGTGCATTTGTGCTAACAGACAAATGACACTGCGCGTACTGGCTGCATCATTCATGTGGGACACTACATACTAGAGGCGTGTCTGAGGTCTGTGCAGTGAAATAGACTTGAATCTATCTTTGACAGAATTTTCATTTGCCAAAAATGCCAGAAAAAACTCTTCGTGTGAATATTAAGGCTTGACGATAGCTGTACTAACTGTTAAGCTTGGCGGTTTTTTGGTACCCAGCTAACGGTTAAGTACTGTATTTTCCCAATATTTGTTTTTAAATATCAGTAAGAGTTGTTTTGCTGATTGTTTATTTTGAATTTTATTCTAAGTTCTCATATAGGTATGTTAAAATAAACAATGTGATATGTCGATTTGGTTTTCCCAAACCTCTGTTAAACAAAATTAGGGTAGTATTAACGATTTTGTGCTATTCTATTGATACACTTGTGGAGAGATAAGCGTAAAAGGGAGGTGAGGTGTAGAGAGAATAGTATCATTGCTGAGGGCAAAGAGTGGGAATGCAACTTGCTGGTGGTTCAGTGGGTTTTTCATTGTTAGTAGCTTGCAAGCTGCAGATGACATAGGTTCAATTCATGTGACTCTACCCTTAACGTATTTATTTTTTGTGTCGAACATTTCCTGTTTCTGTACGCACATCTAATTCTGTTTTAACTCAAACAATTTTTTTTACTGAAATTCAAAATAAAGATTTCATTCTGTATTTACTCCAGTCATTTTGAATTTATTTGCCCAAATTTTACGAATTTTTTTTATTTGTGGCATAGTAGTACCATTGGTTAAACTAAATGGGAATTAGTAGCAATTACTGGGGGTTAGCAAGCAGTGGTCACACCTGACCCCACGAATAGAACTGCCACGAGCAATGCCGTGATAGCCATGCAGTGGCTATTCAGTTCTATTGCACTCACAAATAGATTGCATAACATCTAGTGTATGTGTTTTGAAACGCATGTTTTCATTTACCAATGTACACTCTATAACAAAAAAATCGACGCACCAAGAAGGAATCATCCGATTGATTTGAAATTTCGTATGCAAAAATGTTTTGACCAAATATGCAAATGATTAAAATTTGGTGTTCAGTGAATGAATAGTACGATCACCAGCGCATCGGAACTGCGCATCCAGCAGATGTATATAAGGAGTTGTTCTTGAACTGTTGTTAAAATTTTCTGCTGCATTGCGATTTAGGATACCTTTCAACGACTGAAAAAATGCCTCGCCGCAGGATTCGAGCTCATTACGAGCAACTCTCAGAGTTTGAAAGAGGTCGTATCATTGGATTGAAAGAGGCAGGTTGGGCAAATCGGAGAATTGCTCGTAATGTGAGTCGAAGCGATGCGGCGATTAAAAGATGTTGGCAAGAATGGGTGGACAATGACAGATTTCAGCGTCATGATGTTAGCGGTCGACGTAAGGCTATAACAGATCGCGAGGACAGAGTGATTGTCAGATCAGCTGTCACAGCGCCTGATTCATCGCTATCACCCATCAGTCGTGCGACCCACACACGAGTGTCCACCATGACCATTCACAGACGGCTGAGAGAGCGAAATCTACGCTCGTACCGACCGTTACGGCACCTGCCACTCACGCATGCACACTGTTGAGCCAAATTACAGTGGTGCTTGGCTCGATCAGGCTGTTCATAAGAAAAAGTACATCATAGCAGTGAAAAATTATGTATTTCATCATTAATTATGTACCTATTTTTTGGCATGCAGAACTAGCACCTGATTTAAATCCTAAAAAACTACACATTTTTGGTAAATTTAATAAAATCTTAATTTGCTCATCTCTTGGCAAACCTAAGATAAATAATTATTGGGTTTTTTTTGTGAATACATTAAGACAGTTGGAAACCAATACAGTTTTGGCACTAAAAGTTAAGAGATGAATGGGTTTTAAACGAGCACTAATATAATCAAGAATTGGGATGGGTATCCATTTGCCTAGCTACAAAGCAATTCCTCTTGCCAATTTTTACTCTACCCAAGTTACGATCAACATTGAACTACTTTGTTAGAACCTATCCACTCAATACTCTTTCCCTTGCTCTAGAAAATCAACCATGATAATGCTAAAAAATGTTTCAGATCCTATTTACTTTGACTGTTCCTCTGCTATATATAAACCTGAAAAATATTTATTTTTTAGTTATTTTTCCAAGCAATTAATAATTTTGATTGCAAATACAATTCCTCAGTTTGCTGAGTTAAATCATTTTCAGATGTGTTCTCCAAAGAATTTTGGATTGAAATGTAATTGGGAAACAAACACATTTTACATTCTACAACTGAGTTCCACAAATCTGACATGACACTTTCTCATGACGTAATATAAATTGGTATGGTCGAGAATTCTTTTTTATCATTCTTAACACAGGAGCTTCCTTTAAATCATGCTTATGTATCAACAAAAAGTGTAACTGCCTACAAAATCAAAACTAATCACTCAATACTCCCTTAATGAACAAACAATACTCCTTAATTTATGTCAAGTAATGTTTCCCCCAAATCAAAATGAATAAAATAAAACCTAAATTTATCTGATAGAAGTACAAGAAAGGTTAGTTGTAAAATACAATATAATCAACCCAATTAATTTTCAGACTGTTAACTCAGTAAAAAATTAATTGAATTATTTTTTATTTATACAAGTTTCACGAAATTAGATCGAATTATGAATTGCTTTAACTGTATAAATTAGAGCACAATTAAATCACCAAACACCATGAGCGAAATTTTGTATGAAGTTAAATATTACATTTAAGGATTTTAGTTTGCAAACCATAAAATATACGGCAGGTCACGAAATGCAACCTCAATGTTTTGAAATCAAATTTACGACAAAATACAAAAGAAATGACTTCTGAAATGTTGCAAAATTAGAAGGCAAAGCATGCTAAAATACTCGAATCAAGGTGATGAAAAATAAACTAAACGCCGAGAGATTAGCCAGAGCAGGAATCCTAATGTAATTAAACAGCAGAAAAGAAGATAATTTAAAACGAATCATACACCCAAGTAAAACGATAAGAAAATATGTCGTTTATATCTCCTAGAAATGGAACGTAACTCCGAAAACGTAATGGATTATGGAACCAAGATTTGACGGAGGAAGAATCCTAATGTTAAATTCACTCATGCCCAGATTTTCCCCATTTGCACGAGTATTTTTCCCTAAAGTATTTTTCCCCATCCGAAATCAAAGCTAATGCGCATGCGCCAACCTCCGAAAATTCGTCTAAGTTTTAACATTAGGATTCTTCCTCTGTCCATCCGATTGTCCCTGCGTGCAAGGGCTGCCATAGAGAAATTGGCAGTCGGATACTTGTCTCGGTTGAAAGATGTTGTTCTGTTTTTGAGGTGTAATGTGTTGCACCGGATGAAATGATGTTATTTTTTTTTGTCTTCTCTTTTAATCGTTTAATTAAATTGTAATTTTTTCAATCTCGTGCTTGGTTATTGGAAGGGAAGAACATCACAGGTACTGTGATGCCTTAACAGTCTTATTAGGGCTGCAACTCCTTGCACATTATTTCTAATTAAAACCTATTTAAATCATATTTACTGAAATGCATGAACTTACACCCTTATTGTTCATCATTCTCCACCCAAACAAGGATTACCCCAATCCAATCTTTGCATTCAGGGAATTAAGCTTTGTCTTAATTGTGTGTGGTTTTGTAAGTCTATCGCGAGTTGACAGTGCTAACCTTTGAAACGTATATTTCTCCTTTCTGTACATTTTCCCCTAGCAAAAACATGACGCACCTTTATTTGTTTGGTTCTCTTATGGAACTCTAGATTCTTTGCAAGTCTTATTGCCGTCTATCCAAAGCATTGGTGGTGCTTCAACATCAGCCATTTCTTTTAACAATCTGCCAATGCAAACCAAATCCTTTGTTGCTTCATTTGCTACAACTATTTCTGCTTCTGTTGTTGAGAGTGCAACTGAAGATTGTTTTTGGTTTGTCCACAATATTGCTCCATCTACACACAGGCAATCAATACCAGTTGTTGGATTTTCCTGTTTTATCATTTCCAGTATAGTCAGCATCGCTAAATCCTTCTAAATGTCCTTGGTAAAAGTTGTATTTGTAAATGATACCTTTATCTTGTGTTCCTTAAAAATACTTTTTTCCCAATTGCGATCACTAATGACTTGTCCTTGGCCACTACAAGGCCGGAAGTGATGGTCACTTGTGAAGGGGCCCACAATGGGAGGACCATCATTGCCCCTAACAAAGGACAGTACAATTTTACATCCATGCCCTGACCCCGGATTCGAACTGGGAACTTTCCGATCCAGAGCCCAATACATTAACCACTAGACCGGTTGGTCCTTAAAAATATCTGAGTATCCTCTTGATTTTTACAATATCTGTACTGGTAGAATTTTCAACACTTCTTGTTAAATAGTTAACGGAAAATGCTATATTTAGTCTTGATCCAGTTGCTAAATATAGAAGAGTTCCTATAGCTGATCCGAAGGGGAAATATCCTTTTATATCAGTATTGTCCTCAGAATTATCATTAACTAGCAACTGCGTGGCCAGCACGGCGTTGCCCGTGACAGTTCTTTTCGTGGGGTCAGGTGTGACCACTACTCGTTAACCCCCTGTGCCCGTGGTGGCCTCGTCATTGTCAAATGCGGCCCAAATTCGAATTGCGAATATATCCAATCGGCATGACGTGTCAGTATCTCTAGCGAAAATATAAATATTTAATTGAAAAATTATTTATCAAAAGAAAATTAAACGTATAAAATATCTATCTGGTGTAAAATTTTCCGCAGATTTCACATCCGTTGAAATTGTCAATCTATCCTCAACGATCCCGATTTTACAAAAAAGAACTACAATGCCAGTCAAAATTTTTTTTTATTTATTTTGCTTTCCTTCGCTGGAATTGTTTAAACTCTGTGAATGGAATATTTTGATTTCTCGACAGCAAAAGTCGAATTCGTATAGGAAAAAATGTAAAAGTTAGAATTTAAAATTATTTATTTTAAGAAAATCCTATTTTTAGGTGTCGATGTTCTGTGAAATTTCCCGCAGATTTCAAATCCGTTGAAATTTTTACTGTATCTTTAACTATCTAGGAGATAGGACAAATAATTACATGACTCCAGTTAAAATTTTATTTCTTTTTTTTGTCGGCTTAAATCGTTCCTCCGCAAAATCAAAAGGAAACGGAAAAAATAAATTTAGAATCTGTCATATCTTTATGCTGTTGCCATTGTAAAGAAAACAATAATAATTAAATACCAATGAATTAATTTTAAAACGTTCTGGCTTAAATTTAAAATTTGGGATGGGCACAAAAATTAAAAAAAAACTCGGACTACCTGTGTGCCTAATCTCATTACTGTAAGTGCCATAGATTCGTCAGGGCACTCTGTAGCGAGAGACAGACACTTCATATTTTTAATAGTACAGATAATTGGTGTTGAAACTGCTTTGCAATTTTCCATTAAAAAAATCTTCCAACATTTTCTTAACATAGCTTGAATGGGTGATCTTTATTGAACCATCATTTCTTTGTTCAATCTCAATGTCCAAAAAATATGAAGCAGGTATGAAGGTAATCTTAAATTCTGTTTTCAATTCATTAAAGAATTAATTTATTTCATCTTGGTTTGTTTATGCAACTGAACCATCATCCACATAGAGTGCAAGTGTGATTCTATGATCATTTCTATTTTTGATAAATAAACAAGGATCAGATGGACTTCTAGTGAAACCGAGCTTTATGAGAAAACTTACAAATCTTTCATTTCAACATCTAGGAGCTTGCTTAAGTCCATATAAGCTACGGTTTAGTCTGCAAAGCTTATTTATTCCATCACTAAAGGCTTCAGGTTGAGACATAGATTTCTTCAGAAAGTTCTCCATACGAAAAAGTTGTTGAAACTTTAAATTGCATTAAGTGCATATTTTCACTAGCTGCTTAGCTAATTAAGGTACGGATAGTATTTTTATTTGTTACTGGACTAAATGTGTCTTCATAGTTAACTCCCTTACGTTTGGGAAAACCTTTTGCTACTAATATTGCCTTTTATTTATCTATTGAGCCATCCGGGTTAGTTTTACGTTTAAAAACCCATTTGCTTGCAAACGACTTGAAGTAAGGTGGCAAATCGACTACTTCCCAAGTTTGGTTTTCCTTTAGAGATTTGATTTCACTGTCCATAGCCATGCAACCACTTTTATTTTTGTTTAGTTCTTATTGCTTCATCATAGGTTTCCGGTTCATCCATAGTTTCCAATATTGAGTACAAACTGTAATCATCATATCTTGAAGGTTTCTTAATTCTAGATCTAGCCCTAAGTTGTATTTGATCTGCTGTCCTATCATTATCTTGTCCGTTTCTCTTTGTGTTCATTTAAATGATCTTCAGATTTATTTTCAATATCTTCATCCGTAGTTTCTTCTGATTCTACAGTCACTGGTAGTGGATTTGAAAACTCTTCCTTTTGGAATATTACATCACGACATCGAAATACCAAATAATTTATTTCGTCATAAATTCTGTAGCTATCATCACCATGATAGCCTATTAAAATTCCAGATCTTGCCTTGGGATCTATCTTGCTTTATTTGATTAGGAATCCATCCACTACATGCAGTTCCAATCACTCGTAGATGCTTAAGTCTTGATTTCTTGTCATACCATACTTCATAGGGTGATTTTTCATCAGCCGAGGACTTCGCAGTTTTTTTTTTTAATATATATGCTGCTGTATTGATTAGCTCTGCCCAAAACTTTTGTGGAAAAATCTTTCTGGAATACATGAGATATCTAGCTGCCTCAACTAAGGTTCTATTCTCCCTTTTGCTATTCTATATTTGACACAAAACTTAAACTTCTTGTCCATTTGATGATCTTACTTTGACAGAATGCTCAAATTCACTATAGGTTTTGAAAAATTGATTTTGGTTAGTAATATGTCTTGTGCCGCCATTATCAAAGTACCAGTTTTCTTTGTCATCACTTGCTGTAACAAATGCATGATCATAATGCATAGCATGAAGGCATTTACTTCCCTTGAGGTTTCTGTCCTCGTATTATTTTTATAATTCTTTCTTTTGGTTTATTCCTCTTTTTTGATCTTCCATCAGCAATCCATTTATAACAATCTTTAATCCAATGGCCTTTCATACAATAATTCCATGGATTGTCTTCTTGTCTTTGTTGTTACATTTCTTTTTATTATATCTGACAATTTTCTTGACTTTTAAGGCTTCCTGATTAACACTTTCTGATTTAGAGGTTAACTTGCTTGCTTCTGTGCAGAGCCAGTTGATGAAATTGTTCTCATTCCTTTCTTTATCTTTATGAATCATAAGCCAAGTTGTGTGAAAATTTGAATAATCTCTAGGTAGAATTTGAAATATCTCTTACAATAAGAAAAATTGGTGAAAATTTTCAGCATGACTTGTTCTATTTTCTTTTTTCTTTTATCTCAAGACACAATGGTGTTAGGGTTAGGAAACGTATTCTGCGCCCGTAACCTAGTACTATAACGGAACCAACAAACCCCCCTAGCGAACTGACAAAAACTCTCGCAGTGTAACTCCAACCCTGGAGTAAGCAGCAGCTAGGCTGTAGTATGTGATAGTAAACATGTCCCTTACCTTTTACCTACATTTCGTGTGCGTGAAAGTCTTGTAATTTCTGTAGTATGTGGTGTATGTGAATAAATTCAATTTAAGTTTTAGCTAGCCGTGTCAGCATACTTCATTGCTACAGAGAAATGGCTACCCAACTGTGAGCCCGATCCCGATATCCATCGGATATATAAGTATTTTTATACTTTATGTTGTCTAAACCCAGACAAAAAGTCATTTATAAAGAAGGTTTTTCAAATTTGTACTGTAGAAATAAGTAATTTTTAACTCAGAAGAAATTCCTTTATTTTGCGTGTATCGGAATGAGAAATTGATTTCGGTTTAATGTTCAGTTGTTCGTCTGACTACTTAAACTTGTAAATCAATCCTGATTCAAGTGTTTGATAAAGCTCAAAACTCTTTAACTGTATGTATGTATTTAAATAGCTGATAATTAATGATCTGTTATGAACATTAATGCTGTAGAATGTGTGTGATATGCTGAAATAATGTATCGATAATGAGTAGTTCAACGACCTTGGAACTCTAAAATTATCCCGCCAAAAGAAAAGCGTAGTCAGCGTCTAACCAACACCACCTAGACCAGTGATGGCCAACCTTTTACATTCCATGCGCCAATTCTATTTCACGTACGAGTTCAGATGCGCCATATGTCACGCAACAATTCTACCTTCTTACGTTCACGATTGGGGTTGGAAAATAGAGATTTGGGTAGGATCTGCTTTACTTAGGGGAAACTAAATTAGTTTATGTGAGCCAGTTCAAAAGACACGCGTTTATTGGAGCACCAACATACACTAGTACGGGATGATCTCGTGGACGTGAGGGCGATCGCATTCGTGGAGCACGCTGATGATGTGATAGTGCTACAGCTGCCGTCTCGTTTGGTGAAGATAACTCTGGACCACAGTTGACGGATATGATAGAAATAGAGATCGAGAGAACTCTGAGCGAGATGGAGCTCTGAGAGCGATTTTAGGTTGAAACTTAGAGTCATCTGTTCTCTCTACTTGATACAAGTAGATTTGGCATATTCCAAATAATCTTTTTTACATATGTATGTTTATAGATATAATTAACATTTTTAAAGGATTCAATTATTGTACGTATTCCAGCACATAAACCTTTTTTGCACATCAACTTTTGAGCCTGTTTCGATTTCGCTTCTTAGTCTTTGAATTTTTGGTGTTAAATTTGTTACTGATAGCAGCAGCGAATTCTTCAAATTTGAATAAGGTCATTCGCGAAATCGTTTTGCTTTTAATAAATTTCATGGATGAAAAAGTTTGTTCATGTATGTATGTCGTTCCCAAACGAAATACTGTTTTTTTTTTTTTTTTGCAAATTTTTGTAGTTCTGGGGTTATTTAATGTTCACAAAAATTAATCAGGTTAAAAGCCATTTAGATCTAAAAGAATGGTAATCAAATTTCATTTTTTTAAATGGATTTCATTTAAAAAAAGCGACGGAATGATGAGTAAGTAGGCTGTATGAATTGAAATGAGAGCACTCAGGTGTTGAAAGTATGAAGATGGATTCAGTTATGGCGCCTACTTCAAAAGAATAAGTAGGCGAAAGGATGCAATGCGCCACTTGTAATCATCAATTGCGCCAAGTTTGGCGCATGCGCCACAGATTGGCCAACCCTGACCTAGACGAACAAGGCCCTGTTTCTGAACCGAAACTTGTCTGTGACGTCACACCAAGTAGGGAAGGAAGTGCCGAAGACAGAAGCTTCCGCTCGCCATTATTCCTGTGTAGACTAGTGATGGGGAAAATGACTCTTTTCAGGCATCGGATCGGAACCGCTCACTCACTAAAAAGAGCTAGCTCTTTTTGATGACTCACCGCTCCTTTGAGATATATAATAATGTATATAACATATCGAAATGTATACAATATGTTTGGGCCATCGAACATCCCTCGTTGTCACGTGAGCACATGTGTCCAGACGAAGAGGCGCCAAGCGTGCTTGAAACACCCACGCACACAACACTTGAAACACTCACTCATCCAGCAATTGCGCAGTTTACCTCTAAAATCAACAAAAGGAGGGAGACGGGGCACGAGGACGATAGGCATTGCAGCATAGGGCTGCTAAGCTGTAAAATTTAATTGCTAAGGCATAAGATGGCCCAAAACCATGTCAATTCATATAACTTTGAAATTGTCCATAAAGAATAAATTACTTTGAGGACACTTCTACTTTTGTAATTCCCGTCATGAACCCGTTGAGATTACAGAAGTAGCAATTAAAATATCCAAACACGTTAAAAATCTCATTTTTGACCAAGAATTCTAAAAAAGTTTTCGATTTTATTGGATAGAGTATTTATTTGACTTTCCAAAACATATTTAATTTTTTCTCTGTTAATTACTTGAAGAAGTAATAAGATTTTAATCAAGGCGGGAAAACAAGAAGTAAGAATGGAAAACACTGGAAATGGCCATTAAAAGGCCAAAAACATGGCAAAATCTAATTTTAAACCTTACTTTTTTTTGCAAATATAATTTTAGAAAGTTTTTTCAAATATTTAAATGGTTTCTCTTTTGGAAATGGAGTGAACTTTATTAAAGAGAAGGAAGAACAAAATTGTTTACACAAAGAGCAAACGCAAGGGAGCAATCGATGCACTTGAAACTACCTTTAACTCTAAATTAATATTTTTGCATTATTTTCTCACTTCAAATGTTATAATACAAAAACTTATAACTGGATTCTAGTAAACTTTTGAGAGTTTGTTATTTATAATGTGTCAAGTGAATGAACTAGAATAATTATGCTGAGTTCAAAAGTTTCTAAATTATTACTCTATTTATTTAAGAAGTAGGACTGTAAAACTATAAAAAATCTTCTATTCATTTTTCAATCACTTGTAAAATTGTTGTTTATTTAAATATCCTTTTATTCTAGTTCATTCCCTAGAAATATGCATGTAGTTTATTTTGGTAGCATCATTTTTCAAATTGGTTGAATAGATTTTCATGTAGCACATTTGAAGTTTTTGACACATTTCTTCAAAATTTCAACATAATTGTCATATTTTTACAAAATTATTAATATATACTTTTAATATTTATAGCCCATTGCTATTGTTTAAAACACAAAACATAAAAATATCATTAAAATGTTTCTATACCACATTTAAAAAAAGTGTCTTGGACGTGTTTGGATACATTAAGATTTCTTTCTAAAACCACTTAGTTACCAAATGAGACTTCCTAATAATTTAAATGATATTTTAAAATCAAATAATAAAAATATTAATAATTTATTTAAGTACTTAAGATTTTTAACTATTTATTTTAAGATATAGGTATATAGTACCCTCGAATACTCGTTGTCCCAAAGATTTTCAAAATCCAAGTCCCCTCCCTGTCTTTTAATAAAATATTTTCAAAATGCCTTGCTTTGTGAAGGCAATGCAATAAAAACGAGTTACGTTTAATTTAATTTTGTGTAGCTTTATTAAAATGATATCACTCCCGAGAAATCAAGGTTTTATTATAATTATTATATTAATGTTAAGTGAATAACATAATAACTGTTAGAATATGTTTTAGTAACAACCTTAAGACTAGTTTTAATTAGTGCTAAAAGGCGTGATATGACTTAAGCCGTAAAAACACCCTTTCAATCTAAAATTGAATTAAATTTAAAAAAATAACATTTATGATAATACATAGATATTTAAAAATTTGAAACTTCAAAAAAGTAACAAAAAGCTAGGGAGCGCAAAAGAACGAATGCGGAATTGACTCTTCGAGAGCGATAGTTATCGAAAAGAGCCAAAGAGTTAACTCCCAAAAGAATCAGTGAGCGCAAACGATCGAATTCGGAAATTATTCTTCGAAAGAGCCAACTCTCGAAAAGAGTTAACTCCCAAAAGAATCAACTCCCAAAGAATCAACTCCCAAAAGAATCACTGAGCTGGTGATCGCATGCGGAAATGACTCTTCGAGAGTGGAAGCGCTGATTCGTTAAAAAAGAGACCGCTCTTCAGCCCTGATTGGTTAAAAAAGAGCTATAGCTCTTTTTTGACGAATCAGCGCTCGCTCACTCCGTCAAGAGAGCTAACTCTTTGAGTCAGCTCCTGAGCGGATCGCCCATCTCTAGTGTAGACCGTGACTTCGTTACCACGCAAAAAGGGTTAGGCTCAACGTATGCATTCAGTATTTTAAATTCATTTTAAAAAGTGATGGTGTTCACATGTTGCGTACCAGGATGTAGGGGCAACTATCCAAATAGCCCCAAAGTCCAAGTGTTCTCTTTCCCGAATGAAGAAGTATTGAGAAAGAAGTGAATTCGCGCAATTTGCAGAAAGGATTTCGTGCCTACAAAATATTCTAAGGTATGTAATTCATTTGTTCAAAATGTTATTTAGACTTAAAAACACAGTACCATCGCCACTTGATGGCCGAATATTTAGAACAAAAATTAGAACGTTTTTGTTTTGCTAAGAACATTTGCTAGAGCCATTTTCTTAAGATTTACACTGTTTTTTGTTTTACATTTGTAATAAGCGTTCTTTTTGAATATTTCCTATTTTAGTGAGAAAAAAAAGCTTGATGTGCAGTTAAGTAATTGGCTTTACTTTGTTTTTAAAATATGTTCTCGGCTGCATAATTAAAACAAACAACATTTATTTGTAATTTTAACGTTTTTTTAAGAATGTGTGATCAGAAAATGTTTATATCTATACAAGTATTAAATTAATTTTTCTCTAAAAAGTATGCTAAAAACTTTTAAATAGATATATATATATACAGTTGAATTACTAACATTTCTTCAAAAATGCAATAAGCTGTTTGCATTCTCTTCAACATGTTTTAAATAAAATATTTCTTCATATAGGTATGTGAGCTACATTTCCCTAAGGAGTCAATTGAAAGATGCACTACAGCCTATGATCCTAAGACTGGAAAGCACATTTCTGTTTCTTTGAGGCGATCTAGGCTTAAAGTTGATGCTTTTCCATCCATTCTGCCAAACTGTCCCATTTATCTCTCGTCTACTTCTACCAACACCAGAGAAAGTCCCGATGAAAGAAGACTGAGGGTGGAAAACGACAATTTACAGATTTGCATTGCTGAAAGCATATCATCCAAAGAACAGCATGACAAGAAAACAAAGTTTCATTCTTTAGAACAGTTAAATGGATGTTTAAACCTAGTAAATGTTCCTGCGAGTTGGAGCATTGTCTGTAGAACTGATAAAATACTGTTTCTTCTTATGGAAACAACAGATGTACCCATTCTCAAATCTTCTGTCATCATAAATGAAAGTTTAAAAAATTCTGTTTTTTTGGGAGACATAGCATTAAATAATTTGGGTAAGTTCAATTTCCCTCAAACTGTAAATGATATAAATGTAATATTAGAAATTTTAAATAATTTATCTGATAAAGCTGATTCAAATGCAACAGAAATGTTACCATCAATTGTTACATCTATTGTGAAACTATTGAATACTTTAATGGTAAATGTAAATGATGATAAAAAAATTTCTATCCAATTCCTAATTGAACAAATTAATTCCATTCTATGCAGTACATTTTTATTAAGATACTCTCCTGAAATGCTTATATTTTATTGTATTTTACATTCAATATCTCCTCATGCCTATAACTTTTTAAGAAATTCTGGTTATGTTATGATTCCACACCCAAGGACTTTGAAGAAGATTTGTGCATCACTGAATACTAACCCCCAACTAGAACAATCTGATGAGAATTTTTTGATGTTCATATCAAGACAAATTAACTCATTAGAGTCTTGTGACAAAATAGTTGTTTTGCTAACTGACGAAATACATATTAAACCTTATCTTGACTACAAAGGTGGAAATATATTAGGAATGGCATTTAATTCTGAAAATGCTGCAACGTCTGCTCAGGTTTTTATGATACAGAGCCTTCTTTCTCCATTTAAATCTGTTGTACATATTGTACATGTAAAAACCATAAATGCAAACATTTTAAATGGAATTATAAAAAAAATTCTTGTTAAGCTCCATGATATAGGATTTAAAGTCATAGGTGTTGTATCTGACAACAATGCTCTCAATAGTAAATCTATGTCTTTATTCCACACTCCTCCAAAAGTAAGCATTGTGTATCCCCACCCTTCTGATGCTACTAGTCCTTTATTTTATATATTTGATTCTGTGCATATCCAAAATGCATCCACAACAATTGGATTAACCAAAAAAATATGTCAGTGTTTTTATTATCCAGATTTTAATGATTATGAAAAATTTCCGCTTCTTGAAGCTAACTTTGGTACACTAAAAGCTTTACACGATGTTGAAAACAATAGTTTAGTAAAATTTTCTTATGGGTTAACACTTAAATCATTGACTCCTAGTAATCTAGAGAGGCAAAATGTGAAGCTAGTCCTTAAAATATTTAATGACTTTGTTGTTCAAGCTCTTTTGCAACTAGGACAGGAACATAACTTAATAAGTTACAAACCAACAGCCGATTTTATTACTTTGATTTGCAAATGGTGGAAAATTGTAAATGTTAAGACTCCACTCAAAGGACAGCGTCTACAGGATCTTTTTCAAGAACCAATAACTCTGTTCGCAAATGATGTAAAAGTAGAATATCTGAATGATTTTCTTTCCTGGTTAGATGCATGGAAAGACAAAAATGCTCCACAGGTAAACTAACAAAAGAAACACATTTAGCCATCTCACTTACAACATATGCTCTTCTTGAGATGTCTAAGTATTGCATTAAGGAGTTGAATTTTACATATTTTTTACCTGGTAAAATTCAAACCGACTCCCTTGAAGATCGCTTTGGAAAATATAGAACACTTGCGGGTTCACAATATCTAATATCAGTTTCACAAATTTATGAATCTGAGGCCAAATTAAGGATGCAAAATTTTCTTCCACTTGTTTTAAATTCCAACATGTATGGTAAAGTAGAAATTAAAAACACTGACCCTGAAAACAACTGCTCAGAAATTAAGGGAAATGTTGGATATTCCCAATTTGTATTAGATATTTCTGAAACGGATTTTGATTTAAAACCTCTGCTGCCAGTTTTAACCTATTTATCAGGTTATTGTGCTCGTTCAGCAATTTCTAAACTCAACTGTGATGCTTGCACAAAATCTTTAGTTCTAGATAAAACTTTAAATTTAATTTCGGACTACATTCTTATTCGGAATTTAGACAGAGGTGGTTTTCTATGTCCATCTCCAGATGTTGTTACTGCTGTTACATATAATTACATAGTTGTACAAAAGCTAGTTAACCAAAAGAATGAACATTTGTTTTTGAGACAGAATAATCAAAGGGAACTTGCAATCACTATTAGTTTTGATTTGATTAATAAGCATGAATTTTTTCTTAACGATAAGAGTTGTTCTAATGGGCATTCAACAGGCCATGTACTGAAACTAATTTTAAGACCTGCAACAAATGCTTTACTAAACAATTATTGCACTTTAAAAAATGATACACCAAAACCTGTTTCACTTGCTAAACAGCGTAAACTAGAAACAGTTAAAAACTCCCCAACAAATGCAACTCTGCAGCCTATGCCAGAAAAAAAATCTTTACCCCAAACACATAAAAACAAAAAAGCCAAAGAGTAAAATATCCCTTAAAAATCATATAAAGCACCAGAATAAATACTAAAACTAAGTAATATTATTTTAAGGTTGATTTATATGAATTTTAATATAATCAGAATTTTATCTTGTTTACCTTTACATAACTGAGATAATATAAATGTTTGCTGATAGTTGTTTGTGTGCAAAAATAAAATTTGTTCTTACTTTTATTTGTGTTCTATTGTGTTTAAGATTTGATTTCCTGGCATTCAATTTTAACAACAAATATTTATAAAATTCGATTGCATTTGTATTCTTCAAGGCAGCTGCTGAAAGTATTTCTTATTTAAAATTAACTTTCCTTTTCAAGCCTAAGTTTTCCTTGAAAAGAAAACGCAAAAAAAAAAAAAGATTAAAAGCACATTTAGGCATTTGTTTTCTCATATCAAACTGCGGTAGATAACCGAGTAAGCTTATTTTGGGTTGCACTTGTTAATGTTTTGCGGTGCCATTGGGAGAATGCAGCTTCACCGTTTCCCTACTTGCTCTGACGTCACAAATGAGCGCCGCGGCCTTGTCCGTCTAGGTGGTGTTGGTCTAACACGGCGCCAGTTGTTTTTACTCTTTCTTTTTAGGCGCGTTGCATTGAAAAAAAAAAGACTTTGTGTGTGTATGGTTTTTTTATAATCTTTATTTTATACTATACTCAGTGACAGGCTTTCTTGGCACAATAGGAATACGCTGAGAGCAAACGAAACAAATAGTCCCCAGCACCTTGTCCTATATTTGAGTGCAATGAGGCACTGTAACGTATAAATGTGATTCATTTGTTAACCCCACACATATCTATCGATTTTTTATCGTTATTAGCGTGAAATGTTGAATATTTTGCCTTTTACGTGCGGCGTAGTAATTTCATTTAGAATCGCGCGCCAGCCAATAAGAGCCAACCAGCATTTTCCGCGCGCCCTCGATTCTTGTTGCTTGGCGACATTGGCAGATATTTACTTATCTTTCGATTAACGTGCGTTGCATTTGTTGTTAGTATTTTTGAATCTCTTTTTGAGTATTTTGTGATTAATAATGAAATTAACTCCGGATTCTATTAGAAGTTACGTTTTTCAACCGCTCAAGAAAGGCAGTGCTCTGAAAAACTCTGCAAAGACAATCGTAATGAATGTGTTTCATAAATTCATAGAATGGCATCCCAACGATTCTCAGAAGGATATTCATGAACTACTGAAACTGGGAAGTATATAACCTTCCCTTAAGCGTTTTTAACGAGATTCATATCCTATTTATGGAATATGTGATGATTTATTTAGAGGATACTCAAGGTTATTCCTCTAAATTTTTTTTTATTCTAATAAAAGTTTGTAACAAATAAGTAAACAATAATCATTAAAAAATATTAATATACATTACTTACAAAAATTGTTATAAATATAGTTCTAATAATTAAAAGTTTAAAAATATATAAACGTTCTTCAATTTTATAAACTATTGTATTGGTTTTCAGGGGAAACACACAAAGCTTTAAAATTAAAACAAAGAACATACAGAAAAAGCACTGGTAACGACAGGGACAAGGAGGCATATCAGAAAGCCAGAAAGGAGTTTAAAACTATTAGTCGGAAGCAAAAGGTGTCCTTGGAGGAAAAATTAGCAAGGGAAATAAATATAAACCCAAAAGAATTTTTTGCATATGCAAGTGGTAAAAATAAATTTAGTACTACACTGGGCCCGTTGGAGGGGAAGGGAGGTGAATTAATTCAAGACGAGGTGGGAATGGCAAACGTGTTAAATGACTTTTTTCTGGGGGTTTTCAATGGTAACTATAATTTTAAAAAGGATCCCAAGGATGGTGCCTTTGCAGGGGGTATAGTTAAAGAATGCAAATTCAACAGGGAAGAAATAGTACATCAGTTGAAAAGAATTAAGCCATCTAAAGCACCAGAGCCAGACGATATTTATCCGAGAGTACTAGTGGAATGCGCGGAAGAACTGGGGGAAGTAATTCACACGATATTTAATTCAACATATAGCATAGGTTGGGTACCAATGGATTGGAAGTTGGCCAACATAACTCCAATTTTCAAAAAGGGAATACAAAGTGATCCTGGCAACTATAGACCAGTAAGTCTAACATCAGTAATTTGCAAAATATTTGAATCTCTGTTAAAAAAGCATATAATGTTATACTTGGAGGAGGGGGGACTGTTATCAGAGAATCAGTATGGGTTTAGGAATGGCAGATCCTGCTCTACAAACCTTTTGAAGTTCTACGAAAAAATTACTGAGGAGCTGGATAATAAGAGCAGTGTGGATATCATGTACATAGATTTTCAAAAGGCTTTTGATAAAGTACCTCAAGAGGCATTACTGTTTAAATTGGAAAGGCTAGGGATTCAGGGAAAAACATTAATATGGATAAAGAATTGGTTATTGGGTAGAAAGCAGAGAGTGCAGGTAAAAGGAAATTATTCACAGTGGACAGAAGTTATAAGTGGGGTGCCTCAGGGATCAGTTTTGGGACCAATTTTATTTATAATTTTCATAGATGATATAGGTCAGGGGATCAAGAATAGAATCAGTATATTTGCAGATGACTTAAAAATATGGCGGACACTGGATAACAAGTTACAGATAGAAAATTTACAAGGGGATTTTGATAAGATATCCGAATGGGCTGTAAAATGGGGTATGTCATTTAATGTAGGGAAATGTCAAGTTCTGCATATGGGTTACAGGAAAAGTGGAGCTGAGTACTGTCTGCAGGGAGTAAAGGTAAAGGAGGGAGAAACAGTCAAGGATCTTGGGGTGATAATTCACAGGGATTTTAAAATGGGTCATCAATGTTCAGCTGCGGGTAAAAAGGCTAATAGGTTATTGGGGTATATTAAAAAGACTGTAACTTCAAGGGATAAGAATATAATCTTGCCGTTATATAAGGGTTTAGTAAGACCACATCTAGAATATGCTGTACAATTCTGGGCTCCATATATGAGAAAGGACATATAATCGATTGAAAGGGTTCAGCACAGAGCTACAAAAATATTAAAGGGGCTAGCAAATTTCGACTATAATGAACGTTTAAGTAAGCTAAACATGTATACACTGGAAAGAAGAAGAAGGAGGGGGATTTGTTTCAGCTTTTCAAGTTTGTAAAACAAGGGGACACAGAGGGCTTAAATTTCAATAGGGATAACAGAACAAGGGGTCATGGGTATAAATTGAATAAGACACATTTTAATCGGGATTTAAGGAAAAACTACTACTTTAATAGGGTAATAGACAGTTGGAACGCGTTGCCAGAAAATATAGTTAATTCAAAGGGAGTGTACGAATTTAAGACACAATTGGATAGTCAGTGGGAATTGGGGAATTCATAAACAAAGGACCAGCCTTGTTGGGCTTGAGCCTGTAGCTGGTCGTCAATATTTGTATTTGTTTTATATTTTTTAATGATTAATATTTTTAGAATTCTACTTAAAATTTAAGATAGCTGTAATCTTGTGTGCCCTCTAAATAAACAATCACATTAGCCATAAGTATATTTATTAATATTGAATGAAAATAGTTCAATATTGTGAAGCAGATAATGAGTAATGTTAAAAAAGAACATCGATCAGTATCGTAAAGCTAATATTGAGCAATGACAAAAAAAGCACATCAAGCAATATAGTAAAACTCTTTGAGCAATGTCAGAAAATAATATTTATCAATGTCGAAAACCGATATTGAGCAATATTTCCAGGGGGTCATTTACTCTGGGCAATATTGATCCGACATATTGCACCCAGGCAAGAAAAGTGACAATTCAAAATTCCAGCATTTGAGAGAAATCCACTTTAAGGATTGTGATGTTCTTCCCTTCCAATAACCAAGTACGAGATTGTAAAAAAAATAACATTTTAATTAAACGATTATAAGACAGATACAAACGAACATCATTTCATCCGGTACAGTACATCGTACCTCAAAAACAAAACACCTCTTTCAACCGAGACAAGTATCCGACTGTACAAGCGGATGGACAGAAGAAGAATCCTAATGTTAAAACTTAGACGAATTTTCGGAGGTTGGCGCATGCGCATTAGCTATGATTTCGGATGGGGAAAAATATTTTAGGGAAGGATATTCATACAAATGGGGAAAATCTGGGCATGGGTGAATTTAACATAAGGATTCTTCCTCTGTCAAATCTTGGTTCCATAATCCATTATTTTTTCGGCGTTACGTTCCATTTCTAGGAGTGATAAAAGTAACATATTTTCTTATCGTTTTACTTGGGTGTATACTTTAAAATTGTCTTTTCTGCTGTTTCATTACGAATAGTTTAATTACATTAGGATTCCTGCTCTGGCTAATCTCTCGGCATTTAGTTTATTTTTCATCATCTTGATTCGAGTATTTTAGCAAGCTTTGGTTTCTAATTTTGCAACATTTAACAAGTCATTTCTTATGTATTTTGTTGTTAACTTGATTTTAAAACATTGCGGTTGCATTTCTTGATCTGCCATATATTCTATGGTTTGTAAACTAAAATCCTTAAATGTAATATTTATCTTCATACAAAATTTCGCTCATTGTGTTTGATTATTTAACTGTGTTCAAATTTATACTGTTGAGGCAATTCATAATTCGATCTAATTTCGTAAAACTTGTATAAATAAAAAATAGTTCAATTAATTTTTTGCTGATTTCACAATCTGATAATTAATTGGGTTGATTAGATTGTATTTTACAACTAACCTTTCTTGTACTTCTGTCAGATAAATTTAAGGAGTTTTATTTTATTCATTTTTATTTGGGGGAAGCATTACTTGACATAAATTAAGGAGTATTGTTTGTTCATTTGGGGAGTATTGAGTGATTAGTTTTGATTTTGTGGGCAGTTATTCTTTTTGTTGATACATAAGCATGATTTAAATGAAGTTCCTGTGTTAACCTTTTAAACGCCGTAATTCATTTTTAAAGTTTTTTATTTTAATTTTTTGCTTAAATGGCTTATTTTACAGCTAGTATAACTGTTCAATACCTTTTTTGGCGAAAAAAAATCATAAGTATGATTTTGAGGATGTTCCCCATTTGGGAACATTAGCGTTTGGGATGAAGTAAATAGGGGCATTTTTCCGAATGGTAATTTTTTTGCAATACTCAAAAAGAGGACTAAGTTTGGTTTCTATTTCATACTTTTACATATTTCTCTTAGAAAGGATACATTTTTCTCTGATTGCCAGTGCTACGGGGAAATCAAGATAAATGTATTTGCTTTTTGCATGCAAGGCCCTGCTTTCTAACATTCTTCTTGCACAATGCACACCGTCCTTGGGTGCAAGCGACGAGATAGTGTTCGTCCGTTTTTCTAAGGTGAATTAGTAGATAAGATCGTAGTCCTGGTCATGCTGAGACTGCTCTTTATCCTAGTGGAGTCTCTGCTTTGACACCATCCTGTTTCCCTGAGTAAATTTCCATCCTATATAGATACCTATTAGATGAGCATGCCATCGAAATTTTGTACCCAAATCTGATGGGGTTTCCGTGAATACGCATTTTACAAGAATGATGTCCGTAATACGGCACCATTGATCAGTCAATGCTGAGTTGTTCGTGAAAAACTCCAAACTGAATCAAGTTTCTACACATATTATCGAATACTGTCACAATCTTTTTTAGTTTATTACCCTGTTGAACATCTTTATTGTTGTCAACAAGAAGAAAGTACTTTTTAAGTTGACGAAAGCATGCTCTAGCCATTATCTTAGGAAAGATTCTAACATATGTGTCTCCAGAATTACTCTATATTATAAGTCCTCTGTAGGCACCGTGTGGTAACCGCTCAAAAGAAGGGAATTGAAGAATATCTTCACAGTTACCTGTTATTATCTGCCCCTTTGCCGTGTATACAACGCTGTCATTTCAACTAGATGTTGCACATAATTCACATGGAGTATTTTGTGGAATAACTCTCGAGGATCCATTGTCTCAAGCTCGTAAAAGTTTTCAGCCAGCTTTTCGAGGCTTTTTCCTGAAATATCATTATCCAATGTTGCATCCCTTTTCCATCTGGGATTGTGTTCTTGTCTTCGCTTATTTGCACTTGGAGCAGAACATGAGGATGTGCTTCTCCTTTGATCTTCGCCCGAATCGGGAATTTGGTCATCTGAAATAGTCGAATCACCATCTTCATTGTTAATCATCAAGTCAATCTGTCGACAAACATCTTGAGAACAAACCTCATTCAAAGCTTCATCGTTGATGTATTCTTCATCACTCAAATCAGCGTCTTCATCAGATGGCAATGTGTAAAAATCAGGATCGTCTACGTCCTCAAGCTCGTTATCGGATAGGCTGTTGAAAAATTCCTGCTCTGCTCGCAGGAACTTGCGATGTATCTCTGAAAGATGTAGTTGACACGGAGTGATACCTGAGAAGCACTTGAATAGTCAATTCCTACTAGAAATGGCGTATTAAGTATTAAAAAAATGATTAAAACTACATAGTTCAGCGTATACTATACTCTCTGATACAGGCGAGAAAGGAAATCTTTGATCAGAATGAAAAGGAATGTTGTTGGAATGTGATCTTTGCAAAGGTCATTCAAAACGCTCTCCTCTCTTTTTCTACCCGTAAATTATGCGATACATTTCAACCAACCATTTCACCAAAGGGGAATGTGGTTACTATTCTTGTAAGGTGATTAGAGTGAAAGAAATCATCCCAATCGTAAACATTTATAACTGTAACAATGCGATTACCTTACAATATAGTATCACGGTTTGCAGAGAAAACGGGTGTTAGGCACATGCAGATGCAAAAGTGCCAGCTGGAAGTATGAAAGAATCAGCCACCACATTTATTAAGTTACCCATAGCAAAAGAATTCTGATAATTAAAAAAAAAAGATAGTATTGACTCAAATTTTGCAAGTTAAAAAAAATCTCCTCAAACACTATACCCCAAACGCCAATGTTCCCATTTGGGAACATCAAAATTGTTGTAAGAATTACTTCCTACAAATAACACTTGAAAATATTTTGTTAATTTGTAAGAGAATATATGTCCCTTGACTACCAAATCACGTCAGTAAAATGTTTTTTAAATTAAATTTAAAAACAGCAGAAATTAAAATGTGCATGACACTTTGAAGTTCCCAAATTCAGTAGATTTGACCTAAATTATGTAAAAAAGCTTAATTTATTTTTTGAAAAACGGTGGCACCTAAAATAAATTCATATTATTATGTGGCATTTAGGAAAGTATGAATATTCTAAACAAAATATAAAGCTATTCAAAAAATTCACAAAAAAATGTTCCCATTTGGGAACATTGGCAGTTAAAAGGTTAAGCATGATAAAAAAGCATTCTTGACCATACCAATTTATATTATGTCATGAGAAAGTGTCATGTCAGATTTGTGGAACTCAGTTGTAGAATGTAAAATGTGTGTGTTCCCCAATTACATTTCAATCCAAAATTCTTTTGAGAACTCATCTGAAAATGATTTCACTCAGTAAACTGAGGAATTGTATTAGCAATAAAAAGTATTAATTGCTTGGGAAAATGACTGAAAAATAAATATTTTTCAGGTTTATATATAGCAGAGGAACAGCCTAAGTAAATAGGATCTGAACCATTTTTTAGCATTATCATGGTTGATTTTCTATAGCAAGGGAAAGAGAAGTATTGAGTGGATAGGTTCTAACAAAGCAATTCTATGTATCCTATGATGAAATTCACAAATTAATGGGGTTTGTACATGAAAATCAAAGTTGATCATAACTTGGGTAGAATGAAAATTAGTAAGTAGGAATTGCTATGTAGCTATGCAAATGGATACCCATCTCAATTCTTGATGATATTAGTGCTCGTTTAGAACCCATTCATCTCTTTAACTTTTAGTGCCAAAACTGTATTGGTTTTCAATTGTCTCAATGTATTCACAAAAACAAAATAGTTATTTATCTTATGCTAGCCAAGAGATGAGCAAATTGAGATTTTATTAAATATACCAAAAAGGTGTAGTTTTTTTAGGAGTTAAATCGGGTGCCAGTTCTGTATCCCAAAAAATAGGTACATATTTAATGATTAAAAATTATCATTTTTCACTGCTATGGTGTAATTTTTCTTATGAACAGAACAAAAGTAATATTTGTTTTGTAAAAAAATTTTAATATTATTCATTTAAATACTAAGTGTTCAATAATTTAAGTTTTAATGAAATGTGGTATATCTTATGGTATTTTTAATTAACATCTCTCTCTCTCTCCCACTGGAGCAACAACAGGCATTGGTGATGGTATTTTTTATTAACGTTGAACTGGAGCAACATTATGGGCTATTTGTAACAGTCCAGGATCAACCCCAAAGGGAAAAATTAAGACAACATAATTTTGTATAATTTTTAAATAACGAGGCAACACCCAAGCTGGCACTCCTAACTTACACACCACACTAATGTAAGAACACAACATATTTAACATGCACCCACCCCCTTGCTACACGACGGTCTTTGGCTGGATTCGAACTCCCAACCCTCCAATTGCTCTTCCAACCGTGGCACCTGTTATAGTTGTAGTTTTTTAGTTCATCAGATGTCAGTTTCGTATGCCAAAAAATACATAACCAATGATTAAATATATAATTTTTCACTGCTATGAGGCAAGATATATGTAATTTTTCTTATTATGAACAGAAGAAAAGTAATATTTGTTTTATAATAAACTGACAATATTAATCTGAGTAATATTATTCGTTTAGCTACTAAGTGTACAATAATTTATTCACAAGACCTTTAACGAGTTATAAAATGCTACTGATTAGTTTAAAACCAGGATTTTGATGAAATGTGGTACATCTAATGGTATTTTGAATTAACGTCCCACTGGAGCAACAGGCATTGGTGATGGTATTTTTGAATTAACGTTATACTGGAGCAACACAATGAGCTATTTGTGACGGTCCTGGATCAACACCAAAGGGAAAGATTAAGATACATAATTTTGAATCATGGTCATATAACGAGGCAACACCCAAGTTGGCACTCCAAACTTCCACACAACAGATTTAACACGCACCAACCTCCTTCTACATGACGGTCTTTGGCTGGATTCGAACTCCCAACCCTCTGGTTGCTCTTCCCACCACAGCACCTGTTATATTAGCATGATGCTGGTTTAATTTATTTTTCAAAAGGGCTATTCAAAATTATTTTATCTAAAATTTTCATGTCCTGATCAGGACAGATGTTGAGTGAGTTACATGTATGGAGATAGCATGAGCACATTTTATACTATAAGTTTCACAGAAGTCTACTTTGAACAAGTTTAGCTGAGTCATAGTTCCAGATAAGCTTTGAATGTAAATCTGACTAAAGCCAATAATGCTAAAGTTGCAAGAATCAGATTGTATAGCCACAGAAAATTTTACAACTTAAAGATATTTACCAACCTAACAATTGGTTTACAATTTCTTCAGTTGTTATGCAGGATGTTTACATAGGACATCATTTTGTTTTGGAATAACTTTTAAATAAAACACTTCTAATTTCATTGTGCACTCAATGAATGACATTATTAATTTAATTTGATATCGGTCAAATGACTGCCAGCACTGCAAATTTAGTCTTTTGACCACATGATTTTTTTCAGACCATTTTTCTCAAAAGCTTTTACTGGGTTTGATTGTCATTTGTTTAGGAAGCTGATCTAGGATAGTGAGTGTGAAGCTTCAGCACATTTTAGCAAAATATTTAATCAAAATGCTTTATCTATGATGGAGACTTCTAGAAAATTGTAAAATTACTTTGGGTTACATCATGTGCCTTCAAAATAAATATGTGTAAAAAAAAATTTCAAAACACGGTTCTCCGCAAGATATCAAAAAGTCTGACTGACTTCTTACAGAAAGTTCCCATGAAAACATTGTTACTTTATGATATAGTGTTATTGAAAAATAAGGGATCTCTGTTGACATTACACACAAATAGGCTTTCTCCAAACACAATATGGGGAAAATTTGGATTTTCATCGAAGCTCTAAATGTTTTTATGCATGCAGTCACTTGGTCTATATTATATTCCACAAATAAATATAATTATTTCAGTTCTAAAATTCAATTAAAATTACATTCCAAAACAGTTTAATCCAGAAAAAAAATTACTAAGTTACCAATTCTCAATTTTAACAATACTTGCGTGTACCAGGCATCATTGGTAATCTTGAATAATTATGAAAATCAGAACTAAATATAAATCTTTTAGTACAAATTGTAAGCAACATTTAATGTATTCAGAATGATTTATTGAGACTGATTCTGACATTGCAAGATATTTTTGTAAACAAACACATGAAGGTAAACAAAAAGAAGTGTTTCAGTTACAGTGAATATATGTACTTCAATTCATTATAAAAGGTATTTTTTAATTAATGTTGTACAAGAAAAACAAAGAAACAAATGGTACATAAAAACTTTTATTTTCAATTCAATACACAATGAACTTTAAATATCAATTTAGTCATACAGGACAAAAATTCATTTTTCTGTAAATATAATTAATTGTACAAGACTCGAAAAAAAAAACATTTTGCATGACAATTTAACTTATGACCATTTCATGTAAAATTGTTAAAATTTAAGTATTTCCAATCTTAATTTTTTTTTCTTCTTGAAACTTATTATTATATTTAATAGAGGAATTGTTTATTTTTGTAAAAAATTGGGTAATTTAAAAAATTACTTATCATTTTGGCAATAACTGATTTGCAATAACTACTATCACAAAAACACCTGCTTCTAGAAATAAAAACAAAACCACATAGAAACACATTTTGATAGTGGGAATTACAAAACCATAAATACGAGTAAGAGGGCTAGTTAAAAATCTGAAGGACGAGGAACCTGAAAATATAAAGTGTGCACATCAGTACAATACAAATGAGATCACAAACTCGCCTTTTCGTGTCAACTTAATGTACACCTAATTCTGTTTGGACGAGCACGAGTATCATCTAGTGCGGATGTTTCACCAGTTTTACGAACGAATTCAGTAATAAATTGTTGTGTTTGTGTTTTGGTTAGGCCATTATCTAATTATGTGTAAGAGGCTACCAAGAACTTCAGTTCACGTTGAAATTTCTCATAAGGGTCAGGTTTGACAAAATTATTAACCAATTTTCAGGTCAGTTCCAGACATTCTTTTATTGAACCTGTATTTAGAACAAGATCATATTGTTCATTATCACTACATTCTGTGGGATTAGGAGTCTCAAAGACAACCCCTTCTAATATTTCATCTTTGCTTACGGCTTTGTCGACTGATTCATGGATATCTTCAAATAATAGATCACCGAATCTTTCTCCAGTTGTGTGCCATTGTAATGATGTTGGGAATACAGTCGTGTTAGTTACCAAATACAATAAGAACATTGTAGATACATGGATGTATACATTGGTAAATGAAAACATACGTTCCAAAACGCATACACTAGATGTTATGCAATCTATGTGGGGGCAATATAACTGACTAGCCACTGCATGGCCAGCACGGCACTGCCTGTGACAGTTCTTTTCGTGGGGTCAGGTGTGACCACTGCTTGCTAACCCCCTGTAATTGCTACGAATTCCCATTTAGTTTAACAGATGATACTACTATGCCACAACTATAAAGAAAAAATCGTAAAATTTGGGCAAATAAATTTAAAATGACTAGAGTAAATAGAGAATAAAAAATTTATTTTGAATTTGAGTATAAAAAAAGTTTGTGCAAAAACAGAATTAGGTGTGTATACACAAGCAGGAAACTTTCGACACAAAAAATTAATATGCTCAGGGTAGAGTCACATGAATTGAACCTATGTCATTCATCTACAGCTTGCAAGCTACTAACAATGAGAAACCCACTGAACCACCAGCAAGTTACTTTCCCACTCCTTGCCCTCATCAATGATACTATTCTCTCTACACCTCGCCTCCCTTTTACGGCTTATCTCCCCACAGGTATATCAATAGAATAGCACAAAATCATTAATACTACCCTAATTTTATTCAACATAGGTTTGGGAAAACCAAATCGACATATCACATTGTTTATTTTAACATACCTATATGAGAACTTAGAATAAAATTTGAAATAAACAATCAGCAAAACAACTCTTACCGCTATTTAGAAACAAATATTGAGAAAATACAGTACTTAACCGTTAGCTGGGTACCAAAAAACTGCCAAGCTTAACAGTTAGTGCAGCTATCGTCAAGCCTAAATATTCACGCAAAGAGTATTTCCAGGCATTTTTGGCAAATGAAAATTCTGTCATAGATAAATTCAAGTCTATTTCACTGTACGAAACTTGGGCATGCCACTAGTATTCAGTGTGTCCCTCATAAATGATGCAGCCAGTTTACACAGTGTCATTTGTCTGTTAGCACAAATGCACTTGTGATGGGTAATGCCTTCTATGAGGTACTCTCGATACACCCTTGACAATGTGGAGCAAGGTCTCAACTATGTCCGAAATATTAAGCCAATGCGTTTAGCTTTAACTGTCCTTCCATGTTCAAACTCGGTTAATTCTTGGCAGGTAAAGACATTCAAGAGTTCAACAGACAGCACTGATAACTATCTTACTCTTTATACCATTTTAATGCAATATGAACCCTAGTAAATTTGCATACTGCTATCCCATGACTTTTAGCACATCAGTGTATGGAAGTTATACAAAATTAATAATGAAAAGATTTTGGCACAGGCATATGAAGGATTAAAAAATAATACAAAGATTTTGCAAATGAAACCACACAAAAAATAGCTAGAGATTAGGAAAAAGCGTGTCTTATTAATTTGAACTAATGGAGTCGCACTGGCCACGGCACGTTTTTAAGTATAATGCTTGAGTAAATATATTAAGAGAATCTTCACACATCATATGGAGAAGAATGATTCAAATTGCCCATTGGATTTATAGTCGCATGGAATGTTTAAAACAAAACCTATGCTGATGAACAGGCTTGTGAGTGACACAAGTTCAATGGCCCATAAAGGAATGAGTTGTCGTGTAATTATGATCCCTATCAAAAAAGGTTATGTAGTGCTTCAAGGGAAGGCTGATTTACTATTGAACTAACTTGAATAAAATAGCACGTCTCTTCATAGTTATTCATTTTCAATATTATTACACAAAAAAAAAACAGAAAGGAAATTGAAATTTTAAATTCTTATTTAAATCACTGATTTTTTTTAAATAAAAAATCACTTCATTTTAAATTTGCACACATACCCTGTAGGGTCCCATGTCAAATCATCCAGAAAAAAAAAGGATTTGACACCCATGATCACAGATTTTGATGAAACTTGGCATGTTTGTTCCTTTTATGGATTTAAGAACACATACAATTTTATTTTGCTCTATCTCAAGCGGCTTATGCTTTATAGCCTGTTAAAGTTTTTGGAATTTTGCGGTTTTTATCAATCAGACGGAGGCAACCGAATTTCTTTTTTTTAGAAAATAAATTATATCCCCCTTGTTTATCAACCAATGTTGATGAAATTTTTTAAGAGTATACATCAATATGTACGGAGTCCAGAAAAAAATAAATTATCTTTGCAAGTATCTTATACATAGTCAGAAGAAAATTCCAAAGTTCTATTTATAGATTTTAAAAATAAAATGGCGAGTTCTACGCTAAGTGGAATATTTTCAAGAGGGTTAAGGACAATCAAAAATTTTTTTTGTATTCTTGTTCTAAAAGATATGCTCTATTTCATGAAAGAATAAAATAAAAGGTTTTTTCACTCCTTTATTATTTTTTCTCACTTTAAAGATAGAAATCACTTGACTCACTCATTTTCTTGTAATCGTTAAATTAAAATTACAATTTTAGTGAAATTATAATAAAATGTGAATATTTATAATGCTTCTGCAATGGAAAATGTATTACAAAACTTACCATTGAAATATTTCAAATTCTAGGTAATAATTCTTTGATTTTCTCCAGTGTTTTCATAAGGTTGATTGAACATGCATCATGCATACTTGAGAGAATTTGTAAGTTCTTCCAGTCATTGTTTTAGGGGTTCCACAATTGCAATGACATGAGGGATCGGTACAACACATCTTCCCTTTTGGGTCAGAAAAATGATGATGATAGTCCACGAGTATGTCAAAACTTTACAGTGGAATCTTCTTCTGCATTCACCTCACTCACCTTACCAAAATACCACAAGCAATAAAACATCCAGGATATGTCTTAGAAATAAGTTGGAAGTTAATATTTGTAATGTTGGATTTTCAAAACTCGAGAAGTTCATTTGTTATTTTAATTTGTCTGTCCAGATGTTGTTGAAGACTTTCCTTCCTAGTTAAGCTTTTTACGTTAAACCCATATTCCGTCACATTCTGTTTTACCGTGACTGGTTGCAAACAATGACCACTGGGCTTTTAGTTGAAAGTCCTTTTCATGCAGACACAGATTAATGAAGTTGTATTTATTTTTATACTGCCCAGAGAGAGAGAGAGAGAGAGCACATCCGTCACTGAAGTAGTGAATGTTTGCTATATGTGGGTAGTTCTTTCAGAAAGTCAGTTACAGTTTTTTGGTTCTCATATACCATACTCCCGTCTTGTTTAAGGTCATCAGATATGATACAAAGAGGTAAATTCAGTTTTTTATTCCTTGCATTCTTGCAGTGAATCATGACAGGATGAATAGTGCATGAATCTGAGGTCCAGTGGTAACCTTGAGCCTCTTGTATTGTGAAAGCATAATTTTCACTAAAATCCAGAGACAATAGCTGTATTTAAGGAAACTTTTTCTACCAAGTTATCACTAACCTTATCAACTGAGCTTAAGCACCATATCCATTTCGGTTCGATCAGTCAAAACCCACTGATTGTACTCGACAGGGTCTTCATCATAGTTCTCAAATTTTGACTGTAAAAACTGGACAAGGTTATATTCTGATGGACACTTGTCGCAATGCCTTAGCATACATTCTCTTACTGCTCCTTCACAACCAATATACGAAAAAGGTCTTTGTAATCCTCTTCAATACGTGTTCAGTGATTAATTAAAATCACATTTTGATGTATTGTGCAAACATATACTAAGTGTGTGCTACTGACACCAACCAAAACACACCATATCAGGTTCTAATCAAAATTGAAGACATCTTTTTTGTCACAGTTTGAGTGTTTTTATTACTTATAATATTTCTTGAAATAAGTTACTGTGTTAGTGAGTTTACTAGTTTTTAAAACTAACTCTTTAAATTGTAATGTAATTTTATTTACTTTAATTAGACCTAATTGGTGAAAATAAGGAAATTAATTATCTTATTTCTAAACAATCTCTAGATATAATTGTGGATAACCTATTTTAAAACATTTTTTTGGTACACATACAGGCCTGATTAACAATATTAATTATACTATTTTACTTTAATAATTTTAAATTTGTGTATGCCTTGTCTAATTTTATTTGAAATTGGTTGATATATGTGACATTTGTAGTTAAAATTTTACTAAAATTGTAACTTTAATTTAACGTTTTTAAGAAAATTAGTGAGTCAAGTGATTTCTATCTTAAAGTTAGGAAAAATAATAAAGGAGTGAAAAAACCATTTATTTTATTTTTTCATGTAGTAGAGCATATCTTTTAGAACAAGAATACATAAAAAAATATTTTGATTGTCGTTAACCCTCTTGAAGATATTCCACTTAGCGTAGAACTCGCCATTTTATTTTTAAAATCTATAAATAGAACTTTGGAATTTTTTTCTGATTATGTATAAGATACTTGCAGGTATAATTTATTTTTTTCTGGACTCCTTACATATTGATGTATACTCTTAAACAATTTCATCAACATTGGTTGATAAACAAGGGAGATATAATTTATTTTCTATAAAAAACAAATTTCGTTTCCTCTGTCTGATCGATAAAAACCGTAAAATTCCAAAAACTTTAACAGGCTATAAAACATAAGCTGTTTGAGACAGAGCAAAAAAAATTATACGTGTTCTTAAATCCATAAAAGGAACAAATATGCCAAGTTTCATCAAAATCTGAGACCATGGGTGTCGGACCCTGGTTGAACTGATGTGGAATGACCCTGTAACAATCTAAAAATCGAAAGAAATGGTCTGTTTTAATAGAATCAGATGTATTCAATTTGTGGACTTTCATATTACGCAATCTCAAAAACTCGATTATATCTAATTATGCATCAAAAATTAACTACTGATCGCAGAACGAACAATCTCACTGCCTCTACTAAAGTACTAAGATTACACTTCACAAATTTAATTAAACGCAACAGCGTAAAACAATTCAAAATCGAAGCTGAAACAAATTTTTCTTGCATGTATCCAACACATCAAAAGATACATTTCAAAATTGAAGGAGATTGGATGCGTAACTGAAAAGTAAATACAATCTTTCTTCGATCAAGAATACGCCTAAAGACAAATTAACTTTTCCTAATTAAATTATTCCGCTTTGAATAGAAAGTCCGTTGCAATCCATCAGCTCCTCACCTCACAAGCAAACACAAAACAGAATACATTCAACATCAAAACACAGGGATTTTTCAAACCAGTTCAAAATTTTCCCTACCGCCGACAGAACTAAAAAAGTGTACGCCATCTAGCTGTAATTCGTCTAAGTTTTAACATTAGGATTCTTCCTCTGTCCATCCGCTTGTTCCGACTGTCAATTTCTCTATGGCAACCCTTCCACGCAGGGAGGTTAGTCGCCAAGAACTCTCCTAAAATGATCGCGAACAGCGGTCAGATATCACACCTTCCCTCCAAGATGGAGTTTTATCTACAAATTAAAATTTCATCTGATAACGAAATTGGCCTCTGTTGCGATCGGTTTACCTCTATTTTTGCAAAATATGAAATAACTATATCTTAAAATATTATCTCTCTATATTAAAAAAAAAGTTACCGCCGTCGCCGCCGCAGGATTGAAAACTGTGTTGTTTAGCTCGATTCTTAAACAATTTCCCGAGAAAGTACTGATCGGAAAAAAACGAAATTAACATGATTTGTTCTTCCTCGTATTCCCTGGACAATTAAGATTCTATTAAGATTTTTTTCCGATGCGGCTATTAGTTTAGGGTTTATTAAGTGTCAAAATTGAAGAAGCGAAATTTCTTCCGCGAATGAGCAAAACACATAAAAATTTTCAGTCTTCAGCCGTGAGTTTTTTTTTTAAAGAGTACCTCTCAACGTAAATTTTTGCAGCTCGTCGAGTTTTTTTTTTTGAAATTCAATTTTGTTCCTGATAATATTTTTTTGAAATTCGGGAAAAATCAGGACATTTTTGTTACTTTTTTTTTAAACTGCCGTATCTATATTTTATTACAATTAGTTTTTAAATTTTAAAATATCGCAGTATACCTCAGAATGTACTCTTTCTTACGGTACTATTATTTTTGAAATCGGTTAATAATTAAATTGGATGCGATCAAAAGTTGGTCATACAAAATTCGGAATCTTTGGATATTTTCGCTACTTTACGTATTAAAGTTAATGCTAATTGTCACATTTACGCATCAGAAAATAATCTTGATAATGCATCCGCGTGAGGCATTTTAGATCCTGGGCAATGTTTTATCGTGATGTCATATTTTTGAAGAGCAAAAACCCAACGTTGTAAACGCGAAGATTGAGCGCACTTCGTGAGATACGACAAGGGATTGTGATCGGTAAAAAGTTCTATTTTGGAACCAAAAATTAAAGTTTCAAACTTCTTTAAGCACCATACAATGGCATATGCTTCCCTCTCTATAGTAGACCACGCTTGTTGTGTTTTGTTTAACTTTTGGCTACCATACGCTATAGGTTGGGGCTTTCCTTGAATATTTTGTGATACACAAGCAGCAACACCATACTGTGACGCATCTGTGTGAGTTATGAATAATTCACTCTTAACGGGAGTGTGTAGAGCAGGAGCTTTCATTAACGCAGACTTCAGTTTGTTGAACGCCTCGTCGTGTATATCCGACCACGGTAGGTTGTCAGGAACTTTCTTCTTTGTTAGTTCTGTCAGAGGTAAAGCTACTTCTTCATAACGAGGTATGTATTCTCGATAATAATTGGATAATCCAAGCATGCTTCTCAATTGTTTCTTGGTCTCCGGTCTTGGTAGTTGAGAAATCGCTTTGATTTTGTCTGGATCAGCTTAATGTTTCCCAGACCCTATTATATGGCCTAAATATTTTATTTCCGACCTAGCAAATGCACACTTCTGTAGATTCAATGTAAATGGTAGTTCTTCTAACTTAGTAAGATTAAGTCCTAAGTGATGTAAATCAGTGGTCCCCAACCCCCGGGCCGCGGACCGGTACCGGTCCGTGAATCAAATGGTACCGGGCCGCCAAAGGAACATTAAATTATTTCCATTTTATTTATTGTGTATTTCTCTCGGGTTTGTGCGGTTCTTATCCATGAAATGTCAACTCAAATTAGGAAGCGGT
The DNA here is from genome assembly GCA_947359465.1 of Metellina segmentata. Classification (NCBI taxonomy): domain Eukaryota; kingdom Metazoa; phylum Arthropoda; class Arachnida; order Araneae; family Tetragnathidae; genus Metellina; species Metellina segmentata. Next base: position 4,514,751 of record OX375874.1, on the reverse strand, counting down.
AAATTAGAACTTGAAATTTTTTTTGTTACTAGAGCTTCAATTATGACATCTGAATTCTGTATGTCTTTATTTTCCAATTTTGACAAATGTGACAACTGTTTTCAAGTTGGCAGACAAAGTAGCTGCATTTAAAGCCAAACTGAATTTGTGGGGACGGCGCGTGAACAGAGACATTTTGGACATGTTTCAGACATTAGCGGGGATTTTAGGCGAGACTGAGCCTAAACATTCATTCTCCCAGTTGGTGCACGATCACCTGTCTTTGCTTTTAAAAGAGTTCGAGCGCTACTTTCCAACCACAAAAGACCCACGAACTAGTAAGGAATAGATTCGCGACCCATTTGTCAACAAATCAGGCGAATTTAGCATGTCTGTGCAAGAAGAAGATCAACTGCTGGAGATTGCAAATGAAGACGGCGTTGAAACTACGTTGGAGACAACAACTCTGCCGGTGTTCTGGATTAAAGTGTTGGCGGAATACCCTGAGATTTCCACCACAGCATTTAAATCCCTATTGCCATTTCCGACAACCTATCTATGTGGAGCGGGGTTTTCTGCAGTGACAGCAACCAAAACAAAACAAAGGAATAAACTGGACATAAGCAACACACTTCGGATGTCACTGTCTCCTATTACCCCCAGATGAAACCGTCTCGTTGCAAAGAAACACGCTCAGGGTTTACATTGATTTAGCGTTCAGCCAACGGGCCGCGTTTAAATTATCAAATATTGATCCGGTCCGCGGCGATAAAAAGGTTGGGGAGCACTGATGTAAATGATCTTTCATGTTGTTAGAAAAGATAGCTATGTCGTCAATGTACGCACGACTAAATTCTCTAAATAGTGCTAACGCGCGATTCATTTCTCTCTGGAAAGTGGCAGCTGTGTTTTTCAAACCAAACGGCATAACTTTGAATCTGTATACTGAGATCTATGGGTCTTGAATGAAGTAAAATCACGACTTTTCTCTTCCATTGGGATAGCCCAATATCCTTTTAATAGATCGAGTGTGGTAATGATATTAGCTTTTCCAATGCAATGAAGTAGTTGAATGGCATCTTCCATCGGAAAGTCATCGGTCTTGGTCACAGCGTTCAAAGAGCGATAATCAACGCATAGTCGCATACCTCCGTCCTTCTTGTTTACAAACACGATGGGGTGAGCGATCTCCGCGGAACTTTCTTCTATCAAATCCAGCTGAATTAATTCGTCAATTTGGGTGTCTACTTGCGATTTCAAAGCTTCAGGAATTCTGTAAACAAAGTGTTTTCGTCTCTCTTTTCCATTTTCTAACCTAATCCTACGTCCACCGAAATTTGCAATTTTCACTTTTCCTGTAAATAGTTTTCTATGCTTCTATAACAACTTAAGGAGCATATTCTTATCGTCATCAGTCAAATGTTGCAAGTCTAATTCATGGGTTCCGTCAAATAATTCTTGTTGATTCACAGTCCTGGGAGAAGTATGGATATCACCAAATTCTTCGTCATCTTCGAAGATGATTCCAACTGCATTGACTCTTGTCTGAAATTTTCGGATTTTGTTCACATGAGCGTGTTTTCTTCTTCCATCAGGTAATTTTACTAAATAGGAGTTTGGAGGATAATGTTTAATAATTTCACCGGGACCAGTCCAGCGAGCATATAATTTGTTGTTTGAGTCAGGAATAAGTAGATACACTTGATCTCCAGGTATAAAACATTTTGATCCAGTCTTTCTATTGAAATAGCGCAGTTAATAGCTAGAGAAGATGAACAGGTGGCTCAAAATTACCAAAAGGTGAAAGAAATGCTTCTCAAGAGCTTTAAGGTCACTGCTGATAAGTTTCTACAATTATTTTCCCAACAAAGGAAGAATCCTGATACGATATGGAGGGACTACTTTTTGGAACTGGCTTCTTATTTTGAAGGTTGGACAAAGGAAAGGAATGTCACAACCTTTGATCAACTCATAAGTTTATTAATTACTGATCAGATTAAGGAAATGACTCCACCAGACATCAAAGATCACTTCATTGATTTGTGGACACATTGGGCTAACCCTCTAGAGTTAGCTGAAAAACTGAATACTTATGAGAATATCCGTCAAGGAGTGAAGAAACACGTGGCGCAGACTCAAAAGAAAGCATATTCTAGAGACGAAAATAAAAGAGCCTCTACAGATAGAAGATTTCGTACTGTGGTAAATAGACACGAATATACGCAAAGTAAATTTTTAAGAGTTCCGATACCTCGAAATTCTACTCTTAGATCAGAAGGAGGACCCCCAATTCGATGTTTTGGATGTGGACCACCAGGAGTTGTAATATTTAAATGTCCTACTTGTACACAAAAGCTAAAGTTAAAGAAACTACTGTCAATTGTATGAACTTGTTCACAAGTAATCCAACTGCAGATTTTTCAAGCTTGATTATCCTTGAACTTTTTGGTGAGAGAATTGCTGTGTGTGTCGATACTGGTGCCTCACACTCTAATGCAGGAGAAAAGCTGTATAACTTTCTACGAAAGCATGGAATTGCTTTCGAGGACAAAAAGATTTCACTGACTCTTGCTGATAGAAAACTCCAGTTCATGATTGCTCTTAAAACGCTTATCAACTTGTATATAGAAAGTAAAACTGTGTCAACAGAACTTCTTGTTCTCCCTGAAGTAAAAGGGAATAGCACGCTGTTAGGGAAAGACTTTCTCCATACAGCCAGCATTGTTCTCAACGTTCAAAATGGAACCTGGCATTTTAGCGAAGATCCCCAGAGACAATATTTCTTCTATGTGAAGCCTACTGAATTAAAGGATACGCCGAAAACTTTTAAATCAACGATTGTGCCTGAGCCTACTACTATTGTCCACTTGAGAAATGATGAAGGAAGACATCTGACCCAGATGCAAAGTGAAGAATTAAACTGTTTACTTCAAGAGTACAAACGCTGCTTTTAACCGGGGGTAGAACCTACTCCTTTCATAAAGCATAGAATAGTTACTATGAATCATCATCCTGTATCTATTCTATGGTATCGTATGTATCCGGCCAAGAAAGAAATACTGAAAGAACAAATTGATGAACTTTTGGCAAAGAACATAATAAATGAATGTTATCCCCCTATGCTGCTCCGGTAGTGCTCGTAGCTAAACCAAACAGGAAAGTAGGATTATGTGTTGACTACAGAGGCCTCACCGCCGTTACGAAACCGGACACTTATCTATTACCTAGGATGGACGATCTTTTAAACGAAGCTACATCGGCATCATACATATCAACGATAGATCTACAATCAGGATATCATCAGATACAAGTGGATGAAAACGATTTGGACAAAACTGCCTTTATTTGTTCTTTTGGAACTTACCGTTGTCAACGCATGACTTTTGGTCTGCGTAACGCACCTGCCACTTTTCAACGCCTGTTAGATAAATTCCGAAATGGCCTGAAAGATGTTTTTGCACTCTCATAATTGGATGACATGGTCATCTTATCAGAGACTTTTGACAAACATTTGAAAGATCTAAAGACTGTTTTTGAGAGACTTTCTCTTTTTAAACTTCATGTGTGTGTGTGCGCGCGCAAATAGAGAGAAATGCCATTTTTCCTGTGATCGTGTTAAGTACTTGGGTTTCTGGATAACGAGAGATGGAATTGAAGCCAATCAAGAGAAAATTGCTTCTATCCAAAGAATTCCAGTTCCAACTAATGTGAAAGAACTCCTGTCTTTCTTACAGATCTGTTCATGGTTCAGAAGATATGTTCTGAACTTTGTAGACATAGCACGACCTCTTTGCAACCTTACTAAGAAAAGAGTAGATTGGTCGTGGGGTCTTGAACAGCAAGAAACTTTCGAAACTCTAAAAGAACGCTTGACAACAGCCCCTGTGTTAAAGCAACCTGATGGATGTAAGCCTTTGATAATTAGCACAGATGCGAGTAACTACTCCCTTGGCGCAGTCCTTCTCCAAGGAAATGGTCCAGAAGAAGATGTGATTGAATACGCTAGCCGTCTGTTGATCCCAGCAGAACGCAATTATTCGCTACTGAACGGGAAGCCTTGGCAGTAGTTTGGACCTTAGAAAAGTTCCGAGGTTACATCGAGAATCAAGAAATTATCATTGCTTCAGACCATTAACCTCTTAAATGTCTTCTGAGCATTAAGTCACCCTCAGAACGTTTAGCAAGATGGGGTCTGAAGATCCAATCGTTTAATCTGAAAATCGAATATACGCCAGGAAGGGCTAATGTGGTAGTTAATATGCTGCCGACATATTCACATGAAGATACAAACTGTGAGTTGCAGGCCGTATCTATAAATATACCCACAAGAAAGTCTAGCGATATTCGAAAAGAACAGCTGGCAGATACAGATGTAAAGAAAATTATTGACTCCCTTGAGAGTAATGATAAAGACTAAAATTTTGCCAACTACAACAAGCGAGGATACATTATCAATGAGGGTGTCTTGTATCGATACTCACCTGAAACCGAGTCAGACGATGTTCAACTCGTAGTCCCCATTCAAAAACGTCAGAGAGTTCTGCAGGAGCACCATGACGCTCTTAGCAGGGCGTCTCCAGACGCGTCTTCGATGATCGTCAGGACACAGTTTGAAGCGGGATTCGTCGCTAAAGACTATACGTCCCGTTAGCATCATTCCAGCCTGATCGAGCCAAGCACCACTGTAATCTGGCTCGACAGTGTGCAGGCGTGAGTGGCAGGTGGCGTAACGGTCGGTACGAGCGTAGATTTCGCTCTCTCAGCCGTCTGTGAATGGTCATGGTGGACACTCGTGTGTGGGTCGCACGACTGATGGTTGATAGCGATGAATCAGGCGCTGTGACAGCTGATCTGACAATCACTCTGTCCTCGCGATCTGTTGTGGCCCTACGTCGACCGCTACCATCATGACGCTGAAATATGCCATTGTCCACCCACTCTTGCCAACATCTTCTAATCGCCGAATTGCTTCGACTCACATTACGAGCAATTCTCCGATTTGCCCAACCTGCCTCTTTCAATCCAATGATACGACCTCTTTCAAACTCTGAAAGTTGCTCGTAATGAGCTCGAATCCTGCGGCGAGGCATTTTTTCAGTCGTTGAAAGGTATCCTAAATCGCAATGCAGCAGATATTTTTAACAACAGTTCAAGAACAACTCCTTTTATACATCTGCTGGATGCGCAGTTCCGTTGCGATGACTATCGCACTATTCATTCATTGGACACCAAATTTTAATCATTTGCATATTTGGTCAAAACATTTTTGCATACGAAATTTCAAAGCAATCGGATGATTCCTTCTTGGTGCGTCGATTTTTTTTGTTATAGAGTGTATTATTGAAATTGGAAAACTATTCCCCGAGATATTTATTTTTAAATTTCGTTTCCAGTATTGGCGGGGAAAAGAGAAATTTCGTAATGGCTGCTGTGTGACGTCACAGCGCATAGTAACCCACTGCGCCGGCGTTGCTATGGTTGTTTACATTCTTTTTCGCCATGTATGTTTAGCTTACTTCATTCTGCATAACGTTTTAATCTAGAAGATTACATGGAGAACAAAGTTTCTACATATAAATACTGTATAGTACCTGGATGTATAAGTACAAAAGTGAAAACAAAAGAAAAGTTATTTTTTTACATTCCGAGAGATCCTGAGAAAAGGAAATCTTGGATAAAAGTTATGAAGAGACACGATTTGTCTCGTAAGACATCTTAATTGCTGTGAATACCATTTTTTTGGTAAGTATGTAGTAATTATAAAGTTTGAAATGAATTTACTTGATTTTTGAGTGTTTTTATCTTGATATTTTCAATTCTAGTTAAGTTAATTCCATGGTATTAATAATGCAACAATTTGTTTTTCCAGCATTTTCAAACATAATTTTCATAAATGTTACGCTGCTTTTCGTTCCAAACTGTTATTCTGAGTGATATTCAAGGCAATTTTAAAATAAGCATTATAAATCATCTAAATATGTTAGTTTTTGGTATTAATTGAATAAGCTTGGTAATTCATGCCATGAAATGCAAGATGTTAAAGCAAAACCAATGATGTTTTTAAATGCAATTAGTTTATGAATTGTTTGAATGTAAATTAATTATCATAAATTAAAAACTAATTTAATTTGGAATACACAGTAGAATTAGTTAATAATCTAAAAGAATAAGTGTTTATACAAAAATGGCATAGTTTCAGAAATTCATTGGAAAAAAACAATAATTTATTTATCTAAGAAGAATCTTAAATGCAATTTTTTTGGTTTACACAATTCTAAAAGTAACACTTTTCATGAACATTGATTGTTTTATTATATTTATAGTTAGAATTAATTTGCTTCCATCTTGATTGTTGCATTTGGCAAAATGTTTATAATTTGGACAAGTTCAGTAATGATACTTAGTGTAAAAGGGCTTTATGCATTTCTAAAACCTTTTCCAAGACTATTCGAATATTTCTGTTCTGCATAATATTTTAAATTATTAATTGAACCTTTCACTTGTTTAGTTTTTATGATTGCCCTTTTGTAAACAGTATTTGTACTAGTGATTTGTTGGTTCATGAAGTACTTTTTATAAACAGTTACTATCTTATTTACTGCTGCTTATGAAATAAATTTGCGAATCAATATAGACACGTGTTGATTTCATACAAGAACGATTGCGAATGTACAGGGATCATTGATGGGAGATGTAAACAAAAGCTCAGCTATGCGCAATGACGTCACATCCAATGGCGGCCTGTTTTCGGATCACGTAACTTTGTTTCGTTTTCAACAAAATTAAAATTGATTTTATAGTCATTAAAAATTATTTTGAAAGTTTAAACGCAATATTTAAGGATTTTTAAGCTTAGAAATACTAGAAAAGATCATTTGTAAGCAAAACCCTCGCACATGCAAATACCTCATTTTCATAGATGATATAGGTCAGGGGATTAAGAATAGAAACAGTATATTTGCAGATGACTTAAAAATATGGGGGACAGTGCATACCAAGTTACAGATAGAGAATTTACAAGGGGATTTTGATACGATATCCGAATGGGCTGTAAAATGGGGTATGTCATTTAATATAGGGAAATGTCAAGTTCTGCATATGGGTTACAGGAACAGTGGAGCTGGGTACTGTCTGCAGGGAGTAAAGGTAAAGGAGGGAGAAACAGTCAAGGATCTTGGGGTGATAATTCACAGGGATTTTAAAATGGGTCACAATGTTCAGCTGCGGGTAAAAAGGCTAATAGGTTATTGGCGTATATTTAAAAGACTGTAACTTCAAGGGATAAGAATATAATCTTGCCGTTATAAAAGGGCTTAGTAAGACCACATATAAATTATGCTGTACAATTCTGGGCTCCATATATGAGAAAGGATATAGAATTAATTGAAAGGGTTCAGCACAGAGGTACAAAAATAATAAAGAGGATAGCAAATCTAGACTATAATGAAAGTTTAAGTAAGCTAAACATGTATACAATGGAAAGAAGAAGAAGGAGGGGGGATTTGATTCAGCTTTTCAAGTTGGTAAAACGAGGGGACACAGAGGGCTTAAATTTCAATAGGGATAACAGAACAAGGGGCCATGTGTATAAATTGAACAAGATACATTTTGATCGGGATTTAAGAAAAAACTACTTCAATTGGGTAATAGACAAATGGAACGCGTTGCCAGAAAATATAGTTAATTCAAAGGGAGTGTACGAATTTAAGATTCAATTGGATAGTGGATGGGAATTGGGGAATTCATAAACAAAGGACCAGCCTTGTTGGGCTTGAGCCTGTAGCTGGTCGTTAATATTTGTATTTGTATTATCTGTATTTGCGCTATGGTCTACCTCGAAGGTTAATTAGCGATAACGGACCGCAATTTGTGAGCACCGTCATGCAACAGACGTGTCACCTGTTAGGTATCACACAAGATCTCATACCAGTCTATCATCCACAAGCCTTCCCATCAGAACGTAAAAACCTGGACTTTAAACCCCACCTTGCAATTTTAGTTGGAGAAGAACATACTGCCTGGGAAGACAAACTTCCTTTGATCCGATTTGCGATTAATACTTCTACTTGTGACACCACTGGTCACACTGCTGCATACCTACAGTTTGGCAGAGAGCTGAGAACAACGGACGATGTGGTTCATAATATAAGAGGAGTTATTGATAACAACAACTTCATACCTGAGATTACACCGTATCTCAAAAGATTTGCTCGTCTAACTACCCACATAAAAGATAGAGTTGAAAATAAACAAGACAAACGAAAGGAAAATTTTGATCGTCGTAGACGACGGATATACGACGGGAGACGACTTCAAACCTGGTGATCAAGTTTGGGTTACTATTCATCCCATCAGCAAAAATAAATGAAGTAGAAAATTAATGCCCAAAAGAGAAGGACCATTTGTAGTTCTCACTAGAGTGCCTGTATAATAAGAGTGGCGACAAGGGACCAAATTTAGCCCGATGCGTATGCGCTGCAGCCATATTTCTACCAGAATTGTCTCCAAGGAGGTTGCTGGGCGAATATGTTTCTGCCATCAGTTTCCCACATTTCCTCCTCACTCTTTCTTTTGGCGATAGTGTTTAAGTCACAAAATTTTTATGCTCACAACTTATTGAAATTGTTTTCGTGTATATTAACAAGAAGAAAAAAGTTAAGCTAAAACTTCAGTTTTACATAAAATAGGATCTGATGTGTTATCTCTTTCAGGCACTTCAGTTTTTTCTTTAAATTCCTTCCATGCTATGTGATAAAAGTTTACCCATTAATTTTATAACACTAAATAAAAAATAGATTTAATATGTCCTACTTTTTATGGATAGTTCCTTAAAATAAAACTTTCTTTCAACCAACTGTTCAACACATGTAGTTTTTATTTAGTGTGATTAATCCTTTCCTTACATTAACCAAACCAGAAAAGAAACTGAGCATTTTTATTTGACCTTTTTAATGCATGACTCAAAATTTTAACCTACTCAAATTTAATTTTTGTTTCTTATTTCATCCATTTATACAAGTCAAAAAACATGTAATTTCAAAAATAGTCAACACCATCAGTACACATTTGTTAAAAAATCTATCACATTTTCTTATGAAAAAATAGAATTAACAGATTGGAACTAAATTATGAGCAAATATTGGTCTAAACATACAAGAATAATTTCAAGATAAAAAATAGTAACAGCATTTGTTCTCATTTATATCCAAATACACAGATTAATGTTGATGTAGTGGTTTTGTTCCGAGACCTAGCAGCAAAATGAAGAGGAAAGCTTGCTTTAAAAATATAACACTTTTGTAAACATTTGTGTGTGTTCTTTTTATATAAAGCATGGTTACAATTCACTCTCTGCTTTCCTGATGATTCAATTCGGCATAGGCTATTGTAAACCTTTTATAAGGGAACAGCTAAAAAACAACACATTATCAAAAGTTTAAAATTTGCTAACTGCCTTTGGCGCGATGTTTACATCGCCAAAGTAGCGGGAAACACCATGTTGTATACAAAAAAAAGCTGTTTACTTAAAAACCATTCAAATGTATACTGACAAAACACTAAAATAATAATAAATAAACATTCTAGAGAACACGAAATAGAACATGAAAAAGCTATATTTTCTTCTAAATTTATTGTACACACGTTTTTCCTCGTACACACAAAAAGTTCCCATGTTAAGTCTACTGGAGCTTGGAAAAAACCGCCTCGGGCGGTAGAAAAGGTATCTAAGCCAATCAGAAAATGTTTTCGTATGTCGCCACTCTTGTTATATAGGCACTCTAGTTCTCACAAATCGATCGCCGACAACATATAATATTGCCGACCCAGCCAGTCCAGACCAAACTCTAGGAACTTATCATGTGTCAGCATTAAAAACTTACTTTGTACCCCAAGTAAAGAGAGACACTGGGCATGTAGCTCCCATAAAAGGAAGGGGCCGCCCTAGGAAAAAAAATCCTGGCTCATCGTCGGGACGTCATCAGAGCCAGAGGGGGAGTCTATAACGGAACCAACAACTCTACCTAGCGGACTGACAAAAACTCTCGCAGTATAACTCCAACCCTGGAGCAAGCAGCAGCTAGGCTGTAGTATAGGCACTCTAGGCTGTAGTATGTGATAGTAAACATGTCCCTGTCCCTTACCTTTTACTTATATTTTGTGTGCGTGAAAGTCTTGTAATTTCTGTAGTATGTGTTGTATGTAAATAAATTCAATTTAAGTGTTAGCTAGACGTGTCAGCATACTTCATTGCTACAGTACAACAAATTTTCACCGAAGAAATTATTGCTCTAGTCACTTTTAATCACCATTTATTATTTTAACAAATTATTTTATTTACGCATATGAATAAATTAAAGTTGGAGAAACAAAAATTAAACACTTGCTTGACATGATAAAAAGACGACCATCTCACGGGTGTAAGAATCATAGCAATTGCGCATGCGTCAATTTATTCCGGTCCGGACTTCTGTTGCAACCCTTTCTTTACGAGTGGTTTGTTTGGCGACGACGAGGATATTTTCACCCCGCGCCAAACCAAGCATCTGTCCGCTGTCGTTGACATTCTCGAATGGATGAACAGTATAAATAGAAGCGTCTCAATCCTATGATAGTACTTTACGCAAGTCCAATTCAGGCTAGTTTCACGGGCTTGGCTTCACTTTCATATCTCGCCAATCTGATTGTTGCAGTAACCATTTGATTTTGAATATGCGCGTTGTTTCGTAGAAATACAATACATACACAAGCGCCTCAGCGTACAGCGTAAGTGTCCGACAAGTTGACTCTGATTTGCTCCTCATTTTCATATATATGTTGTATGGTTGTTGTTAGTAGTATTTCTTGCAAACTTATATTAAAGGGTACTTATACTTTAAAGAGCTTCTATTCGTGAAGCAACGATGGCCTAACGGCTAAAGTCACCCACATTCAGATTAGCGTCGGCAGCGGAGGATGACTACCCCAGTTCGAACCCAGCTGGCGAAAACTTTTTAGATCCTCCAAATTATTTAAAAAAAATTCAAATTTAATTCCTTTTCATTCTAATTTACTTTTCCCAATTTTTAATACCCTTTTTATATTTTTCCAAGCTTCCGTTGATTTTACATAAATAATCTAAGAACCACTCCTGAACTCACTACCAACTGATATTTTTCCGCCCCTCTGCCGTCCCCTTTGCTTTAGGATGATTGTGTCGTATCCACCGCTGGCTTAGGACCATTCTGATGTAACAAAAAGCATACATAAAACACTAACTTATATAATTATTAACTTATATAATAAAAGGATACAATTTTCGGCTCCCACCTCTACCCACCCATAGCCATGGGTCTGAAAAGAAAAGAAGAAAGCACAAAGGAAGTGATAAATCGCCAACAGAAGAATTCTCATGACTACTGCACATTGTGACTAATGTCAGCAATAAAAGAAGATTTAACATAAACTGCCTTGCAGTATCGTGTGAACAAACATTTTCAACACGAACAAAGCTGAGGGAACATGTGACGAGTGCTCATAATGTAGTATTGGATGTAGAGCAAATGGATATAGAGCACAATTACAAGTTATAAAATAATTTATTTTTCAGAAACTCATAATGTGTGTGTTTGACATTTAAATAAACTTTTAAATTATGAACTTACACAAATTAACTTTTTTCGTAGAAAGATAGTATAGAATAGATAGTATTTAATACTTATTTACTGATCGTAAATAAGCCTTACTTATACTAAACTATAAAAATAGGATTCTAAACTGGCCGTACTTATTACTTTAACATCTGACAGCAAACTCAAAAAATCCTCGTATTGTAAGCGATAAATTGCCAAATTTGGCATACCTTTCCCCAGAACCAAACATGGAGTTAAAAATTTCCAACTCCATACGCATGCGCAATTGCTATGATTCTTACACCCGTGAGATGGTCGTATAAAAAGGAATACGACTTAAAAAGAATTTGTAAATCAACAAAACAACGACCATCTCACGGGTGTAAGAATCATAGCAATTGCGCATGCGTCAATTTATTCCGGTCCGGACTTCTGTTGCAACCCTTTCTTTACGAGTGGTTTGTTTGGCGACGACGAGGATATTTTCACCCCGCGCCAAACCAAGCATCTGTCCGCTGTCGTTGACATTCTCGAATGGATGAACAGTATAAATAGAAGCGTCTCAATCCTATGATAGTACTTTACGCAAGTCCAATTCAGGCTAGTTTCACGGGCTTGGCTTCACTTGGATATCTCGCCAATCTGATTGTTGCAGTAACCATTTGATTTTGAATATGCGCGTTGTTTCGTAGAAATACAATACATACACAAGCGCCTCAGCGTACAGCGTAAGTGTCCGACAAGTTGACTCTGATTTGCTCCTCATTTTCATATATATGTTGTATGGTTGTTGTTAGTAGTATTTCTTGCAAACTTATATTAAAGGGTACTTATACTTTAAAGAGCTTCTTTTCGTGAAGCAACGATGGCCTAACGGCTAAAGTCACCCACATTCAGATTAGCGTCTGCAGCGGAGGATGACTACCCCAGTTCGAACCCAGCTGGCGGAGAACTTTTTAGATCCTCCAAATTATTTAAAAAAAATTCAAATTTATTCCTTTTCATTCTAATTTACTTTTCCCAATTTTTAATACCCTTTTTATATTTTTCCAAGCTTCCGTTGATTTTACATAAATAATCTAAGAACCACTCCTGAACTCACTACCAACTGATATTTTTCCGCCCCTCTGCCGTCCCCTTTGCTTTAGGATGATTGTGTCGTATCCACCGCTGGCTTAGGACCATTCTGATGTAACAAAAAGCATACATAAAACACTAACTTATATAATTATTAACTTATATAATAAAAGGATACAATTTTCGGCTCCCACCTCTACCCACCCATAGCCATGGGTCTGAAAAGAAAAGAAGAAAGCACAAAGGAAGTGATAAATCGCCAACAGAAGAATTCTCATGACTACTGCACATTGTGACTAATGTCAGCAATAAAAGAAAATTTAACATAAACTGCCTTGCAGTATCGTGTGAACAAACATTTTCAACACGAACAAAGCTGAGAGAACATGTGACGAGTGCTCATAATGTAGTATTGGATGTAGAGCAAATGGATATAGAGCACAATTACAAGTTATAAAATAATTTATTTTTCAGAAACTCATAATGTGTGTGTTTGACATTTAAATAAACTTTTAAATTATGAACTTACACAAATTAACTTTTTTCGTAGAAAGATAGTATAGAATAGATAGTATTTAATACTTATTTACTGATCGTAAATAAGCCTTACTTATACTAAACTATAAAAATAGGATTCTAAACTGGCCGTACTTATTACTTTAACATCTGACAGCAAACTCAAAAAATCCTCGTATTGTAAGCGATAAATTGCCAAATTTGGCATACCTTTCCCCAGAACCAAACATGGAGTTAAAAATTTCCAACTCCATACGCATGCGCAATTGCTATGATTCTTACACCCGTGAGATGGTCGTACAAAACGGACCGGTGGCATTTCAGTACAATGTTACCTACTCCCTCCCCCGTCTTCACAAAATTTTTGGGTGCACGATTTGGCGAGAAAGGGCTTGGCGTGTTAAATTGGAGAAAAGCGATAAATAAGTAAAACATTAGTACCATAGACGCCAAATTCTCGGTGCACCGAGTAACGAGTGTAAAAATCGAATCTTTAAGATTTCGAATCTTTTGAAAGAGTGTTCCTGATATTAGCCGGTGTGTCCATCTTCCGGAATGAACGGAAAGGAGAAATAAAGTTGAAGATAATTAATTTCAAATAAGACTGATGTATTATGGATGAATTACGTGTTGGAAGGCCGGCTTTTGTTTCTGGAAATCAAAAACATTTTTGAAGAAAACAATTTTATTTGTATTTAAATATGTTTTGGTTTTTTTTTTGCATCTGATATAGATTTTTTTCTGATTTTGTGAACTTAGTTCATTTATCTGAAGCCTATTGAGTTGTTCTAATGTGACATTTAATCAACTACCTACCTACCTTGTTCATAAATAAATTTTTTGTATTTGATATGAGAAAAGGATGATTTGATAAATCACATTGATTAAAATCAAAATTTAAAATTTTTTTCTTATTGTAATGTTTAATGATATTGAAAATGAAATAACTGAACAAGATGCATGTTATTTTACTCAAATAAGTTAAGAACTATACTTGTACTTAGTTCACCCCAAAATTATATTGAAAACAGGGTATGCCAATTTAAATCATGACTTAAATTTAAAAGAATACTGATTGAAATCAAACTTCTAATCCTGTTTTTTTAATTGAATTTTAATATTACTAAAATGGAATATTCTGGAACAGAATGCATGTTATTTTATTGAAAAAGGATAAAAATTTGCACCTACTCAGGAACACCTGAAGAATGACCTTTTTTATCTGAAAATAATTGGATTCCATAGTAGAGATGGTAGTATAAATTGGGATTTAGTGGTGCCAACTTTTAAAAATTAATGAGAGGTATAAAACAAACATCACTTTATATACAAGGGTATTTCAGAACTATTCATTTTTTGAAAAGCAATTATGAATATTGTCAGTGTATTTGTCGAATATTTAAACCTCATATTAGAGAGAGACCAGGACTCAAACAAACATATCGCACCCCGGCAAAAAAAAGTGACACAGCTCAAAATTGCAGAATTTGAGAAACACATCAACTTAAAGGATACTATAAAACTTATATTGAAATAGTATAAGCTTCTTTTAAGTTTTAGGTAAGTATATATGGTGGTAACTTCTGTTATATTCTATAGAATCGTAATATAACACGCTGGGGCACCTCATACATATTTTTGAATGACAAAACATCAAAATTTTTATTTTTTGACTTGTATCACTTTTCTTGCCGGGGTGCGACATGTAGAACCTAAGGTTTTCTAGTCTCTAGAACTGTACATCTCTTCTGGTAAAGTAGTCTATTAAGAGAGATCGAATCATTTTGCATATAGTTAGTTGTTTCTATTATTCGTCATATTTACCGCTTATGTTTGAGGTTCCTGGGTCTACCATAAAAACCTTCAAGGGGATCAGACTCCTATGGCACGCTCGGTGTAGATGCTCTTTTAACAATTTGTATAATTTCTCATTGGAAATATTTGCCTCTCACGTTTGTGGGAATACAAGGAGCTCAGGACACTAGGAGTTCGCATCTATAGTAGAATAACACTTGACTATAACAAATATTTCTTTCTACTCACTAAAAACAGGCATAGGTTGAATTTCAAAGCATTTTTTTGGCTAATTTTGACACTGATTCTTCACAGTTGGAAGGTTACGGAGGTTTGAACTGATGCCTTTCAAGAGGGGAATTAACACTTTAAAATTTGTTTTCAGTATGTTAAAAACTAGTATGGATGCCCTCACTTCATAGTTTAAATAGTAAACCCTTTGAAACAAAATAAACTAAGGTTAAATAGAAAGCTAAACTTAAATAGAAAGAACCTCTTTTTTTCACAAAAGCAAAGTACTCATCTAATAAGCCTGTAATTAAGAAAATCCAAAGGCATATATGAGTTTTGATTTCCTTTATGGAAACATTGTATTCCAGATATTTCCTTTTGAATCTAGAACAATTTGGTTTCGGCAAATTTAAAAAGTTTAAATTTATGCTTCCGTGTTTGGCAGACAAAAAGGTATTCTAAGAAACAAGTAGGTTAACAAAAAAGGCAAGAAAACCTTTCTATCCATCTTCCTGTAGACGTTTTCGATAATTATTCTGTTATTATTAGGAACGACATACAGATGTGAACTAGTATTTTCATTAATAAAGTTAACATTCTTGAAAAACAAAACAAAAGTCACGATTGACTGATTCAATTTTAAAAATTCTCTTCTGTTCTCAGTACCAAATTTAACACCAAACATTCAGACTAGCCAAACCCAGTCTCAAAAGTTTCATTAATGGAAAGTAATGTTTATGTGATGTAATACATATTGTTTTACATACAATAATTAATTCATTTTAAAATGTTAATTATGTGCATAAACATACCTTTATTAAAAAGGTTATTAAGAATATGCCTGGACCATGAAAACTTAAGAAATTAGAAAAGGTGCACGAGTTGTAAGACGCATATGAATTCGTATGTGAAAAAAATTGACGTATGGTAAGTAAAAAGTTGGCCACCCCTGGGCTACTGGAAACTTACCGCCTCCTTCCTGTCCTCAGCAATGATATTTACAGTTTCGCCCCTTCCAGCCCCACCGGACGCACAGCGTCTCTTATGGGGGGAGGGTAAGAGTTATGGGACAGTTGAAGGGAAAATACTTCGTTCTTACAGTTGTTCATTCGAAGACTTCGAGGAAGAAAAAATCTAAGGTTTGTACCTCGTGTCAATGACCCTCAAGCAGAGACGGGTGCGTAGGGCCAACAAAATGTATTTTCATTAGGGTGCGAGGAAAGTTGTGACAGCGTCTTTACAATGTGCATCTTTAAATGCAGTGAAAAAAGTTTCTAATTCAAGATGGTCAACAAGAACATATGCTGCATTAGTTATAAAACTTAGTTTCACCCATGTTAAAGAGGCTTTAACTGAAATTTGTAATTCAGAAGAAGAAAAGAAAGTTACCTTAGTGAAGACAACTTCTTAAACAGACAAATATGAAACTGATCTAATGACAATTATTAGGAATACTATTTTACAAAGAATAAGTGCTACTACTAAATCACTGCAATCAGTAGATCCATTCTATTAAAGGCATTAGAAAATCTTATCAATAATTTCAGAGAAGAATTTGAAAAAATTGATAAAGAGGCAACTGTTTTATCAGGTTAATGTGGTGAAACTGTTATTATTGAATTTTCAAAAGCAGAAATCCACAAACTTTCGTTGAAAAGTAGGTAAGGTTTTATTTACCTTTTACCGAATTCGTTCTAAAGGTCGAATTCCGGGCTGAGCTTGATTATCTCTTGTTTTTAATAAATAAAAATAGAATCCAAATGATCGAGGAGTCTGCCTTCAGGTTAAAATGAGTTTAATAATGATTGAACTAATACATGAACTGATAAATCTGCGCCAAATTCTTTGGTATGGGTTGAAGCATGCGTTTATATACTCAAAAAGAGCGACGACAGCGACGCTTATAATTAACATGCAAATTCGAGAGGCCGTTTTCGACAGTTGTCATAATAACCTATCATTCAATGTGGAAGATGGACAAACATTACAACAACATGAAAGCGTTAACTGAAACAATAGATAAAGATTTAAGAAAACAATGGTCTGTATAAATAGAGCTAAAGAGACAGCTTCTATTATGGGTATAGATGCAGAATTTTCCAAAAAAAGAGGACGGAAAAGGAAGCTTTTGAAGTGTAACGAGAAGTGCCTGAAGTATTAGTAGTATGAAGTATTCAAAACCGGGTCAGGGCATGGATATTTGTAAGCGTATAGTGTAGAGGCGGCTGGTGCACCTTAAATCTGTAATGGCCGAAAAAACCTCAGTTTGGGTTGGTGAGGAAGTTTGGAGAGTGGGGTGCCAGCTCAGATGCTGCCTCGTCGTCTGACCGTGGTTCAAAATTACGTGGCAATACAGCAAATGGCTTAGGCTGGGACGGTGGTAACTAGTTGAATTCCATTATCAAATTATTGAAATGTCTTAGTTCAGCAGAATTGTAGCAGTGCACAAATTAGATTTTTTTAAATTATACAAAAAAAAATACATTCAAAGCAAAATAATACCATAATCTGGTTAACCTCATGGAATTTGTCAACGTTTTGAAACGTTTTCAAACTTTTAGGGGCAAAATAATAGATTTCATGAACTCGTGACAAGAGAGAGTGACATTTATTTATATGTGACGTTTAATCAACTACCTACCTACCTTGTTCATAAATAAATTTTTTGTATTTGATATGAAAAAATGATGATTTGATAAATCAAATTGATTAAAATCAAAATTTTAAATTTCCTTTTTTTTTCTTATTGTAATGTTTAATGATATTGAAAATGAAATAACTGAACAAAATGCATTTTATTTTATTCAAATAAGAACTATGCGTGTACTTAGTTCACCCCAAAATTATATTGAAAACAGGGTATGCCAATTTAAATCATGACTTAAATTTAAAAGAACACTAATTGTAATCAAACTTCTAATCCTGTTTTTTTTTAAATTGAATATTAATAGTATTAAAATGAAATATCCTGGAACAGAATGCATGTTATTTTATTGAAAAAGGTTAAAAATTTGCACCTACTCAGGAACACCTGAAGAATGACCTTTTTTATCTGAAAATAATTGGATTCCCTAGTAGAGATGGTAGCATAAATTGGGATGTAGTGGTGCCAAATTTTAAAAATTACTGAGAGGTATAAAACAAACATCACTTTATATACAAGGGTATTTTAAAACTATTCATTTTTTGAAAAGCAATTATGAATATTGTCAGTGTATTTGTCGAATAGGGTTCGAGGGAAGTTGTGACAGCTTCTTTACTATGTGCATCTTTAAGTGCAGTGAAAAGAGTTTCTAATACAAGATGGTCAAACAAGAACAGATGCTGTATTAGCTATAAAACTTGGTTTCACCCATGTTAAAGAGGCTTTTACTGAAATTTGTAATTCAGAAGAAGAAAAGAAAGTTACCATTGTGCAGGCAACTTCTTAAGAAATAGACAAATATGAAACTCCTCTAATGAGAATTATTAGGAATACTATTTTACAAAGAGTAAATGCTACTCGTAAATCACTGAAATCAGTGGAATGCAAACTATTAAATGGATCTATCCTATTAAAGGCATTAGAAAATTTTATCAATAATTTCAGAGACGAATTTGAAAAGAGGCAAGTTATATAAATATAATAAGATAAAGAGGCAACTGTTTTATCAGATCTATCATTCAATGTAGAAGATGGACAAACTCGCAGACAACAAAAGATAAAAATGTTTCTTGATAAAAACAAAGAAGTCAGACATGAATTTACAATAAGAGAAATTTCATAGTCAATGCATTTTATGTCATCTAATAACACCAAGGCAGAATTAAAAGTAGAACACCATAAAAAAGTTTAAGGATATTTACAAAAATGACATTAATGTTTGTACTTTTGAAGATGAATTTGACCATTTTTTAATATTTCTCTAAGAAAACGAAAACACACCATAAAAGCCACACCACACATCTATCGAGCCACCAAAGAAATATCTTGCACATTTCCGAATGTTGAAGTTATTGAATTTTTTTTAACAATTCCCTTATCTATATCGTCAGGAGAAAGACCGTTTTCAGTTTCAAAGCGTGTAAAAAAAATTTTAAGGAGTACTATGGCAGAAGAAAGATTAATTAATCTGGCAATTCTATAAAAAAGAGCAAAAAATTTTTAACCCAATTGACATTACTAAAATAATTGACGAATTTGCAAAAAATAAAGCAAATCGGAAATTTATGCAAAAAATTTATTTTTTTAATTTGTTATGGCATGTAAATGTTGACTACTTTTCTTTTTGTGAATAACTTGATGAGTTTTTGCTTGAAACTTTTTTTTCTAATTTGAGTTTAAGAGCCCTGAAAAATTTTACCTCCCCCACTTGACTTGATCCACCACTGCCCTCATGTACTCGAGGATTTAAGGAATGGGAACATTAAAATTACCTATACCCTTCGTGAAAACAATGAAATCGAGTTGTTGATTGGCGCTGATGTTATCGTTAAACTCTGGTTTGAGTGTAATAGGATAAAAAACTTGGTTAGATGGTAATCGGAATAAAGAATGATGCATATGAGAGAGGAATAGAATTATTTAAAGATAATGTTTTAACAGTGCTCTCTTTGCATGTAAGTAATAATCTGTTAAGAGAACTGTAGGAACTTGATGTTTTAGGAATTAACGATACCATTGAAAATATTTCTAAAAAGGAAGAGTTTGTTGATTATTTAACAAACTTAAGCAGATATTTCGAGACTGATTTTTTTCCGATTGCTGAAAAGGATGTTTTATTAAGTGTGAAGGTTACTTTCTTTGTGCGTCTATTCTGTTCTATCATATCTAATTTTGCAAGTGCATTTCAAAGTAAATTAATCACTTGAAGATACACATCCCCATTTAAGAGTCTCTCCCTCCCATTTTTCATTCAATTTTTAACTAACTATTAGGGTAACTTTTTGCAACAAATGCAACTTTTTTTTGCATGTGAAGTACTAAAATCAAAATTCCTCCTACATGGGGTGTATTGTAAGTGAGTTATAATCGCAACATAAATGCAACTTTCTGCATAAATGCAACTTTCTGCATAAATACAACTTTTTGCATAAATGCAACCACCTGCAACTTTTAAAAATTTAGCTTAAATTTAGCAATTTTTGAAAATATGATGGCGTTCGGCAACCCAAACAACGAACACGTGACCAAGCATAGCTTCAGCTCAAAATTAAATATCGGCCAACATCATCTTAACATCATTTTTTGGATATTGTTTTCACAATGTCGCCAAATATCGGTACAATATCGGGAAAAATTGCGTAATGTTTAAATTATAAAAAATATGGGTAAGACAACATGGTGTCATTATTTACACTATTACTACATGATTATAATGTTATTAAAAGCGTTATTTACAGTCTTCCTCGTTTTATAAAACTAAACGATATCTGCCAATGTCGACAGATATCGTAATTCCGACATTCACAGACATTCAAAACATTGGCCAATATTGGTAGAATGTTGGCCAATGTTGTTGTGCTACCTGGGCATGCGGTGCCTGAGTTTGCTTGATGCGTGAGAAAAACGTTTAGTTAAAAACTTCAGGGTGTCGATCGAATGAGCCAATTGAAATTTCATTTTCAATCGCAGACCCCTTCATCGGATTATTTAGTGGATCGAATTCGAGGCCGGTATCTTTTTCATTCCTGTCTATCAACGCTTTGAACAAATTATGATACACTCATTGAGCAAATATTGTTTAAAAAGAACACATGGGAATGGCGGCAAAGGGTTACTGATGCAGTGAAACTCTAGTTTTCTAAAAGGGATGCTGATGAAACGTAGTCAATCTTGGTGCGAAGAACATTATGTTAACCTTTTCAATCGCAGAATCTGAACACCGTCTGTAGGATTAATTGGTTGGGTCGGAAATTGAATTCGAGGCCACTGGCTTCATCAAAATGGGTCGGTATCTTTCCCATTCAATTGACACCTACAGATTTAACGTGCACCAACCCCGATGCACTCTCTACTTTTGTTTTCACCCATGTCAAGCGATTGGTGACTCAGATGATCCGTGTCCAGATCAGGCCCGCCGTAAGCGGGCGTAGACCGCACGTCCAGGTGGGGGCAAATCTAGCGATCGATCACGTAATATTCAAAGTCATTGGGTCAGCAGCAAATTATTTCTGAATAATTTGTGGACTAATTTTTAAAACTATTAAGTAGCCTCAGCTGTAAAGCAGTTTCTTGATCCATTATGTTTCGCAATCACTTTCCAAAATTCAAAGTATCCATTCTCCAAATTCAAATTGACAGGATGTGCCCCTCCGTAGGACAATAAAACCATCGTCCTTGGAGAGGGGTTTACAAAACCTGTCACGTGTTGCAGCGCTCTTGAGAAAGATTACATTGGCAGTATGAAAACGGAAATTTCTCAGAACTGGGAATTTGGAAGAGGTGTCCCTTTCCACTCTCCACGTAGGGACACACGAACGGACCGTCCGCGGTTCCAATTACCGCAGGGGACCTGACCATAGTAAAGATAAGGACCGGATGCGCGCAACAAAGGGGGAAATCTATTCTTCCATTTCTCCCGTCTTCAAGCGAAATCTGGTTGAAACCTCCCCGTCTGGAAAAGGCTAGGAATCCCCACAGAGCTTCGTTCTCAGTTTGTACACGCATTCGAACAGTACTATCGCACATCAAGTTGCAATTATTTTGTTTATACTTCGTCTGACGTTGGTCTAGGTATAATTAAGGATAATTTAACTTGGTTAGTGTGATTATAATTCAATGTATCATATGTCAGTGAAAATATAAGTGCAAAAATTTGGTACCTACGTTTATTTATCGGCTTATCATAATAATTGCTGCGCCTAGTAATCATCTGTTTGTAGCACATATACAATTAAATATTTACGAAATTTGAAATAAAAAACCGGCCAAGTTCGTGTTTGACCACGTAGTCAGTACTGGCTATACAAAATTCTTACAAAACATCTGAGCCAAAACTCTATGTATTTTTTAGAAATACAAATTTAATTTTACAGTTCCTTTATACGGAATTTGTATAAACTTTTTATAAACTCGATTAAGTGGGTCGATTATTACTCGTAAACTTGGAAAGCCTACTTATCGCTGATAGCATAAATTCAAGACGAGTTCAATTTCTGTAGATCAATATTTATATGGTAACTAGCCACTGCTTGGCCAGCATTGCGTTGCCCGTAACAGTTCTTTTCGTGGGGTCAGGTGAGACCACTGCTCGCTAACCCCCTTTGATTGATACGAAATCCCATTTGGTAAACCAACACTACGAGCAACGCCGTGATGGCCTCGTCATTGCCAAATGCGGCCAAATTCGAATTGCGAAGAGATCCAATCGACATGATGTCACAATCACACAGGGGGCGGCATAATCGATATTGCACACAGGCGTTCAAACAAACAGCTAGCGGCGGGCCTGGCCACAAGGAGTAATGAAGTAGTAAGCACGTTCTTCAACTTTATAAACCAGCTTTACAATTTATTTTAGTGCGAGCCAACGGCCATGGGAACTGCTTCTAAAACACACTGATGGGAGGTCTCTACACGGTCTTTGTGAGACAAGATGCAGTGCAACAATTGAGGCAGTGAAACCTATAACTGAAAAACTACCTGACGTTTTAAAGGCCCTTCAATGTGTAAAAAATCAGTAGTTTATCGTAAGAGGAAACGGCGAAAGAGTAAATGGATTCCTCAATTATTTTCAAAATTTGAAACTTTAATTCAGCTAAATATTTGGAAGGACATACTAGAGCAAATTAGTACAAGAAATTTAACCCTTCAATCATAATATATCTCCCTTGATATCGAAATGAATAACATTAAAGCGTTAACTGAAACAATAGATAAAGATTTAAGTAAACAATGGTCTGTATAAATAGAGCTAAAGAGACAGCTTCTATTATGGGTATAGATGCAGAATTTTCCAAAAAAAGAGGACGGAAAAGGAAGCTTTTGAAGTGGAAAGAGAAATGCCTAAAGTATTAGAAACCGAAGAAACAAAATTCAAAAGTTCAGTTTTTTATATAGTAATCAATAAAATAGTTTCTCAGTTATAATCAAGGTATGAGCAAATGAAAAAACATATGCAATGCATTCGAAGCCATATTAAAAATAAATTCTAATTCTAATGACAACAACGCACCTAAAAAATTAATTGAAAGCTATCCAGATGATTTAAGCCACAATTTCATCAATGAAATTCAGATGTACAAGACCGTTCGCGAAGCTACTTTTTCACATTAACCCAAATTAGAAAATAAAGGTCTTCCACTCCCTTTAAATGATATCTATAGATTAAAATTGCAATCTATTCCCCCAGAACTTTGCATAACTTTAAGAATTTTGTTTTCTCTTCCCATCACTGTGGCTTCTGGTGAAAGGATTCAGTAAACTACCTATAATCAAAAATAATTTACGATCTGCTTTGGGCAAGGAAAAATTTGAATCATCTAAGAATATTTTCAATTGAGGCGTGCAATTGAGGCGATCAACTGGCGTGCAAAATTAGCTTCCTTTTTTGACGGCATCGATAAATTCATTAATTCGAATAGAAGATGTACTGCTCCCTCCTCAGTACTCCAAAAGTTTTCGGAGTTTTGACTAGTCTTCAGCGTCAAAGGTATGTTTTAGCATGGGTTTCTTACAATCTTTCTACAGAGATATTTATTATAGTTTTCTGATTATACTTCGATATCCTTATCGAAGTCCTGCTCGATCGGAAGTTAAAAACACAAGCTTAAGTTAAAGTAAACACAAACTAGTTTATAATGTTTCTAATTATCACAATTTTCGCATAATTCGTCGTGAATTTATCTTAGCTCTGATGAAGCAATCATGTGCTCCTAGACCAATGTTATTTATTCCTCTGATTCCAATTGTACGCATCTTTCAACCTCAAGTATTACAAGGGTAGCAAAGAAACTGAAAATATCTGTACAGCTTAGGTAGCACAGTGAGCACATGTAGTTACATGAGTGAGCACATGTAGTCTTCTCTCACGAGTCTTCGTTTGAAATGCTTGTTAAAATATGGGTGAGCTACATCAGTCTTGCCAATTTTTCAGTTCGTTGAAATTCATTGCATCGAAATTTAAGTTTAGAATTTTAAAAATTATGTTTTTGTTTTAGTCGATCCCCCCTCTTAGCACTCAGAAAATTCTCCTTAGTCTCAATTTGGGAATATGGTGACCGTCGTCACTGATCATTCTAAGGAGCATACTCTCGGGGTGATGGAAGTATACATTTTGCTGAATGATTGGTTGAATAACATCTTTTAGTTTGTCACTTGAGGAACAAGAATGCACGTATCGCTTTAAAAACATTCAAACCTCTTTGCAGGAACGATAACACTTTACCACATACCACATGGGTGCATAAGCTTCTAAAATAAATTCTGAAAAAATTTTTAAGTTCATTTAAGGATTCACGCACGTAGGCACTCGCCAACAGAAGAGGGGGGGGGGGCAATTCAGCTTACGTCTGAAATGGATGAATCCCATCACATATAGTCTTCTCTCACTTCAGATGAATCCCATCACATCTGAAGTGAGAGAAGACTTCATGGGCAATTCAATAAAAGATACTAAGGCTAATACTTTATTTCATGTCACTGAGGATGTGATGGTTTACTTGGTTTACGGTTTCAAAAAGTTAGAGGACACTGATTTAATTGAGCTCGGAATATGTGTGGTCATTTAAATGGTGTCAAATAGCTCATTAAAGATGTTCAACCAAAATTATTATTTGTTCATTGTAACAACCAGGCCCTGATTTACCATTAGGCCCGTGAGGCACGGGCCTAGGGCCCCCATAATTTAAAGGGCCCCTAAGTTTCAAAAGTATCTAAAAATTATAAAAAGTTTTTAAGTAGTTACATAAATTATTGGGTAGTTACGTAAATGAACGTCGACCGTTTCCCCCACTATCACATTCTTGTAATTACATTAATTATCTAACTATTATGTTTTTAATTTTCATCTGCTTTATTTTGTTTTGTCAAGAGTTATAAGTGATGTCACGATTTTCTCAAACTTTTTGGTGACATCTGTGAAACGGTCAACAGTCAAATACGTAAGTACCAATTATTGTTATAAAATTAGTTTTTGTGATGAACAAATAATATGAGAAGGGGCCCCTTCCTGCGTGTTGTGCCTACTATACCAAATTTTCTAAATCGGGCCCTGGTAACAACTATTCCTTGGACTTGTGTCACCAATAAGCATCTAGGACTTTTTCACTACTTTTTGAAGGCTTGGGTGCAGGAACAAAAGAATCTGCTGAACTCTTAGGTTTGAAGCTGCCACAGTCATCTCGAAAAAGAAAGCTTCTATGTCGGTATGAATACTCCAGCAATTCTGAAAGTTTCACCCCCGCCAACATCAATAAAACTGTTGGCCTTCGAAAATGCTTGTTTGAAGTGGTTGACACAGTAACCACCAAAATTGAAAAACGATTCCATCAACCAGGAATGGTTTTCAAGAAAAACGATTCCATCAACCAGGAATGGTGAATCTTGTCAAATTAGAAGTGCTTACAGATGCAGCAAAAGAAGAAATTTAAAAAAGTACTTCCTTTCAAGAAAAATTGTGTGTTCATGCAAGTGAATTCGATCTGGAAAAATTGGAACCCCAGTTGGTTCTGTTATCTAGTGTAATAAAAGAAAAGTTTGTGTCAACATTTGATATCTGCCAGAAGTTGGCGGCAGAGTCGAGTGTAATTAGGGAGCTTATGGATGAAGTGTCTAAACTTGTTGAATTAATCTCCATTGCTCCTGCTCAGGCACGTGCCAACAGGGGGGGGCAGGGTTTTTTTAAGCCCCCCCCCCTGTCACTGAGGTGAAGGGGCGAAAGGTATATTTCGCCCCCCCCCCACACACAATCAAGGAACATTTTTAAAATTTTAACTTTAAAAGTAACATTAAAACAGTGCCGTTAAAACAACTTTGGTTTCTAATTTCATTTCCTGTCACGATAGTTAAAGCTAACCCCCTTAACACAATTCTCTACAGAGACCAGTCCCCTTACATCCCTCTTTCCTTTCAGTCTTTTCTCCAATAGGTCAATATATCTTCCCATCCCCTTTCACCTTTGAACTCAAGCGCCCTCAGTATTTTGACGTCCCACGAACACTTTTCCTTTCAAATCGCCTGTCTAAGAAAAAATTACTTCTTCGTTTCACTACCTTCTTACCATTGAAAGTACCAAAAAATTAAATTCTTCCTGAATGCGTGGAGTAAAGTGGCCCAGTATCGCTTTCTATTGCTTGCTTATCGCTTTTTTTTTTTTTTACGACTTCAAAGTGGTTCTGTTCTACTCCCAAAATGAATGCACGTGGTGCTCGAACTTGAATGCCACGAGATGACTATCTATTTTCGAAGAAATTGCTGTATAGTGGCTTCACCCCCTAGACCCTTCAGGGCTCGAACATGTCTTTGACGGGCAAACGATTCCGCGATCACCTTTCTTTTGGGTGCCCACTTGGACAGTTTCGAAAAAAACGATTGATTTTTATGACCGACTGACGGATTGGATGTTAGGGTTTTATGGTACTAGGTCCCAAAGTGGACAAGAAGCGCCATACCAACTGACGGAAATGTCGTTTGAAGTTAAGGGCATTCAACAAATCGCAACAAATCTGTCATTGCTTTTATTTTGATTATTTACAATATAGGGTCTTTTAAATTGTCGGCTTTCTTATTTGAAGTAAATACGGGTAACTGCCTGAGAGTGAACTGTCCTGAATTTTTTCCTGATGGATTGTTCAGCCTTTTTACTGGGGGTACAGTTCATACATTTCGGGAGAACTCCCCCCCCCCGTCTCCAAAACGTTGGCACGTCCCTGCAGTCCTGCTTCTGCAGCTTCAGCCGAACCGAATGAAAACGTATTTGCGCACAAACATGACTCAAAAACGGTTAACACATATCCTACTCCTTAATATTTATGACTCCCACACTGCAAAAATCAATCTGAACTCTTTTGTTAAAGAATTTGTGAGTAGAACTGCTTTGAGAAAAGGTGTATTTGGCATTTAAATAATGTTGCAATAAATTTTTGGCACAAAACTGGTTGTAGGGACGACGACAGCTTGTTACCACCTTACACGAAGAAATAAATTAAAATAAAATCTAAAATCACTTTTATTGTATAAACGTGATGCACAATGAACGAACATAAAAATGAAAGAAAGAAGTGATTGAACAAGTAAATCAGCATATATCTATCAAGTTTGTTGAGCTCGGTTACAGTGCAAGATTGGATTTGCATATTAGACAGTTCTAACTTTCAGTTGGGTACCGCCACACTGGTAAATAAGGAAAAATTAATTCTTGATTAGTTTGTGGCCTCAAGCCTATGATAATTTTGAGTTTCACACTTACCTTAATTTGAAGAATAACATACAGACGATATTATCTTCGTTGTTGTATAAATATCATTAATTTAAACTTCTATTGGTTAAACTCTTATAATTTGCAAGAAATTGGTAAAATTGAAGGTAGAAGTTTACGTTGAGTGCCAATAACAGAGCATTCTGCTTGATGCCTTGTAGTCGCCGCTTTGGAGTAACTCGTTTTTATTGCATTAGCTCGTAAAACAAGTCCCTGCAGGTAACTCATATTCAATTGTATTACTCTCAGAATTAACTTGTAAATGATACCGGAGCTGTATTAGTTACTCAAGTGTCTGTAGCTGCAACAGTCATTCCAAGTGGATAAGTTAAACTCAATGCCGTGAACGGAAATATTCGAAGGTCAAATAATATACACTGGTGAAATAAATTAAGAGAATTTGCATATTTTATCGAATTACATGAAAAGAACTGAACTGAATGTAAAACCACTGCTTCTAGACAAAAATTTAAATTTTGTACGTCAAATACGTAAGCGTACACGTGTGTGTAGACAGAGCCAGTAGAGAAACAGGCTTTATAAGCGCGTGTAAGTTAAGACGCATTTCGTTCGCTAGCACACCTCGGCGAATTTCTTGGTGTTATTTTGCAACAATCGGTTAATTTCAAATTGTAACAGTAAAAATGAGTAACCACCAACGTTTAGATCATGGAATGAGGTGGCGAATTGTGCTAATATAACTGCTAATTAAAATGACTGGTAAATATATCCGAAGTAGGGCTTTTAAAACAAAGTTTCACTACAACGACGGTCCCTTTCAGTGAAGTCCTTCCATATTAATTAAACGGAACTACTAATTTTTAAGGATTAAAACCTTTTATATTTTGGGATCAAAAATAAGCATTTACAAGTAAAGAACAAGCTTTAAGTAAAAAGACAACGTATTGCTTTTGAGTAACGGCAGCGAACCCCCACTTCTACCCGAATCCTCCCGCGCATTTTTTTCTACCCAGGGGAGAAAACGTCCCTCTCCAACTTGAAGGTCGATGGCCTTAACGGCATCTTGTTAGATCGCCCCCATCTGAATCTAACACTTTCTTTTCCGACATCTCCCTCGGAAAAAAGGCGAGAACGTGTTACGAACACGCCCTGAATAGGGGCTCCTAGCCGCTCACGAAACGTAACCATTACACTTGTAAACCATTTATTTTTTATATTTCTTGAAGACTGAAAAAAAAATCCTTTTATGGTATTCTCAGTATCTTTTATGTGTAGGGTCATTCCACGCAAAATGAGCAAATCGGCTGTGGCTGACACATCACGAAACCCGAATTTATTTTGCATATTTCGGACCATTTTGCCTATTTGGAGTTTTTTGCATGTTCTTTTTAAAAAAAATTGAAAAAATTTATATATATTAGGTAGCCACACCAGGAAGGAGAGTGGGGCACAAAAAAAAAATGCAAAAAAACTTCCAAAATATTTTTTTTTGAGAATAGATATGACGTATCTCTGTAAAACACCACACACCAAAAATGAGTTACAGTAGTTGCAAGTTTTTACAAATATTTTCCCACAAAAGGTGTTCATGAGCAATAGTTATCTCAACACTGAATATTTATTTTACGGTACATGCATATGGAACAGTTTTTATAGACAACCAACTCTTCAAAATCACTTATCAACTATTGTACATATCTTATAATTTTTATAATTGAGATATTTTGTACTACCCCATGATGCAATCATACATAAATTTTCTGAAAGTTATTACATCAAATTCAACTAGCAAGGATACATTGTTACATGTTTTACATGCATAATAACAAATAAAAACTCCACAGTTCATGTCATAATTTTGATTTATGTGAGGGGGAGAGAAAATGTCAATGTTATAGATGAATTAAAGAATGAATTGAATATTTCCCTCCATACACTAATTATGTCTGAACAATTTTTACTAGGAGCTTTGTTAAAAGGCTCATAAAACTCAAATACATATTTTTCAGTATCAACAAATAACAACACCCAGTGACTATCAAGGTTAATAGGGGGGGAAAATGTTTGCTTTGAGTACAGTACTAATTTGAAAGAATTAAAATTTTTTTTTGCTTTGTGAAAGTGCAGCTGAAGATACGGACTCAATACACATAAAACGGATTGAATTTTCTATAAGTTTATAAAGAAAAGAATCTACTATTGTATCGTATAGCCATCCCCTTTTAAAGCACTTAGATGCTTGAAATAAAATGCTTTCTTCTAATGTTACATCTACATCACATGACTTAGGCATAAAATTTGTAGGTTCTATACCATTCACTTTGACTACCATATTTGAAGAATTGGTTTCATCAGTATGATTACATTTCAAAAAATTAGACACAAGACTCTGCAAATTGATTATATTTTAGTTTTATCAGTTCTAGAAACGTATAAAATCCAAAAATTGTTTTACAATTTTTTATGAAAGACAAACTGCAATCTACGAAAACCTTTTAAGTACATTTTGGTCTGCGTCAGTATCCTAGATTTTACTGCTACAAATGTCGACATCATAACTTAGCTCCACCGAAATGGAAAAATTTTGTTTTTTAATCATAGTTACCCAACCAGAAAATCATAAAATGACGGATTGGAATGCGCAGAACTGCTTTTACAAAAGAGATTTTTTCATATATCTTAAGAAAGTATCGATATATTTTTTGCAACGTTCTTGATTAAAATGTGACTGAAGTTTATGCTTAAAGGTAGATCAATTATGTTTGAGTATTTTTCGTACAAAACGGATTATAATCTTCTGCACTTTACTAATTAGAAACGTTTCCTAAATTAAATTAATACATTTCGAAGGTAAGTTGCTATATAATGATTATACATGTTTATTGATGTGTAATAAAAATTAATTACAGACAGTTATTGATTTTGTGATAATAAACCAGTATCTATTCAGCCAAAAATCTTTGAAATGGCATTTAAAAGTAGGTTAAAAATTTTATAAAAGATGAGAGGCAAATTCTTTATTCTCCAGAATAATAACATGTTACTGACGTTTAGATACTATATTCTATTATATTACTACATTTCCATTAGTCAAATTTTGTAGAACTATAATTAAATCCGTAATTCACATTACAATCTGAATGTTGCCGTGGAAGTGTGGGTTTTATGGCGCAAGATCCAGAAAAGGATTGTGGAAGTTTGGAGAGTGGGGTGTCATCTCAGGTGTTGCCTCGCGATCTGACCATGATTCAAAATTACATTTTGTCCTCGATTCTTTCCCGTTGGGATTGATCCCGGACCGTCGTTAACAGTACGACGCCAATTGAAATACCTACAATCTGAATGCTTAGTCTTTTCAAAAGTGCTGTCAAGCAGTCTAAATCAGGTCTTGATTGTTGCGGTTCTTGCTAAGATCGGATGGAAAAATTGTACAATTAAAATCCATGCATACACCATTCCTTGATATTTTAAATGCAAAACTGGTTGAATGTAGCACTGGGATAAGGATAAGAGTTTTTTGATTAGTGAAAGCCATGTTGAAAACATTCTGAACATTTTTCAATTTGTAAATGTTTAATGCAATTCAAAGTAAACACTATATTCACTGTTCTTTACTCGAGCACTAATTAGTTATTCAGGAGCTTGACAAATTCTTTTATATACCAATTTTTCAAATCAAGGATCGTCTTTTTTAGCATTACTCAAAAAATGTTTTTAGATTTAATAAATTATCTATTCATGTATGAATCCTATTTAATTTTGTTAATTAAATAATTTTTTTTTCTATACTGTTGGTAATCTTTTTCAACCATAAAAGGTGTCCCAATTATGCGCCTCTGTGATCGTTATTTT
The DNA here is from genome assembly GCA_947359465.1 of Metellina segmentata. NCBI lineage: Eukaryota > Metazoa > Arthropoda > Arachnida > Araneae > Tetragnathidae > Metellina > Metellina segmentata. The sequence continues at coordinate 4,483,334 of OX375874.1, read as the reverse complement.
CTTGAAGATACATCCAATATCTGGGTGACATGAGATGAATATGCATTACTTACAATATAGATTACCATTAACTATTTTATAAAATATAATGGAAACTTCATTAAAAGGTTAAATTTTAGATTGAGTGTATATTTTTTTCCAGATCTTTGAAGACTATTTACTTGTTAGGCTAAAATAATTCTTGTACTCAAATTTGTAAGTTTTTCAAACCATACTGTTTGAATTTTACATATAAACCTAGCAAAGGGATGTGTACAGGAAATGCTTTAATTTTATAAATTAAAATTATTTTTCATAAAAATTTTAAAATATGACACTAGAAAATATTCTTTACTATAATAAATGAATAGGCCGTATGTCACCATCTATTGATTTTCACAGAAAATGTGAAGATACCTGTTTTTCTTTCCTTGTAAGAACTGCGTTTCGTGTAATACTGTGTGTTGATCCTTTAAATGACAAAAATCCTATTCAAGGGAATTTAAATCGATTTAAAAAAAAAAAGGTGTTCTTCTGAATACTTAAAGTGGTTACTTTTTTAATACAGCAAAATAAATAAAACATTTTTAAGTGCACATTGTGTTTAAAAATTTAAGTTTTTTTTTAGTTTCTGCTTAGAACCACATTATGTATATTGTAAATCTACTTACCATTCCTTTATACATTTTACACTTCTATGCCAAAAAATATAAAAATGAAAGTAATGAATCAATAATATTAAGAGCAGCTGTTAAAATGAAAATTGTTGAGAAAAAAAATTCCTTAACATTAATGTTGGTATTAAATTTCTTTTGGGTTGATTTTTTATTCTGCAAGGGCCATGCAGTTTTGGGAGTTTTGCAAAGTTCATCATCACTTCTAAGGATGTACAAGATTAAATTCACTTTGGACTAAATAATAAAGCACATATTAACATTTTATTGCTACTTTTTTTAGCCATAACATCTTTTAATACCCAAATTACTTTCACTGAAGAGCCTCCATCCTGGAATCCAGATTTGTGTATTCTATTTTACCATGTTAAGTACCCAAGCTATTTGAATATAATTAAAAAAATTAAGAACTTTATTGTATCTGCTCTTTAGCTCTGTTTCAAAAATCTTTGAACAAAAATACCAGAAATGTGCTTTAATGATTAATTACTTAAACAATAGATCTTGCTTGGAATTTAAAATTTTATTTTAGTGTTGTGTTTGTATGGTGCAAGGACCAAATTTAATCATACAGCACCAGGCATACAATATCAAGTAATGGATATAGATACACAACCATAGTTTTACGTACACGAGAGAAATACATCCAGGAAGGCATTGAACTTGTGCCGCCTACAACTTGGAGATTTATATGACAGTGGACATACCCACAACCTTAGTGTCGTGGGAATAAATTATTGAAAAAAAAAAAAAATACTAGCCCAAAGAATAAAAATTGACAAATATATCCGAAATATTCTCCAAAAATAAAAAGCGTATATAGTATAATATACATTTGATATCCACAATGCAAATTAACAGAAAGAAAATTCAGTGACTAACAGATAGTTGGGAGTAGAGGTTAAAATAGGAAATACAGGTTTTTTCAAGCAAAATAAATTCTTGATAATTCATAACATGTATCAAGGCATTTGGGCTCATATTTAGTCAAAGCATTCTTTTTTTCACCTAAAAAGAACCCACAATTAAGGAATTTATTGCGATATTTTAAACATATTTAACTAATCAGCAGAAGCATTTACAACAGCAAGAAAATTTTCATTTTTGTGGTGTTTGCAAAGGCTGCAAAAAAAATTAATTAAAGAAACATACATCACATCTGTTAGAAAAAGGAATGGTTTTTAAACAAATAGTCTCAATTAATTTTGCTAGTTAGCATTAAAAAGAATCCAGCTCAATGGAACTTTCATAGGTATTCAAGATTAAAATATGTGATTGAACTGCCCACTAAAAAGTGAATTTGGTTGAGTAGCATTTAAAAACAAGCAAACTCAACACGATTCACCATTTAGCACACATAGCAGACAAACAATGGAACACTCCATAAAAAACAATCAAATATGCGAGTAGTTGAATATGTCACATCTGTGAAACATAACAGACTACAACCTAGGCCCAATACAGAAGGGAAAGATGTCAGACGTTTGATTTTTTTGGGTGCGGGCCATATTTGGCCTATCTGCAATACACACAAGATATACATCAAGTAATAAACATGCATACAGTGAAATTTTTACCGACACAGATGAGAGAAATCACACATGCACTGCCTACAACTCACAGGCTTCTAGTGCAGTGGGCAACACCAGAAACATAAATCGTGTTTTCTTTTAATATGCAAGTAAAATAAGCAATCGGAACAGGAATTTTATCTGCCCACCCAAAAGTAAATTCCATTGGGTAGCATTTAAAAACAAGCTAACTCAACGCAATTCACCATTTAGCATAGCAAATGAACAATACAACACACAAAGGGAAATAAAGGAATGAAATAGGTAAAATAGGCACCTGACCGAGAAATTTCATCTGCCCGCCAAAAAGTAAATTCCGTTTTGTAGCACTTAAAATCAAGCTAACTCAACGTTATTTACCATTTGGCACAGCAAGTGAGCAAAACATTTTAAAACGGGATATAAAATGAAGGGAAAATAAACAAAAATGATGAGCCTTCATCTCACGGTTAACAAATATATTCTGTTGGATAGCATTGAAATACAAACTAACTTAACGGAACAAAACAATTTGCGAAGCAAATGTAAGTGAAACAAAATGTCTAATTAGCAAGTGAACAATACATTTCAAAACGGGATATAAAATTTAGGGAAAATAAGCAAATAAAGAGCTTTCATATGCCCGCCAAAAAGTACATTCCGTTGGATAACATTTAAATACAAGCTAACCCAACGGAATAACATAATTTGCGAAACAAATGTATGGGAAAGAAAATCTTCAATTTCAAATGAATATATTATTGCTTACACAAATTTGGCTTCTAAATGAAAGAACGTTAGTTCGGCAGAAAAATCACCACAGCCCACTCTCCATCTCCTTCCTTCGATAAATGCCCAAGCAGCAAATGGCAAATGCTTCGACAATTTCATATAATCATTCGTTTAAAAACATCGATCCAACAAATGAGGCCGCCAAAATTAAAAGCGCCAAAAGGACAAAAAGGAAAAACAACAACACTAAAGTAGAGTAACCCGGTGCAACGAGAAAGAAGTTGCCAAATGAAAATATAGAAACTATGGTTGGTGCACCGGGTAACATTGTACTGAAATGCTTAAGTTTCCGTACAAAACAGAGCTCAAGTAACATAACAAAAAGTTTGACAGAGTTTAGTTGTATCTTTCATTTACACAATACAAAAAAATACAGCAATATATTATTCAACATTTCCTGTTATTGTTATATTTATTTCCAAAATTGACAAGGCATCCTGTCAGTTTAGCTTGGCAGTTTCTTTCACACAAAAAAATTCTAAGAAACAACTTCTCCACTCTTCGAACAAATAAAGAAAATCAAAAACCCGAATAATAGAGGCGAAATTAAACAGTTGTTGTAGCCATAAACCTCAAAACACCCAACAATCTTAGAAGTGAAGAAAAATTTTGAATTCCATCATGTCTACTAAACGAGAGCACGTGTATGTCGAACCTGATGAAGAAGATGTTGAAGAATCAAAAAGTAAAGTACCTAAGCATATAAGACAAGACCAAAAAAGGTTAATTATTGTTTTGGAGAAAGCTAACCTGGAAACCATAAAAGTAAGTTCCTGATAATAAGTTCAACTAACCGTGCCATAAGTTCATACCACCATTTAATTGCACCGAAAAATTAAATATACACAGAAAATGGCTGTAATAGGAAAGTAGCTTTCACTTGAAATGTTTCTACGATCTATTAATGATTTTGAATGTGCTGTCTAAACCTAAACTTAGCACTAACCTATGCAGATACCACTTTGAAAATATATTGCTTCATATTTCAGTTGGTTATTGGTTAAAGTTGCCCGATATTTTTTTGACCTATATAAATATGTATCTTGATCAATGTGAATGGATATAAGTTTTCTATGCACTCAAATTGTTTTGTGTAATTAAGTAGTATGGATTATAATGTCATATTATGTTGTACCATCTATCTTATACTTTATGTAACATAAAAATGCATGATTTATACTATATCCGAATAATATAAATCATTTATATTATATCAGAATAATATAAATCATGCGTTTTATGTTACATAAAGTATAAGACATGATACAACATAATATGACACTAATTTTTTATAACAATGTGTAAGGTGCTCTTTATGTCGCCATTTTCTCAAGTTCATTAAAGCATTTTAACTAACATTAGTTAAATTGGAGTTCAGTCGGGACCAATGAAAAGCTCACTATAACCAAGAGTTCACTATTGGTGTTCGACTGTACTATATGAAACGCAATTTATGTGATACCTGTTCTATACAATCAGATACAAAATTGAACATGGAACTGGAAGACGGATTAACGCAACCAAGTTCAGTCACAAAATGAAGATAAGTAAAAACAGTATGTGCAACGTTTCATGAAAATATATTATACCGTGTGGAAGTGTATACAGTACAGACATGCAAGATACAGATAGAAAGCTTAAAATAAGTTGAAAATATTCAATGTATAAACATTCCATTCTCATACTTGGCCAATTTTTACGGATTATCCGTATTGATGTGCAGTGGGTTGAAGTAGATAATATAAGAGGGACTGATGGATTTCTAAAATTCGTTTGATGGACCAAAATTATTCTTTTGTTATTCTGCTCACACACCCCATTCTAATGCAAAGTATGAAAGAATCTTCAGGCTAGTCAGAAAGAACCAAACTGATTACCGTTCTATCATTTCTAATAAAACGTTTGAAAGTTTGTTGATGTTAAAGACACAAAACCCCAAACCTTGTTTTGAGCAGAAATTCAGTGCAAAATTATTAAAGAAGACCTAAAAAGCTACTACAGCTTCATTCAATTTTTCTGCAACCCCTTCTGAATAAAACATTAACAGCCATATTTACCAAGTCTCAAGTTAACCTGAGGATCAGTTGATCCTCAGGTCAGAGTTAAATCGTAAATCATCATGAACCTTATTCTCAAACGGCAGGTTAAGGGATCCATGGATTACAATGATACGCTACTTAAGTCTCCTCAAGATGACATCATATTGTTTTCATTTGTTACGAAGCCCGAATCTACATTGATACTGATCAAACACGTACTTCGCCGCAAAATATACTCCAAATTGTGATTTTGATCGAATGCATTCAGGCATTTTAATTTGGGTATGGAAAAGAAATACAAAGGTATTTAATGTCAAATTGAATTTTTATGGAAACCTAAATTTCGCAAGAAACAATTGCACACAATGCAATGCTATTATTTTTGTTCTTTTCAGTATCGGTGTTTGTTGGTGTAAAATGAAGTTTCACTTGCATTGTCAATTTATTTTGGCTTTTGTAATAAATCAACAAAATAATTTTTATTTCACAATGAATTTGCATCTGCCATGGTCACATTCTTTATTGTTTGTAGAATATCTTGTTTCTTTCGCAAAAAGATAGTACTGCACATTCGTAACACTCAATCGATAGATAATTGGACAATTTTGAAGAATTCAAATGTAACACTGAAGCGGTTGTTTAAACCTAGGATCAGGAATTGTGAATGCGGTTTTTTCAATAACCCAGGGATTATCGTTGAGTAACTCAGATTAATTTTAATACGGATGTATGCGGAACAACTTTGTAAATAGAACATTTTTTTCTTTCATCAACTTGTAAATAAGCTTTATGAACATCAATGATCTGTAATCCTGACACAAGTTTAAATGGTATGCAACATACAGTTTTGGATGTAATATGTAGGTACTCATAAAGTGAATGTTTTTACAGTGGATGTGTTCAGTGTTTGGTATTAAAACATTACTGCTTTGCAAAGTTTCTGCAGCAGTTGATAAAAATGTGAATTTTTACTCATGCATTTTTAAATACAAATAATACTAGTTATTGTGAGCCGCGGTAACTCAGTAGAATGTCGGGCTCGCATCGGAAGGGTTGTGGGTTCTGTCGGCGGAGCCTGCAATTCTGATGGTTGCGAGATCGGCGCTTGGACCGTCATGTTCGCTAATGGTGGCTGGGGCACTTTAAATAGGCCGTGGTCACAAAGTCCCCCATGTTTCCATACCAAATCAATACCTCTGGGGGTTATCGGCCTCTGATTGGGATCTAAATTACGATATGTGTGAGTGAATGGGACCTTCCTGTAAAACGGATGTGTCATGTATGAAGAAGTCCAACCCTCCGGGGCAATGGCACCCCCAATTGGGCCATATATGGTCCACACGACAACAATAACAACTAGTTATTGTGACATATATGAATATTTCTTATACACATTAATTTGGGGGCGCAAAAGTTTTACTCATGCACACTTTTCAAAGATGGCAAGTGTGCATTCTTTCTTATATAGATTAAATAAATGTGTCATTTACGTTTTGTTTGCTTTTGTAGACTGGTAAGCAACATGAATTATTAAACAGTGAAGATCATGTGGGATTTTTGAAAAAGAAAAAAGATGCTACTATGTGTCGCCCAGACATTACACATCAGGTAATTCATTTTTTATTATATTTTGCTATAATGATACTTTTTTGTTTCCACAAGGCAGGGTTCGAATGGTTTTAAAACCAAGGCAGTTTTAACCATTTAAAACCGGTCTGTCAAAAATGCCTCAAGTGATTTAAACCACTAAAAATAGGCTTTTTGTTATTTTTTTAACCAAAATTAGTGGGGAAAAAAGAAACAATTAACTAGTTTTGGCTGGATTATTCATTTCCTTAACAATTTCTACTTTTGTCTTGAACAAAGCTAAAAGTTGGAAAATAATCTTTCTACACTTGCTGATGATGCAATGCATGATTGCAATTGAATTACAAGTTCACAGAATTAGGATCAACATATTTCTTTAGTGATAACCATGATGTAGAATTTACATTTATGACAGAAAACTGTAAAAAAAAAATGATTTTTGGAAAGGATCAGTTTGTGATTGGTATTAGATTAATGTAGGTAGTTCCACTTTTTTCAATCTGGTTAACCAGTTGAACCCAAGTAATGCCAAATAAATCTACTAGCTACTCCTAAAATTGCTCGTTGTTGGACTTGCGTAAGTCAAACCATCACATTTTTTTTAAATATTTTCTTTTGTGTTTTGTAGGAGCTCATGCAGAGAAAACTAATATTGTTTTTATTTTTTAGTGCTTGTTGATGTTGTTTGACAGTCCTCTGAACAGAGCTGGTTTGCTGCAAGTATACATACACACTGAGAAAAATGCTCTGATTGAAATCAGCCCACAAACACGTGTTCCGAGAACATTCAAACGCTTCTCTGGTCTAATGGGTAAGGCGTGGTTTCAGAAAGCTCATTTTGATTAGCCTTTTCTTCAAAGAGAAACTCAACATTAGTTTATTAATATAAACTAGCCACTGTGTAGCCAGCACTATGTTGCCTGTGACAGTTATTTTCGTGGGGTCAGGTGTGACCACTGCTCACTAACGCTTGCTGACCCCCAGTGATTGCTACACATTACCATTTGGTTTGATTCCCAAACCAACACCACAGGCAATGCCGTGATGGCATTGAAGTGGCTAGTAATAAATAAATGGCAATAAATTCATTTTTAAATATTTTAGATTAAAATTTAAAAATCGGGTTGAACACATTAAATATTTTTTTTGGGTTGGCTTCTCAAACCAACACCTTAGGCAATGGGGTGATGCAATTAAATTAATTAAAAAATATATTCGATAAAAATTTAAAAATCAGTCTGGACACATTAAATTGTACTGATACTGAAAACAAAAAGAAAAATAATAATTTCAAGAAAGAGTCCAGCATCCACCCTATATAAAAGTTACAATTGAAAAATTATTTATTTAAAGAAAATCACATTTAATAATACCAGTCAAAAATTTTGATTTGTTTTGTTTCGCTTCACTGGATTTGTTTCTACTTTGGAAATAAAAGGAAAAAATTAATTTTTTTTTAAACATATGATTGTATTATAATTCAATCTATATACACTGCAATGGTCGGAAGCGATGGCCATTTGTGAAGGAGCACCCAATGGGCGGCCATCATTGCTCCTAACATACACAGCATAATTTTATATCCATGCACTGACCCCGGATTCGAACCGGGAACCTTCCGATCCAGAGGCCAACACCTTAATCACTGGACCGGTTGGTCGGCAATTAAATTTATAATCAGATCTCTTCATACTGTTGCCATTCTAAGAAAAACAAATAATAAATAAATGCCAATAAATTAAAAAATGTTCTAGATTAAATTTTAAAATTCAGGTTTTGCATAAAATTAAGACTATCTGTGTACCAAATTTCAGGACTAAGTGGTATAGATTGTTTGAAAACATAAGACACATACAGTCACTTCCTTCTATAATAGTAAAGATAAATGGATGTGTCCTAATGTGCTTCTTCTATTCCAGTGCAGCTTTTGTTCAAACTTGTCATTCGATCATCAGATGGAAATCAACGATTAATGAAGGTATTATTTGAATTTATGAATATATTATGCATGTTTTGGGGTAGTTTATTATACACAATTATTGATTTAATATGTAGTTTATGCACAGCTAAAAATTAAATGTTTTTGCTAAGATTAAAAACAAAGAATATTCGGGAATTTTTGTTTTAAATTATTTCTAGTTTCCTAAAAACATTATTATTAAATACTGCCCAAGAAGGTTTCAGCCATCTTGATTTTTACTATACCAGCTTTAATCTAGTTTTCAAATCAAATTAAGTGAATCCCTCAAAAAATGGTTTAATTTTATAAATATCAATTGACATTAGCCTTATTGCTTTCTCACTGGGACTATGCAAGTTGTTATTTGTAATTGTAGTTATCTCTTAAATGTGTTTATATTACATTCCTGGTGTAAAATTTATACATTCTTTGTTTTCTAAAACCCCATATTAAATCTTTCACAATATACTGCTTCTCATATGTGTCTACATTGTTTTAGTGTTTCCTGAACATGAATTTTACCAATAAAAATATTATATATTAGACCATCATTCACAATTTATATTTCTACTTTATGTCTACCATATTTGAATTACAAAATATATTGCAATTATGAAATTTTGTATTTAGACTCAATTTGTTGAACATTATGCAGATATATTGTGTTTTAATGTAACCTAATCTATCACCTTGTAGAAAATTTTGAAGTGCATTTAAAATCCATTGCCTGAATAAAAACCATCCTTTTTGATTATTGTGAGCGAAAATCATGAATCGTGCAGAAAATGCAATTGTTTAGGTACAAAACATTTATTTTCTCCAGTGGTGACCATTTTCTAAATTATATATAGCAGCATTCATTGCAAATACTTTTTTGCAGTTTTAAACCATTGACAACTATTTAAGTGAGGAAATACATCATTTGAACCATATGTGTATATTTGAAATGGCCACCAGTAAAATCTCACATATGAAGTTAAGAGAGCTTAGTATTTCGAAAATGATCTGCAGCTCTAGAAGATTTGACTTTTATTGCAAAATATATTTATAACTATCATTGTATTGGAGGCATGGTAAATATTTTCTTCTGTCTTTGGTTTTTAATTCGCCTGTTTGAAATTTTTTAATAACCTCAATTTTCAATTTGCAGAAACTCTTGTCTAATATTCCTCATACTTCGTTTTGCAGCTCATCAAGAATCCCATCACCGACCATTTTCCAGTTGGTTGTAGAAAATTAGCAACTTCTTTTTCTGCTAAGAAAGCTGTTAATCCCCGGGATTTAGTCCCAAGTGATGATCCCATTGTTATAGTTGTTGGATCAATGGCTCATGGACAGGTGAATACGTATTAATTATCATAGTCATTAAGCTAGTACCTTATGTTTTGAATCAGGTATGCGTAGGCATGATTACAACAAAAACTGAGGGGCTTGTTTTCAGTTATAAATCAAAATTGATGGAATTTTCATAAGTTCTGGGAATTGTGTTATAAGTTTATTTTCATTTTTGTAGTAGGTTGTAGTTTTTAACTGCTCGTGTTTGTTTTTTATGCAATACTAAAAAAAACTTTGTGTGTCTCTTCCATCCATTTTGAAGTGACCTGAAAATGTGATGAGGCAAGGTCTGGTGAATATGGGGGTTTGCACAAAACATTTCAGCCGTACTCAATTAGTCTGTCTGACCTTGACCTGCACCTTGACGATTGGTCAGTTCTGGCCGCTTTGCTTTGATTTCTGCTTTTCATTTGAGGACAGTATTTTTCCAAATTTATTGTGATTTGTGGCAAAATTCATAGTGATTCATGAAAAAGCAAATTCTTTTATAGTTCCACCATACTCAAAGCATTACTTTTTAAAACTGCTTACAAGTACGGTTTTGGTGATGATTAGAGCTCGGATTTTGCATATCCTTTTTTTAGCCTCTAATGTTAATAGAAATCCGCATTGAGTGTTTTTCTAGCAATTTCCAACCAAAAAATACCCGAATTTATTTTGCATATTTGGGACCATTTTGCATATTTGGAGTTTTTTTTGCAAGTTTTGTGCATATTTAGACAATTTTTTCTATTAAAAAAAAAAGTGTTTAGTGCATTGAAAAGGAAGATTTTCAGAGAAAGGCCTTGGCACCCCCCACCGACCCAGCAAACCCAAACCTCCCCAACAACACCTGTAATCGCCACCACACATTAATTCCACCATTTCAAGTTTTTAAAATTCAACTTAGATGGTAAGAACTTGATTTCAAAGGGAAATAGAATAATTTGCAGCAATTCCATTTTTAGTATACGATAAAATAACAAATTAATTCTGAGATATTTCATTGACAAATAATAGGACCGCGCATCACAGTCGCTTGGGAGACGGTAAACTTCCGAGACACGAGCCCGCTATTCTAAACACTCAGGCGCTACAACGTTACATCCCCTTTACTCAGATCAAACTCACGCAATACTTCACACATTCTGCATTTAGCTCCTTTTAAAGTTGTTGGCTTTTATAGTCAACTAATAAGTTTTCCTCTTCACTTTTAATCATGCGTAAGTATATATACTAATCAAAAAATACTCTGCTTGTTTAGCACCCCTTCCCAATCCGGGCACATGCCTCGTCTACCCCCTAGTTACGTCCCTGAGGACATTTTAAATGCTTCATTTTAATCTACATTTTTCAATTATGTAATATTTATTAATTTGTATATTTGGTTGCTTTGTATATATTTTTTTTTATTCATCTTTATCAGCGCTATAAAAATAAAATTGTGAATTAATTGAATGGAAGTATGGAATGAAATTTTTTTTGCAATTTCGCATTTTTTGGGGTTTTAGTTCATATTTTGGGATTTTGAAATGCATATTTCAGGTCAAATTTTTGCATATCGATCTGAGCTCTACTGATGATTCAGGAACTGGCTTGCTTGAATGGCAATCCTCGATATACAAATCGTTGATCGACTCTTGAGGAGCACATAATACACTTTAAAAACTTGAAAACCCATGAAAATCTGTCTGTTTTCGACTTGTGAGTGGCTCTTGCAATGCACAAAATAGTTGCCCTGATAGAGGAAACTAGAATACAATCATCAAATGTTAATTAATTTTGTTTTATTCAGCTACCCGCAAGTGCAATGTTTTAAAAATTTATTATAATTATGAGGAAGTGTATTTTCATGTTTGTAGTTGAATTGAAAACAATATAAAGATAAATTATTTTAATTAATGCTGCTATCTGAGTGGCAACCCGATGTGTTGCAATTTTTTTTAAAACTAGCTTTTTTTATATACTTTTAATTCTTTGTAAAAACTATCTCAGAAAAAAAAAATGTGAAGATTTTCGGCGGTGATTCTGTTCTGAAAATTTGAAGCAATTGGTTAACAGTTCCGGGAAAAAAACCTGCTCGATTAAAAAAGACATTGGAGGAAAAGATTGCAAAAACGTAAACCAGAGTGCTGGAGAACCGAGAATAGTCAGGGAATTTCATGAATCGGGAAAAGTCGTTTGAAAACTGGAAATTTCGGACTTGCGTCGTATTTGGCCCCTGATCGAAAGCGAAAGTAAAATTTTTGTATGCTTTATAATTTTTTTCTCTTTGTATCCGGGTGATAAATACTCAATGGCTGACTGTGCTTGAATTTCACTTTGCTTTTGTTATGCCATGCACAATCTGCTTCTATTGTCAGCTTGGATGATGGCAACTAGCTGACTATATTCAATAAAATTGTATTTTATTTTTTTAACCTTTTTATAAATTTATCAAAGTTTTCGCATAACTCTTATGATTTGTTTTGGTTCACGGGAAAATATTTTCTTTGAAACTCGTTCGGTCTCCGATCCAGTCAAATTTGATATATGCAACATGCAATCGTTTTAGTAAATTAATAGTTTGCCACTAATTTTATCGAAACCTTCGATGTGCCAATAAATGAATTTACTTCTTATTTTCATTTGAATTTATAAAAGTGTATTATAAAATAATTACTGGGGTGAGTCATTTCCATTTTATAAGCAGGCTGAAGCTGCAGACACAACAAGGTAAGCACTGTAATTAAAAAAATAATAATAATAAAATTAGGAAATTTTTGAAAATGAAAGTGTTGGTGGATCAGGGTGGAGCCTGACCCAGACAACACAAAATGGTGTTTCCTACCTAAGAGCAGCAATATGCTAAAAATTGCTCATACACTCCCCTAAAGACCATTAAAAAGTAAAAACAAAACAATATGAAAACGAAATCAAACTTGCAACAGCAGCTTTGAGACCAACAACACTAAACCCGGTCCTCATCAAACTTAACTCTTTCTTTCCCCTTTTATAAAAGCAAATGCTCTGCGAAGAGATAAAGAAAAACATCCAAAGTCTTTTTTTCTTGTGGTCTCCATTCTATAATTTGTTTATGTACTTACACATATTACTAATACGTGTGCACGTAAATGCCCATATATAAACTGCTGAATTTTGTAAAAATCAGACAGCTTATTTTGAAATAAGTCCTTATTTTGTCCTAGAAAGTGCTTAGAAAGTCCTTATTTTTAGTTGGGGAGTGGGAACCCTGTCAATATGTATGATAATTTACACTCAAATGTGTCTTTGGCAGTTTTTAAGGGGATAGATCATCAACCTCTCAAGGCTCCCCATCAAGAACTCCGACATTCCTGTCAACGGAACGGAGGCTATTCACACGCTGCCCTCTTTGTGGCACAGAAATGAGGGGATGGAAATCTTAGTATAGTATCCACATCTCATCTCCAGTAATGACCTATTTCACAAAAGGAGCTTCTTCATTTAGTTTCAGCAAAGAATCACATGCCGAAATTCTAGCAAGCATATGCGATTATGTTTAAAGTTTGGGACATCATACATCATTGTGATTTACATACCCAATCTTCTTCAGATGATCATAAACTGTACTTTTTGGAACATTTAGTCTGATAGTTCCTGAACTGTGTAACATGGATTTTCAGCGATAGCATCTTTTAATAGGTCCTTGTTTATTGAGGATGGTTGTCCAGAGCAATAGAACCTTGAGTGGCATTTACAACTGATGCTTTCCTTTCATAGCATTGTGTGGCATATCATTTGGCACGAGAGAGTTATCACTGCTCAACAGGGTCGAAAAAAAGGAGGAACCTTCTAGGAGATCAGACGCTGACAGCTAGTAAATGGTGATCGATGCCAGCGGTCACTTAAAAGGGGGATAACATCCTCCATACACAGATCTGAGGGCTGTCTCAACAGACCCGTTTTATTTTTGGATTCTGGAATAAGAGAAGAATGGAGAGGTCAAGAGGCCGGATGGATCAAGCTGATATTAACTCAATGTTAACACTCTGCATACGGAGCAGCAGAATATAGTTTTCTACCTCCGTGTTACGGAAATGGCCGAAAGAAACAGCAAACTGAAACACGGCTGAACCGGCCTCTCCTCCTGGGGACTGCTTTCCCCCAGGAGGAGAGGTAATGTGTATAGTACCTTTGTCGTCACATGTTGCCGTTTCTATTGTGGGTCTGGTTATGTCTAGAAGGTATAGATATGTCGAGGGTAAATTCTGAAAGGACAGCGGAATCTTCAATATGTATGATTATTTATACTCGAAGGTGTCTTCGGCAAAGTTTTTAAGGGGATAGATCATCAACCTCTCACATTCAAAGTGCTCGAAGCTCCCCATCGAGAACCCTGACATTCCTGTCTGTGTAACGAAGGTTATTCATGCACTGTTCTCTTTGTGGCACTGAAATGAGGGGATGGAAATCTTAATGGACTTAGGCTGTTTCTTCAGGAGTTTGAGATCTGAAAGATTCCGTAACCAGAGAATGCAAAAATTTCGTCGGTCTCCATATCCAGATGGTTAAATATTGAATGAGCATTGCAACGTATTGTAAATCGCAATCTGTTATCTTCGAAGTTGATTTTTACAATTTCTGAGTTTTTTTAGTGAAAGTCAGTTTTTAAAAAGATTAATGAATCATTACTTTCTACCCGAAAAAAAGAACTAATTAACATTGGGACATGTAATATTCACACAGTACATAATGCCTTTCTTAAAGGTCTAAAAGAGTTTGGGGAAGATGTGTCTGAACTAGTTTTTATTATTCACATATTTTTTAATCAGTGGCCTAAGCGTTGGTCAACATACAAACAAATTCAAAAAGACTTGAAAATTCCCACTACCCATTTCAACAAGCATTGTTCAAACAGGTGGCTAAGCCTAAAGCCAGCTGCTGAAAGGTTGCTTGAACAGTGGATTGCAGTGCGAAAGTATTTTCTTGACAACATTCCAATAAAGAAGCCTAACATGATGCAAAGACCAGGCTAAAAAAAATTGTTCATTTACTTAGAAGAGAAACTATGAAGGCTGAGGTGATATTTGTCGTATCAAGTGCAAGTATATTTAATTGTGTGACCAAATTTCTTCAGAAAAAGGAACCTATAATACATAATCTTCCCCCTAATTCCACATACTCGTGGAATCAGACTCCCTTTCTACCACAGAGTTTGATTTTTACAAGCTTCCCTGATGGGTTTCCTTGGTCAATTTTATGCCATTTTTTATTTAATTTTTTCATCAAATCCGCCTGAAATTGTGTGTAGAATCCAAATTTGTGATAAAAGATGTTGGTTCGTATTGAAATTGTTGGAGCAAGCACCCCATTTAATATGAAGACGGTCCCTTAGACAAGTTTTAAATATTGATATTTGTAAAAAAGATTTATCCCTAGTGAGTGCTACCTTCCATTTTGTTTTGAGATGTAAACTGTGCAATTGCGATTAGGTCAGGTTTTTTTTTTTGAAGGCTGCACCTCTAAATAATTTTAAGAGGACTTCCACTGGTAATTTCAAAATAATCAACTGTTCAACTAACAAATTGCATGTTTTCCATTCGCAAATGTATAAAAATTCTAGAAAAGACTTATTTCTAAATGACTCAAAATTGTATTTGATTTCTCTGCAAAATTCTAGACACATCAATAAAATTTAATTTTAATTCTTTACATAGGTGGACGTTGATTACACAGAAGAAACAGTGGCCATCAGCGAATATCCTCTTTCTGCTGCTTTAACCTGTAGCAAGTTGTGTTCAGCATTTGAAGAAGTGTGGGGAATTCACTGACCCCTGATCACGGAAATAGTGAACACAGAGCAAGGGACAATTGAATGAGGATGTCCTAACGTGAACTAAGAATGCTTTTAACCTTTCACCAGCTGTTTGAAGAAGTGTAGGCCTATTTGTCATCACAATTCTTGTAAATACTAAGAATAAATGTTATTTATTTTTACTATATACAGTGAGATTTCTCATAGCTTCTGTTGCATAAGCTACTTTCCATTATTACACAGAAATGCAAATGTAATGTTTAGTTTGTCACTCTATGGTAAAGGTTTTGCAACATGAGGGCCTAACTTTTAGCAGCAGTATTGTGTTTAATGTATCGAAACTGAAGTTAAACATTTTAGCTGCAAACGTGACATCAATCTGACATGTTTTATCAGAATGAATTATACACATAGTGATGGTATATGTTATTTATATTTCTATTTCAGATATGTTTAAAATGCAAGTATAACTATTCAATTAATTTTTTTTAAATTGGCTATTTTATATAAGCTAGTACATGCTGCAGGTTTAACAATTAAGTTTGAATTAAGAATTAATTGATTTGTTCTTTAGTATATCATTATGAAAGTAGAGTAGTATAGAATTTATTTTGAGATGGGTATCAGAAATATGGTAAAATTTATTTTGAGATGGGTATCAGAAATATGGTAAAAGTAACACAAAACATAGTGGCATACTATAATATAACCCCAGTTTTAATATGGTTAACTTGTCAACTAAATCAATTATGATATATGAACATGGAAAATGACACAGTTTAGCAATAGAATGCTTTTCGGCACAGCAAATAACGAATGTTTTACTTCACAATGCTACAAGCAGTATCTAGTTACTTGTCTTAAAACTACATTTGCAGCTCAATGTGTGCAAGTACAAAAATTATTCTAAAATACATATCCAGATAGTTAAGAATACAAATGCATTTAAATAATTGGGTTATTGTATTTCTGTAGCATGCAGCTAGTATTTCCAAAAATATTTTTAGTGCAGTTTTCTCTGGACCTTTTTCTGTGAAACTTCCCCTCTACCTCCTTAATGCTATAACCCATCTCACGAACTCCAACTATTAAACCAATTAGTTTTACACAGCGTTGAAAATTGCTTACATCAAGTTAACTTGCCATTTTCATGGCAGATACAGATCGAAATCCACATTTCTTTCATTATATATGTACTGGCAGACAATCAAAGTTGTGCATAGGTTGCTCATCTGTACCAGTTTTTTTGCACTCTTCAGTGTACCAAGTCTGGACTAAATTTTCAAGCCGGCAGAAGTGGTTTTGGCAATCAGTTGAGAAATGTATTGGGTTGAGTATAAAGTGAGTTCACAAGTAGATGCAGAAAATTCCAGGTTGGTTTATTGGGGGTTTAAAGCACAAGGGCCTCATTTGGCCATACCTGCCCGATACAAGACAAATATATGGTAATAGTCATACACTACCCTACAATAATGGACTGGATACCAGCGGATTTGCATAAAATCAGACTAATATATATATATTTTTTTGTGGTATGGCCTAGGACTTTTGCATGTTGTTCCTGGTCAATTGAACGCTGACTCCTACATGAACATTTTGGACAACGCTCTGTGTCATGTTGCAGCCTCTGTCAAGCAGTGGTATTAAGATATGGATGTAAAACGTCTTCCCTGGCCTGCTTGGAGTCTCGACCTAAACCCCATAGAACATTTGTGGGACGAGTTAGAGCAACACTTTCGGACCAGGGAACCACATCCGAAATCTACAGATGAGCTGGCGACCTTCTTGCAGCTGGAATGGACACAAACACCCATAGCTGTGTATCAAAACCTTGTTGAAAGTATGCCCAGAAGGGTTGCTAGTGTAATTGTAGCACATGGGGGACCATCCCCGATTGAAGCATGTATTATTTTTCTTATACCATCGCATCTTGCTGTCCGGTCCATTATTGTAGAGAAGTGTAGACACAATGAACGCTTTTACTGACACAGAAGAGAATAAAACCTTGAGAGGAGTTGAACCTGCACCACCTACAACTCGAAGGTTGCTAGTGCAGTGGGCACTAGCAACCTTCTATACCTGCTGAGCCACGGCAGCTCCAAAAAAAAATCTTTTAAATCCTTCAGCAGACAAATTATAAATGCTTCATGGAGGGTTAAGTGTTGGAATATCTGGCATGGCTAACAAGCTCCTTATTAGATGCTCATGAAAGAATGGTTATAATTAACTGCTAAGGGGTTATCGATTTGAAGAAAGATTATTGTGTCAGGGAGATCAATCAAGAATGTTCATTGGCAGAAAGTCGGTCTCTGAAGTCAAATGTGCATTTTGAATGTGGTGGATATGCACTAGCAATGAGCAGGGTTGAGTCGAGGTTAGAGAAGTGGGCAAAGTTAAAAGTGGTGTTAGATATATTGGGTCAGGTGACTAGCAGTGAAACAGGCTATCGGATGAAGAAAGGGACTTGTTTATGGTGTGAATTGCAAATTAAGGGGTCAATTTTAAGTAGTTTCAAAAAAAATATTGCCCCTAAGCACACTTTTTTTAGGAGATACTGTATTTGCAAAATAATCGTTTTGATTAAATTTATCATAATTGAAGAGTATATGAGGCTATCAGAGCAAGAGTGGCCTAACCTACACCAACATAATGGAGAAAAAGGTGGTTTCTTTCAAGTTTTTAAATTAGGTGCACAGATTATATTTTAGGTGCATATTTAAAAAAAAACGTAATGTAAGAGCATTAATGTAATGTAAACTACTTTATTAATTGGGTATATGGGTTAGTAGTAGATAGTAAATAAAAATATTTAAACAATTTTTTTTATCTCCAAAATTGTTATTTACAAATATTCAGTCATCATCAGACATTGGTGGGCAAAAAACACATAAAAAAATAAACGAGAACACTATATTTTTAAGCAGATAAAATCTGAATTTAAAAATAAATAATGAAAATATTTGTTTACGATACGCATTGCCCAGGCAATTCTCAGGAATTCCTACGGCTTTACACTTTTTTGAAACGAGGTGTTTACAGAAATGCGGGATGCCTATCGTTCGCGGGTGGTCAAGTGATCTAAATTCTCCCTTCTCCTTCCATTGCGACAGTCGCTTCAACAGTCATCTGGAAAAAGTTTCGATCATTGGAAAGTTCTGGTTACAGCCCAGCTATTTTTTTTTTATGCGTAGTGTGTATTTAGGAACTTTCATTTCGTTCCTTTATAGAGAGAGGTTGTTACTGATATTTTGTTCGAACATCAAAATAACATAAAACGTTTCCCTCTCCCTTTTTTTTAACGTTAGGTGCACCTGGCGGGATACAATTAGGTGCACGATTTTATTTTCATGTGCACCTGGGTATTTCGAGCCCTGCTCTATACAAATCTACTGTTTGACCAATCCACACGAAATTTGGCACACTTGTACTTTAGAACACTGCGAAAAAGAGGCTATTACTTTCCTGTCTTTTCAGACCAATCTTTAGCACTTACGACCATTAAAATTGGCACACACGTAGTGCTTGAAGCCCCAATTTTAGAATCTAAAGTTTGTTATCTGGCAACAAATGAATATTGACAAGCAAACACGTTCTACAGGGAAATGTCGCAATCATTTATTTGAATGTTACTAAATTTCAGAAATCATCGTCTACATCAATATGTTTGTCTTTTTCGAATTGTTCTATTTCAACTCAGGAAGTGGAAATTCGACACTTTCCTTTCTTAATTCAGAATTCGGCATTTTTTTCATCTGAATTTTGTTTCTGTTTGGATACATCTTAGTCTTTGCATATTGCAATATATTCTGGATGCAAATACACTATAACAAAAAAATCGACGCACCAAGAAGGAGTTGTCCGATGGAGACAAAAATTGGTGGATAGGAAAATTATGTACAGAATAGAAAAGGATTAAAATTTCAAAACAATTGAATGATTTATTTCAGAGCTACAGTAACGAGCTCAATAAGGTGTTGACCCACCTCTAGCCTGGATGCAAGCTGCCACACAGCGTGGTATAGACGGATAAAGCTGCCAGGTGGTCTCCTGAGGTATTTCTTGCCAAATTTGCTCCAATTGTTGGACTACGTCATCAACATTCCCTACTGGATGCAGTCGCCTTCCCATCATATACCAGACATGCTCCATGGGGGGGAGATCTGGTGACCTGGAGGGCCAAGGAAGTGTTTGACAAGCTTGAAGACAGTTCATAGCAACACGTGCAGTATGTGGTCTGGCATTGTCTTGCTGAAAAATAAGCCCAGGGTACTGCGAAAGGAATGGTAGCAAAACAGGTCTCAGAATGTCGTCAACATACCGCTGTGCAGTAAAGTGTACCTCTAATGACGACCCAAGGGGTCCGGCTGTCAAGAGAAATGGCACCCCACGACCATAACTCCTTGTTGAGGGCCCGTGTGGCGTGCAATAGTGAAAGCAGGATCGGCACGCTGCCCTGGGCGTCTCCAGACATGTCTTCGATGATCGTCAGGACACAGTTGGAAGCAGGATTCGTCACTAAAGGACTATTACGTCCCCAGTCAGCACCACTGTAATCTGGCTCGACAATGTGCAGGCATGAGTGGCAGGTGGCGTAACGGTCGGTATGAGCGTAGATTTCGCTCTCTCAGCAGTCTGTGAATGGTCATGGTAGACACTCGTGTGTGGGGTCGCACGACGATAGCGATGAATCAGGCGCTGTGTGAGCTGATCTGACAATCACTCTGTCCTCGCGATCTGTTGTGGCCCTACGTCGACGCTGAAAATCTGCCACTGTCCCACCCACTCTTGCCAGCATCTTCTAATTGCTGCATCGCTTCGACTCACATGACGAGCGATTCTCCGATTCGCCCAACTGCCTCTTTCAATCCAATGATACGACCTCTTTCAAACTCTGAAAGTTGCTCGTAATGAGCTCAAATACTGCGGCGAGGCATTTTTTCAGTCGTTTAAAGGTATCCTAAATCGCAATGCAGCAGAAATTTTTAACAACTGTTCAAGAACAACTCCTTATATACATCTGCTGGATGCGCAGTTCCGATGCACTGGAGATTGCACTATTCATTCATTGGACACCAAATTTAATCATTTCCATATTTGGTCAAAACATTTTTGCATACGAAATTTCAAAGCAATCGGATTATTCCTTCTTGGTGCGTCGATTTTTTTTTGTTATTACAGTGTATACGCATTTAATTCCAAAGTAAATTGTTAAAAGCTATGAAAAAGTAAAAAAGTATTTTCTGTACAACTTAAATTATTGTATTATTCTATGTAAAAATGCATTTCTTGCATGTTTAATGTTTTTCTATGTATGGTCTGCAAGAAAAGCGATTATTCTAATTCATTTTTGAAATCAACATTTAACCATTTCAACTGATCAACACCAGGTTATTCATTTAGTCAGTGATAAATAAGTTAATTTTGTAATATTTGAACCTGTGTATTAAAAAAAAAGCACAAAGTTAATACAATTTCTGAATTTTGGGGTTAGGCCACTCTTGCTCTGATATTCCCATCCCCATATGTAGTTATTTTTATGTAAAAAAGTGAAGAATTAAGTTGACAAAATCATAATTTTGCAATACATAGCATTCAATCAGAAATTGTCCCTTCACAATATCGAATGATCAGCCATCTTGTGAACAAGAATTGCTGAAAGAAATTTTCTAAAAAATGGTTGTTTACTACTTGTAGCATTTTTGTGCCAGAGAGGCCCAAAGTTTATCTAAATACTTATTGCACATGTTTTCTGTTGTAGGAGAATATGTCAAGGTAATTTGAAATTAAGATCCTATGGCTAAAGTAAATGGAATAGTTTCAAGTGCAATTCTAATTAATAAATGAAAATAGACAGGAGTAACAGTAGAATTTATTTTCTTTACATTTATGCTGCCAACATATTGCACAAAAAAAGGCATGCACAAGAAACATATACAGCTCATACAGAAGAAATAACAATTGTACATGACACAAAAAAGCACACATGCTTCAATATTTTCCCAAATATGATTATGACACAAATCTAAACACAAATGGTTCCTAGGAGATTTTCCAAATAGGGGAACTGAAACTGCTTTGGTTGAAAATATTTATCTACCACAAAAACAATTCTGGAAAATATGTGAGCCAAAAGTAGAATCGTTTTGGCTCTAACCCTATACTCACAGAATTCTGAAAACATTGACTTGAAATTTTATATAGAATTTCGGATACAAAATTTTGATGTTTGAAGTTATTTTCCGCATCCTCCAGATATTGTAAAATTTTGGTGATAATGCAATGTATTTAGTGCAGCAGATTCTTTTAAGGCTGAACAGGAAATTGAATTTTTGGTACAGGAAGAACTAGAAAAATTTTAATGTGTCTAGTTAAGATGTTTTGTTTCCATTGACCCGATATTGCACAGAATTATAATTAATAATGCAATGTATTTAGTTATTTTAATTCTAAAGGTTCCTTGGGATGACTTGACATTTAGAAACTAAATAAAAGACAACTATCACAGAAATTTAGTTTCCAGAATTGACTAATTTTACAAAACTAAAATGAAATGGAAAAAATAAGCAAATACATGTGCCAGTGGTTATGAATGTAGTCTAAATTATAAAAAAAAATTTAATATTTAGTTTGCGTAATTTATACAATTTCTAAAATTGTTATAACACAAATAGAATCTAAAACAATCTTTTTACATGCAAACAGATATTTCCCGAATATTTTATTTTTCGTTTTGTAAAACCTTTTCATATCCCTCAAAAAGTAAAATTTAATAATTTCAGATTGAAAAATATGACTAGTATGACTTTCATAATCACTTGCCCATATGTGCAGTAGAACTTGGTACATTTCAGACTGTCAAGTCATCTAGATGTGCGGAATATTAAATTCATGATTTGTAACTTAATATCTTAAATAAATTTAATTTCTTACTTATCAGGCCCACTATGGTATATCATTGTCATTCCAAATAAAAATGTTAGGTGTAAATTTAATTGATAGGTTACCATGCACATTGAGTTGGCATGCAACAAAGGCTGATCCAGTCCTGCAAGAAGCCAGTTGGATCAAATGGTTTTGGACAAGTCTATTAGTTGAATTAAGGGACTGGTAAACAAATCCCTTCCTCAATTGTTGTCTTTAACCCTCATTTTGCCACCAAGTTTATTGTTTGATTCCAAAGTTGGCAAGGGATGAATCATTTTTGGCAATTGACATGTTTCTTTGTTTCATATGGCAGCCTTTATCATAAACAACCTTCCACACCCATTTCAGAAATCAACTGACCCAGAGTCAACCGCCTTCTTGCGGAAGCCACACTACAGGTATATATGCAGTTGCAAAATAGAAGTGGTCCTGTTTGTGACACCTGTTTGGAGTGTGGCCTTCTCCGGCTATTCTTACATCTGTTTCTGTACAAATGAGAATTCAAAGGTCCCATTTCGATCAGTTACGTTTTTTGTGGGCCCTTCTGTAATGTGACATTTTGTAGGGCATTAATAGACATCAAGTCAGGGGGTTGAGGCTTTTCATTCGTCGACTCCAAAAGGAAGGTAGAAGAATCTTAAACGCTCCATCATAAATACAAACATATTCTATGTCTGTCATTTTATGTAATTTTAAATAAAGAACTTGTTTTAATGTATGATATTTGTTTCAGGCATCAAGTAAAATTTCCTTGGTCCTCTGTATATTATGCTGTTTTGTCTCCCAAGAAGCACTAAATATCAAGCAGTTACTGTGTCTGGATTTTCTTTTTAATCTTTCAAATATCTAGTATGGAAGCATAATTAATCTCAGCAGGATGTTTTACATAGTATTTAACAATTTGTATCAATATATTTATTGTTGCATACATGTTCACCTGAAGATTATAATTCAATTGAAATGAAAACAACATCAAATTGTTTTTACAGTTCAAATGAAAAAATTATTTTTAATATGAAGGGTCAGTTACAAAATTTTGAGAGCAAGAGGAAGGAGCAAAAACAACCCACACTCAGTTATTTAGACACTTCTAAGGGAAGAGAGGCAGATTTATGCATTAAACGCCCACAAAGTGCCAATGAATAACAGAAGACACAGTGCTTAGAAACCATATATCAGTCTGACTAATCCATAATATATACACGTCAACAGATCTACAAAATGGTATCAATATCAATACTACAGTAAACAATGTCGGAACCTTAACAAGACATTCTTTGGACCACAAGTAATTTGTGTTCATAAAAAAGCTCAGTTTTTTTTTCTTTCGATAGAATGATTTTGTAAAATAAAAAAGTATGAAAATGATTTGAAAGTTTTCATATGCAATAAAATGGGATTTACCTTAATTTAAAATCAATGAATGAACTTATTGCAAGTGAACTGAAAAAATGAGATCGGTGAATCATTTTATGTTTTTCGGAGAATATCTGTCCTTTGACATTCTGGTTGCAACAAGCATAAAAATTTATCCATTGAGGTGTGAATGTATTTGAGAAAGATTAAAACAAAGACAGCAAGAAGGTTTAATTAAAATTTTTGTTTGAAATCCTTATAAGGTGGCTAGTATATCGAAAACATCTCAGCTTTAGTTATTTTAAATCAAGGTTCTCACGTTAAAATTTATAAAAAATCAACATGCAACTTTTAATCAATCATTAAAATTTGTTTTTTAGAACACATTTAAAAAATAACAGTGCTTGTATATCCAATTCTTGTGAACACTAAACACTTCATTTTTGCTACTCAATGAGAACAAAATTATATATTTTATAAATTTCTGTGGTAACCCATCATTGCTTTTGTTCCTTACCCTGATGATCTGATATTTTTTTGTTTGATGGGTTTAATCCTCCAATTTACAAAATAGCATTTTAAATTAAGGAATAAAAGTTATAAGTTCTAGGTATAAATGCACTATAAAACATCAACAAAAATCAAAATTTAGAATATTATACATAAACAAAGTTTGTAACAATTTTGATTCACTATAAACAACACAACACACACGGATTGTAAATTTCATGTATTGCACAAACAAATTGTACTTCCTTCTCCGTTGTTGGAGCATCCTAAAACGATAGTTCGAGATGGCACATTTTTAAGAGAAATAATTAGGAACCAATATTTACGCACATAGGCTTGAAAAAAGAAATAAACTTGTGATAAATAACTTGCACTTATCTCTTTCAAAATGACTATCAGTCTCGAGTGAAAACTAGAGAAAATTAGTGCATAAGAGGTTGCTTGAACTGAAAGTAGCTAACTCTTGGGTAGTCATGATCAAGGACTATTTCACTTGACTTGATGGAAGCTGCTACGTATGGGATGACCAGGACAGATGAGTTCATATTGTCATTAATGCACAAATAAAATCCATAGTTCACACAGGTGATAGTAAAACAGGAAAATCACAATGACAACTCACTACACAGCTGCAACTTCACAACACCCATTGCCACCCATGGAACTGTTAAGTACGTATAAACACTCCAAATTCATCTTCAGTTAAATATGAAAATTATTTACATTTTCAAAGATCTTAAATAGAGTGAAAAATATTTTAAACGAAACCGAATGAAACAATCCATTTGCAAAACAAACGAGTCGTTTGTACAGCTGTATGAGAAACAGGCCGCCTTTGATAAGATTCAGTTGCATATGCAGTCAGTTTAACATAAGAGAAAAGAACATCTACTTGTCATACGATTATCCAGTGTTTGATCCACAACTAATCCCACAACGCACTTCGGAAAAGCATGCAATTTTTTCAGATATGCAACTTTGTCAGGTATAGGGGAATTTACTACTTTCTTCAAGGCTTTTGTAACATAATGATGTTGGAAAATATGGTCATCCCATATTGGTTATAGTGGCTTGTGTGGTAAGAATCTTGATCTGGTTGTTTTCCTTCTTAAGGGATTAATTATAGCTAGTGCTCGGACCAGGATTGTAGATGTTTCCGGAAGCACTGCCACAATCGTTTTTATGGTCAGGCCACCGCAGGTTCTGTAAAAGGAAAGAAATTACTTTGAGAATAAATAGAATCAAAAGCTAATGTAGTTGCAGAAATGCTGTGGTTTTCATCTCCGTTGACTCGGTATGTACCACTAGAGATAGTGTGTGGCAAAGTCAGAGGGCCCCACTGAAAGTGCTAATTTCCTCATTTTATCTCATTTATAGATATTATGTAATAAAAATGCATAGAATACTATTAGGTATCCCTTGAATAAAATAGCATTTATTTAATTAATAGTTTTTTTTAAATTAATCATTACTGAGGCAGTGCAAACCTGGAGCTTGGTGAACAGTTTTAAGTGCTAACTTTATGGCTACCAGGCCAGTCTTGTCAACAGGTAGAGTGGTCACAACATTTCTTATCTACAAAGGAAAGTTCAAGGTATGTGCATATCCTGAACTAGTCACTTGGCAATTAAGCAAGCTGGAATAGCAGCTGGTTGTTTTTACTGGTATATATTTTTTTTATCTCTTCACTAGTTACTGCGTGGCCAGCACGGCATTGCCCGTGACAGTTCTTTTTGTGGGATCAGGTGTGACCACTGCTCGCTAACCCCCGGTGATTGCTACAAATTTGCAAACCAAATGGGAATTTGTAATCTATTGGATAACAGCCATCAAGGCATTGCCCAAATTTGTACCTCTGAAAGAGTCATGGGAAATTGATATTGGAGGTGTTTAATTGTCTGCATTACACAATTTCTGAGACGTTATTATTGTTTTCACCCTACTACATATTTATTTTACTAGTTACACCCATTGGTTAAACATAAGGACTACTGAACGGGCATTAAGCAAGATTAATCGCATGGTTCTCATCTACAAAGAAAGCAAAAGCCACTTGCATATCTAGTTACTTAGCAACCAAGCAGTGGAGATGGGAACTCTACAACAATGTAACTGGCTTTGTTTAGCATTGCTAAAGCTACTATCTAATGCAAATGCAAAATAAAGTTGCCTCAACGCTTAAGTTGAAAATGCAAAATGTAATGCTGGAACATTAACCCGAAATTGAAGATACTTACTGAACTGATATTTAGGTATTAAGCAGGCTGTTTATGACATTCTTTATTTAGTGGAATGCAAAAGGCATTAGCTTAGCAATTACGTGGCAGTAATTGCAGCAGGTGTTGTTTTGCGAATCTAGGGCAGATGCAGAAGGGTAATACAACACTGACCTGGCACTTAGGGCTGCAATACCAATGTTTCCTGCAACCAGAACAAAGCAGAACTCCGTCCTCTATTCCACAACCCATGCACTTGGGAGGACCAGACGGGGCGGAAGACCCAGATGCATCGGTGATGACCATGGAGGAACCCATGACTATGGGGGCCCTGTACGACACAACAGAACTGCTGCTGTTCATGAGGGATGAGTAAGAAAGTGCGAGTTGTTCCTTTAAGAGTACAGTTGAGAGAGAAAGAAAGGTTAAGAGAGTTCAAGTTCCAAACAATTCACAATGACTCACTCTTACAAACTAAAAAAGGATGTCGTATGGGCTTGTTTTTGCGCATGGCCTTAAGATGTAGGAACTGCGTTACAGATTATATGTAAGCTTTAAAATTACTGTTCTTAACATTTAAGGACAATTAGAAAGAGTTGATTTTTGAAACGCTTTCATCTTTTACATGGCTGGCTCAGGTCAAAATCAATACAACACATCAGAACTGCTGCTGTTCAATTGTTCATGAGGGATGAGTAAGAAAGTGTGATTTGTTCCTTTAAGAGTAGAGTTGAGAAAAAAAGGTTAAGAGAGTTAAAATTCCAAACAATTCACCAGTGATTCACTCTTACAAACTGAGCTGGCACCTCACTCTCCAAACTTCCACACTATGCCAACGAAAGGTGCTTCAAAGGTCGTTAGAAAAAATGCCTTAAAGCATTTGATGCTTGTGGGAATTCTTAGATGCATTGAGACAATCAGTATCGGGTAAGAATGTACAGTTAATTGCACAACCAGAATTGTTTAAATACTGCACCGAGAGTTCAAAAAGCTAAAACTGAGAAGTTTGATTTTAGTCTAACAAAAATATATAGTTTTGCTTGAATACAGAAATAAAGTTAAATAAAAGGTCATTTCACTTCACTAGCTTGCTTGAAACAAAGTAACAGCAAATGAATTCAAATAGCTTAAGGTAAAATAAGTACAGTAACCCTTAGTAATATTGCACACACATTTGGCTCCACCTCTAATTTTTACTAGTCCTCGATGAAGTTTGCAAACAGCAGAGGAAACTCTCAATCTGCTTCTTTATAGATTTGAGTGTTCAAAGGTTACCTTTGTCTTAAGGTGTTTAATGGCATGTGAAACTACGTCAACATTGCCAAGCTTGGGAGATGATGTTCTTCATCAGTGGGACCCCGGAAAGATTGAAAAATCATATAGTATTTACAGAAATATTCTACAGGATTGTAGTTATACATAGTTTGAATAAAAATCATGAGATACAGTGCAAATTTTGCACTTCCTCTTATAAGTGAACATTTTCACGACTGTAACTTCAAGGGATAAGAATATAATCTTGCCATTATATAAGGGTTTAGTAAGACCACATCTAGAATATGCTGTACAATTCTGGGCTCCATATTTGAGAAAGGACATAGAATCAATTGAAAGGGTTCAGCACAGAGCTACAAAAATAATAAAGGGGCTAGCAAATGTCGACTATAATGAACGTTTAAGTAAGCTAAACATGTATACACTGGAAAGAAGAAGAAGGAGGGGGAATTTGATTCAGCTTTTCAAGTTTGTAAAACAAGGGGACACAGAGGGCTTAAATTTCAATAGGTATAACAGAACAAGGGGCCGTGGGTATAAATTGAATAAGACACATTTTAATCGGGATTTAAGGAAAAACTACTACTTTAATAGGGTAATAGACAGTTGGAACGCGTTGCCAGAAAATATAGTTAATTCAAAGGGAGTGTACGAATTTAAGACACAATTGGATAGTCAGTGGGAATTGGAGAATTCATAAACAAAGGACCAGCCTTGTTGGGCTTGAGCCTGTAGCTGGTCGTCAATATTTGTATTTGTATATTTTTTACTCTCCTAAGTATTTCACGCCTTTCCCTTGCCCCCAAAAGCACAATACACTGAGGAGATTTACTGTACTTAGTTAGAAAGCCCATTCAACATTCAAAGAAAAGTCGTTCATAAAGATTGAACTCAAAGCTCACCCCTTCTGCATTGTGATTATACGTTCTGGCATTGGTTTTTGAAGATTTTCTGTCATGTTCATCTGATTTCAAGTGACGGCTGGAATTCGAGATGGACCTAGTGGGGTGAGGAGGTAACGTGAATGCACTGCTGCTGAAACGGTTGATGTAAGATGATCCCATAGTGGATGAAATGGTTTCGGTAAGATCAGTATGGTAATCCAACGAGGCGGTGGCAAATGAATTTCTGGCAATCCTATCTCTGCTCCACAACGAGTACGAGCTGTTAGGAATGTGTCGCAAAGGTCTGTGACTTGATGAAGATCTGGTGCGGGAGTTGGATGTTGTAGTGTAAGAATGAACTTTTCTGGCTGATTTGATTTTTCTTTCTGAAATCAGTAGGAAAAAACAATGAAACCAACGTTATGGTCTGTAAATAATAATATCAAATTATACACTGATATCTCAGAGAAAAAAACGGAT
Source organism: Metellina segmentata (assembly GCA_947359465.1). Lineage (NCBI taxonomy): Eukaryota > Metazoa > Arthropoda > Arachnida > Araneae > Tetragnathidae > Metellina > Metellina segmentata. The sequence continues at coordinate 4,454,018 of OX375874.1, read as the reverse complement.
GAAAACTACATTGGATTGCACACATTTAAAGGAAAATAGAAAACTTATTTATAACAGGTTTCCAGGTACTAACAATGAATTTCATGTATCTACTTTTTACCTTTAACAGGACCTATTTTTGCTAAAATTATAGACCTTGAGCTAAACATTAGAAACTGTAGAAAGCTGATTTGCATTATTACGAGGTTTTGTTTTTACAAGCAACGAATTGTTAATTTTACACAAACTTATACTTCTAGTTCATTCCGTTTCATGTGTTGGATTAGTAAAATAAAATTTTGGCTTCCTTAACAAGTTATAATTTTTAGTTTCTGATTTTCTAAAAAAATTAATTTTTGCATGCCAGGGCATAAAATCTTTCTAATTTTATCAGCTTAAAACTTGTAGTCAAAATATCTAGGTACCCATTCATTTCCTCTCACACTACGTGTGTTCACGGTTCCACTAATCCTAGAAAAGTCGAATTCAGAGTATTACCTCAGCGCTGAAGTGAAAAATGAAATGACACTTTCCAACTCTTCTCTTATGATATGCACGGAATACCCTACCTTTGAAACTTTTTCAGCAACCCCTTATTCCAATACCATTTCTTCATGGATTGCTGTAACACAGTCGAATTTGGCATCATTTGAAAGGTCATTGAAAATAAATATTCAAAAGATATTCTTTTCATCCAGAAGAGTTGGTAGGTATGCCATTCGACTATCAGAGATGAGCAGTTGAATTAAAGACACACTGGAGTTCCACAATGGCTATTTGCGACAGTTCAGGTTCAATTTGGAAGGGAAAGACCCAAAGACAATGCCTCATAATTTTGAACCATGATCAGATAACAAGATCAACACTTGAGCTGGCACCCCAATGTCCAAACTGCCTCGTGACCCAGTGGTCTTTAATTGGTCTGAGCCTCAAACTGACAACTCTCTGTCTGGTGATACACTACTCTTCCTACCCCATTCCCTCAACTATCAGGACACTCTTGAGGTGGAAGCAATACTCACCAGAGACCACCAAAGGGATAGGGTAGTGATTTTGTGAAGTGGATGATGTGGCACTGAATGCACTGTTCTCAGATGCCCCAAACTCAGACTGAAGGAATGGCGGAGACTGGCTCAAGTGACTGAAAACGTTATCTCTGAGCCGATGAGAAGAATTTCTGCGAGGAGACAGATCAGGCATGGATAAAGGACTGGAGGCGGTGGTTCCAAAAGTGGATTCCCTGGTGGTTGAGGTCGTTTGCTCGATTATTTGCACAGATCCCTCAATGGCTTCCTCAGACAAAGATGACCTACAAGGAAAAAGTTGTGAGATCATGCATTTTCATTCTCTTACACTTTTTCAAATAAGAAAAGCCGAAAGCCACTTTCTGATTATTTAAAGCGAAACAAGAATTCAACGTTTTTCATCAGGGGAATTTAATAAATATCATGGAACTATACAATTTAATAACTTAGACAAGAAAAATTGTTTGTCTCCAAGCATCCATTTTAGTTGTATTCATCTTTCAACTGTATCACGATAATGTAAAATAGTCTTTGTAGTTATCATCGCATTAAGCATTCATTTTATTGTAATCCTGCTTCCTATCCCTGAATGCTTTATTATCCTACTTTTGAGATGAACCTTTTGATAGATTTGGATTATCACCAACTGAAGTTCTAAAGGGAACTCCATAACAATAACTCAAGTAAAGAAATAAATTCCAAGTATTTTATGTGTACAAATATTGTTATTCACAAGGTCCAAAATCTATAAACTGGACATTCTATTGCAGTTAATAAGCATATTATCATATAATTCATATTTCAGTTAAATATGTGACTACTTGAGTCACTAGTCATGAAAATGCTGTAAATCCAAAGAGGCAGAAATGGTGTACACAGAGCAAGTAGTAATTGAGTGAGGATGTGCATGCATCCTAACTTGAACTGAGAATGATTATAGACTTTCACCAGGCAGAAGAGACACTGAAAGAATCTTTAGTGTATGTCTTTGAAAGTTTTGCAAATATAGCAGATACAGTGCCAACTTCAGTCTATCAAAATGTACTTCATGGTTGAGATGTGTTGCATTGCTATATTACACTACAAAATGTTTGTGAAATTTTTAGTGGTGACCAAGATTACCATAGTATTTCTAGAGATGCTTCCACTAGTCGACTGATTGCCAATTGCATGAAACCAAAAGTTAAGATTGCATGTTTACTTCCATAAAAGTGGTCATGAAATGTATGATTGCGACCATTTGATCATCCTTTAGCGGCCGAGTAAGAGTGAGGTGCATCCTGAAGTGAAGGTTGAGTGGCAATGAAGAGTGAATCCATGATTCCAGTTTATGTAATCATTGGGCTTCAGACTTCTTTTAAAGTGATTTGCATTGCTTTTGGAATTCAAGTGTTCATTGTGAATCATCCATTGAAGTATGTGCCAATTGCAACAAGCAACACCATCTTGAAATTGTCAGACGTACCATCTGGCTTGTTTAAAAGTGTGTGCTCATTATTTTGCCTTCCTGTCACCAATGTAGCAGATACTGGTAGGACAGTGCAACTTCAGTTCAGCAACACTTTATGATGGAGATCGATTGCACTGCTACTATACTGTAAGTTAATATATGTGGTGGTGACTAAGTTCGTCACATAATGTTACAGCTACCAAGTGCAACATGGAAGCCAGCATGAATCAATTCACTCACCCAGAAGTACCAGGACTGCAAATAGACTCCGTTGAAGAGAGGACTGCTTGTAGTATGGTCTTGGAGGTACTGGTCCTTGTATTGGTAGTACTACTCCCATTCTTATTAAGAGTTCTCATGTCAATGCCCACATTTGCAGTGGCCTTGGTAATCACAGAGGGATAGTTGTCACTGCACTGAGATGGATGGCACTCAGAGCTCACGACAGTTGCATCTGGTAGGTCTGTTTCAATGGTCGCATGGTAGGCTAGCTGGAGGACTTGGCGACGAGGGGACGTGCGTACTGCTGTGGATTAACAAGAGTTAGTAGCCCTGTTTCGGAACATCAACTTCAAAACATAAAACATCTGCACTCTGTCACATTTTAAGAGTTAACTACAGCTCAAGTACTAAATTGTACTAGTTATATATATGTGCCAAACTTGATTGATCTTCACCTCAAAGTAGATTTTCTCATGTAACATTGCATTCAAAACAGGGGAAGTGCATTTTCTTATCATAGACATACTTCAATTTCCAGCTCGAGGTACCATATTGGTCCTAAGCAGTCTGTTCAGTAGCCTATTGCTTTAGTGTACTGACAGGGCCCACAGTGGCCTATTTGGTTAAGTGCACAGTAAATCCTCTTGTGACTAACTAAAAGTACCATTTTGCTCATGAGACTACTGAGATGGAGTTTCATATCATAGCCCTATATTGCCCAGAGTTGTTTAATAAGAGCGTATTGGATATGTGCACACTCAAATCTACTTGTAAAAGAGCTAATATCTTTTGCATTGTTCTGTTATCATACCAATAGGGCCTGGAGTGGCTGAAAAGGGCCTATTGGCTACATACACCGAATTTGTAGGCCAAGAAGTCTTCCTTATGTCAAAGTAGGGGTGTATGAGTTCACAGTGCAATCCCTATAAGATAGCCTTTCTCTCTGCAAGAACACTGTAGAAAGACCCGGTGCATCCAGGTTGATATGAAGTCACTACAATTTGGTTATTTTATGTGTTAATAGATTGTTGCTGATCAACTCAACATCGCCTATTAGTAAAAAGTAAAAGATTAAATTTTTGCAATTTCTTGTTTCATTTAAATTTTATTCCTTTTACTGTAGTACACTCTTGATCTGAGACAGAGTATATAGCAATGATCATTACAAGTAAAGGAACTTTATTTCTGATTTTTATCAAATCTAATATAGTACAGCTAAGATCTGATCAGAATTAAACATAGGACACATTTCTGTGGAATTGATGCAGTCCTTTTTCTGCTTTGTAACAGAATTGAAAAATGTATGTTTGTGTATGCAACTAGGCTATGAGTATTCCCTACAAATGACCCTATGAATATTCCCTTCAAACTTTTTCTAACAATTTAAATAGATGACACTACAAATTTTTTATGCTAAACACCAATCAAATCTAATGAAACTAAACTACAAGAATATTTGTATAATTATCAAGCTTGATTTAAGTGTTAGTTCACAAACATGAGTTGTTTCCTCTCAAATGTATAAAACTCAAGCATTTACTTCTTCTACTTATTCTTTTCAACTGTCAAAAATATTTTAATATATTCTGAAAAACTGATATCATCACAAAAAAATGTATAACTATAATAGTTGATCAAATGAAAAAGTGTTGCATTGTGAGGTATCTTAAATGTTTTGTACACAACCTGTGACTAGAGCAAAGGTTTCCATATTCCAATGACGGATTCTGTAGACTAATGACTTGCAACAGGAATGGACTCTGGTACTTAGAGGTAGTGCATACTTACCCATAGTGTATTTAGAATAATACATAAAATATTAGACTCATACACAGACCATAGCTTAAAAGAGTTCAATTTTTTTGTTGTTACCAGCATTCATTGGTAATTTTACAAATATAAAAAAACTCATGCGAGTAACTAGATGTTTAACCCTCCATTGGTCGCAGGTTTTTTACAAATGATATCACTGTGCATCTGTGAGGGGTGCTCAGCATTTCCTTCCTTAGTTCACGCAGGCATTAATTACTTTTAAAAAATTCTTAGTACATTTCAGGAATACTGTAAAAATGTATTATTAAATATTATAATAAATTTTTAGTTATTATTTTCATTGAAAAACGTCATCATAAACTGTCAGGACAAACAGAGGGTTAAGACATGCATAAAACCTACTCTATGGTCTTGAACATTTAAAATGCGAAATTAAACTTAACCCACCATCATCGGAGTGGGAGGTGTGTGCAGAGGACACGTGTTGGGAATCTGTTGAATCGATAGGAATTTTTGGATTTGATGTGATCCATTCCTGCATGTGATCATTCAAATTGAAGGTGAACCTTTTCAATATTCTCTTCAGTATTTCCTCTTTGTACCTAACACACGAATAAGAAAACACATAATTACCTACTAACATCATTTATTTTTTATCGCACTGTGATTGATAACTGTTAGAAGCCTTACCTTTCAACAGTCAAGAAACCCCTAACATTTGTTCTGTCTCACCCTAAAAGTATACTACAGCCAAACCAGACTGACACCAGATACATAACTACCAATTACTCCATTGTTCACAATGTTAAGTGTATATTTCCTTATGGGATTATGCTTAACATCCAAAGCAATTTGCTCTTTTATCAAAGTGATTTGTTTCTCATATTACAAAGTGAACCAACCGGTATGGTGGTTAAGGTATTAGCCTCTAGATCGGAAGGTTCCTGGTCAGGGCATGGATGTTAGTAAGCGTATGGCTGGTACACTTTAAATCTGCTGTGGCCGAAAATCCTCTCGTTGGGTTGGTGTGGAAGTTTGGAGAGTGGGGTGCCAGCTCAGATGTTGCCTCGTCCTCTGACTGTGGTTCAAAATTACGTGGCAATACACCAAATGGCTTAGGCTGGGATGGTGCTAACTAGTTGAATATCACAAAGGGAAATGTTGGTTCTTTCATAGCAATCAGTAAATATCAGCAACTAATGAGAAAATATCTCAACTCTTTGCATGGCACACCAGAGCATTCTATTTTTTTCAGTGTCTAGTGTCAGGCATATATAACCAGAAAAGAAAATTCTGGAACTCTTCTCTCCTGGATCCCCATCTTGATTGAATTGACATTTCGTTAATAGAGCACTTCATGATTTTTCAGACATGTCCACTATTTATAAAGAAAACTAACTTCTGTATTTCACTATTGTTAATCTAAACCTTTTTCCAGAGGTAACTCAGACCCATAGCATTGCATCTCTCTCTCTACTGTAGTATACTCTTGACCAGAGATAGAGTATAGGTGTGAAGTGATGAATCCAAATTGATGAATACAGGAGTCACAATCTTTCCAAATCACTTATTGGTCATGGATTTTTGTGCAAAGGTTGTTTTCTAATTAACATAAAAATTAAATCAACTGCTGGATATTGGAAATAAAATTTTTAATTATAAAATATTAAAAATTTTAATTATAAAAATTAAAAATTTTAATTAGAAAATATTTAATTTAATTAAGGTAGGACTAATAAAACAGATATGCAACAGATCAACCTTAGGGTAGAACTAACAAAACAATTCTCTGAACTAGGCAGAACTATAACAATTTCTAAAGACTCGGAATTTGCATTTTAGAATTTCTGTGTTTGAAAACTTTCTTTCAATAAATAAATTACCATATATAAAGACAATAATCAGTTTTAAACTATGAATAAAAATCAAAACAACACATCAAAAATAGTTGAAAATACAAAATACATACTTGCATTTCGAGGGGTTTTCCGAGGTTTTGAACCCAATTTTTGTAAAATTTCATCTTTGAAGCTAACACTAACAAGTGATTTAATGCTAATTTGGCAAATAAAAATAAAACAAATAGTTTTAGTGTAATAAACTGTATTCAAAATTATTTTTTTATGTATTGTAAGCCCCAAGATTCAAAATAAAAATTGTGAGACTGCATTAGAAACTGCAAATCGATAGTTCCAAATTTTTTTACAAAGCAAACAAAATGTTTTCATGAAAAATTTATGAAACGCAAAGAATTTTCAATTTTATCAAGTAATATACTAACTTTTTGGAATATACAATTTTTTTTTTTAGAACAATTCCTTGGAATGGAAATTTAATTCCTAACTTTTTACTTCTGAACATAGAATACAAATTAAATGTAAAGCTATAATTAGAAATAAAAAATTTTAAAAACAAATATATGAAAATACAGATTCTTAAGAATTTTTCAATCTATTTTCAAATATTGGAACTGAAATTTGACTTCATGCTCATCAGTGCACGACAGTAAGTTAAATAAATGTTTAAACGATCCTGGAATTACTGTTGTTCTAAGAAGCAGTTCAGGAATAGCTGAATTAATGAATTGCTACTTGATGCTTTCAAGAGATTTATGAAAAATCAGTATTGAAAAGGGTACTTTGTTTCATTTAAAAATTACCTCTTAAAGCAGACAACGGCAGTACGTTCTCTATCTTTCTTATCTGCTATGCATTTCAGGTACACAATTTCATTCTTCAGTTTCCTAATCTGTTCTTTGATGTCTTGATGGTCAGCCTCCAAATCAGTAATCAGCGAATTGGCATTCAAGTCGGTGATGATTTCTGAAATGATAGTTTTTGCACTCAGAACTTGCAAGATGATGCATTCCCATTACATGCTAAGCCATCGAGGCCAGGATTTGTTAGAACTCAACTTTTTGTTAGAACTTATAGACGATGCCTCTAAAGACAGAAGTTAATTTCCAATATTCCGTTTCTGAGTATTTAAGGTAATTTTTTCTCATTTTTCAGTATCTTATAGATTTTTAGAAACATTTGGGTCATTTTTTCGGAGTTTCTAGCATAATGTTTTAGTATTAGTATCTGGTTTAAAAAACAAATCCTTTGCTACGATCCTTACTAGTGAATGAAGCGTAGTACAGGAAAGTCTAAAAGCTGGAGGGTATATCAGAGTTCCCAATCTGTTTCAGAAATAAAATTCCCTGACTTTTCCAGGTTTTCAAACAAATTTTTGCAAAATTCCAGGTTATACTTAAGCAATTCACATTTTTAAGATTAAAAACCAAGAAATTTAGCACACATTCAACAGCAAGTAATTAAAAAACCAATATAAGAATTATTCATTGTAAAAATTAAAACACAAAGCACAAGTAATGTTGCATTAAAATAATATTCAAATAATGCAACATATTTGACTCAAATCAATTTGTGATTTAATCTCTAATATATAAAAAAAATGTTTGTTTGTCTGTTTCATGGCTGCAAAATCATGACGATCTATGGCACTTACAGCAATGAGATTTGGCACACAGGTATTCCAAATTTTTTGCAATTTTTGGGTCACGGCGAAATTTTAAAATTCAATCTAGAAGATTTTTAAATGAATTTAATAGTTTTATTCTCGACCTGGTTCTTCAACGCCTCTCTTCTGCGAAAGAAGAATAGCCCCAATCTTGACTTTTCTACCCACATGACCTTGCAGTCAGCCTTGGAACCATGTTAAGTTTATTTCATCGCCCTGAAGAACGTTCAGAAAAATAATTTTTTACGTTTCCGCTTTCATTTTGCATGCAGAAAAAATTATTTTTTTCGTTTCCGCTTTGAAATTGTGCAGATTAATGTTTTTTCAGCCAGAAGATAAATCTATTAACCATAATCACAGTTCTTTTTCTTCTATCTCCTAGACCGTTAAATATAGAGTAAAAATTTCAATGGATTTGATACCTGCAAAAAATTTCAGTTTAGATTGACACCTAAAAATATGATTTTCTTTAAATAAATAATTTTTAGATTTAATACATCTTCAACGGATTTGAAAACTGCGGAAAATTTTACAGCAGATTAATACCTTACATCACGGCGTTACCCGTGGTGTTGGTTTGCGAAGGGCATTGGCAATTCCAGGCTAGCCATGCAGTGACTAGTATATTATAAGCATGAAATTCTTCAATTTGAAACCAGTGGACGAAACAAAATTCTTTACCTGTTAAATATTGGGAGTTTCTTTAAAAACCAGTTGAAAAATTCAATTCATAAAATTTTTGGCTGATTTTCTCCAAGACGTCTGAAAAGCCATGATCAAACATTTTCCAGGTTTTAGACGAAACTTCCTAATTTTCCCCATTTTCTTTCAAATGGAAATGTTTAATAATGTCAAAATATAACCTATCTAACGCAGTTTCTAAAACAAATATGTAGGCCCATACGATTGATTGTAGAGGCACCTTATACACAATACAATAATGGACCGAATACATGCTTCAATAGGGGTAGGTCACTCATGTGCTGCAATTACACTAGCAACCCTTCTGGGCATACTTTCAACAAGGTTTTGATACACAGCTATGGGTATTTGTGTCCATTCCAGCTGCACACCAGCTCAGCCTATAGACTTTCCACGGGGTTCCCTGGTGTCGCTCTAACACGTTCCACAAATGGGGTTTAGGTCAGGACTCTGACCAGGCGAAGGAAGATGTTTTACATTCATACCTTGATATCAAGGTTTAACAGAGGCTGCAACATGACATGGAGCGTTGTCGCCCTGGAAGTAACATTCAACCATTCCATAAAACTGCCAGAGCGTAAGAAGAATCCGATTGTCCAAAATGTTCATGTAGGCATCGGCGTTCAATTGACCAGGTACAACATGCAAAGGTTCCAGGGCATTCCATGAAAAACAGCCCCAAAAGAAGTAGTCAAATTTTATTCAAATCCGCTGGCATCTGGTCCATTATTGTAAGGTAGTTTATATCCAAGGAAGGTTGTTATATAACCAAGGAAGGAAAGCTCTTTAGATGATGGGGCCACTGTGGCACTCAGTGAATATGCCCACTGTGCTAGAAACCTGCCAGTTGTAGGTAGCGCTGGTTCCATTCCTCACAGGATGTACTTTCTCTTCTGTATCAGTAAGACTCTCCTTGTGTAGTGTCCATTACTTAACATTGTCCCGTGTTTGGTGCAACATGGCCAAGTATGGCCCTTGTTCCTTAGAATCTCAATCAACCAACCTGTTTAGATGGTCACTTCTGGTCAGTAGTTAGCTTAGTGGTCGTCTTAAAAACAGAGATAAGTGCCAAAACATTTTACATAACAAGGAATTTTAATTTTTTTTCCTTCAAAACAAAGGTATATCAATAACAATCTTAGGTCATTATTCAACATTTTTACATTTAGGTCAACAAATTCCAGGCCCTGGTAATACATGGCTGGGGAAAAAAAAAAAAAAAAATTTTTACCACCAACTCATTCTTATTTTAAAATGACAAATTGCGCACACCTTTCAACAACATCATATCTCAAAAAACGTGATTTTCAGGAGAGTGATTTTAAAGTAGATTGAAAAAAATGTATTAAAATAAATATTACTTCTGCTCCCTAGCGACTAAATATTGAGCGGTGAGATACTTAGATCTCTTGCAGGGATATACTACTCTTTCAGGGCATTCTGAAAACAGGCATAACTAAAAACGCCGATTTTTGAGATATGACGTTGAAAGTAAAAGAAATGTGAATCTCTGGTGACAAGTACAGAAAATATGTCAGCAACTTACACACCTACCAATAATAGTAAATAAACCACTTATAACAACTAAATAATTAGGGTGTCCACAATATTCAGTGAGGTATTTCTATAACACATCAGCCTCCTCATTCTCCAATATCTCCTCAGTGAGGTATCTCTATAACACAATATCTCCTCATTTAGTCTTAAAAACATTTTTGTTCGAAAGCTTTTCTTACAAAGAAGAATCTTAAAATTAATTTTACAATCAATCATTTTATTTTTATACTCATTAGTCAACTTTTATTTACATACCTGCAAACATTTTTGTACATCTGCCTGTAGTGCAAAAGGACTATACATGCCTGGATATTCACAGACAAAACAAAGTTGAAGAGATGCTACACTTCTTCCAATTAGTTTAAAGACAGGATTAACAGCTGTTCTTAGCGTGTAGTCAAAAGTAATATTTTGTTTCACACAAGCATGATTTTCCATACTTTATGTGAACACAAATATAAAAATTTATTTCAATTAAAAAAATGGGGGTTTTGATGCATAAAACAATATACTCTTTGTTATTCTAATCTCCATGCAAATCAAAAATTTAAAACATGCTCAATAAATTCAGAAATAGATTTTGTGAATGAAAAATTAGTAATTGATTTTTATAATTTTAAGTATCAAATTTATACAAGAATCAAATTATAAGGAAATTTCAAATGTTTTTCCCAAGATTTAAAAAGTATTGCTGAGATCTAGCTCAATAGATGGATGCTACGGTTGGAAAAGCCAGAAGGCGTAACAGCTTTTTACTAATTATGTGTTTTGAATAATAATGATTCTATTCAAAAATAATCTGATAAAAAAGTACTAACAATAATGATAACAAATGTGTCAGAAGTAGTAATTAGACATTAATAAAAGTCTCTTAATTTTCAAAAGGAAGAATTAGTAAAATGTAAAAATAAGAATCAACCTGCTGTTAACTTTGTGTGGCATTGTGAAACTGCAAATAAACAACTGTGAGTAACAGGAAATAAGCTATCAAGTACAACTTTTCCCTGTTCATTAACTTTAATACATAACAACTTTTACCATCCTTTTATATGCATACTTTTTGCATTTAGTTAGTAACTAGGGATATACAAAATCATACACTATTTTATATACGGAAACCTAACAAAATACTATTTATATGTAAAATAATTATTATAAAATGTGATACATACCTGTCAACTCTCTGCGGTAGCATCCAAAGCATATTTTAGACAACAATCCCTAGGTGATGTTTTACAGTTACCATCATGACTCCCATGTGAAACATGGGACATATTTGTGTACTCAAAGTTTGTGTATCAGATGCAAAATCACAAATACTATACTCCTCTTTAAACTTTCAAGGGAAACGTTTTCAATTTATATTTTGCCAGAAAATTTACAATATAAAGAATATCCTAAAACACTAAATACTCCCAGAGTTCCCAAATTTTATTTGGTTCAGAAGTGCTCTTGGGGATCAGAATTTGTCTATCTACAGCACCTTAAGTCAGAACATCAGACTACAGTTAAGGTGCTCAATGGGTGTGGCTAGGTAGGTTAGATTAAAAACTAAAACATGTATTTCAAATTAATTAATATAAACAAGTTAAGTCAAACAACAATCAATAAATATATACCTTGAACAATCATATTATTAAATAAATCGCAATTTGAGGAGAGGGATAGCCAGTTGTTTGCAGATCTTGGAATCGAACTGGATGCAGAAACCAGTTTACTAACCCAGTTTTAGACAAATATGACATCTCAAATTCACAAATGCCTCAAGGCCATGTTTTTTCTTTTGCAAGTTTTATCTTAGGTATTCAGTTCAGTTATTGGTTTGCAGTGTCCTTTAGAAGTCCTTCCTATCATTGCATCAATATATTGATGGTCCGATTCTAAAACCATGTTGGGCAAGTGTCATTTCAGCAAAAATACTGGACTATTTTAGTCATCCTGTAAGCTAGTCATGGCTAACTGGTATCAGAACTTAAATGTGCAATCAAATTCAAGAATCTAATCTTCAAAATACTCAGCTAGTTATATAAAAACTTGCATGCACAAAGAACATTCATTACCTTTGTTCTAATATGAGTAATAATGCATAATTTCAACTACCTAAACCTATTTGTGGTGACAGTGGATCATGTAAAGTCAACAAATTTTAATAAAATATCTTGTATTGTAGAGGGAAATAAGAGCTAGCTTTCCTTGACAATTCATTAATAAAGAAAAAGTTGTATCTGTTTGAGGTTTGTATAAACTATTTTTAGAAAATTTTTGAGAAAAGTGTCACAGTGTTAAGTACAGAAACTATAGGCCTTAATCAGTAGTTGGCTCAAATAGAAATTAATGTGGCAATAATATCGACAATCGGGTATTGAGATGTTAAAAGTCACTGACTTAAAGCTAAGTATAAAATCAATTAAACTTACACAGATTCAAACACTTTTCCCGCCACAAACCAACATACTTATCTACTCCCCCCCCCCCTCATTCCAAGTTTTAAAAGTAGAAACTAAATTGTAAGTCAACAGGACATGCATTTATAAATATACAAAAAAAAAATTTATTTGTATATTGAAGTAGAAATATATCTTAAATGTAGTTAAAGAACAAAAACTGAATGAAAACATAAAATAATAAGAGTAAGCACACATTCTAATTGTAAAAAAAATCTTTATTTGCCATGCCAAAACATATGTACAACAAATTATTTCCAGATCCGTAGTTTTACCAGTGCAAAGTTCGATAACAGTATCTACAGTAACTGTGAATGTCCCACAGAGAAGTTGACAGGTATGCAGTAGGAAAATTACTTTTCTAAAGCTCATTCAGCCACACATCACTTTAAAAGTTTAAACAAAAATGTGCCTACCCAAGGGAAATTTTCGATCATCTATAGACGCAGATTCAGATAACAAGTCTTCATCGTTTGTTTCACACAACAAGAGGAGCCGCGTGATTTCCTGGGTGATGGGGTCTTTGGAATCAGCAGAAATAGTTGATGAATCAGATCCAGGTTGAGACCTATCCTAAGAAGTTCACAGCAAAAGTTACTCAAATGCTAGCACACACATCATGTTAAAGGGTTTCATGATTTTACCAGGGTGAGAATTAAGTTTAGTTTAGGGACCTCAATTACAGGGCGATTCACTCGGGACTTAATCCAAGAAAAGCGCTATAATTTCAAAAGGAGAAAGCATTTCAAGCTGAAATTTGATGGAATATGACAGAACTGTTTCTTGCAACAGCCTGGGTAATGATTTCTTTGGATGGTTCTTTATACAAAGGACATTCCATAAAAACTGAGAGTAAATTTTTTACGGAGTGGCAACACAGCGAAACTAAAAAATAAAAGTGCAGGCGATTTTTTCAAACTGTTAACTGTACAATTAGAAAATAAAATCGTCTGATTCATTTAGAATATTTATTAGTTTCGAGCTTGTTTAGAGAACTGTTTTTATTTGCCCTACAGAAATGGAGGAGAGTGATTCAAAGCTAAAAAACAAAATGCGTTCTGCCATAAAATGTTGCTAACGTTTGGAAAACATTTCCAGAAACAGTTAAGTTAGTGAAAGAAGCTTATAAAGACAAATGTTTTGGGGAGTCTACGATTTTTAGATGGCATGGTGATTTCAGAAAAGGACGTTAGTCTGTAAAACTGGCTCCTAATCCTGGCTGACTAGAAAGTCTTGTGAATGATCGAAATGTTAACACTGTGTGGGCAATCGTGCAAGGAAATCGGCAAATGACATGTAAGGAGATAGTGGCATCAACTAACATTTCGAAAACATCGATATTTCGCATTCTACTTAACAATTTACAGCTTCGCCATGTTTGTTCCAGATGGGTCCCTCATCACCTTACTAAAGAACAAATGCAAACAAGAATTCACCAATGTTGTGAGTGGAAACAGATGCTTCAAAATGATCCGAATTTCCTAAAGACTGTAATAACAGGTGATGAAACTTGGGTGCGTCATTTTGATCCCATAAGCAAGTCCGCAACAAGTGTATGGAAACACACTTCTTTTAATCCGAAAAAAATCGGACAAACCAAATCTGCTGGAAAGGTCATGATGATTATTTTCTTTGATCATAAAGGTGTAATCAATCGGCATGCTGTGCTTCCAAAAATTACTGTGAATAGTGAATATTATATTTCAGTTTTGGAAATTTTGCGACAACACATATCGAGAAAGCGACATGAACTGGTATGGAATTGGACACTACATCACGATAATGCTCGCTCGCATGTCGCTACTTCTGTTCAGCAATATCTTAGTAAATGCAATATTAAAATCATGCCACATCCCGCTTAAAGTCCAGATCTCGCATCATGTGATTTCTGGCTGTTTCCGACGTTGAAGGAGAAGCTCCGTGGAAGAAAATTTAATACAGATTCTGAAGTTATTTCAGCAGTGTAGGGTTCTTTGAAACAGCTTCCAGAAAAAGGCTTCTCTACTTGTTTTGAAAAGTGGGTTGAACGATAGAACCCTTGCATATCATCTGAGGGAAGGTATTTTGAATAAGAATGATGTATTTTTTTTCTGTAAAGATATTTCTTTATTTTTTATGATTTTACTCTCAGTTTTTATGGAACACCCTTTGTAGGTTCTATGGCACAAGAGCCATATTTGGCCAAGTTATGCCAAACACAAGATGTCAAGTAGAAAATGTTGTGAAAGGGTCGGTTTGGAGTTTTATGGAAAAGGGCCTTTTTTGGCCAAGCTGCATCAAACAGAAAACAAAGTGAACTGTTTAAAGAAAGGATGGAGAGAAGAAAGATTGTTGAGCATTCAAAGGTTAAGAAACCCCACGAGTAAATCATAGATCACCAGAGTACCTCAGGTTCAAATTAGGTTGTTTTATGGAGCAAGGGCCACATTTGGCTAAGTTGCGTCAAACACAAAACAGACAACAACAGGGCGATGAGGGAGTAATGAAATGTGGGAGTAAGAAAAAGCAGGATAGGCGAAGGGCTCATTTGGGGATATGATGACAGCACACACCTGAACTGAAGATATGACCCTGAGGCTGATTTCTTTGGACCAACAAGCTGTTTCACACACTGCATTGTTTTTGGACATTGAGGGTCCCCCTTCTGAATCAACAAGGTCATCTCAAGTTTCTTCGCATATGAATTGGAAGAATTTGTAGGTGGCTTCTGACTGGGGAATTTCTTCTTTAACTATTTCTGACACTTCTTGAAAGTAACAATAAACACGCACTCAGCAATTAAGAATACCAGCATATTTAAAGCTAATCACTACAAAGAGAATGACACAAAAACGTTCTCACCATACGCAGAGCATTGTGACACCAACTGGGAAAACAAGCGAATGCAAAACGTCAGAACATACAGAATTTTATTCGAATTTCAGCTTGAAATATTTAACAATTTTAACACTAGAAAAGTTCTTTAGGATTAAGTCCTGAGTGAATCACTCTGTAAATCAGCAGAGGACTGACACAGCACAAGTATTTGTACAATAAAATGGCAGCTAAGCAGCAATAAATTTTTACAAATAGTACTCCTTCAATGCAAATTTTAGCAGGAGTTTTAGTTGTCCAGATTCAAATAAATGAAATTAATTAGACAAAAAATGCTAATTTTACATGATACTGGTGTTAGAAGTCTCACAAAATATAAATTGAAAAAAAATTTTAAACTACATTTCTTTTGTATGGAACATAAATTTATAACATGTCAGAGTTAGCATTGATTTACAAGGAAAAAATTGCAAAAATTCTTAAAATAGCATTTTTAGAAATATTTCTACAAAGAAAAGTTGCTGGAGTTAAAAATAAAAGCAAAGTTGCCTTTTTTTAGTTAACCATGGCAGATAAATAAATTATACATTCAACATATATTTTTAATTTGAAGTGCCAATGCCAAACAAGTTATCACAGTAACATCCATACTGAACCACCCTTTAGGGAATATGTTACATTAAAACATAGGTCTAGTATGTAACCTTTGCGCTGCGGGAGGTAAACAATTGAAACAACTAAAATTTTGTTTACACCAAAGGCATGGTATTGATCTGTGTACTGTAGACATTATTCCCCGCTAGCATCAATCACTATTTACGAGCTGTTAGCGACTGACCTTCTGAGGGTCCCTCCTTTTGTTCAGTGCCCCCCTAACCTGCCGACCGTGAGGTGTGAACACTTTGGAAAAGTAGAAAGTCGCTCCGGTGATATCTCTTCTCATGCCACACAATACTATGACAGGAAAGCATCAGTCTTACATGCCACTCACAGCCATATTAAGTTTGGTAATTAGGTAAGGGGGCTTGGAGAGTCAGGCCAAAGAGCCGTTCTGTGAAATGATTGAAAAAATCTAAGTGCCACAGAGTAAAGGTCAAAGTACTGGTGATGCTCAAGTTTTTAATATAAAGCTTCAACTGCATGTGTTACACATATCAAATATCTTGTGCAATACTGATTCATTACTAAGGCCTACAGTATTCTTCTGCTGTGTTTGTACAAATGCAATAAAAAGAATTACTAGTCAGCCACCAAAATAGTGATCACTGACCACTTAATATTTCTCTACAGGAGTCTCTTGTATGAATATTTTTTTAATACAAAGAAATTAAAAAAAGCTGGCTCTTTGGGATAGTTGCATACAAGAAGAATATAGAAATATTTCCACTTTTGGGGCAATTTTTGAGAGTGCTACTGATATCAACCAGAAAGTAATATTCAACAGAATAAGCCAACATGTAAGAGCATTAGCTGAAAACTTTTATTATACTTAATAATTATTTCCCTGAAAATGAAGATCACTGTAAAGGTAACTTCTGGATTAATAATCTTTTTCTGGGAAGATTTAAAAGTATGTGCACTTGATCCTTGTGAGAAAGAAAAGCTGATTGAGTTGTCTTGATATCATTCTGGTGGCCAGACATAAAATGAAATGAAATCATTGTCTCAACGTTGGATATCCCTAAATAAAGAATTTCCATCTGAGTTATAAAGCTATCAAATTGTTGGTTGCTTTTTCAACTTTCTATTTGTGTGAAAAGACTTTTCAGCTATCAAAAACAAACAGAGAAATTGGATGGATGTTAATGTAGCGCTGCGTCTCTCACAAACAACGCTACAACCACGTACATTTATTGAGAAGCAACAGCAGATGGTTGCAATAACGAAAAATTTAAATTTTTTATTAATTAACGAAAAATTTAAATTTTTTATTATTAGATTTAATAAATAAAATTCTATTCACATTGGTTTTATTTCTGACTAAAGCCCAGTCCCCGAAATATTTCTCCCATTTTCGCTGGGTCGTGGGTGTTAAAAGGTAAAAAAAACACTGCTCTAGTGTACTTGTACCACTTTGTATGGTATTGACCCATACATTAATTCAATGATTCTCAACCTGTGGTCAGCGAAGCTCTAAGGGGTCTGCAGCTGTTCCAGGAAAATAAAATTAAATGAAATAATGAATAAAAAACAAAAAGTAGAATCAAAATTATAATAAAAGTAGAATAAAAATTTCGAATAACAAGCAATGAACCAATAAGTATTTGAATTGAATGTAATGAGTAAATTGGAGGAACAGGGTTTATTGTATGGCCTTTATTGTCGTTCTCACCAATAATATAAAATCTGTAGTAACCTTGTTTATTGAACTAAGAAAGTTCTTTCTTGTATGGCCAAGTTTTGAGAATATAATGTGTATTGGTGGTAGTTGAGATATTATAGTGAATTTCCAAGCTTTTAAAATATAATTTCATTGCATTGATATTGAGAAATTGTTTAAATATCTCTTTACTACCCATCCCTTGTAAAACTACTCTTAAACACCATTAACTTGCAAAACATAGGATAGGCCTAAAGGGTTTCACCACAGAAATGATTCTAGATAGACTCCACAGGTTAAAAAGGTGGGGAACATCTGCATTAATCAAGTAACTTAAAAATACGAATATTTTACAAATAAAATTATTCTATTTCCTAATGGAACTTGGTTTCAAGTGAAGACTGAAATCAATAAATTCTACCTGAGAGGGACCAATAGCACCCGTTTCTAACAGCAAAGTTCTCAAAATAGACTCGTCCCTGGCTCGTTCTCGGACTTCACGTGCCCTCCTTCCACGCCTCCTCTCCTCCGACTCCGCTGAAGAAAAATTGTCGTCCGAATCCTCCGTCAAGCTGCTTGACAAGGGTGGCAACATGCTCCTGGTCAATTCCAGAAGTGTGTGGCTGGCCTCTTTTTCTTCAACAGAGCGATCGGTGCCGTCATTCGACGTGGAAGGAACAGGTTGGTCTGAGAAGAAAGATCTAGGATCCTCAGAGACACTCGCTTTCTTCATACCATCGATAATGTCTGAACTTTGAAGTGTGGGAGAGGTAACTGAAAGAGATGTAGATGCCATTAGCAAGAACAGGAACACACTTTTTGGAAATGCAAAATCCAGGATTATTTTCACGTTTTCCAGAAGTATCACAATTTAACTGAATTTGTATCTGTAGGAAATGAAAAGAAATAAAAAATTACAAGTCAATCGATAAAACAAATTCTACATTTTAACGAGTCGTACTAAAAATAGTCAAACAGACATTAGATATATTTCACCTCACATTCTTTGTTTTTATGATTTGCAAGATGGATAACCAAATGTCAAGTTTTAACATGATATTTATGAAAAAATTTCTAAGCAATGCATCTGGGCAACATATTTCCAACTAGATTTCCTTGCAAACATGTAATTTAAAAGTAAATGTACAAACTTACTTTAGCATAGACAGAGTTAAAATCCTTGTTTTAAGATTAAAATTTAACCTTTACCAAGTAAGCCCAAATAAAAGATAAAGCTTCCCCTGAGACATGTTCTGTACCAACATTGAGCAACAAGTGCATTTACTTTCATATTGCTTGTCAGAAAATAATGTTTTACTTTATACTATTTTTCATCTAGAATACATTTGTGTTGCGTTTAGAGTGTATGAAACGCATAGCCAGGAAATTAGCTAAACTCAACAATGCTAAAAATGGCTAAGTCTATTGCCTAAGTGAGCTTTCAGAACTATAAAGAAGTTAATGACATTGAAAGGGTGGTAATTATTTGAGTATACAATATCATGAATCCATAACTCTTCATCCAGATACCTAGCAATTAACTTCAAGTGCAGAAAATTGAATATATGAGATACACAAAAACAGAAATATTGGCAATATCAAAATTGCTATGTGATTGTAAGATGTGCCTACCATGAGATTGGACTTCTATGTCATGTGGTACTTAACAATTTGATGAGAAAAATAAGCAAGGGCCAACTGAATAACGGGATAGGCTGACATATTTCATCTTTAGCCCTCTTTTAGTATCTTATTTAGTCATGAAGAATTAGCAAACAGAAATTGGAGTGTTCAGTTTTTCATTCTTCCTTTACTTTTAAGTTATTTTTTTCCAAGGAAAAAAAAAGGATTATCTGAAAAAGTTCACTAATAACTTAAGATTCAGAAAAACGATGGATTCCCATGAAAAAGTAGAAAAAAGTCTAATCTTCAACATCAGTTTCTGTACATTTGAAAAAGGGAAAGTGGGCAGGATGTTATCAGAAACCCTAGAGTTGTGTTCCGTTAAACAACTCAATAAAATTCAAAAATTCATTCTAGATACTAGATTATTTATGTGAATCTAAAAACTACACAACTATCCTGACCATGCTGTAGCATGGATACTATTTTTAAGCTATACAAAGATGGCCACAAAATCCATTCTCATTGTTTAACCATTTAAAATGTAATTGTTGAAAGCAGTACTTGTATTTTAAAATGAAATATGTAGTTACTGTGGTTCAGAAGATCCCAGATTGAAAATTCCTGCTTCCAGGAAAGAAAGAGTATCGAATGAATCGGTGGTTACAACTTTTTTTGGCCAAATAGTGGACACAAACACTGGCCATCAGATGAACAATTCATTGAAGTGTTACAGAGAACAAAACCTCACCTCGTTCCTCAATGGAAGTTCTTCTATCGAGATCGATGACCAATCCACAATCAGAGTCCTCCGATTCCGAACGAAGACGTGGCACCACCTCCGTTGAGTGGCGGGTATTTTCGGAAACTGTAGTTAAATTCACAGGGAGATCTGTGTCATCTAAAGAATGAATGCATGGTGGTGATGTACTAAGACTTGAAGGAGGTGAACTAAAAAAGAAAGAATTTCTGCAATAAATGAAGCACCTTTCGCATGAACTTTTAATCAAATACATTAGAAAAACGTGAGTAACTCTTAAGATTTCCTGAGTTTTAAAAAGCTTAGGTTTCCCATGCTGAGGGTTGCATAGAAATTAATTAATGTCACACTGGAGCAACACAACTGGCTATTGAAACTATTGATTGATCCCAAAAGCTCCAAGTAGAGCACTTCGTAATTTTGAACCACGGGCTGATGGCATGCACAGTAGTAAGCCAAATTTCTGGTTTTACTTTAATTGTCAGAAATAAAAACTTCACACTCCCTGCTTTCAATATTACTAGCACATATTCCTCCTTTTAGTTTTAATCAATGACATTAAATCACATTTGCAATCATCAATAACATTTATATTTGATGATCAAACCTTTCCACTGACACAAGTTTTCTCAAAATTAGTGTAGATCAGTGGAATGTAACAAGCGATGAACTGTAACATCCATTATAGCCAGATTCAGATAAGAACAGTATGTCCAGTTTCCAAGTAACACATTGAAAACAGTTGAATTTTGTTATAAGTGGTTGCATGATCTGGTGACAGCGGTGATGTGCATAGAAAAGAAATCTGCTCAGTTTGAGGAAACGTACAGTCAGCTCCTCACAGAATCCACAATCTGACTGCCCTTCTGTTTGTAGTAAACAACAAACGGTCTGATTGCTTTGAGCAGTTTATGAGCCTTGTTCAGAAAGTGTAAATGCTAGCAGATCTTGTGGTTCAGTTACATCTTTTCTTGTGCTAATGCCCAGTAAATGAACAATCATGGCACAAGGGTGGATTTGAGAACCACAAGCCCTGGTGCACCATGGGCTTCAGTTCACATTACATCTCACATACATCCATACATTCTAGGTACAACCTGTTTATAGAAAGGACAAACATCAGTGCGTTAACCCCAGATTGTAACTAGAAACCTTTCGTTCCAGAAGCCAGCACCCTAACCACTAGACCAATTCGTCAGTGGCTTGGTTACATTACATGTACACATTTCATCCTACCTAAAACAAACACAAAATCTTAACAATCCCCAAAACATAGAATTTAAGGAATATATTCAATGCAAAAACAATTACCTGGCTCTTTCATTGACTGCTTTCATAGATACTAATACTGGGGGTTTGTCAACACAATAGTTCAAGCTTTTGCTTTTATGCTTCGTGGTGAGTGAAGAATTTCTTCCCTCCGTCATCTCACACAATTTCACCACTTCTGCTGAAACAGAGCCATCCTTGGAGTTCACATGAACATCGGGCAGTTTAGTAAGCACTACCTGAGGTTCAGAGTCAGATAGCTGAGAGCAGCTTCTCAGCAGAGTCAGTTGGGAGGGAGAACGGGAAAACCTTCTTAGTCTTTTATTTTTAACCCCAACACAGTTTAAAGGGTCTTCGACTGGAGGCGATGATTTTGATGTGCATGGTTCTTTGGAACCATTGGATTCAGGTGTTGCTTTTGAATCTTTCACAGCAGGAAGTGAAGTAGATAGTTGAGAATGAACTCTGCTGGCAGAGGGGGGAACATGATCTTCATTTGACTTTTGTGAACTATTTATGGCATCACTTATCTTGATTAGCGAACAAGGTTTATCAATGTCTGAAGAGGAATCAGTTCTTACAGGTCTTTTATCTCTTACTTTATGCAATCGCTGAGAATTTCTGATTGACAAAGAGTTTGCCACTGCAGGATTTTCATGATTTCCAGAATTTCTGTAAATATACGGAGTGTTCACTGCCACTGGCTTCTGATAATTTTCAGAATTTCTGTAAATGTATGGAGTGTTTACTGCCACTGGCTTCTCATAATTTTCAGAATTTCTGTAAATAAAAGGGGTGTTCACTACTACTTGTTTTTCATATTTTTCAGAATTTCTGTAAATGTAAGGAGTGTTTACTGCCACTGGTTTCTCATAACTTGTAGTGTTATAATAAGTAAATGGCGTATTCATAGTCACTGGTTTCTCATATTCTGTAGAATTATTGCAAGCTAAACTAATAACTTCTGGTTTTTCGTAATTCTCTTTTACAAACTTCCACGAATCTGTCGAGGCCATTGAATCTGATGAAGTTAAATTTGACGAGGACTTGGACAATGGTGATACGCGATCGCTGATTTCTGATTTCGTGTTACGGTGAACTGGAGTTGATATACTCCCCACCTTCAAGAACTGAGGGGAGTTTCCCAACTCCAGTAATGAATGTGCTGCAATTGTCTTCTTATCATTCTCCAACAATTTAGATTCCTTTTCTGATTCAACAAGTGAGCTGACTGCTGCCACTAGATCATCAACTTTCCTACAAGACACTTTAGAGGAAACTCGCGATTCGCGTACTGGAGTAACAGCCATGGACTTCCTAGGCACCTCTTTCGATGATTCTGAAATATTGCTACTCTCTACTGAGTCTGCATAATTTTTAGTATTCTCGTTTGGAGAGTTTGAAGATTTAATGACCTCTGGCTGTGAGATAAGTGTCTTTCTTGGGTTATCTGTCAGCGGTTTTGTGATATCGATGGCCTTTACAGATGGATCAACGGACTTCTTAGACCCATCTTTGTTAAATTTTGAAGGTTTTGTGGAGTCTATTGGAAATTTTGGCTCCCTTGATCTCTCTTTTGGCTGTTTAGAAGTATCACATGATTTTACTGGTGAATCGATTGATATTTTAACATTATCTTCAGGCATTTTTCTAGATTTGGAAGTATCATGCAGCGATTTAGTAGTTGCTGACATTTTGAGGTCCTTCAGTACTTTTAAGGACTTATTGGGTTCTACACATGATTCTGAGGATGCTACAGAACTATCTAGTGGCTGTTTTGAATACTTAGAAGAAACAGGGTGCAAAATAAATGATTTATTCGAATTCTGCTGTTTTGAGGCATCACTAGTATCTATAAGTTGCGAGTCCACATCTGACTTTTTTAAATTCTTTTTCAGCACTTTGGAAGGTTTAGTAGAATTGGACAGTGATCTATTTTTTGCTGTATTACATGTTATCTCTTGATGCACATTTAAGTCATCACTAAGTTTTACAAATGGATCAATTTGCACCTTATCATTCTTTAGTGTATTTGTTGATTTAGAAGAATTTGTTAAACTGAGTTGTGGGAATTCGCTGTCCAGTTGGTTTGGAAAATGCTCTTTCATTTTAATGGCACTAAAATGAGACTTTGAATTTACTAGATCTTTGGCTGGTAAACTTTTATCAAAAGAATTTTTAAGACTGCTATTTTTCAAAGTGTTTTTTAGTTGCTTTGGAGAGAATTCTTCTTTGACTATAATAACATCACAAGATGCAGAATTCATCAGATCTTTTGTATCTGAATTTTTAACAATATTTTTTAGCTTTCTAGAACTCTCTTTTAACTTCTGAAGAGGTTCTACCTCTTCAACGTCACTCGTGTCACAAGCAGAGTTCACCTCCACGTCTGCGTTTTTACGAGTACGTCTTTTGAGAGTAGCCTTTTTAGACCTTCCTTTCAGCTGAGCTGATGAGTTCAGAAATACTATAGAGTCCTCTTTCTCACTATTTATAACCTCAGGAGATGGGGAGTTGACATGTTTCTTGACCACTGAATTTCTAGAAGTACTATTTTTTAAAGTTTTCCTTTTGCTAGCTGGACTTTTATCTGCTACCTTTAGAGAGCCTTTGTTTTTTGTTGAAATCTGAGACACTTTTCTGCTGTTTTTATCAGAACTTTTATCAATGTAAGGTTTTGCTATAACTGCATTGATTATGTCGTCCAAAGAACTCCTGTCATTTTTGGTTATATCTAATATCTCTACTGAAGACGATCTCATACTATCGCTCGAATCCTTACGGAATACACGATCTCTTCTACTTCGTAAATTTATTCTATTTGTATTGCAGTCAGGAACATCTACCGTTTTCAACCCATTCTTGTTGTCCCTCGATCGAGTGCACACGCGTTCTTCAACCCTGTCGGTGCTTTTCACACTACTTGCTTTGCTCGAAGTTCTGCTTCTGGCCAGTGTTGTCGCAGCTGGCGTTTTCTTTTTCAGCCTTTGAGATTTTTTCCGGACTTCCGCTTCCTTGCCGGCCTCACTTTCACTTTCTGTTGACGAAGAAATGATGATGTCGACCTGTGCATTTTTCTCTCCACTGACATCCTTGCCGCTTCTGGTGGAATACCTCCTCCCTATGAGAGATTCCTGGTTACTCGGGCAGGGTGCCTGATCTCCTCGGTCCACACGGCCAGGCAAATTGCGTAGAACCCGTCTCTCAGCAGGTTTGGTTTCCTCACTGCTAGCCTTCTTCGTTGCCCGCTCTGTTCTGGAGGACGTTTTTTTGACTGGTTGCGGCTCAACCTCTGTCTGAACAGGAGAGGTGCAGGTCCTTTTTCGGATGGCGGAAGCCCGTTCGGAGTTTTTTGCTAAATTATCATTTATGATCCGTGGTTTCAAGACGCTGTTGATGTCTTCAAAGTCCCGGTAATCCAGAGAATACCTGTGGCAGAACTGCATGAGCAGTTCTCGAACTTTCATGGCATCCATTTGTGTCAGGTTGGGTCCATCGATGACACTTCTCTCCTCGAAGAGAGATACTCTTTCAAGGAGCTCACTCATAACTTGATGTGCAGCCTGGTCAGGAGTCAGGCTGTTTTGCTTGTAAAGTTCCATCTCTTCTCGCCCAGGACAGATGGACTCTTCCTTGCTCGTGATGGGCTTGGTTCTTTTCTTGTAGCGCCTGCACTTCACGCTCAGCACAATATTCTCTTGAACCTTGGCATACACTGAGAGCGGTGACACTTTTTTGTTGGTGGGGGTGGATTTCTTGTCAAAGCGGTCGAAACAAGTGGCACCTGGGCTTCTTTTTCGAGGAGGCTGCTTGGGATGGTCTGGCTGCTGGCCAGGACTTTTATTGCCATTGCCACCAGTACCATTGCTACTTGGGGAGCTCTCTTTGAAAGGTAATCCGCTGCAACTTGGAGTGTCCATTTCAGTAGTGCTGTAATCGTCAATTGGTTCTTGTTTGATCTGGATGTCGCTGAAAGTAAATGAGTTGGGTGTCCACTGAGAATCACTCTTGTATGATGGCACAATGCGAGGGGTTTTCTTGCGGTTTTCTGTACCAGGGTAACCGCCTTCTGGGGTTGCACTTGGCATGTTGATTTTGCGCTTCTTGGCTTGGCTTTTGGTTTCATTTGGTGGGGAAGTGTAAAGATGCATGTCGTCAAAGGAAGGCCTGTCATACCTGAAAGGATTTTAAAACATCTTAAAAATGCATCTGGAAAGTATAAATAAAAGTAACATTTCAACAGTCAAAAAATTATAATACCTTAAACCCATGAACATCAGAATAATGAAATTTTGTAAGAACTTCATGGACAATGCCCATACAGATAGAAATTCCATTCGTAATCTCCATATTCTAGATATATTATACAGTTTTTAAGGCATTCCTTTTTCAAAACATTTGGTTGCTTTTAAAAAAAATTTATAGCACCTTTCCAACTTTCAGAATTACGTCTGTTTGTAGCCTGGGTCTTGATCAAATTTTTGTTAAAATGATTCCTAGAAGTCATCCCATTTTCAGCTTCATTTTCTCTACAAATGTATGACAAATGGCTAATATGTTATCTAATAGTGCTTACGAGTCCTTGAACTACCTTCAATGTAAAATAAATCCTTTACAAGCTTTTTATTGGTGGGTGAATTATCAATATTCAGTGGCAGACAAACCGACGGGGAAATTACCAAGAGGCTGGTTGGTGTGTCTAGAAGGCCAGTAGAAAAGCCCTGGATAGAGAATGGAAGCAAATGGGTGCCAGTTTTGTGTCAGTCAATCCATTTTACCCAGTGGTGTCACCAAGACTGTAGGAATAAAGCTACTTCTCCTATCTTTTTTCATCCAGATGCTTCAAACTTCCACTCAATAATAAAATAGTGTCACAACGAAAATACGTTCACTTTTTTTATTAATTGCCACTCAGTTATATAAATCCTTCGCTATTTGTAATCTGCAAGCATTAGTTACAGTAAAAAAACCTCCTAGAATGCAGTCACATTTTAAAATGCACATAAAAGCGATCAAAATAACAACACTTGAAATAAAGAATTACTATTAAAATAACTATACGGATATTTAAGTCTAAGAAATTGGTAAGTAGATCTAATTTATTTTTTAAACACAATTGGAATTTACGAAAATAACCAAATTTTTTCTTGCGACAAAAAGTGAGCAGAAATCTAATTTATTAATTTTTGATGCATATAAGTCAATAACATTCAGGACTTACAAAATCATAATTAAATGCTCTAGAAAACAATAGAAATACTCTAAAAAAACCTTCCAATTGTAAAAATCCCAAAATTTACGAAAAAATATTCCCATTTTTCTAAAAAGCTATATAATTACCTATATAGAATTATAGTAAAAAGTTATAAACATTACAATTTTACAAAAAAGCTACATACAATTTAGCTATCCTGAAGGGAAAGATTCGAAGACAACACTTCATTTTTAACCTCTACTCTTGTGGTTTCCACACCATACCAATGTTATCTCATGAAGGATTTACCTTTTCATATATTCACTATTATTAAGTGGATACCCTGTTAGAACTATTTTGCAACACTGCTTTGAAACAAACTTTGAGGATCTTTAATTTTTGGCTCTTTAATCAAAATTGTTTCATCAATAACAGTTTTGGATAAATTTTTTTCTCATTCTTAGGTTATTTTCTGTACACTTTTTTGGTTCCCCAAATTTGGGCCCTAGTCATCAATCATACAAGATACAATACTCATGATAAAGAATCCTTAAAATGGTAATAAAAATTACTGTCAAATTTCTAATAAATGAATATTTTATTTTTCTTTCAAAATATTTTTATTTTCAGCCTCATTTCATTTTAACTCCTGAAAGTTTGTCACTGCCCCTTTCCATCCAGACAATTAACATAAAATGTTCACTTTTTAGAAAAAAATCAAATTCATACTTTTTAGGCATTTTATTAAGCACTCAAGTCTTAAAATTTAAAGGCCAATTCTGTGTGGAGTTCTTATTACTCCCTTTAAACTGCATCACTTCATCTATTTAATAAATATGCTTTGTCTTGAAAAAAAAAATTTTACTTAGTTCTAATCTTTTTTTAATGTATTTCCTATATTTTAAATTTTGTGTTTCATGCATCTTGTCCACTATTGGACCTTGTGCCATAAAACCCAATCAACCAACCTAAAAGTGTTATTTTTAAACTGAACACAAACAAAAGCCATTTGCAAACTATCCATACCCATACCTAAAGGAATTCATTCGATCGCCATCAGATCCCAGTTCTTCAACGACACTTGTAGAGGACTGAGGTGGTTCACAGTTTTGGGTACGACTCTCGTAGAAACCAAAGTTACTGCGGCTGTCCTGGTAATCGGTGGCTGTATTTACATTATATTGGCTACCACTTGTGCTTAACCTTTGATAAGTACTCTGCTCCTCTATTCCTGTCAAAGGGACCGGACTGCAGACCATTGGATCTGGCTCGTAAGGCTTGTGCTCTTCTGCAAAAGCATTCTCTGTGTCTTGAGAGTAGAGGGAGGTGAGACTTTTGGTGAAGAGAGATGTGAAATTCTCCCCATCCACTTCATTGTAATCCTCTGGCTCTCGTTTAATCTATAATACAAAAATAACATGCATTTTTTATTATTGCTGGCATGTGTTGGGACAGATGTAGCCTTGGGTCAGTCCGTCCTGTATTCTACTATGGATCAAAACTCTCACCTGCATTCTGGATATCCCATCCATAGGATAGCGTGTCTGTTTCCTCTGGTAATCAGGAATGGGCTGCTTTAGAAAAGTCTGGGGGCAACTGGACGGATTTCGGTGGTTGTTGTAAGAACCGGCGGCACCGTCGAATGTCCGGACCGACTCGTGGTACTGGTGTTGCTGCTGAGGTGCTGTACCATAGGGGGACTGCATGTATCCACTCTGCCCGTAGTTGTATCCACTGCCGTAGAAACCGTTGCTCTCATAGTATGAGGATGACGAGGCACTTAGAGAAGAATTAGATGGCGACTGCTGTGGCGTGGTGTGCATCATGCCGTATGCCGAGGGCATCATAGAGCTACTGGCAGAGGACTCACCGGGCGACCATTCGCTGCTGGACTGGAAGGAGCCTGTGTTCCGGTGGTTATAGTAACCGGTTGGCGAGGGCTCAGTCTTGATGGGAGGGGTACTGGATGCGTTGGACCAGTCACCTTCCCAGGAAGTATTGCTGTTCTCAAATGTGTTGTTAGACCAAGCCTGGTTTACAGGCTGAGGCTGGAAGATGATGAAGAAAACAGACTTGATACACACATAATGAACAGAAAAGAAAACAATCAAGAAAGTAAAACAGATAGTTCAAAATGCATAATTTCAAACAAAATTACAAAACAATTCAGTTCACTTTGGTATAGTGATGTAAATTGCCCAGGCATTTATAAATTGGGGCAAATGCCCAAAATCAAAAAATGCCTGGGTATTTATGCATTTCTGAGAATTATTGTCAAACAAATGCTTATTGATGATACTTATTGATCAAATCTGATAATCTTTGTACAGGTTGATTCATAACTATAGTTTCGAGATGCTGTAAAACACAAACAGTTTAAGACATGATCTTCAAATGCAAACTGTTAGCTAGGTATACTCAAAAAGTTTGTGTCCCCTTCAAGAGCGAAGTGACGTAGGCAATAGTGAGTATGTCACGTGACTAGTCAATGAAAATGGCTGTGTCTGCAGTGGAGGAGTTTTGTGTTCTTGAATTGAGCAAAACGGAATCTGTCACTGTTGTGCAACGGCATTTTCGAAGACGATTAAAACAAAAACCTCTAACCAGAAAATTCATTAATGATTGGTTTCATAAATTTGAAACTACAGGCTGTTTGTGCAAAGTTCTAAAGCCAGGACGACTGAGTGTATGTATCAGCAGATGTTGCCAAAAACTTAATTCATCCAATTGGTTAATAAAGTCGAAAAACTTAATTCTCCAATCGGATGGTGCACAACCACACTGGTCAGGTGAACTGCAAAATTACCTCTATTAACATCTTCACCGATGGATTGGACGAAGCGCTGAATACTGCATGCCACTAACTCAATGGCCACCCAGATGCCCTGATTTTACACCATGTGACTTTTTCTTATGGGCTACGTAAAGGATAACGTATTTAACCCTCCCTTCCTGATATAGCGCAGTTGAAACGGCGTATCGCAACCATTACCACTACACTTGTTTCAGATACCCTAACAGGCGTCTTTGCAGAAATGGGTTACCGGTTTGATGTGTGTAGTGTGACTAAAGAGGTGCACATATAGAACATCTGTGACTGTCTCTAAAAGAACTTCAAACAATCATCTGCACTTCTGTTACAGGTAACATAAAATATCTCACGTTGTCACTGTTATATAGTGCATTGAAATTGCATACTTATGAATCACCCTGTATATTCAGTCTAATTGACAAAGTTCTAATACAATATTTGTTTTGAACAAAAACTCATAAAACAATTTAACTTTTTTCAGAAAATTCATTATGGTTGGTGTAAGAAATTATTTAACAAATTAACACTAATAAATTTTAACAAATATAGTAGCTTTACTTCGGCATTCCATTACAAATAACATGTATTAAGCCATGCCCCAGGCCACCTAACAAAAAAAAAAAAAAAAAAACACAAATGGAATTAAAAAAATGTTTGAAAAAATAATATCTTTTTTTACAGCTTTATTCACTTTTACTGTTGTCCTCAGAGGAGTAAAGTGGCTCAGATTCGTCTGACTCTGATTCATCAAACTCTGAGATTTCTTCTTCATTTACAACAGGTTTTTCTTCACCTCCTCTTGGTTATTCTGTTGTATTATTTTCTGGAACTTGGGAGTTCTGTGCATCAATTTCCAATTATAAGCTAGATAAGTTAGTTCTGCTGCTCTATTACATGTCACCCTATTTCTTTTTTTTATTGTAGAACCAGGAAAAATTGCTAAACGTTCACTCAGTATTTGCAGATGTCACTGGTGCCCCAGGAATTTTTATTGCAACTTCTGCTAGTTCACAGGTTTCTCTTAATCCTCACCACCGCAGTAAAGGATTTACAGGATTGTTATTATCCAGTCCAATTCCTTACAAAAAATTGTCTTGACCAAATTCCTTGTTTGTCCCTGAAATCAGCTAGGTTTTCTCTCACTTGAATTACATCTAACCCTGTGTGAAATGACTTCAACTTTTCTTCACATGTATTGTTTATAAATTATTCTATTTCATTTTTATTTTACAAAAAAATTATTGTATACACTAATTGTAATGGTATTTATAAGCTCTAATACTTATAAAAAGTGGTTTCAAAGTCAGTGTAAAAAATATTTGTTTTCTTTTTAATGTCATAAATGCCCAGATTTTGGGCGCTTAAAAATGCTTTGGGCAAATGCCCATTTTATAAATATACAGCCCACCGGACATTTGCACAGCCCACATCACTACTTCGGTAGTCTTTTGTCTATCACAAGCAATGCAAAGTCTGTACCTTGATTTAAATCAATAGACTAAACAATGAATTACTGAAATTGACTAAGAATTACTGACTCACTTCGCGCTTCGGTTGCCTCTGCATAGGACGTGGATTTCTGCCAGAACCCCTGTTAACAGGTGAAAAGGGATAGTTTTTGTTATCTTTCCCCAGGCGATGAGAGTTTCCCAGCAAGGTTGCATCTTGCGGGCTTAAGGCACATTGTGGTGGAGGATCAACTGTGGCAGAAGACCTTTTCATCCGAAAATAGGCGTTGCTTCTGTACTGTGGGGGCACCCACGATGGAAAACTATTGGAAGAAAAAATCAATCTACTTAGTTCACCTTGAATGAATTACACTTATATCACAACAATGAAAAACTAAATAGAAATGCACGAAAGGTATGAAATTCTGTAGAAAAAATAACGTATTTCAAGGCTCATGCTACACTCTTCTCTGAACTGTAGGGTGCACTCACTTTCAGAGAGCAAAGTTATTGCAAAGGGGCAAACACAACAAAACAAAAATATTGATTTCAAACATAAACATACATTTTTTCAAACTAATAAATTTAAATTATATAAGTACATAGTTAATTAATGTCAAACATGGGCAACACAATGGGCCATTGGTGATGGTTCAAAGAAAACATCCAAGGACAGTGGCTCGTCATTTCGAACCACGTTCAGGTGATGAGGTGAACACCTGAACTGGCACTCCACAGTCTAAACTTCAACACCATGGCAACATGAGGACATTTGAGGCCACGACAGTTGTGTCCCAGCCCCTGTGTACATTGACGGTCTTTAATTGGACCAAGTTGAGCTTAATAATTTCGTAATATTATGAGATTCAATGATTTATGTTAAGTACTTACATGACTCATCAAAAAGATTTAGAGCACAAGGAGGGTAGGTGAGGAAAAGACGCATTACAGGTGCCAGCACAGGATGCTTTAAGAAATCCTTCCTGGTGACTCCATCATATGCTCGAGCTGAGCAGTCGTACACTTGGTCAAAGCGATAAATTATTTTCTCCCCATACAAAAATAATGGCTTTCAATGCCCATTTTTGAATCTTGGTAAGGTAAGGCATTTTTATACTGTCCCTAGAGCACTCTAAGAATTGTATCAGAATAATGTCCTTCCCCTAATCTGCGTCTTCCTTCAAACTGTGTTGATGAAATGTGAGTATCTCCTCAAAAGTTAACCTACAAGTCAATGGTAGTATTTCTAGGTGGAGATGAGAACAGAGAATACTCTCTAAAGAATATTCTGAGTACGCCAATATTCTTCAAAGATTGAAATTTGGAGAATATTTGAGAATTCTCTATTTAAAACCTAATTATTCAGAAAATTGTAATCTGTATGATTTTATTGACCCATGGTTGATTAGCACTAAAATCGTATCAACAGGGCTTAAATCAACCACAAATTTATTAAATAAAAATAACCGAACTAGGACTTTTCGAATATCACAAATGCTTTGTCATAGTGACAGAAAGTCAGGGTGACGTATTTTACGATTCGATTTACCATTGAATAATGAGTATATGTTAAATTTGTTTGGTCTGTACATAAGACATTCAATTTAAAACAATTTTTTCATTATTGCACGTGCCACAAAACGGAATTTTCAAGAAAAAACGTATTTGCTTTTAAAAAGTGTTCCTATTCCTCCCTCGAAATCGTCCATAGTGTCTGTCACTTTTCATCAGTTTATACCTTTAGCAGGAGTGCGATATATGTGAAATGTATTACATAGATGGATATGCATGAGCAGGATTTGAATCCAAAGTAGGTTGTGGAATTTATCAAAATGTCGAAAAGGTGCAAAAATTATTTTACACTTATTTAGTGATTTGGCATTTTTCTACGAAAGAGGAAAGTTATTATTTTTCTGGTCACTTTCAATCTATAATTACACAATTCAACCCGAGTAAGGTTGGGTATTTTGCTAGTAAGTTAAAAAAAATAGTTTTAACAGCATAACTAAGTTTGTTCGGTGTAAGGTAAAAGAAAAAAAAAATTTCACCGTTACTAAGAATTTTTTGACTATTTTCTTCATTACTTTCTGTATCTTTTTCATGCACTTAATAATTTCTCAAAAAACTTTATAATTTCCGGGCAAATAAATGTTCTAGGTGCCTTTTGCAATCTTCCAAGGACTAGAAAATGTTGTAAAGATCGGAAAAAATGGAAGGTGCAATGTCTGGTGAATAAGTCAGTACTTCCCACTCACGCTGTATTAGCATTTGTCAGGTTATCAAAGAAACGGGCGGTCTTACGTTATCGGAACAGAAGGTTTATTCTGTTGACTAAATTCAAGCGCTTTTCCGTTGCTTTCAATTTGATTAAAATGGTTTGGTCGGTCGTTGATGCGATCGCCATGTTTGGCCAATCCCAACATCGGACGCCGTAAACAACGCCTGATATTCCGATGGGTAATTATGAAGATTATTACTAATGCAATGAAAAATCGGTATATAAAATAACAAAAACCACATTCCCACATACTCGACCTCCCAAGTCGCAATTTCCATCAAACTGTTACAGAAAACTCAAATCATTCGGTCAAATCTTCAGAGACAGGTCTGGAGACTGAGGGCCTTCGACCCACGTGCTCCGAACATATCCACCCACGTCTTAGAATGAATCGAAAGTAGCTCCTAAGTTCTTTTCCAATCCCACTCTCAACACAATCAGCAGCGTCTTTGGGTGATGAAGGGTGCTTCATTTTTTCACCCCCCAATCCACATTTTTGTTAAGTTGTATCTACTTTTGTTTAAATTAGTTTAAAAACCGGAGCGTTTTCGGTGCGCTTGAACAATGGTTTTCAAGAGGTCATGGAGAACCTGGCCCGTAGGACTTCGATTACCAGTATAGCACTTGATAAATGGGCCTGCCTTGCTATTTGGGAATGCTAACGAATCGGGGGGAAAAGGAACTGAAACGGATACGAGCATCGAAAATGGCCATAGGAAATAAAATGCAGAGTTATCATTGAGTGACGGTACGACAAATATAAGGAGACTAGAGACTAGCCACTGCTTGGCTAGCCCGGCATACCGCAGTGTTGGTTTGCGAAGCAATCGGGGCAACGCCGTGATGTAAGGTATTAAACTGGTGTAGCATTTTCCGCAGATTTCAAATTCGTTGAAATTTTTAATCTGTCTTTAACGATCGCTGAGATAGAAAAAAAGCACTGAAGAACGCCTGTGATAACTTTAGTAATATATTTTGCTTCACTGGAATCCGTTTCTAGACGGGAGGATGAAAAAAACTTCGCATGGTCCCAGAGGCTGACGTGAGGACGAAAAGTCTAAATTGTGATGTTTCTTCATTCCGCGGAAGAAGTAAGAATGGTGAAAAAAACTATTAAATTCATTCAAAAATGTTCTAGATAGAATTTTAAAATTCGCCTCTACCCTAAAATTGCAAAAAATTCGGACTACCTGTGTACCAAATCTCATTACGGTAAGTACCATAGATTAGTCAGAACTTTGCGGCCAAGAAACAAACACTTCCTTTTATAATGTTAGAGATTGAATTGGGGGAGTTGCAGGATTTCTGTATCCAAGAAGGTCAAATATTTCGTAATACTTTCATGTTCAATTTTATTTATAGAAATATTTAAAAAATCCGGGACCACAACACTTTCGGGAAGGGTTCAGATTTTAAACAACTGTTCCACGTCACACAAAAAAGACCGCAGAGCGCCAAAAAATCCACCACGAAAAATAGAAACAAAAAATTGGAGTAACACCGGCATTTCGCCATCTCAAATCAGTTTCGCCTCTCTTCACAAGCAAATCAACTTTCGGTCCGCCTCGATGCCCACCCATCTGACCAGTGGTCACAGAGGAGAGAGGAAAAAAACGAGGTCACACTTGTAGGAGTGAGTGGATGGAGAAAGCGAATCCCATTTCTATCCCGAATCGGGTCAACAGCCGCACGCTCGCGCTGTTAGCGTCACGTGAGATGGATCATCGCCGAAAAGGAAATAAAATGGCTTCCGCACTCTCAGGGACTCAAACGGTAATGCGGCTCACCCAAACTATTCAATATTTACGTGAACGACATTCCACTGTGTTTGCAGACACGGCTATACCAGCCAGA
This sequence comes from Metellina segmentata, assembly GCA_947359465.1. NCBI lineage: Eukaryota > Metazoa > Arthropoda > Arachnida > Araneae > Tetragnathidae > Metellina > Metellina segmentata. Next base: position 4,418,972 of record OX375874.1, on the reverse strand, counting down.
AAACACGACCCTTACGACGCCCCATGGTAAGACTAACAAATACCTCTATGCACTCGAGTCCTGGCTTAATGCCCAGAAAATTAAAATTAATGTGGGCCAAGCAAATACTATTGACTTAGAAAAAGGAATCTTCCCACCCTCAAGCTTAACAGAAATATTCCGTGGTCCCCTAATTGTACACACATGTCACGATGGACACCTCAGCTGGCACCCCACCCTCCAAGTAATTGTGACGTCACACCCATTCACTCTCTTCGCAATTCCAATTTCACAATAACGAGGCCATCACGCCGTTGTCCGTGGTGTTGGTTTGCGGAGCAAACCAAATGGGAATGTGTAGCAAACACCGGTGGTTTACAAACGTTCCCTATAGACCAGTGTTTCCCAAACTATTTTGGTCGAGGAACCCCCAAATTTGTTGCCAATGATCGCGGAACCCTGAATATTTTTTATATAACGACTTTTCAAAATTTAATATCTGATATTAAATGAAACAAGAATTATTTTGGTATTTCGGATTTTATTGAATTAAACGAAACTAAAAAAAATTATTATAGAAATAATTAATAAAAATACAAAACATCAACTAAAATAAATGAAAAAACTTTAATGTGAAGAATGCACCTGCTTCTTTGATTCCATGATTCTCTGAAAATTGGGCGTTATGTTTGATAACTGAACTCGCATATCTGGTGCAGCATCAAGTTTGTTACGATATTTGGTTTTTGTCGCAACATATTTTTAAAACCCAGCTTCATACAAATAAAAACGTAGTAAACGGCAATAGAATTCGAATACCATGTTTTGATAAATTTGGATATTCATCGAATACATCTGACCAGAATTTTGTTAACGAAACTGTTCTAAATTTGGTTTTTAATTGTGTATCCGAACTCAATTCAATCAATTTTTCATAATCCATGGAATGAAATCCTTTTGGTTTTTCTTTTATTTTGAAAGGATTTTGTACCCAGTAATTATCTTGATTCTCTAGGTTTGGAAAGTAATCACTGAGTGATTGCTGTAAACTGGACAGATATGTTTTATACCATCGCGGATTTCCATATCTAAATTCACTTCAGATTTTTAGAGAAAATCACTAAGCGTCTGGAAACACTCGAAGTTGTTTTGCTCCACAGCTGAAATCCAATATTGTATTTTCCTTGAAAAGGCAACCAATTTATCTTTTGTTTGGAATATGTTGACTTGTTTTCCTTGCAGAGCCAAACATAATTCGTTCAATTTTCCAAATATGTCAGCAAGGTATGCAAGTGTAGATAGCAAGTGATATTATTTAATCCTGTACGATAATTCAAATTTATGACCAATATAATACGCCATCAGTTCCTTTCGCAATTCAAATATTTTTTTTTTCTAATGGCGGGCACATTTGACCTAAGTCATTGGCCACTACAAGTCCGGAAGTGATGGCCACTTGTAAAGGAGCACCCACTGGGAGGACCATCATTGCCCCTAACAACTTATACTTCGTAATTTTGAACTATGTTCAGATGACGAAGCAACACCTGAGCTGGTATACGCTTACAAACATCCATGCCCGAACCCGGATTCGAACCGGGTACCTTCCGATCTAGAGGCTAACACCTTAACCACTATACCGGTTGGTCGGCGCAATTCAAATATTCGCACAAGCATTTTACCTCGCGATAACCATCTAACATCCGTATGAAGAAGTAAAGTGGTGTGAAGACTATCCATATCTTCTCAAATGTCTTTGAAAATACGTGATTTCAATGGTTTACTTCTGATAAAATTAATGATCTTCACTGCTTCGTCAAGAACAGATTTAAATGTCACCGAAATCCTTTTTGTTACTAATGCATATCTGTGAAGAATGCAATGAGTACTGTTACAGTTTTTTGCAACATTTTTAATCCGTGCTACAGCACCACTCACTTTTCCTGTCATTGCTTTTGCTGCATCGCTGCATACTTCAATACATTTTTCCCAGTTAATTTCATGCGTTGTCATAAAATTATCAATGCAGTTAAATATATGTTCCCCCGTGGTGTTATGTTCACACTATCAAATAAAAGCAAATCTTCAATTTTTTTTATTAAAATCATACCGAATGAAAACAAGCAAAATTGCTAATCTAGCAACGTCTGTGAGCTCATCTAGTTGTAATACATAAGCGTCACACGCCTGTAACCATGAAATAAGTTATGTCAGTTATTTAAATGTCACCGACAGTATCGTTAATACGCCTTTTTACAGTATTGTTAGAAAGAGACAAACTTTCAATTTGTTTGCTATACACACGAAACGATGTCTTGAACGCAAGGTTCAATAAGTGATTCACCAATAACATGTGCCTCGCCTGCAAGAGCAATACGGCAAGATACTTTATACGACGCTTCCGTTATCTTTTGATTATTGTTTTGAAATTTTTTATCATAAAACTCTTGCTTTTATTATGGTTTTCAAGTTTTCTTCTTAAAAAAAGAAATATCTTTGCCTTTATTTGTTGGGTGATTTTTTTTCAGTCGCCTTATTTAAAATTTTAAATTTAATGCGTTGGTCGATTGTATACTTTCCAAGGAAAATGTGAATATATTAGACGCCATTCTTATTTTTTTAATAAAATAAAATTTGTCACCCGGAACCCCTAAATTTTTTCGCGGAACCCACTTTGGGAACCACTGCTATAGACACACCTAACCCTACAAAGTACAGCACGGGCAACGCTGTGCTAGCCACGCAGTGGCTAGTCTTATATATAAAAACTTAAAACTATCAATATCCCCCAAAAAATATTCCTACAAAAAAAAACAAAAAATTTTACAAAAATCAGAAATTTAGTTTTGGTTCTAAAATATGTTTATGTTGGAAGAAATTTGGAGGTATTTCAGTCTTGAGTTGGCAAGTGCCCCAAAGCTTTGTTTTCCACTATTAGTCCTCCATTTTCAGGATTCTTTTCACACTCAAATAGATCACTGGCTCAAATAGACAGCTAATTGAAAGTTACGAAATACTAACACACACACACACACCTATATTTTTATTTTTTACACACCATGTCCCATATTTTTAATTTTTATACATTTAGAAAAGAAAATTCTTGATTATTCTCCCGCAGAAAAATATTCTTGAAAAGGGTTTTTCCTCTTTTTTATAAAAGTTGTTCCTATTTATATATCTGCTACTTTATTATTGCCAACATAAAATTTCGCGGGGGAGGGGGGTTAGGTTTAGGGTTTTTTTTGACAAAAAATGCAAGTAATCCGAAATCCGGATTTGAAACTTCGGTACTGAAACGTGACTCTTCCAACCGAGTTACCACGGCTCTTAGAACCATTTCAAGGAATTCTAACGATTTTGACAACACGGAAATAAAAAATTTTATCCCAAAAATAGCATTTTTTTTTCTTAGTGATTTCGCCCGTTATCTAATTTTTACAAAACGGAGAAAGATAGCAGAAAATCGGCATTTGGTATCAGCTTAAGTGAATGTTCCTGGATTGGATGCAGCTATCTTATCAACACAAATAAATTAGAAAATGCTTTTGAGTGCTGGCGAGGAGAAATGTTCCTTTTCACCGTATAGATAAGTAATCTCTAAACACATTGCGCGCTAGGATGTAGAAACATCAGAACAGGGGACCCCGGAGCAGAGGGCAGTCATAATGGTATTCGAAGTCCTCATAGGCGGATTTAAAATGAGCTCTTTTACATGTCTCACTGCCACTGGATTGAAAAATCACTTTTTTCGTTCGATTCTCAGACGGTGTGCCGAGAAAGTACGCATCAGAAAATTACGAAATAAACATGGTTTGTTCAGAACTGTGCAGTGAACAAGATGGAGAAGGTATTTCCGATGAGGCTATCAATTAAGGATGCATTAAGTAAAAAAAAAGCGAAATTTCGAAACGGGAGTGAGCAAAACACACACATTTTAAGTCATAGATTTATTTTTTAGAGTACCTCTAACCGTGAATTTTTTTAACTCGATAAGTTTTTTTAGAAATTTCAACTTGGTTTCTGGTAGTACTTGTTTTGAAATTCTGGAAAAATCGGGAAATTTTCGTTATTTTTTTGTTAAAACTGTCATATCTAAAACTTAATACTATTAGTTTTTAAATTTGAAAAGATCACGGGAAACCGTAGAATGTACTCTTTCTTATGGTACAATTATTTTTTAGAATAGGATAATAAATAAATTCGATGCGATTTAAAGTTAGTCATACAAATTTCTGGATTTTTAGATAGTAATTTCCGCGATACAAAACCTCTCATATCTATAGCTTAAAACTATTAGTTTTAAAATTTGAAAATACCACAGTGAAAGCATAGAATATATTCTTATTTCGGGATAATTAGTTTAAAAATGGGTTTATAAATAAATTCGATGCGATGTGTTCAAAATTGTACGTGAAACAAGACGGAGAAGATCTTTTTCTGATACGGCTATTAGTTTAGGGTGCATTAAGTGTCAAAGTAAAAAAAAGCGTAATTTCCACCATGACTGACAAAAACTCATTCAAATTTTCAGTCTTCAGACGTGTGTAAAATTTCGCGACAGCATATAAGTTTTTCTTCGCGGAGATGAAAAGTTTACATTTCTAATGGGTTTGCTATACATAGAATTAATACACGTGGCAACGATTTTTTTTTTTTGGCCTTGAAACTGAGCATGAGCGAGCATAAAATTAACAAAGGTTCGCATTGAAATTATGATTTATCGGTGTAAACAGTGTAGGAATGCGACATCGATGTCTATGTTTTCAAAACATTGATGTATTTACCATTGATTTATTGGAGCCCATGTTTGTTTAACATCGATGTCTTAACGTTGTCGATGTTTTATTTTTGAAGGAGAAAAGTACCATAGTAAAAATAACCGTGCAACTAAGTAATTGTCTGTGATGGCGACATCCGTCCCATCAGAAAGAGCTTTTCCCTAACTGGTGGGCCAGTTGGTGAAAAAAGAATTCGGCTTGAGGTGGAGAAAGCTAGCAAACTTCTTTTATACCAACTGAAAACAACAAATATTGGACCCAATATTTTTTTTATTTACAGCACACAAAAACTAAATTTGTTATGTCCCCCCCCCATAAGTTGATAAATAACTAATAATAACTAACAATAATTATTGTTATGTACCTTCCTAATTATACTTATAGTTTGTTGTACCAATGTCAAATTTACTTTCTTTCATATTATTCAATTTGAAAATAAAAGATTTGTCAATTGTTATTTGACAGTTTAAAAAAAAATCTTTGTTATAAATAAATAAACTCAACAAATGTGGGCGAACATTAATGTTTGAGGTAACTGAACAACAGTTTGAAGAAATAGGGGGAGGGAGTTTAAATACACACACTGATGTTTGATGTCGATCGCATCGCTGTTTTGTTGTTGATGTCGTATCCCTAAAACATTGTAGATGCTGCATATTGCGTGCAGCCCAGGTTTTCCATAGCACGCACGTGTATGTGCTTCAAAGTAACTGCTTGTTTTTAAAAAATCTAAATCAAATAAATCTCATTTTGATAAATCACAAGCTGGGTATTTTTTGACAACTAACGCAATGCAAATTAGATCTTGGGAATTGGATTCATCGTGCAGTGATTTCGTTAACGCAGGGCACAACATTCAAAAGAGGAAATAAAAGCCTCAACTTAGATGTTTATCCAGAAACAGGAAATGAAGACAAGAGGAATGGAATGCGTTTTTCAACGAGACATAACTATCATTCTTGTTGGTATCGGAAATCATTCGTTTAGAAGCATTCAACGCCGCCATGAAGCAGCTCACAACAAATCACTCCTTCTTCCGAGTAGATGAAATCGAGTAATTACTGTCACTAGAAGTGGAAATCGAAATGGTCGTTGACCTTGGGAGAGGAATTAATTTGGCTGGAATTATTTGAAAGATATTTGTTAGCTTCTAATCAGCTCTGGTGAGAAGCCCTATAGAAGTGCATCGGCAGACCACCCAAACTATCAACTAAAGTTTAAGGCCAAAGGCCACGTTCAAATGTGGCGTTTCAACGCGCGTATGGTGAGGCTAGCTTGGTTCCGCCATTAAATTATGTTATTTATTCCTCCAGTCCCACTGGGTGCTCCTTCACAAGTGGCCATCGCTTCCGGCCTTGTAGTGGCCAATGACTTCGGTCAAATGTGCCCGCCATTCGAAAAAAAAAATTCCTCCAATTCAAGTATCTGTCTTTGCGACCTTGAAGAGCGGGACCCTGATAGCCTCGCCAAACGCGCGTTTTAAGCGTCTCACGTGAACGGGGACTAACAAGGGGTAGCCGGAGGGGATTCCTGGCTCACCGGATCCAGCACTGACCGAGCCAGGCAACATTGACAAACTTTGGTCATGTTGAATTTGGGACCATTCTAGTTTGACAGCTCAATTGAGGATTTCGGCACCGAACGATGAACTCGGGAGTCGGAAACCGACACCAATTGCTGGAATAGCTATGACTAGGGAAACTTTTTTGTTGCAGTAAAAATGGGAAAAGTTGCATTTGTGGAAATAAAGTTGCATTTATTTTTAATACACTAAATTCTAAAATAAATTATTTGTAAAAACTGAAAAAAAATTCAAAATATATTGACATTTTTAGACGTGTACAACAGTATTGTAATATATACTGAAATACAGAAGAACGTTGAATAGCCGATCCTTGGCCAGTAATTTCTTTAACATTGAAAATCTGCGCCAGCCGCAGTCATATAATGTGCTGTATCGGATAGCAGAAGCGCAAAATCTTTTCGCTCACTATTCAGAGATTTTAAAACGTCATTTACAAGGCGAACAACATTATGATGATCGACACTCACCTCACAAACTTTACAGTCGATTATGCAAGTTTCCTCAGGATTATCAAGAGTGCCAACCAATGTGTTAAGGTACTTCTTGCGATTTATATCGCTTTCGTCTGTTAGGACGAACACCTTCTTTTCATGAACTTGTTCGATCCGCAATACTTCGTCGTTCGCAAGATCAGACACACTTGATCGAAGGGTTGATTGAGAGGGCAAAAAATGAAATAGTAATTTCATATTAATTAATTTTAAGCTTTATTTTAAAAAGTTGTAGGTGGTTGCATTTATGCAGAAAGTTGCATTTATGTTGCGATTATAACTCACTTACTATACACCCCATGTAGGAGGAATTTTGGTTTTAGTACTTTACATGCAGCGTAGAACGCGTGAAAAAAAGTTACATTTGTTGCAAAAAGTTGCCCTAGCTATGACAAAAGGAATCAACTGAACACAAAATGGGACTATGGCCGTGGAACAGCAGTTGTACCTTGATCGCGCCAAGAAAGAATTTAAACAACGGCCAGTACAGCAGTTGTACCTCGATAGTTGTTATAAGTTAAAAACACCAATGTGTTGACCCACTTATGATCATTGAGACGAGGAAAGTGGTCAAATCCGTAACCTCAAGAAATCCCGTAATTTCTGAAAAGCTCTCCACCCTCAAATCGCTTCTAAGTATTTTTCCTCGGCTCAGCCACATCACATTATTGAATATCAGCAACCCATTGTACAATAGACTGAATCAAATTTCTGTAAAAGAGTGGAAAATTCTCGCTTGTGAAAGTCGTGTTATACAACTGACATCAAATCATTTAATTCTGTTAATCCTACCTTGGCACACAACACCTCTTGATGGATAATGCAATGAAAAGGCACAAGTGGGCGACCAATAGCTTCCGTAAACAATTTCACAAGTCCCACATTTTCTCCCACCATTGGGTGCCCCATCTGTCGCCACTGATACAACTTTAGACATATCAATGCCTAGGTAACGGAGTGTTTTCATAACAACCACACATACTTCGGTCCCTGGTATACTTATTGGCACTGATTCTAACTTTATCCATTCTTCTCTCATTGTAAGACCATCAGAATATCTAGTAATAATGGCCAAACGAGCATTTGATGTGACATCAGTAGTTTCGTCAAGAGAAATCAAAAATATTTACAATTATTTAAGTCTCTTCTTAATTGATGATGTATGTCTGTGTTGTCTTATTAGTCTTTATATGATGATATAACTACTGAGTGGTAACAATTCGCTTAGTAATAGTATCTTTCTTTTGCATATCGTGAAATAGACATGGTGCACATCTTAGAAAAGTTTCTTTAATAAATTCTCCTTCACTGAGGGCTATTCCCTGCTGAGCTATGGAGTGAGTAGTGTACCTACCCACTACATACAAGTAATAAATATATAGGTATTGTGATGATGTAAAACAAACGTCTAACTCGCAGAATGTCCGATTCTTCTACACCCTTTCCTTTCCTCTCTCTCAACGAACGCACACGATCGCGCTACGTGCGAAGTACGTGGAGCGTGCGTTGACTGTTGTTGGCCGTCCGTAAACTATGCGTGTCACCTTCGACACGCGTCTCATAGGGTTCGCCATCACTGTACTAGAGCAACACAGTGGGCAATAGTTATGAAAGAGATGTTGAAGAGATTTCGCCAATAAATTAAAAATTAATATCTCGTCAAATTAAAAATTAATTACTTGAAAGGTGTCCATGGCAATCTGGCGACCACTGAATTCCGATGGGTAATGGGAATGGTAATTTTAATTAACGTCGTACTAGAGCAACACAACGGGCTATAATTCCGATGGGTTTCTTCCATAGTTGTAATAGTTAGGCGCAAAAACTTCGAAATAGGCATCCTTTGGAATATTTTCTCCACTAAAGGAAAATCAGAAAAAAATAATTTTTCAGTCCGCAATTGTTTTGATACGAAGACAAAATTGTGGTTGACCTTAGGTGAATTTTCAAAAAAAAAGTCGACAAAATTTTCGAAAACTAATAGCAAAAAATCGCTTGTGGTAACCCTGAAAATGCCACTTTACGGTGGAATATTCTCTCACACACACGCGCCTCAAAAATATTGTTTCGTGTTTAACAAAGTATTTTTGTTTCATGGATTCTATTACGCAACGAAATCCTCTGCTGCTTCCCTAATAAAAAGCGAGTTAGAGTGAAATCTCATCTGAATTCCCTTTTCAAGTCATTTCATTTAGATGGTATTTGGATCAATTCTAAATGTATTTTTATTGGGAAACAGTTTGATGATGAAAAAGCAAAGTTTATGATATTCGATAGCATAAAGCATTGCCTGTTTCATAAATAATTTGAATAAAGGAAAGAATTTAAACTGCAATTCTTATCTTTCTCTGGAAATGTTATCGCAATGTACATTTCGTTTTGATGACCCACCGCCGAAAACAGACTTTATGGAAGCGCTTTTCTTGAAAACGATACCCCAAAATCACCAAGGTTCAAGGTTGAAAATTAGTAACAAAGAGATGATATGAAAACCTTAGGTATAAGCCAGAGGCAACGTGGAAAAGTTTTTTCATGAAATAATTTCACACTTAAAACATTCACTTCTTCGGGGGGTAGGTAGATGTTTAAATACGTCACACTATTGACGGTCAGGGACCAATCCCCTAAGGTAAAGATCCGAGGGCAACACTACGTAATTTTAAACGACGGTCAGATGACGACGCACTATATGCATCTGAGTGCTCTTATTCGAAATTATTGAAAGAACACGAATACCAAGTATTCGAATCTCAAAAGTACTCGATTCCGCCCATCTCAAGTACGAATTACGATCATGCTAAATACAGCAGGTAGGTGATTGGTAGTTACTTTAATTAACGTCGTACTGGGGTAACACAAAGGGCAATTGACGACGGTCCGGAATCAAACCCGAAGGCAAAAAAGATTCGAAGATAACACCCGATAAGCACGGTCAGGCGGCGAGCTGGTAACCCCATTCTCCAAACTTCCATACCACGAAAACGTGAGGACATTTGAGGCCGCAACATTGAAGGGCCGAGGATTGAACGCGCACCAGCCCCCCGCGAACACGACGGTCTCTGGTCGGACTCTTCCAACCAGGCTACCGCGGTCCCATAATGGAAGGGAACCCTTACCCGAGGAAAGAAGACAGCGCACAAAACGTTTCCACTTCTGTGGACCCCATTAACGAACAGTGCAGCAATGCGATCAGAGCAGGCGGAATAAGACTCAAGAGAGTTAGTACCTGTGTCGTGTTCCTAGAAGCGGCATATCCGTCGTGTCCTTCCCGTCCGATGCAGCCGAAGACGTCTTGCACAATGGCCAATTACTCTCTCCAGGTAACTATGACAACGGTCCGGCCGAGGGAAATGAGGTCGTTCCCAGAAAAACACGACTCTGGTACAGGGGAAAGCCTTCCTTCCCGTTACTATTATCTTATCAACGCGAGTGCATGCGCGTTTCGGCGTTCTTGCGAGCTTCACGTCGTTCAATAACAGCGCGGTGTTGTTGGGAGGAATTCCGCAATAACACGACAAAACGAAAACACTGCTATTGAAACAGGCAGGTATTCGGAAAACGATTCCGATGAGAGCTCACTGCTTGGTTTTCAATTCCAATCCACAGACTCTAATGCTAAATGAACAATACGTTTAACGGGGATTTGACTTTTTCCAGACATCAGGGTAGTGGTACATAATTAACGTCGCACTGGAGCAACCCAAAGGATATTGGCGACGGTCCGGCATCAATCCCAAAAGGAAAAATCCGAGTACTACACCATGTCATTTTTAACAACGGTCAAATGACGAGGTCAACACCTGAGGTGGCACCCTAAACATCCACGCCACGCCAACGTGAGGACATTGGAGGTCACGACAGATTTATCGTACACCAGCCGCCGCGAACACGGCGGACTTTGGTTGGATTCGAACTCGCAACCCTCTGTTTGCTAGTACGATACTCTTCCAACCGGGCTACCACGCACCTCTGGAATTGGTAAGGTAAGGTAATTTTAATTAACGTCGTACTAGAGCATTAGCAATATGTTATTGACGACGGTCCGGTATCAATCCCCAAAGGGGAATATCCGAGGACAACGCTACGTCATTTTGAACCACCGTCAGATGACGAAGCAACACCTGAGCTGGCACCCCACTCTCTGGAATTGGAAATGGTAATGGTAATTTTAGTTAACGTCGTACTAGAGCAACACAACGGGCTATTGACGACGATCCGGGATCAGTCCCTTAAGGGAAAGATCCGAGGACAACACCTCGTAATTTTGAACCACGGTCAGGTGACAAAGCAACACCTGAGCTGGCACCCCACTCTCCAAACTTCCACGCCAACCCAACGTGAGGACTTTCGGTCACGACAGATTTAAGGTGCACCAGCCGCCTCTACACCATACGTTTACAAACATCCATGCCCGGACCCGGATTCGAACCGGGAACCTTCCGATCTAGAGGCTAACACGTTAACCACTATACCGGTTGGTATTCTCTGGAATTGGAAAAAACGATCGAAAATCATGGCTGTGAAATCTAATCACTCAAGTCAACGTTATGGCATTAAAGGAATCAGGAGCAAGACCGAGCTGTCGGATTATATTTTGTTCACATGATGGATGAATGGCGTTCTAGAAAATCGAGCGGTTTTTTTGAAAAGAGGAGACACACAAGAGGGGATTGCACGAGGCCATTTAGGTCCAACAAACCAAAGGATGGTCATAATCGATCTAACATACTACGCGATTTCTTATCGAAAACCAACTCCAGAGGAGTGTTGGATTGGATTGTATGTACGTATTTGAATTAACGTCACACTGGGGAGCCATGCAGCGGATAATTAGCGAAGGTCCGGTAAAAAATCCTAGTTGGAAGAGCAAAAGATTAGCAATCGGTGGCTTGCGAGTTCAGAATTCCTCCCGGCCAAAGACCGTCGTGTGCACAGGGGCTGATGCACGTTCAATCTGTCGTGACCTCCAATGTCCTCACGTTGGCGTGGCTTGGATCCTTGGGAGAGTAGGGTGACAGCTCAGTTGCTGTCGTCGTCTAACCGTCTTTCAAAATTATAGTCCTCGATCTTTCCCTTGGGTTTTGACCGTCGCCAATAACCCGTTGTGTTGCTCCAGTGCGACGTTAATTAAAATATCAAATACCCCACAGTTCACTAAATGACTAAACTACCATATAATTCTAAAGAATCGAAGTCAACCCCCAAGATTTTACATCCTTTATTTTGAAAGTAATCTTTCGCTCAAATCATTACATTGGTCCTTTCCTTTCCTTTCGTTAGCCCAACAGAAGAAAGGGCAAAAAAGATTTGGGGTTGCGAGTCAATAAAAAAATAATACGCAAAAAAGTCAATCAATAAAATTTGCTCTCAAACAGAAGTACATTTTTCTTTTTCGATGGTTTGCATAAAAAAGCTATTTTTTTTACATATTTTACTTCTAATCTGTGTCAAACCACGTGTTTTGAGAAAGTGATAGGTAGGTTTTTTTTATAAACGTCGTACTAGAGCAACTCAACGGGCTATTGACGACGGTCCGTGATCAATCCCAACGGGAAAGAACCGATGACAACACCACGTCATTTCGAACCACGATCAGATGAGGAGTCAATACCCGAGCTGTTTTGAGGGAGTGAGAGTCGAGTCTCTTTCTGTGAAACAAACTTTAGGCGGCGGTTATGTGCTTGCGGCAGAAAGTGCTTCCAATATGAGAAAAAGAAGAATTAGAAATGATGTCAACTCTTCTTGTCTTTCGAACGTTATTTTACCACGTTGCCAAAATTTTAGAACGAATTCCGAATTGATATCTGACCTAGTTGATTGGTCAAAGACAATTAGATAAAAAATCAAACGTCTTCAAAACGACGACAAACTGCATTTTAAAACGGTGTTTCTAAAAGGGTGAACCCAGTGACATGCCTAGATGCACCCTATGAAATCCCCGATAGATATGACGGGATATAAAAATGAATAGTTAAATACAGTACACACACATTAGATTTTCATTTCAGGATTGAAATGTTCTTTGCGGCAAATCATTATTATTGTGCTAAAAGCGGGGAAAATATGCAGTGCAGCAAAGAATAGTAGTAAGAAGGTTTTACACTTGTTCAAACAAGACTCGAGCTGGTGCGCAAGCGCAGCTGCTCAAGGTCTTTTTACAGCTATTTCTATATTTCTTTGCTTTTTGCATTTTATTTCTCAGCATTTTGTGTGTGATGCGCCTACGGTTTTTGTAGGACTTCAAGTGTGCTACGACTTCAAAACTTTGAGAACCAGTGTTTTAAAGTAAGCCCAATATGTAATATAAGAGCGTTCGGGAAAAGGCAGAAAAATCGCTTCCCGTCTGGTTTGTTGACACTGAAAACCCAACGGATAAATTCATAGCGTTTGTAAAGTTCTGATGCAGTGAGTTTTAACAGATCGTATCCTCAAGTCGTATCCTATCCTATGGACTCATGGTGGCAAGAGGGTGAAACGGGTAGCACAGGCGAAATACGTCGTGAGTATACACTCCTGGAAGGGCCACCCAATGTGCGAAGGCTGCTTTACCCGGCTAGTATGGGAAGGTGAGCGGGTGGCTAAGTAGGAATGCTACATATTATGATCCACAGCAGACGCGCTCTCCCCATGCCATGAACAAAAGGATGACGACCACCTGTCATGCTATAAAAGCAATTGCGCATATCATCTCCTGCACCTTTTCATCACGGTACCTCAGTTAAACACCGTGAAAGTAACTTTAATTTGCCCAGGACATTTTTTTTTATTTACACTGGGATAAGAAAGAACAGACCTGACTCAAGAAATGAAACGGCCGTATCGATTACGAAGTACCTGGCTAAAAAAGCAAACCTCTTCTTCTTAATTAATGAGAATTTATAAATTGAATGAAAAACTATGAAGGAGAAAGTTAAAGGGCGCCGTAAGCCACAAAAGTGGGTGATAATTAAGGAAAAGGGGGGGGAAGGAAAACGATAATTGAGGTAACTGATACCATTAGTGGTCCGAGAACACGTTCTAAAGAGTGAAGGAAGAAAGTGGACAACCGAAAGAGAAAAGGCAAACGCAAGGTAGTAAGAACGAACAGCAAATGGATAGAAGGGCGGGGTTGAATGGTGTTGATTAAGGAAGAAAAGGGGGCAACAAAAATGTCTAAGAAAGGGTTTTAAATTTACTGAAACAATAAATCCCAAACCCAAGGAAAGGCAAGTAGAGTGAACTCGATTCATAAATTTAAGATGGTGGTAATGGTAATTAATTAACGCTGCACTAGAGCATGGTCATGGGCGACGGTCGGGATCCAACCCCCAAGGGAAAAAACGGAAGTCAATATCAAGTAATTTTAAACCACGGTTAGATTACGAGGTCAACGCCGGACCTGACACCTTGCTCTCCAAACTTGTACACCCCGCCAACGTAAGGACATTGGAGGCCATGACAGATTTTAAGCAAACAAGCCCCCCATGTCCTGCCAAAACGTGTACACGACGGTATTTTGGCAGGACATGGTGTCGGAGAACCATGCAACCGGAGGGTTGCGAGTTCGAATCCAACCCAAGACAGTCGTGTACAAAATAGGTTGGTGCACGTTAAATCTGTCGTGTCCTGGTATTGGTATTTTTTTTATTATTATTAATGTCACGCTTAAGCAACACAACGGGCTATTCTGTCGTGTCCTGAAATGTCCTCGTGTTGGCGTGGAAAGTTTGGAGTGGAGTTCCAGCTCCAGATGTGACCTCTTCATCTGACCGTGATTCAAAATTAAGCGGTGTTGTTCTTGGATCTTTCCCCTCGGGATTGATCCCGGACTGCCACCAGTAGCCCGCTGTGTTGCTCCAGTACGGCGTTAATAAAATATCTACCTACCTCCAACTAGTGATTTTACAAATAGTGATTTCACAGAACAGTTCTGACTGTGAAAGCTGCTGAAGAATATCTGTGATTCTAAACTGTGACTGAATCTGATTGCCTGAGTGTAAAATACCTCTTAGCCCCCTCGTAGCAACGGGATGATCTTATTTATGTTTTAAAATCCGTTCGTAGCAATATTGATGAATTTTTAATACACAGCTGAGTCAGTAGCGTCGTGGTTTACTACGTCGTAAAACTCAGTTGAAACCCCAAAATTTCTAATCAACAGTCCATTTCAGGACTATCAACCTATACACCGTGATACGTTTTTTTTTACTATCTCAGAAAGCCTATTTCCCTACATATTTTCTTCTCTACAATTATGACCCAGTCGGGATCTCCGAGATTGAAATCTCTGAGTCCCAGGATAATGATGAGTGGATGAAAAAGGCTACGTATGATGAGTTGCTAGAGACAATCGCACATACTGATGGTGAAATTAACATCACTAATCGATTTATCCACATGCAGACGGCTCCCATGGATCAAAGCGAGATTAATGAAGAAGCTGTCATCTTTGGAGCCAGACTTGAATACGTCCAACTATCTTATCTCTTTCTGCTCAGGAAAGGATGCAAACTATAAATCCCGTAAACAGGGACCCGGATTCGGGAAATACTCCCGAGAAACAAAAAATCTCACAAAATTCTCTGTTAATGATGTTATCGATGACATAATTGAGGAAACTCAGGTTGCATCTAAAATCCCACCCATAATAGTTCAAATCACCACGAAGAAGAAAACTGTTCTTGGCTGTCAAATGCACTTAAAATTCTCCCAATTGTTGGAAACTCTCCGGAGCCATCTTTCGGCCCTGGATAAATTGAAGATACACACCTCTGTCAGACGTAGTAAAGTACGTGCGAAGAGCACTGGACCGCCGGTTACATTATTTGTGAAATACGCAATTATTAAACGCAACCGGGAACCTTGAATCAAACAGAGCGAACCCCTTTGTTTGAATCGACAAGGTCGATCAGTTCAGCCAAGGTCGCTGAGTTAACGAGTCGCAACTACTTTCCCTTACAAGACGCCACGGCGATGTTATGAACGCAAAGTCGTGTTTCCATCCGTGAATTGAATCGAGCAAACAGTTTAAGTTTCGGGAAAACGTTGAGATCTTTTACTGCGCTGTTTTCGAGTCATCGACCTGCTGACATCAGTCAAAAAAATACCCGTACTCTTCTAATATCTTCTTTGGCCTCCGTGCTTTATTCTTCTCTGGTAGCGCATGCAGTAAATTTCAACATTCTTGATACCACAAAGAATGGATCGAAAAAAATAAAGGGACATGCACTGTAAAGCGGCGCGAAACAAAAATTCCACATTCCATGTGTTTATAAAGGGCCAAGATCACTTCAATAAATAAATAATTCAAATAATCACATTTAGGCCCGGTGCACACATCCGGTTTTCAAAGTGCGTAGCCGCTGTGGTAACGCAAGTGCGGTATGCGATACATTGGATCCAATGGAGTGTGCACACATGCCTCCGGCGCCAATGCGGCGAAGCACGTCCAACTTGCGTGCAATTTGTACCGCAATTCCCCACGGAGCCGCAAGTCGCCGCACACGCTTCTCCGGTCTGAAGTACCTTGTTTTCATAAATAAATGGAATATAAATAATAATTAAATTGTTGTATCCAGTAACGTCTATTTTGTTTCGAAATATACTTTTTTTTACACCAAGTAGGCAAAAAAACACGTTTTCTTCAATAGAATCTTTATCGCAAATGGCGCGAAATGCGTACTTGCGTCATTCAGGGTTATGTGTGCACAGTTGGGCTTCGGCGCCGCACGTTGACAAATCGGGTGTGCACCCGGCCTTATATTCTCAATTATGGTAGGTACGCAAGTATTTTTATTATGTCGCATTCAGAAGCAACGCAATGGGCTATTTGCGACGGTCCGAGATCAAACCCAAAGGGAAAGAATCGAGAACAGAATTTGGAACAATGGTCAGACAACGAGGTCATGCATGCGATGGTACTCCACTCTTCAAACTTTCCACGCCAACGTAAGAACATTTGAGACAACGACAGATTTAACGTGCACGGTCCGATGACGAGGTCAACAACCTTGGGCCATACACTTCACACCATGCCAACGTTAGGACACTGGAGGCCACGACACCAACCCTCATCAGGGCGGCAACAAAATCCTCGAAAAAAAAGTTCCCTGATATTTCCCTGATTTTACAATTCCCTTAATAAATGTTGTGATCCGAGATTGGTATCGATATACAGTATCCACACATTTTAAAATATTTAGGGTCAGATGGGGTAAAAGGATAATATTCCACAAATATTTTGTATTTTGTCTCTTCAGTTTTTTTAATTCTTATTGTAAGGGTTGGAACCCTTAATGGAACTTTTACAACAGCAATTGAAAAACTGGAGAAAAAATACAAAATATTGTGATTGAACTTCCTACATTATCATACAACATCAAAATCAAATGCAAATATATTGCCGCTTATTAAAATTTCCCCGATTTTTTGCGAAATTTGGACAATTTCCCCGAGATTTCCTTGATTGTTCCAGAATTAAAAAGTTTCCTGAGAATTCCCCGATTTCCAGGTTCTGTTACCACCCTGCTCATGTACACGACGGTGTTTGGCATAGACGAGTTTCGAACTCCCAACTTCCGTAACTCTTCCAACTGGGCTTCCACGACCCCCTACTTCATTAGGTCGATGTTTCCAAATGGCTGATGCAATTCCGCCACAAACCGAACGAAAGTGGCGCAACAGCAAGCAGGCGTAACACTGAAGGGCGAATGGAGGTCAGCCGCAATGTTTAGCACCTTAAAACAACCTATTTGCGCGTTCCAAAGGTTACAAATCATTTCTCCTCCCAAGCATCGCAATCCAACCCTGTTCTGCACACACACAGCGATGTAGCATTCAACATTCAGTCCCAGAGATGGTATATTTTATGATCCACGAAGCTCATCGACGCATATCTCTTAACGCGTCCTAATCCCAGGAGTGTTATCTGAACTGCCGTGCTGCAGGCTGAAACCACGCGGGATGCTATTTGCGTGTCATCACTCTTCAAACCAGAATAAACATTCTCTTCCGTTTGGGAAAGCAAAGGTTCAGACACCAGCTCCAGACACGTGTTCGAAAGGAAACCAGATGTCCATACTTGCCAACTTTGAAAACTGTTTCTCAGAACGTCCCTTGCCATAAAACACAACATAAATACACGGATTAATGTGTATTAGAAATATCCGTACGTCTCAATAACTAGTATTATTTGTATTAGAAAAGGCAAAGGTAAAAGTTCACATTTTTATCAACTGCAGAAACCTCGAAAAGCAGTAGCGTTTCAATACCAAACTGAACACATCCACTGTGAAGAAACAAATTCACTTTATGAGTACCTAGACATTGCAACCAAAACTGTATGTTATATACCATTTAAACTTGTGCCAGGATTACACATCATTGGTGTTCATAAAGCGTATTTACAGGTAGGTGGGGGGGGAAATCAATGTTCTATTGACAAAGGTGTTGTTTCATTTAGTGTTTTATCTAGAAGGGGGTAGCAGAAAAATTCAATGAAGCTGTTGTAGCTTTTTGGTCTTTAATAATTCTGCATGAAATTTCTGCTCGAAACAAGGTTTGGGGTTTTTATGGATTTAGTGTATGGTTGCAGAGAATGTAGAATTTCGATTGCTCGATCGAAATATTAAAAATTCGTGAAAAAGGCAGATCTATCCGTAAATCAGTAAAATTAAGTGGAAATCCGTAAAAATTGGCAAGTATGGATGTCATTAAAGTCGTTTTTACTCCTCTCATGATCGTGAGATTTCAGAGTAGATTATTACTTTGGTCTCACAACACACATAACGATCACGTTATCACATCTATTGGTTGGAAGAATCCCCTTAAACTTTTAGAAATATTCTATTGGTCCTTTCCCTAAAAAATAATCCCTTGGAACGAATCAATTAGTCCTTTCCTTGGAACGGAATCATTGGGGGAACTATTGATATTTTCCTTAGATTAGAATCCATTGGTGATATTCTTTTGCTTCTTTCCTTAGAATACAATCCAATAAAAAGATTCAATCTATCATTTCCTTGGAATTGAATCCTTTAGAAATATTGTATTGGCTCATTCTCTAGAGTGGAATCGGACTCCTTTGGAACCCGATTCTATTGACAATTTCAAGATATTAGAATCATTTGGTAGGATTCTATTGGTCATTTTCTTAAGATACAATCCTATGGTGGAATTCTGTTGATCCATTTCTTTGAATACAAGCCTTTGGAAATATATTAGTGTTCATTTCCGTAGAATAGAATCCTTTGGAAATATTCTATCGTTATTCCTTTAAAATAAAATCCATTGGAAAAATTCCATAGGACCTTCCTTGGAATAGAATCCTTTGGAGATATTCTATTGGCTCATTTCCGTAGAATAGAATCCTTCGGTAAGATTCTTCTGGAAATTTCCTTATAATAGAATCGCTTAAAAATTCTACTGGTCAAGAAGTTAGAAATTGGTTAGATGTCATGCAGGGAAGACTGCACGTTACAGGGTGGAATCATGCAAATGATTCTAGACTAAGAAGGGAAGGACCTATACAATCTTAGTAAAGACTTTGAGAGAATGCAATCATTCTTTCAAAGAATAGATGTGGTTATTTGGTCATTAATTGAGTTCTGAGGTAAAAACAACAAACAATTCGGAAATGACACTCAGATAGTTAAGGGATTTGCAGGTATATCTGACCAAGTATATATATTTATATATATAGTAACCAAGTCCAACAGCTCGAAGGGGGAAACTGAATGACACGACTCCCAATTAATTCTCTTTAGCGCAAATAAATAAAAGCGCAAGAGACGGCGACAAACGATAATGATATATTTCTGCTTCTAGCATGAATAATGTTGCCTGGAGGACGATCATGATAATGGAGCAAACAAACACGGCAAAGCAGCTTTTTTTTATGTATTGATTCCATTCTCCATGGCAACGGTAGGTGGACGAAAACATCTTCATGGGATGAAAACCACCGGTCGACGGACACAGAACAGGTGAAACGGAAGCTTCTTTCTGGGGAAAGAAAGAAGGAAGAATGGGGCCGCTGTTTGAATTTAATCTGCTGGTAGCTTTTATTTTATAACGTTGATGGCGGGGGAAATTATTTGGAACGATGATGGATTTTTATAGAACGAGCAATCGACAGGCTGCATGGGCCGTGAACTTGATTTTTTTTAAACTTTCGTTAAAAGTAATATGTAGGTAGGCTACGGGTTTTTGGTACAAAACAATGGAATATTGGGAATGGTCCGAGAATATTCCCGAAGGGTAAGGTCCAAGGACAACGCCATATCGTTTTGAACCACGGTCAGATGACGAGAACACCTGAGCTGGCTCCCCACAATCTCCTAACTTCTAGACCACGCCAACGTGAGGATATTGGAGACCAAGACAGATTTTTAGTGCACCAGCCCCGCGTACACACTACGGTCCTACATGAACTCGCAAACCCTCAGATTGCTTGTCCTGTACTCTTCCAACTGGGCTACCCCGACCCTTTATAGTAATTAGAAAAATAATGCTCTAAGTACCCACAGTTTTGGAATTGCAGTTTTTTTTGTCGTGGAGTTTATTTTTAAAAACAAATATTGAACTTGGAACATTTGTGTCGCGTACAATACACACATCATGCGTCCCCAAACAGAAAATCATTGTCAGCTATGTGGTAATATCCATTCAAATCTATATTGAAGGATTTTCAGTGCAAACAAGAAAACCACAAAAGACGTCCATTTTATTTCCGGTTACCTAATATGGGCACCGGAAGCATATTCAACTATTAACACACCATCCAAAATGACTTTACAGCGAAGTATGTGTTTGCATGAGGCGTTTTCTAAAGCGCGTTTTCGAGGTCCGCTTTCCTTAAACATTAAATTTGTGTTTATTTATTCCCCAAATTCAAGTTTCTATCTTTGCGATCGTTGAAGATAAGAGTGAAAATTCCAACGGATTTCAAATCAGCGTAAAATTCTACGCCAGATCGATACCGAAAACAGATTTATCATTTGATTATTTACCATTTGATTATTTAATTAATTTTGAAAATAATTAATTATTTATTTAGAGAAAACTACATTTAAGGTACCGATCTGGCGTAAAATGTTCCGCTGACTTCAAATCATTGAAATTTTCACTCTCTCTTCAACGATCGCAAAGATAGAAACTTGAATTATGGGAACAAAAAAAAATAATAATTTAATGTATAAGAAACGCTGACCCAAAAAAGAAAAGTTGAAAATGCCTCATGTGAACAAGGCCCAAGTAGACGAAGCACTACAGCTGTGAGAATTGCAAAAAGTGTACTCGACTAGTAGTCACGTGACTAATGAAAATTGAAGTTGTTGGCGCATTTCACACTGTCAACAAGAAATCTAACCTACGTGCGAAGTAAAAAATGACGTCGTGGACACTATGAAGATCACATCCAGGTCTGGAAGACGCTATAAAACACAAATCTCGAAGGTTACGACTGGGTGTGTTTCACTTGAAAGACGACGATATCGAATAGATTCATGACCAAATTTTTCAGGGGGCCGCGGTAGCTACAGTTGAGAGAGACAATTCTGGGACATATTGCGCAAAACTCAAATATTTATACCGTCGCAAGTGCAAAAGGTCGTTCGACTAAAAGCTGCATTTTTCAGGAGAGCAAAAGAACGAATTTTTTTCCTTATTTGATTTTATTATTACACTCTATAAAAAAAATTCGACGTACCAAGAAGGTCCGATTGCGATTAAAAGGGGTGATGTGAAGAACATACATAGAAAAACGATTAAAATTTCAGAACAATTGAATGATTTATTTCAGAGTTTGACCGTTACAAAGGGAACAAGTCAGAAAGGCGTTGGTCACCTCTGGCCTGGGTGCAAGCTGTCACCCGACGTGACAGACTGAAAAAGTTCCCGGATGGTGTCCTGCAGTTTCTTGCCAAATTGTCTCCAGTCGGGCTAAATGGTGGCGTTGAAGTTTGGAGAGTGGGCGTGCCAGCTCAGATGTTGACCTCGTCATCGGACAGTGGTTAAAAATTACGTGACGTTTTTGATATTTCACTTCCGGTTTTGATACCGGACCGTAGCCGACAGCCCGTTATGTTGCTCTAGTGCAACGTTAGTGTGACTACCTACTTGCCAAAAAATTTCCGTCAAACTTGGAAGACGAAGCTCTAAGAACTGCAGTCATAAGATCGAATTACATACGTGCAATCGATTGACCTCATAAAATAGCGGATACTAACTCAACTCTAAAGTGCGTTGAGATCACAAAAAAATTGCAGTTCCGCAATCTCTTTAGAGAAGCACTCCTCTGTATTCAAACGAATAGCGAAGTCTTCAAGTGTATGTGTTCTTTGAGTCAGCTCTTTCACAGAGCCATTCCTATTCGAACGAAAGAAAGTTGAAACGGTTTGGACTTGACCTCGAATCCATAAAAGCGTGTCGGAGCGATAGCGATTAAGACTTTTTGATAGGCATCGATATTTATTTTTTCATCATGTAGGGCGAGAGTGGTCTATACGGTTGCCAGACCCAGGGGAATGTTATAAGAGCGAGTTCAACAACATTGCGGCGACAAAGAAGAAACTGCTCTAGGAGGATTTCTTCAAAAAATTTCTGTTGCTCTACTGCGTATTGCATTTGATTATTAAGCCCTGTTCACATGAGGCGTTTCCAACGCGCGTTTGGCGAGGCTTTCGAGGTCCGCTTTCCGTAAGCATTAAATTGTTTTTTTTATTCCTCTAATTCAAGTTTCTATCTTTGCGATCGTTAAAGATAGAATAAAAATTTAAACGGATTTGAAATCTGCGGAAAATTTTACACCCGATCGATACCTTAAATCTGATTTTCTTTAAATATATAATAAATTATTTAATAAATAATTAAATAATCAAATGGTAAATAATTAAATAATAAATATGTTTATGGTACAGATCTGGCGTAGAATTTTACGCTAATTTAAAACCCTTGAAGAGGAATAAAAAAATAATAATAAAATAAAATAAAATAAAAACACCATAATTTAATGTTTACGAAAAGCGGCCTTGAAAGCCTCGCCAAACGCGCGAAGAAACGCCTCATGAACATGGCCTAAAAATTGGTTACTTGAAACAATGCTAGTTATGTGTGCTAATGAAGTCCTCAGGTTCGAGACTAATGGAAGTTGTCTGGTTATGGCAAATGCCTCGACTGTCTCGAATTAAAGTGTCGCGTTTACATACTCGTTTTAAATAATGTCGCAATCACTTATGCCAGTGGCTCCCAACTTTTGCTCCGTGTCAGGGTTTTCGCGGCCGGTCCAGGAAAATAAAACAAATTAAATTAAATAAAGAGTAAGAAAAAAAAAGTTGAAACTAAATTAGAAAACTAGAAATTACATTCTGAAGGGAAAGTTGAATAAGAATCATTTCTAATGACAAGTAATGTATTGGAATAAGGCATGCGTTGACGCACATTGCATTGAATGTTGAATTGAACGTTGAAAGGAAAGTTGAAAATGAAAGCGCACGAGTGTGGACATACCTATTGAATATCTTTTATATTTTCGCAAGAGATTGGGACGTCGAGCCAATTGGATCTCTTCGCAATTAAATGGGAATGCGTAGCAATCACCGGGGTTGGCGATCAGTAGTCACACCTGAGCCTCATGAAAAGAACTGTCAATGACAACGCCGTGCTGGCCACGCAGGGGCTAGTTTCTCACAAAAAAAGCAGTGCCGGAACGTTGTTCCGGCACCACTACATCTCTGCCTAAGTGGACCATACAAATTGAGAGCGTTCCTCCAGTGCGACGTTAATTGAAATGCACCATACAAATTGATTCTAAAAAGGGCTCCGCGAGTCGAAAGGGTTGGGAATCTCTGGCGTATACAACTGACATTTCCATCTATACGATTTTGTGGTAGATAGGCTGGTTGATTTCATAGTGATATTTGGCCAAGCTGCGCCCAAGATAACATGACATCAAGTCAAAAATGCCATGAAAGAGTGCTTTAGGAAGTAAGAGTAGTGGGATGAACGTATAAAAGGATCGCTCGGTCATCTCGGGAGCGGAATCCTCGTGTTAAGTGCGTGGTGGATTCGTTTCTGTTCGATTGCATGAAGACCAGTCCACGTTCTGACGGGTTGAATGACTTACAACGTTCAAAGCATGTCGTTGAGGTAGCTAGGAAGTGGATTAAAGCAACACAACGGACTATTTGCGACGGACCGTAATTAATTCCTTAGGAAAAGAACCGAGGACTACACATCGTCACTTAGAACCACGGCCAGACGATAAGGACAACAAGACTTTACAACCAACTCTCTAAACTTCCACACCACACCAACGTGTGGACATTTGAGGCGTGGTTGGAAGTTTGGAAAACTAGGGTGCCAGCTCAGGTGATCACTTCGTCATCTCACCGTGACTCAAAATGACGTGTTGTCCTCGGATCTTTCTCTTGCGAACTGATCCCGTTGTGGAGCTCCAGTGCGACGCTAATTAACTACCTCTAAACTGATTACCTCTCAAATTGAAGTATTTTCTGGAATACAGTTACATGGTCACAGTTACGTAACTCAATTGTTCATTCAAGGACATCTATACACCTCGCTAGCATTGATACACCACTATCGCTTAGCGTACTTCCTATTACCTGCGGCCTTGCAGTAATCCATACAGGTAAAATCGGTTCCGATGAAAACGACATCGCCAAACGGTGCTGCGACATGCGTGACATGAAACTGGAGCATTTGACCCAATGAACACAACTGAGCTGGGCACTAAGGATTGATGGCTTCGCGCCAAATGTAATCCACAATGAGAAACAAAATGCACTGTCCTAAAGAAACAGGATTAACAAGTGGCTAATCATTTTGAAAGAAAAATATTTTTGTAAAATAGATTCATTCTTCGATAACATATAAAATTCCGCAACTGTGCGAAAAAAAGGG
This sequence comes from Metellina segmentata, assembly GCA_947359465.1. NCBI lineage: Eukaryota > Metazoa > Arthropoda > Arachnida > Araneae > Tetragnathidae > Metellina > Metellina segmentata. The sequence continues at coordinate 4,394,238 of OX375874.1, read as the reverse complement.
GACGCTCACTCGTTAAATTTTTGAAAACCTATCCAAGTCACAAATTACAGAGCGGCTCCAAACTCGGTCCAGCCAAAGACTGTAGTGTACACGACGGCTGGTGCACGTTCAATCTGTCGTGGCCTCCAATGTGCTCGCGTTGTTTTGGTGTGGACGTTTGGTGCCGTTCTCGTCATCTGACCGTGGTTCAACATGACAAGGCGTCATCCTTGGAACTCGAACTGTCGTCAATAGCCCGTTGTGTTGCTCCAGTGCAACGTTACCTAACTACCAATCCGACAGCTCGCTCGTTTTCACTGACAACATGAACTGCCGGATGAAGTAAAATACTTCCAGCTAAGTATTCCTCTATCATATCACAGATAGGTAGTTAATTACAACAGTGATCGATCTTCTTCCGATGGAATAGACAGAGAGCATGTGGGCGGAGTCGCTGTAGTAAGATTCAGAAATGGAAGTCACGTGAGCTCACGAATCGTCCGACAGGCTATCTAAGAACAGGCTAGTGTTTTCCCAATATTACTAAATAAGCACTTTATCCCGTCAATAATGTGTCCCCATAAGTAAGAATTCATGCTTTTTCCAACAACCACAAGACAGATCTTCAATCCGAGCGACAGGAAAAAATAGCAAGCTGCGCTTAAATACTCCCGTCCATTCCATTAGAAGGCCTATGTGCATAACCCATACTTGCCAACTTCAAAAACCGTGCATCAGTCAAATTTGCGCAAACGCGCCTTGCCATTAAAAAAAAAAAAAAACATAAATACGTGAATTAATGTGTGTTAGAAATATCCGTATATGTCACTTGTATTTAAAAATGCATTCGAGTAAAAAAGTTAACATTTTTATCAACGGCAGAAACCTTACAAAGCAGTAGTGTTTTTATACCAAACTGAACACATCCACTGTAAAAAAAAAACATTCACTTTGTGAGTACTTACACATTGCATCCAAAACTGTATGTTACATTTAAACTTGCGTCAGGATTACACATCATTGGTGTTCATAAAGCTTATTTACAAGTAGATATTGGGTTGGTGTGGAAGTTTGGAGAGTGGGGTGCAGCTCAGGTGTTGCTTCCGTCATCTGACCGTGGTTCAAAATTACGGGGTGCTGTCCTCGAATTTTCCCTTCAAGGATTGATCCCGGACCGTCGTCAATAGCCCGTTGTGTTGCTCTGTACGATGTTAGTTAAAAAATCACCAGTCACAAGTAGATGAAAGAAAAAAAAATCTATCTTCTATTTACAAAGTTTTTACATTTAGTGTCAGGGTGTCAAGATTTAAATCAACGAATCATGATTTTAATCAAATTTTTTTTTTTTTTAATCACTGATTTTAATCACAATAGTGGTCAAATGCTTTAATTTTTCTGAACTCATGGTGATTTCAACACCAATGGCTACACCCAGCTCAGAAGGAACTGGGTCAATTACTGCATATTATAAAAGATTGCAACGCCAGTTGTAACTTATTAGAATATACTATACTAGCCACTGCGTGGCTAGTCCGGAGTTGCCCGTGCCTGTGGTGTAAAGTATTAATCTGGTGTAACATTTTCCGCAGATTTCAAATCCGTTGAAGATATATTCAGTTAAAAAGTTATTTCTTTAAAGAAAATCATATTTTTAGGTATTAATCTAAACTAAAATTTTCCGCAGATTTCAAATCCGTTGAAATTTTTACTCTATCATTAACGGTCTAGGAGATAGAAAAAAGAACCGACTTTAGTTAAAAGATTTATCGTCTGGTTGGAAATTTATTCGCCCGCGCAAAATCAATGCGGAAATGAAAAAAAAAATTTTTCTCCGCGTACTGCGGATGAAAAAAACTTGGCATGATTCCAAACCCTCAATGTCACACGGGAAGAATAAGTTCTTCGTGTTTGAAAAAGCGATGGAGAATAAAATTATTAAATTCATTTTTAAATCTTCTAGATTGAATTTTAAAATTCACCGCGACCCAAAAATTGAAAAAAATTTGGACTACCTGTGTGCCAAATCTCATTGCTGTAAGCGCCAGAGAAGCGTCAGGATTTTACGGCCCCAGCCAAACAAACACTTACTTTTATAATATTAGATACTGGAAACAGTAATGTAAACACACATGACATCATAAATCTAAATACCAGGAAGAGTAATGTATAAACATTCCTGATTAACAGCACTCATAATATAAACACTTAAAGGAAGTATGCAACAGTTTGATTCAAAATTATGAACTAAAGGGGCGACTGATTTCATTAGCTAAAAAAAACACACACACACACGTAGGAAGTAAAGTTTTTTGAGGCATTTGTCAGTTAGCTTTTTCTTGTGGTGTGCAATAGAGATTAAAGAGTAGGAAGAAAAAAAAATATATATATATATACATTTTCACACACACAGTCATTAAAATGTTAGCAGTAATAAAGAAAGATCCAATATGAATTAAAAGTAGGTGAAAATTCATTTATTATTGATGCTCGGCAGTTTCTCTGTCCTCTATTCTACTTCTCCCACTATAAGTTTAGGCCGGTCACTTACACTTACTGATATATTTGTTAACATGATGATGTAATTTACTCAAGAAAAACTATGTAGGATGTCAACTTGTGTTTTTAAATAAGTTTAACAAATGTTAAGTAAATATAGATTTACCATGTCACAAACTCTATTTTTGATTCAACAAATTTACATATAATTAGTGTAAAAACAGTATATAGGGCCTACAGAAATTTAAATTTTAAAAAAATCTGATTTAAATAAATGAAATCCAATTTTAATTTTAAAAAAATCCAATTAACTGATTTTTTTACACCATGTTTAGTGTTTTATCCAGAAGAGGGGGTTGCAAAAAAAAATTCAATGAAGCTGTTGTAGCTTTATTTGGTTTTGAATAATTCTTTAACTGCCTGCCTGTAACTCGCAAGTTGCTAGTGCATACCCACTCAGAGCGTCCCCAAAGTTTTGTTGAATACATAAAATATGAAAATCGCAAGACAGTAAAAACAAAAATCCGCAAAGAAAATGCTCATCAGCACTCTACCATTCGCAAACCAAGACGTGGTGTATGAGCTGGATGATTCGTTTTTGATGGTTAGGGTTGGTTGGCGCAGCTGGGCTAATGTGGCTGTCGTCGAATGGGAAAGAATGAGACAAAACTCATTGCTTGGCCGTTCGCCAAGGTAGGTAGTTGAATTAACGTCACTCTAAAGCAATACGACGAGCGATTTGGCGACCGTCCGGAATACATCTCCAAGGAAAAGATCTGAGGACAACGCCTCATAATTTTGAACAACGGTCAGATGACGACAACACCTGAGCTGACACCTCACGCCAAACTTCCAAACCACGTCAACGTTAGGACATTTGAGGACACGACAGAAACATGCTCCAGTCCACTTTGTACACGAAGGTCTTTTGCTACTCTACCAACCGGGTTTACCACGGCCTCCATTCGTGTTTTCGAGCCCTCAACAAATATATACTCGACAAAAAAAAATCGACGCCCTAAGAAGGAGTTGTGCCGAACTCGATTAAACGTTATGTTAAGGCGGTTGCAACCATCCCGGAATGTTGACCATTTAGACCACTTGGCAAGAAATTCTGCAGAACACCATGTGGGAACTTTTTCAGTCTATGCCACGCTGGGTGCCAGCTTGCATTCAGGCCAGAGGTAGACCAACGCCTTATTGACTTCCTCCCTTTGTAACGATCAAACTCCGAAATAAATAATTTAATTCTTCTGAATTTTGAATCGTTTGTTTTTCTATGTATGTTCTTCACATCACCCATTTTTATCGCAATCGGACAAGTCCTACTTGGTAGGTCGAATTTTTCGTTACAGAGTATATTTTTGATTTAAGAAAGAAACACAGTTAAAAATACATACAATTAAATAATCATCTTTTGTCATCACGCAATTAAAATAATATATTTATTAAAACAGATGTGGATGTAATACTTGAGAGAGAAGAGTGGGCAAAAGTCGCGGAATTATTTTCTATACACGTGCCTGTAAAGGTTTGGCGATCCAATCGATTGGAACATTTTCAACCTTCGACAGAATAATCTGCACGCGCAGCAACAAAAGAAAGGGGGAAGACAGAAAATAGTTGACGCAATGAGAAACAGGAACAATCATTCGGCCGTCCGCTTTTATAGCTTTGCAATTGAAAAGCAATCAATTTCCATTTAGGAAAGACCTTCGACGCACACGAGACTACAATAAAAGGAATAGGTAATGCAGGATGTTAAAAATAGAATCAGTACGCGTTAATTGAATAGAACTTTCCAAGACCGTCGTGTACAAGTGGCGCTGGTGCACGTTCAATCTGCCGTCACTTCAAATGTCCTCACGGTGACATGGTGTGGAGGTTTGGAGAGTGGGTTATCTTTCCCTTCGGGGAATGGTCGCCAATAGCCCTTTGTATTGCTCCAGTGCGACTTTAATTGAAATACCTACTTCCCTTCGGTGTGATACACTTTGGACTAGAATCTGCGCCAGAGACGCCAATTATGGTTTGGTGTTGTAATTAACGCCGTACTGGAGCAACACATCGGGCTATTGACGATGGTCCGGGATCAATCCCCCAAGGGTCCAAGTCCAAGAACAACACCACGTAACTTTGAACCACGGTCAGATGACGACGCAACACCTTAGCTGGCACTCCACACCCCGCCAACGTGAAGACATTTGAGGCCACGACTGATTTAAGGTGCACCAGCCGCCTCTACACCACTCCCAGGTACTTTCCTATCTGGAGGCTAACAACTCGGTTGGTAGGCTCAAAAAGTAGGTGAAGAAAGTCAGGCACGCCAAAGGACCCAAACATTCCCCTCGGTTGCCAAAATATTATTTTGGACACAATTTAAAATTTATCTTTTGATGCAGTCTAATGCGAAATTTTTTCGATGCCAAAAACAACTTTCGACAGCTGATGCAGAACGTAAAAATATTTCGATGTCCATTGATATTCGTAACACGTAAAACAGATGGAAATTCTCATGTCAATTCTTGGAGTCATTTTTCATTCATAAGCACGCTGACTAGAGAGAAAAGTGGATTGCATTTCGAATCAACAGAGTTCGTAACTTGTATAGACACACGCCACAGGAAATGATTCACGAACAAGCAGACGCAGTTCTGCTTTTCTCAGTCATTTAACGAAAAAAAGGTAATTGTGTTTAAAAACAGAATTGCCTGAATTTTATAGCCGAAGAAAACGTTCCAAGTTCTCATTAGAATTGAATGAAAATGTTTGTGACGCGCAATTACGTTGAAAATAGGAAAATTGTTTAAAAAATATATATATACAAAAAAATAATGGAAAAAGAAATCATTTCTTCACTGGAGCGTGAGAATCGTGCCTCCACCCCAAATAATATTCCCGCTTTAAAAAAAATCTGGATATTCATGTTTCCTTCAAAATTAATTACTACTTTGTTCACTGTTCTCGCACTTCTTGAAACGCACAGTTAAATGCCGTATGCAGTAAATATAATGCAAGCAAAACAAAAAAAGCCTGAACACACACACCGCGCAACACTTAGATCGCCTGTTTCTGGTTGCGAAGAATAAGAACATGAAACGCGAATAAAATATCCCAATCGATTGAATCCAGAAACAATTAAATTGCATTGACTACAGGCTCGAGATGAACTCGCTTTTGCGCCTGTCGATTTCGTTTTGACAATCGCGTTTTTAGGAGTCTGTTTTTAACGGCTGACTTCTCCAAATGTTTCGTTTGCTAGAAGTTTTATTTTTTATTTTTACGATGTCAGCTTATCGATCTATGTCCCGTCAATCCAAAATTTAACTGATTTGAAATCTGCGAAATATTTTACACCAGATCGACACCTTAAATGTGATTTTCTTTGAATAAATAATTAATTATTTATTAAATAATCAAATGGTAAAATAATTAAATAATAAACCTGTTTTGGGTTCGTAGAGTTTTACGCTGATTTGAAATCCGTTGAAATTTTCACTCTATCTTCAACGATAGCAGAGATAGAAACTTGAATTAGAGGAATTAAAAAAAACATAATTAATGCTTACGGAAAGCGGACCTCATAAACGCCTCATGTGAACAGACCTTCAATGACGGTCAGGGATCAATTCCTCGGAGGAAACCTCGTAATTTTGAGTCACAGTCAGATGACGCGATCGACACCAGAGTTGGCAACTCACTCTCCACGCCAAGGTGAGGACATTTGAGGTCACGACATATTTCTCGTGCAACAGCCCCAGTCCACACGACTGTCTTTTATTAGACTTAGTTTCGAACTCGCAACACTCTGAGCCTTCTAGAGAAAATTTGGAAAAACTGGTTCGCATTTAAGTATTGTCTTGGAAGAACCATGATACCACAGTCGCAGACTTCGGCTCATACGAGATTCGAACACGTAACCAAGTGTTTAGTCTACCAGTTCCTTGAGAACAACCAGGGCCGTCCTAGGATAGTTGGCACCCGTGGGCTACTAACAATAATGCGCCCCTCTTCATAAGGAAATACACGCGACGGGAAGAGGGGTGACCGGTGAAAATTTAAAAGTTTCAGAACTAGAAAAAGTCAATAGTCAGTCACGTGCTGGTCTCCAGCCGTCAAACTGATTTGAGTGCAAGTAAAATCGCCGCCCCAAAAGACTGGCGCCTCGGGGCTTAAGTCCATTTAGCCCTGTGATTAGGAGGGGGGGGGGGAATGAGAGCAACGCCTTCACCCGCTCATTCACTGGTTGGACATATGAAACCTTTTGATGTTACACTATCTAAAGAACTCATTTCCATAAAACTGGAGACAGCACATCTGTTTTCTAAAACAGGACAGAAATAAACAGTATTCGAGAGAGAACAGTTCCCAAATTCAGCTACTGTTGAATGCATACTTTGAAACTTGTCTGCCGCGGTAGACCCGTTTGCAAGAACAACGAATTAGGAACCGGAGGGTTGCGAGTGAGTGGATGCTGGTGCACGTCCAATCTGTCGTGGCCTCCAATGTCCTTAGGTTTGCGTGGTGTGGAAGTTTGGAGAGTGTGGTGTGCCAGCTCAGGTATTGACCTCGTCATCCGACAATCGTTCAGAATTGCGTGGTGTTGTCCTCGATTCTTTCCCTTCGAGATTGCTCCCAGACCATTGAAAATACCGCTGTTGTGCCCCAGTGCTACGTTGATTAATTACCACCGTTTTAAACAGGGTAGGTACCGGTCTAATGTTATTTTTACGCATGGGTGTCATTTTCGGTAAGGATTTCGAAATGAAGATCGAGAGTCCTCTCGAAAAACAGGTGATAATTCACAAACCCACCTTTGTTCGGGAGCCGTTATCTTTCCATGGATTACGCATGGGACATCTGGGCTTGCTGCATGCATGCCTTCTTCTGAGTCAACGGCAGTCACGAGGCAATCTGACACAACACTCCTTGCGAACAAAAACAGTCGGAAGCTATTCATACGGAAAACCTCGAAACCAAGAACCGGCGAAACTAGTAATTATCGGGAATGAAACTGGTATGAAGAATACAGCTCTCACATAAATAGCCACGATAATAGTACACGAGGCTTATTCCCCCCCCCCATTTGGAGAATGAATAAGCCTCGTTCTCTCTTAAGACTCTGGGGGTGTCTTAACTTTTGTTGTGTATTTGATATTTGTTTAATTACCGTCACACTGGAGCAACACAACGGACTATTGGCGAGGGCCCGGAATGCTTTCCGATGGTGAAGATCCAAGGACAATGCCTCGCCATTTTGCACCCCGGTCAGACAACGAGGTCAACACCTGAGCTCGCACATCATTCCCCAAACTACACAACACCCAACGCGAGGACATTGGAGGCCGATTTAACGTGCACGAATCCCCCGTGTACATTACGGTCTTTTGGCTGGACCGAGTTTCGGGACTCGCAACCCTCCGTTTGCATATCTTAACTTGATTGAGTGCATTTCACCTGGTATCTCTATGGAAAATGGGAAAAGGTGCGTTTCCACGATCGCAAAGTTAGAAACTCGAATTAGAGGAATAAATAAACATAGTTTAATGCTTACGGAAAGCTGACCTCGAAAACGCGCGTCAGAAAACGCCTCATGTGAACAGGGCAGTTATCGTGATGTCAGGAGCAGTTATCGTGATAATAAGATGGTATATGTACAGTCACCCTCCGGGGCAATGGCACCCCCAATTGGGCCATATATGGCCCGCACGACGACAACAACAACATATGTACAGTTGAATATCGGTCAGCAATTGCTATGCCCATCTAATGGTATTATTTTCGGTTTGGGTTATCGCCATTTTTTCAAATATAAGGGTTTATAGACAGGCAGCCAGACATCTAAATCAGTCCGAACAAAGATATCGTTTTCAATCCACCTGTCCTAGCAGTAAATAATGACGCAGTTCTCTTAAACACCTGTTACTACACTAAATCTAAGGAGCTATTACTTTTAAGCACCTGTTACTACAGTAAACAATACAGTTTTGCCGCTATTAGAAGTTGCTCTGATTTCTTGAACTCTGTATTGTACCTCCGCCTACCGAAACGGTGGCGTTTTAGGCAGAACCGAATGTTTTTAAAACTTCATTTTCTCCCAATGATGTCACTGTGAACTTTTAAAGTAAATTTGTTATTTGCGAATGAAATCAACTCAAAAAATTAAGTTTCGTAGGTAGGCATTTAATCGACATAGCACTGGATCAACACAACGTGCTATTGGCGACGGTCCGGGATCGAAGGGAAAAGTCCTAGGACAGCACGACGTAATTTTGTACTACGGTCAGATGACGAGGTCGGAACAGGACCCGTCGCCAAGTGCCTCAGTTGCTCCAGTGCTACGTTAATACAAGCAGTACCTATCCATGTAAAGTTGAGTAATGACGTAAAGATGAGTAACTTTTTTGGAAACCCAATTACCAAATGCATTGCATTTCATAGCAAAAACTCATTAGTTAGATTCTAGAAATTTGGAACAGCCACATTTAAATTAGCATTTTTTTTTCTGCTACTATAATTTAAAAAAAAAAAATAGATATACAATCCCTTTATATTTTATCGTTAAAGGTTAGGCCAAAAAAATGGTTTGTTACACGTAACCCGACCGACCCTGAAGTTTTTTTAGACTTTTCTAGAAATTGAATTTAATTCAATAAAAAAACATGCTCGTTAAAACAATTAATTGATTATGATGTCACAGTGATCGTAATAGATTAATATTGTCCACTAAAATACACAATTTGGGTAAATACCCGAGTACAATATACAATTATACACCCAGGATATTTACCCGCAAAAATAAATATACCCAGGTATTTTACATCACTGATCACACCTCTGATCAATTTTAAAAGTAACATTTATACGCAGATATTTCTTTTTGCGTTTTTGCTAAAAATGTGAAGCAAAAACCACACACACACCTTTTTCCTACTTATTGATTCTAATATTTTTGCTCACGTTTCAGGGGGGGGGGCGATTTTTTTTGGCCTTAGGCTAAAACATGTATTGAAAACCAAGATAACATCATAAAAATGTAAAGTGTTTACCCACGATGGCTGTTTTTTAAAGGGTACATCACGTAGCAAAAAATCGCTCGAGAAATCAGCTATTAAATGGCATTTAAAAGGCTTCAGATGGGAATGTTTTCATCCTTGAAATATTTCTGAAACTCCATTAGTCGCGGGTCTTTTTCGACAAAAGAGATCGCGTTGCAGCTGTGAGGTCCTCCACATTTTCTTATCAAGCACATTATTATCATCAATTGAAAAATACGTAGTATATTTTGGGACATACTAAAAATCAAATAAATAAACAAAATTCTTGTTTAATTTTTGAACATCACATTTTTATTTAGTTAGCAGACTTGCTTTCACGCAACAAAAGTTCTTGTGAATAAAAAGTTGAACTCGAAAAGGAAACTCGGTAGCATCCGAGCTTCTGAGAGTAAAAAGTGGAGAGCTTTTCTTCAAAGAAAGAATCTCATCCCGGAACCCCTACATCCGCTGCGGGTGCTTATTTTAAGGCTCTTGACTTAGCACAGGTGTGACCTCGTCATATGACCGTGGTTCAAAATTACGGTGTTGTCCACGGATCTTCTTCCCCTTCGAGTTTGACCCCGCGAGGTAAGTATTCAAATTAATGTCGCACTGTAGCAACACAATGAAAATTAGTGACGGTCCTGAATCAACCCCCCGAAGGGTAACACCCGAGGTCAACACCACGTAATTATAAACGATGGTCAAGACTTCCGCTCAACTGTAAGCACTTGCCTGCGCGAAACTTTTACAACCGGTGACAAAACTAACGGGGATTCTCTTTTATCCACTGGTGGCCACAGTAGCCCGGTTGGAAGAGTGGCGCATCAGCAGAATCCCGGATCATCGCCAGTAGCCCGATGTGTTGCTCCACAGCGACTTTAATTCAACAACCCCATCTTTTATATCTACTGGTTAAACAAACATCTTTTACGCCACTGAACGCTCACCACTACGTAGAGGTTTTTCAATTAGGGAAACAGACGATATATTTGCTGGAAATCCCCCTCTTTCCATAGAATGAAAATAATTGCTCTGGGAATTCAGCCTCTCCTAGGGTTGAAAATGGAACGTGTCTATTCGCCAAGTGGCGGAATCACACGGAGCGGCAGTGACTAACAGAGTTGGGAAAACCTGTCAGTATGTGAATGCATTAGTCATTAGCCCTACATTACTCAGCTGGATCGAAATTCCCAGAACTTCGGGGACACATCCATGCCTATATTCCTTTAATTTCATTAAACTAGTCGGGAAAGCGGCAGCACAATTGGAAAAGCAAATATAGGGTCGCTAGTTCGAAACTAGGTTCAGCTAAAGCCTGTACTGTACACGGGGGCTGGTGCACTTTAAATCTGGCGTGGAATCAAATGTCCTCACGTTGGAGGAGTGTTCAGGTGTGGTTGTCGACATCTGACCGAGTTTCAAAATTATGAGGCGTTGCCATTGGATCTTTCCCTTCGGGATGGATCCCGGACCGTCACCAATAGCCCTTTGTGTTCCTTCTATGCGATGTAAATTAACTACCTACCCATGGTTGCAAATTAAAAGTGTCTGCATTCGACTAGTGGCACACTGAAGGAGACAGTGACTAACATAATTGGGAAACCTGTCAGTATCTGAATGTGTCAGTCATTACCCCTACATTACTCAGCTGGATCGAAATTCTCAGAACTTTGGGAGGTAAGGTAATTTTAATTAACGTCGTACTGGAGCAACACAACGGGCTGATGGTCCGGGATCAATCCCTTAACAGAAAGATCCAAAGACAAAATCACGTCATTTTGAACCACGGTCCAATGACGAGGCTACACCTGAGCTGGCACCCCACTCTCCAAACTTCCACATCAACCCAACGTGACGTCTTTTGGCCACGACAGATTTAAGGTGCACCAGCCGCCTCTACACCATGCGCTTACAAATGTCCATACACTGACTCCAATGAGGAACCTTACGATCTAGAGGCTAACACCTTACCACCAGACCGGTTGGTCGGCAGAGCTTTGGGAGAATATCCATCCTATTCATTAAACTAGTCCTTCGTATCATTTCTGGTTGGGTCGAACATTCAGATTTCGTCTTATCTATTCCAATCCCATTCTTTGTTGTCGGTTTCAGATAAATTTTGACTGTAAAGAAGTCATTCGAGCTGAGCATTTTGTTATCAGGTACGTTTATGGACCCCTTTCACAGTACTAATAAACCGGTCTGGTGGTTAAGGTGTTCGTCTCTGGAAAGAAGGTTTCTGGTTCGAATCGATGTCAGTGCATGGATGTTTGTAAGCGTATGGTGTAGAAGCGGCTGGTGCACCAAAAATCTGTCGCGGTCCTCACGTTGGGTTGGCGTGGAAGTTTGGAGAATGGGGTGCCAGCTCGGGTGTTGCCTCGTCATCTGACAGTGGTTCAAAATGACGTTGTGTTGTCCTCGGTACTTTCCCTTAGGGGTATGATCACGGACAGTCGTTAGTAGCTCGTTGTGTTATCTAGTACGACGTTAATTAAAAATTACCATCACCCTTACTGATGTGCCTTGTGAATGGTAAAACCGTTTTAGGGACGCCAGGTACGAGTGAAATTGTTGCATTAATGGCATAAATTCTTAAAAATAGAAGCAAACAAGTCTCCTTTTAAAACCCTTATTGAGTAGCAATTTCAGTTGCTCAGATACAAAATTGAGGCAGGTATTTAATTAGCTACGATCCGGGATCAAACCCGACGGGAAAGAACCGAGGACAACATCACGTCATTTTGAACCCCGGTCAGACAACAAGGTCACATTTGAGCTGCAAAATAAATAGAAATAAAACACAAAATATCGAAATTAACACAAGAAGTGATAAATCTCGCCAATAAATTTAAAATTTAGAGAAAAAAACAAAATACATTCATAATACGGTTTCCCCGATAAAATCTAACTTCCGGATTATGACGTTTTCTTTTATGGTTGGCATAGTTTGGCGCCAAAACTTCGAATCGACATCCCTTAGAAAATTTTCGCCTGAAAAATATATATTTCCGACTACTATTGGTAAAAAAAAAAGCGCTACATTTTCAAAAACCGTTGCCAAATATTTCGAAAAGTGACCAAAATTTTGTAGAGAAGTTTTTGAAATGACTTGTTTTACTTGAAAAGATACACCCCTATCCAAGGTTCAGAATCATAAAAACTTTCCTTTCATTTCAGCGTTCAACTTTGGAGCTAGGACCGAGATTGATGGACCGTATCTGATGAAAGCAATTCGTTGGAACAAAAACAATCTAATAACAAGTTAGACACTTGTTTGGGAGAGTTAACAAACAGTATTAACAAATATTTTCAAGAAATTTCCGTGATTATGTTTCATTACATAAAGAATTATTTATAATCTTTCCAAGAAAGATTTTAAAAAAAAGCCACATTGAAGCTAAAAAAGGTGGAAATTACAATTTTTTTTTGTAAATAATTTTAAATTATCTATATATATATATATATTTCTCTTACGTGGCACGCAAAAAAGACGTTATTTGTTACCGCGTTTTGGCAACATTGTGCGATTGTTTGTTTACTAGGAGCCTCGCGAGTCATTTGAATCTATAGCGTTATCGGATGAAATTTTATTGAAAAAAATGAATTTTAGACGAGCTGTTGCGGTTTGTAATAGAAATCTAAGAAAGCGGAGGATCTTTTCATGGCTATTTAAAAAACGGTCCTTTTCAAGGCTAACAATTATAGTACAACAATACGCGTGCACTACAAATTTCGACAACAAACTCAGTCAAAAAGCGTATGGGTGGCTCGAGTACTGGGGAAATGTACACACAAACAACATGCTGGGTATTCAATTTCCAAAGCAGCGCTTACATTGCGAGTAAAAATTTGCTCAAAGTTTTCATTTAAATTCTGATTCCAGAGGTACTGTATATATCTTTTATGTAATACGACAATTTAGATTTGAAAAATATTTTTTTGGAATATATTTTGTAATCAATCCCTTCTGCTAGGACACGTGTCTTCATTGATGCGAGCGAAGCGAGCATAGGTTCGCGCAGCGAACCAATGAGAATTGCGAAGCAATCCTCCGGGGGTTGGCGAGCGTTAGCGAGCAGGGGGCAGGCCCCCTAGTATACATATAATTTGTGAGTTTTCATTTCTAACTAGCCTTTTTAAACCAAGCGACATCTCTCCCCTCGGTATTAGCGCTTTTTTCTCTGTAATCGGTTTGAAAGAGAAAAAAAGCTTACACTATTGTGAGAACGAAGAATCGATATTGACACACCGAGAAACAGTTACGACACAACTACAAATTGCGCGGCAGATGCAATACGATTCAGCAATCACAATGATACATAACCAAGTTAATACGCAAAATAGCCTGTTCGACAAGGACATTTCCTTGTGAGTGTGACACATACAAAAAAAAATCGACCGACGTAGACAATACAATCTGTATATCTTTACATATATAGTCCAACCTTACACTATAACAACCATATCGTTAAAAACAACGATTGGAATTCGCAATCAATGAACTTTATTTAAGAAGGCAGTGAAAGAGGAATTAAAATCTATTTCCATTTATAAATACGTGAATTACTTTACATTTCTTGAAATTATTTTTCAAGTTTCACATTTGTTTGACTGTTACGTTTCCCAAATAATTTAAAAGGCTACCAACGAAACCTTGAACATGAAACGTTTATTGCGGCACTAACTTCAACTCCTTTCACAATGTCCTTATCCTAGGTGGTGGTTAAGGTGTTAGCCTCTAGATCGGAAGGTTACTGGTTCGAGTCAGGGCATGGATGTTTGTAAGCGTAATGGTGCAGTCAGCTGGTACACCTTAAATCTGTCGTGGCCGAAAGTCCTCACGTTGTGTGGGTGTGGAAGTTTGGAGAGTGGGGTGCCAGCTCAGGTGTTCTCTCGACATCTGACCGTGGTTCAATATTACGTGGTGTTGTCCTTGGATCTTTCCCTTTGGAGATTGATCCCGGACCGTCGTCAATAGCCTATCGTGGTGATCTAGTACGAAGTTAATTAAAAAAGTACCAATTACCTTATTCTAGGAGAAACGGCTCAGATGATTTTGATCCCGGACCGTCGTCAATAGCCCGTTGTATTGCTTTAGTACGACGTTAATAAAAAATTACCAAATTGCCTAGGGAAAACGGGGCCGCGGTAGCCCAGTTGGAAGAGAATCGGATTAGCAACTGGAGGACTGCGAGTTTCGGTCCTCTCTTTCTCTGAGTGGAAGCAATCCCCTCCGTACCGAGTTACTTAAAACCCATGCCGGATTGGCAGGGGAAAGCCTCGAATGAGAAAACGATAGAAAAACCGGGCATGTGAGAGGCGCATTAGGTGCGCCAGGTTATCCGAGACGTGATGGGAGTCCCCCGACAGCCTGCAAGGCCCCCAGCATAAGGTGTCCGTCCCAGCTCACAGTTATCATTCAACACGGGGCCGTCGTACTCCCCCGCTGGATTCATTATGCTCACCTCAAGAGAAGCTATCAGAAACATCAGAGTTCATCGCAGTGACGACCCCCAGTCGTGAGTCGATACGGATTGTTCTCATCACTGAGTCGAAACTCGGTCCAGTCAAAGACCGTCGTGTTCACGGGGGCTGGTTAAAAGTAAATGTGTCGTAGTCTTAAATGTCCTCACGTTGACGTGGTGTAAAAGCTTCGAGAGGGGGGGATGACAGCTCAGGTGTTGTTCTCGTCATCTGATTGTGTGATTCAAAATAACGTGGTGGTGTTCTTGAATCTCTCGGGATTGATCCAGGACCGTCTTCAATTGCACGTTCTGTTACTCCAGTGCGACGTTAATGAACTACATTCCGAGGAATGACTCAACACACTTCGACATAATTTCCAAACTAATCAGTGTTGTGTGATAAAAATCCGCTAGGTTTTCTGTTTGAAGGTAGGTATTTAATTAACGTCGCACTGGTAGGTTGGTAGCTATTTTAGTTAACGTCGCACTGGAGCAACACAAAGAGCTATTGGCGATGGTCCGGGATCAATCCCGAAAGATCCTAGGACAACTCGTCATTTTGAAACACGGTCAGATGAGAACACCTGAGCTGGCACCCATTCTACGAACTTCCACACTACGTCAACGAGAGGATATTTGAGGCGAAGACAGATTTAACGCGTACTAGCCCCGTGTACACGACGGTCTTTGGCTGGATCTAGTTTTGAATTCGCAACTTTATGGTTGCTAATCCGTTACTCTTCCAACTGGGCTACCTCGATCCTAGCAATGAAAAGGAGTGAGACGAGTTGGAATTTTCGATCTCTACTATAATAAAAGGAAGTTTTTCGTTGTGTACTGTGCTCAGTGTCCTAACGCATCTATGGCACTTATAATAATGAAATGTGGCACGCAGGTAGCTCGAACTTTTTGCAAATTTTGTGTCTAGCCCGAATTTTAAAAATTTTTCTAGTACATTTTAAAATTAACTCATTAGTCTTTCACCTTTCTTCCTTTTTTCCGGAATGTGAAGTCACCCCAACCTTAAAAGAAGAAGCGAGCGGATTTTGCGATTTTCGTCACAAGCGTTTTCATGCCAAGTTTTCCGATTTTAGCGTGTTTTAATTTGCGTTGTTGATAATAGCCACCGAGGCCATCGGAGTTCGTTTGCGATCCAAATCAAATGGGAATACGTAGCAATCACCGGGGGTTGACGAGCGTCGGCGAGCAGTGGTCACACCTCAACCCACGTAAAGTACTGTCAATGGGCAACGCTGTGCTGAACACGCAGTGGCTAGTAATTAAGTAACTATATGTTTGTTTTTGTTAGGGCCAAATGTTGAATTAATGAATCCGGAGATGAGAACTCAATGAAGAAATGATGGGATTTCATCACATATATTGAAGTTCTTTGAGACATGAACATAACAAAAATATTTTCATGTCTTTTATTGTTAAGAGTCGAACAACAGAATTGCGGGTAGGGGCAACACATCGCGCTATTGACGACGGTTCGGGACCAATCCCGAAGAGAAAGATCAAGGACAACGATTCTTAATTTTGAGCCTCGGTCAGATGACGAGAACAGCACCTGACCTGGCAACTCACTCTTTAAATTGGGAGGCCACTATAAATTTGACGTGCACACCCTGTTGCTGGACAGTTTCGAACTCACTATCCTTTGTTCTTCCAACTCTTGGAATTCCGTGGCTCTTGGAATTTAGGCAATGCGTCTCTCAGCTTCCTCACGCGATAAGTCATGGCCAGAAAAACATATTTTCAACTCCTATATTTATGGGGCTGAGTATTTCACTCGCAGAGAAACTGGGAAATAAATTGGGGTGTAAATAGATTTGATTGGCCTTATTTGGCAATGTTTTGGTTTGTCGCTCCACCGGGACCAAGGCTTTTAGTGGATTTTGAACCACTGTGAACTTCTATGGCGAGAACGGAATTCGAACGGGGGGTGAGTGGAAAGGAAATAAAAGACCAAGACGAACACAATGCTCACTTCAATCAGCATAAATCGCAGTTTGGTAGGTCATAGAGGAAATATGCTTGTTGACATCTATAAATTCAACCGAAAAAATTCACTCGACTCAATATTTATTACCGCTATTTCGTTAGTACCGGAAGAGAAAATGTAACCTCTCACTACAATTTTCTGAATACGTGATTGGCATCCGACAAGCTGGTTTCGGCGTGGAACACAACTTCCTCATCCAATGAAATGCCACAACACACAATGACATTGTTTCAAAACCAGAGAAACGGATAGCAAGTTCGACCAAGAAAATATACATTAAAGGAAAGAGTTGGGGTTTTTTTTTGCAGGAGAGATTCACGAAACACATTTTCTGTGACCTACCCTCCTCGAATACAATCAACCGTGAACTGAAAATAATGTTAAAATCAATTTTTAAGTAAATATATTCAACTATGTCAACAGACAAAAAGGGTAGGTTTCTAGAACACTAACATGGCATTGGAGCAACACAACGGGCTATAGGCGACGGTCCGGGATCCATCCCTACGTGAAGAATCCAAGGACAACTCCTCAGCTGGCACCCCACTCTGCAAACTTCCACATCCCGCGAGTCGAGAAAGGAAACCTGGCACGTGAAAGGCGCGTTACGGCACTTGCCTTTCTCAACTTCCTCATCATCGAAACGCCGCACATGACATCATTTCGGAAATCATCAACAACAGAGGACACAAAAGAGACTTACTTGCGGTACTGCGACGGGTGGTAATCCCTACGTAATCCAACAAGAGGGGGTGGGCTCATCTTCCAACCTATTATCTCCACTTCCGCGGCCATACCCGTATTCCTTTTCCGATGGCACTGTTCGAAAAGAATGTCAGAAAGCGCGCACACCAAGAGAACGCGGAACACAACCCGTCCACCAACCAACTCGAACGCTCACGGGCTTCTGCGCGTCGACGTCTGAGCGGAGACGGCCGGCTAGTGTGCAAAGGGGAAAACGGAGGGATTTTCGAAACGTCTACAGGGTCAAGGTCGACGGCGTCGCTGATTCCGATCCCTCTCCCCTACCTCCTGTACGAACAGACAAAATCGCCGACTTTTTGTGATTTGTTTTATTTCCTGGGATGTTTTGGAAGGAATGGGGAGGGGGGATAAAAAAAAAAACACATCTATCACACTCTGTGTTTATTTTAGCGTTGCTCGGTTTTAGCATTTTAGTTTCGAAGAAAACCGAAGAGAATTCGTTCCATTGTGTAATTGGTTTCTTCGAAAAACGGGTTCGGATTCGTCTAGATGGGGGAGGGGGTATTTTTCCCGCGGGGTGGGGGTGCATGTCGATTCCGCAACCACTCATTAATTTGCGATGCAGCGAACGAAATAACACCCGTTGTGGAACGGGAAGCTTCGGCCAAATTAATTTATAGCTGAGCGAGCGACAGATCAGAATTCTCTCATGGGAAGCGTGTAATTTGGAAAACAGCCGGGTGGTTATGATTCCTTCGGAAAACCGACCCCAACACACGACCTTCTAGAAGACGATGAAAATGGTGTAAGAACAATTCAGAATCAAGATTGTAGGGTCTAGATCTTCCACACTACGCCAACGTGAGGACATTTGAGGCCAGGCATATTTAACGTGCACCTACCCACGCGTACACGACTATCTTTCGCTGGACTGAGTTTCGAACAGGCGACGTTCGGTTGTTTTTCTAACTGCGCTGCTGCTGCCCTCTTACATCGCGAGAGAAACCAAAAAAACGAAATTGTTTTTTCGTATTCTCAGGGATTTCCCCGCGTTCTGTATTTACAGTCGACTATCACGTAGTCACAAAAATATTTGACACAAATACGGTGGAGCCGTTTACGGAAAGCTGACCTCGAAAACGAGCATCAGAAAACGCATCATGTGAACGTGGCCAAAACACCGAAACATCCAAGGACACCTCGTGATTTTGAACCACTGTCAGATGACGAGGTCCCGCCTGAGCTGGCACCCCAATCTCCCCCGCCAACGTGTTTATATTTGAGGCCATTACAGATTTATCATGCACCAGCCTCCTTATACACGACGGTCAAAGGCTGGACAGTGGATTTATAAGCGGATCTTTGAGATCAAGCACATATTTCGGGTCATATGCAAACCCAATCAATCAACAAATGAGATTGCACAGCGGTCAACTATTCATCCATAAAAGTTGATCAATTGAAAGTGTATTATTCAAAATAAACTAAAAAGAGTGAACGGGGAGTCAGTCATAATATCGATAGAAAAGAACGAAGTAGTGAGTGACCGTTTTGGCAGGTAAGAAGAATCTGCTCGTTGAAAACATCAATGATGGGGATGCATATCACATTATTTGAGTCATTGATTATCGGGCTACAACCCGTCAGCCCTTTCGATTGCATCAGCATTTGTGATATAGTATCGTGTTTGGAGTTGGCTTGCAACATGTTTCTACACGCAGACTTGTCTGGATGCAGTCGAAAAAATCCGAAAACGTAACGCTTATTTTGGCAATTGGAATAGGGACACTGAGAAGGGATGATTGCCCCCGACATTTTATTTCCGAGACCGCGCCTGGCACGGGATCTTTGAAACCTTTCACAACACCGCCATGAAGGTCAGCGAGTGACATGTCACAGCAAGGCGAGCTATCGGTTCTGAATAGCGTGATGCAATGTGCCAGCAAGAACAAAATGGCGCACAGTGCCATTACACGGCGTATCTGAATATAGTGGAGGTTCTTCCAAGACGACTTTCCAAACAATGCCAGGCCTTTCGTAAGAAAAATAAATAAAGGTCGTTCTTTAAAATGAATATTTTTCCTCTCGTTCATCGGAGAATATTCAGATTTCTCAAGCAATTAAAATGATTGTTCCATTATTTCTTTCGATTGACAATTTTGGTTGAAGTGAAACCGGAATGGGATCTCGCTATTAAAGGAAATTAAATTCTATCTACAATGGAATTCGAAACAATCGGGCAGCATTTTGGGCATGCGCTACCTGGAACTATTTGTTTCGATTGCATGAAATTTCAACACATTTTCAGTGCAGGTTATCGTATTGGAGTGAATGTCATTTAAGTAATGGTATTTCTCGGTATTTAAAACTTCCTATTATTTTTCATGCTACTAACACATGCAGAAACTGCAATTTAACACTTAACAAATGTTGGGGATGGGAATGTTCTGGGAAAAACCCATAGCAATAACTATCAACACATCTTAACGTGACCGGCAGCGAAAGTGTTAAAGAAACAGCTCACCAGTTTCACGTTTTTCAGAAACGCCCATACAATTTTTTAGAGAGTTTTTCAGATAAAACGTAAACCACTGGACAACGAAGGAAGTTTTGCCTGCAGAGAATTTACTTGATTCTTTTTGCCTGTTTCGACGACATTTGCGGGTCACGGTAACCCAGTTGGAAGACCAACGGATTAGCAACCGAAGGGCAGTGAGTTCGAAACTAGATCCAACAGTACCGTCGTGTACGTGGGGGTTGGTGTACGTTAAACCTGCCGTGGCCTCAAATATCCTCGCTTTAGCATTGTAAGGAGAGTGCCAACTCAAGTGTTGACCTGAAGTGATTCAAAATCAAACGGCGTTGTCCTCGTATCTTGCCCTTCGGAATGGATCTCGGACCGTCGCCAATGCCCCCCCCCCATTGCGTTTCTCCAGATAGAGGAAAAACCACCTACTGTAAAAACACTCCTGTAATTGATCGGTAATATTTTCACATTTTTATGGTTGCTTTTACCTGTTGTTCTTGGTCAAAACAAATCCAGACTGGGATCCTACTGTCCGAATAATTTGTTTTGATAAGAGCGTATTTACACGAGAGCAGGTGGCACGGAGCCAAAACGAATTCTGCGTATCGCTGCTGATGATATAGGAGGCATTGTGTCAGACTGGCAACCTGAAATGTGCAGAATGCCAATCTTATCGCTGCTACAAGGAAGATGTTGTGGGTCATTTCACTGACACGTGTGAAGCAGATTGGAGTCGTGACAATGGCACCGTATGTGTTATCAATCTTCATTAATGAAGAAACGTTTGATACGTGAATACGTCTTTAAATATCGGTACGCAGTTAAATTAATGTGGCACTCGAGCACCACATAGGCTATTGGCTATGCTTCGGGATCAAATCCAAAGGGAAAGATGTGAGGACAACACCAGGACCAGAGTGTAGAAAAAATCAAGCAAACGAATTATTTTTAGTTAAACCTGATTTTTTTAAAATTTATACCAGATTTTTTTTATTTAAATTTTTATGGGTCCTATACACTGTTTTTATAAAAATTATATATAAATTTATTCAACAAAAATTGAATTTTTGACATGACATATAAACCAACATTTATTTTAAGTAAACAATCAGAATTTGTGACATGGTAAATCAATATTTATTTTACTAAAAATCATACGTTGCATGTTAACACACATAACAAGTGAATTTTCAAAATAAAAGCAAAAGGTAAAACATTTGTTTGACTTTAAAACACAAGTTGACATCCTATATAGTTTTTCTTGAGTAAATTACATAATCATGTTAACAAATTTATCAGTAAGTGTAAGTGACAGACAGAAATTAGAGTCTGATTAAAATAGAAACAGTACTGGTGGGAGTGGCCCGTGGGAGTTTAACTTAGCAGTAAACAGATACAATCTGGCAACGCTAACTGTGTCCACTGGCCGTCAATAATTCATCCAACAAATCAGTAATGTTTAGGTCCAATAGGTAGCAAGACTTGGGTTTTACTTTACTGTTTGGCAGACTCCCTGATTCAACACTCAACAGATATCTTAGTCCACAGACAGCTCAGATTATTTGCCAGTGTGCAACTATCCAGTGCCAAACATTTTTTCAAAAGCTGATCGTGTGCAGCCATTAGTACTGAAATCACCATTTTTTTAAATCATTTGTTTAAAGTCATGATTTTAATCGGTGATTTAAATCTTGACACCCTGACCAGGACAATATTGAACCACGATCAAATGACACTCGAGCTAGCACGCAACTCTACTAACTCCCACGCAAACGTGAGGCCAAGACAGATTTAAAGTGCACCAGCCCCCTTCGTACACGACGGTCTTTGGTTGGATTCGAACCCGTAACCCTCCGGTTGCTAATCTGTTGCTGTTCCAAGCCGACCAAACGATCTGGTGGTTAAGGTGTTAGCCTCTAGATCAGAAGGTTCCTGGTTCGAATCCGGGTCAGGGCATGCATGCTTGTGAGCGTATGATGTAGAGGCGGCTGGTGCACCTTAAATCTGTCGTGGCCGAAAGTCCTCACGTTGGGTTGGTGTGGTAGTTTGGAGAGTGGGGTGCCAGCTCAGGTGTTGCATCCGTCATCCGCCCGTGGTTCAAAATCACGTGGTGTTGTCCTCGAATCTTTCCCATGGGGGATTGATTATAGTCAATAGCCCGTTGGGTTGCTCTAGTACGATGTTAATTAAAATTATAGGTAGGTATTGTAATTAACTCACTCGGGAGCAATACAAGGCGCTACAGGAGCAATCCAAATAAGAGAAGGGGTGGTTCTAACAACGGTACCGAGACTAAATTCGTTTCAAAAGGGGATGATCAAGGTCATGTTTCCAAACCTTTCACAAACACGCATTCAACAAAGATATTACACGATTTAAAACTCTCAGAAAGGCCGACGGATCGTAAACGGGTCATTACAAACTAATATCAGCTCGAAAGATCTATTATTTTAAACCTGATGGAGTTTCTCCCTAGTGGGGGAATGTATTTCTCTTTATTTCCCTATTAGGGATTTCGAGTATTTTAAAAGTTGGAACAAGTGCTCTTTCGACGCGCTTTTCGCGGGCGATTGCACTGACTGTGAGACAATTGCAGGAGAGGGCAGACAAGTTTTCGAAAAATAATTTCCATCGTGTCCCGATTTTTCGAACCCAATCCGCAATGCTTCATGAACACGCTCAATGTGGCATTCATTCCATTCACACGTATGGCACAATTACGCACAGATTTGAGTCATAATACTGACTATCTTTAATAACTATTTTTTTTGTTCATGGAAAGTCATGAAGAAACAAGCCCCTTCAAGTACGCTTATATCCTAGTGTTTAGACTTGTTTTAAAATTAAGTGGTGTGGTACTCGGATCTTCCCTTTGGGTTTTGATCCCGGACCGTCACCAATAGCCAGTTCTGTTGCTCCAGTTTGACGTTAATTAAAAATATCAAATTACCTAATATATCCTATTTGGATTCCATGTCATGCTTTTCCTATACTAAAATTGGGCCTCTTTGGCCCAATCGGAAATGTTAGATTAGCAAACATTATGGTGGCTCCACACCAACAGCGACAAAAAAAATGTCTTCACACCGCTTGCGACACTCATTTGCGCATGCGCTGGAACCAAAGATAAAGAGGAGGCGTGCTGGAACGTTATCTGCAAGTCAACAAAAACGTACGTAGCGAGAGTCACAATCTTTATTCTGATTGGCTGTTGGCATGGCGACAGAGACAAAAGTTGAAACTTCATTCAAGTCTTGAAAGCGCAGCGACAGATACAAACCGGGAGAAACAAAATTTGTTTGTAATACGCATGCGCAATAACGAAGAGACATGTTTTTTGTCGCCGTTGGTGTGAAGACACCATTAGGGTTGCGAGCTCGCAAATGGGTCCAGTCAAAGACCGTCTTGTACCCGGAAGTTGGTGCCCGTTCAATCCGTCGTGGCCTTACGATGGCGTTGAAGTTGGATGCCAGGATTAGGTGTTGTTCACGTCATCTGATCGTGGTTAAAAATGAGGGGGAATTTGCTGGGATACGTTCCGTGGTGATCCGAGCAGTCACCTGCTTCAACACCAAACCGCCCAACAAGCACAGATAAACAGTTATAAGTAGTTCAAATTGTAGCAGTATTAAAAATTTTCATTAACTCGAACATCCCAAAGTATTCGCTTTTTACTGCCAAGACAGACTAAAGATATATGACCCTTGTTTTGTGATCACTGGATTTGGGGCTCAACCTAGTAGATGAGTCATTTTTAATGTGTTTAATCGTAAAAGCGAAACCGCATGAAAAATTGTAATATTTTTATAAACATTTCATTAAATTAAAACTAACTGGAAAACTATCAAACCATTTCTAAAAATTTCAAAATTGACAGCATAAAAAAATATTTTTTCCACAAACACAAAATTTCTAGAATCAAGAAATTGTAATCGGAAGTTCTGTTTATACTGGCATTGTCTACGAAGTACTATAAAAAAAGATTGACATGCTCACAAAATCCGGCACTGGTGATAACTTTTCTTGTCTGTTGTGTTATTTTTGTAGGCTTTTCGTGTTCCTTCAATCAAAAGCTAAGTTTTATTTAATTTTCCTTTAAATAAATTTGTATATATTTTTAAAAATCTGTCTCTAAACATTTTAATGTATCCAGTATACGAAACACATAACAATATAATTAGCTTTTTAGTTTTTTAAACAATTTCCCGATGTTCCGATTATCCGAAACGAAAACTAATCCTCCTACCTACTGTCTTTCAGGGGATTTGTAGCACAAATGGAATAACAACTGGAATATTTCAACTAAAATTTGATTTAAAAAAAAAACACGACAAAATGAGAAAATTATGCTGAAACAAGAATGACGAAAAAACATTATATTATCGAAAAACAGAAGATTACACACACAAATAGAATTTTCGTCTGCATATACTATAAAAATTTGGATAAAAGTGGTAATAACACACTAACTTCAAGATTAAAACATAAATTCTACGAAAATAAGCTCTCAGTAAATTAACTTCAAAAACACAGATTAAGTTCATTTTCAAAAGTCATCGAGTTCAATTTAACACGAGGATGTCAAAAATAAACTAAAATTGAAACTTATCTAATACATATTACGCTGAGGACAATAAAAAAAATAGCTTAAAAGTTTAACTTTCAAATTAAATTTTTAATTTTAGATTTATTTTAAAAACGTTTGACGCACATGGAAGCTAAAACCGATCGTTGTCAGTATACATTATCACAAATAAATGACCTACTATCCCTTTTGTTGAAAACTATCATATTTTTACAAGTTTTGTGTGAAAACGGGGTAAAATTTCTTCAAAACATGGAAAACGATTCAATTTTCCTCTTACCCATGTTCTGTGGACTTCAAACGTGTCTCATGTGACAGGGCCAAAAGAGAGTTTTCTGCCAAAACCACCCGGAGACGTCTATGGGACTAAAGGTGTGTTCGAATAGAACCTGCCAAAGAATTGACAAGAAACGATGAAAAGACACCCGCCAACGTAAAGACGTTGTCAGTTTGAACCTTCTCCACGTTTGAACGTTTGCATAATGAAAATTGAACGACCGAAATGCTAAGTAGGTAGTTAATTAACGTCGCACTGGAGCAACAGAACGTACTTTTGGGGACGGTCAATCCTCAAGGGAAAAATCCGAGGACATCTCGTAACTTTGAACTTTTAACTGTCGGACGTGTGACTCATAGGAACTTTACCTCTCTCATATAAATGTGGCCACCACAATAGATCTGTTAAACATCTCAGCTTTATTGATAATAATTTGTAATTAACGTCGTACTAGAGCAACACAACGGGCTATTGACGACGGTCCGGGATCAGTCCCTTAAGGAAAAGATTCGAGGACAACATCTCGTAATTTTGAACCACGGTCAGATGACGAAGCAACACCCTGAGCTGGCACCCCACTCTCCAAACTTCCACACTCACCCAACGTGAGGACTTTCGGCCACGACAGATTTAAGGTACACCAGCCGTCTCTACACCATACACTTACAAACATCCATGTCCGGGCCCGGATTCGAACCAGGAACCTTACACTCAGCTTAATAGGAGAAAATATACTTCCATTATGTGCGGCAAATGCGACAAGGTAGATAGTTAACGTCGCACGGGAGCTGCACATCGGGCTATTGACGTGGGTCAGTGATCTATCCTTAATTGTAAGTTCCAATGACAACGCCTCGTAATTTTGAATCCCGGTCAGTTGACGAGGTTACACCCGAGCTGGCACCGCACCACGCCAACATGAGGATATTAGAGGCCACGGCAGATTTAAGACGTGAGACTAAAGCGACATTTAAAATAAATCTTTAAATAAATTCCCTGCCTGATTAGAGCGAAGGTTGAAGAGGTGACTGCTTGGACAAGAACCGCTTCGAATTCCGCTGTAGCGATCCGTTTTATCTCTCATGTTTACGATTTGCTGCACACGAGATTGCGAGCATTTTACAGCACGAAGAGGTTTTCCGCCCCCACTGAGATTTCAGGTCGAGAGAAGGGCGCTTCTACCGGCAAATATCTGGCTGTCACCGAGTGTCGCAACGGTTCCCAGGAAATGTGGAAACGACGGAAATCGAAATGCGTAGTTTTCGTATCTGTTGGGCACGTGGACCAAAGGGGTTCCGTCACTCTAGCGTCCAGCCGCTTTAATTCTAAGCTAGCCTAACCTTCAGTTTCTACGGCGAAATTTCTGTTCACTTCCTTGAGCGTGAGCACAGAGGTAATTTTAATTGTAATTTTTAATTAACGTCGTACTAGTGCAACTCATCAGGTTATTGACGACGGTCCTTGATCGATCCCTAAAGCGAAGATCCGAGGACAACACCGCCGACCAACCATTCTGGTGGTAAGGTGTTAGATTCTGGATCGGAAGGTTCCCGGTTCGAATCCGGGCCAGGGCATGGATGTTTGTAAGCGTATGGTGTAGAGGCGGCTGGTTCACCTTAAATCTATCGTGGCCGAAAGTCCTCACGTTGGGTGGGTATGGAAGTTTGGAGAGTGGGGTACCAGCTCAGGTGTTGTCTCGTCATCTGACCGTGGTTCAAAAATACAATATGTTGTCCACGAATCTTTTCCTTAAGGGACTGATCCCGGACCATCGTCAATAGCCCGTTGTGTTGCTCTAGTACGACGTTAATTAAAATTCCCATTACCTTACCGATGACAACACCACATAATTTTGAACCACGGTCAGATGACGATTGAGCACTAAGGAGCAATGCTTTAATGCCTTAACTGGAAAAAATGGAAGCAAACGTTTTGTTTCAACATCGTAACCACCAGACCGGTTGGTCAGCTCTTTAATAGAATAATAATATTCTATCAAAGAAGTTATCCTATATTTCCAATATATTATATTTAAAACAAATGCATATTTTGACTCAATGCTGCTATTCCAACTTCTTTTCCTTTTACATACCTTATGATACATTAACTTTATACCTCTACATTTTTTACAATTTATGAACAGCAATACTAGAATTTTTTAGTGCTAAAAATATACATATAGGTTAACAATCAACTTGACCTTCTCAGGTGTTCTAATTCCACTTAACACCCTGCATAACTTCCACCAAATTTTGACCTTTTTGAAGACTAGTATCTTTTCAAAGGATTCTATTGTGAGGAAAGGACCATTAGAATCGTTCTAACGATCGTATTTCTTTTCGTGGAATAGAAATTCTGTGGAAAGATTCAGTTAGTTAATTCTGTAGAATTTAATTGAATACTTTGGAAAGATTCTATTATTCAAGTCGGTCAAAACTGGATAAAAGTCATGCGGGAATGATTGCTGGTTGCAAAGTGGAATTATGAAACCCTCATAGGGTTAAGTAGAAGCGTCTGGGTTCGCAGCTTCAATGCGTAAACCTCTTCAACGCCACTGATTTCTTTCCGCGTCATTTTCTGCAAACCCTCACAGGATCTATGTTTGATAAGTTTATCAGACTTGACCTTGATCTTGTGTTCCATGTCATGCATTCCTAAATAGAAGTGGGATGAGATCAAGTATACACTGTTTTCTGCAATTAAACCCCGATAAACATCTGTAAACGTGTTTCAATAATCTCGTATTTCGCTAGTTGGCCTTTTTATTCTACGCCGCCTCTGTGATAAACAGTGTATTTTCTTTATCCCTCAATAACTGTTTTCTTCATTTTCAACTTTTAATATCTTTGTAAGTTTAATCTCTATTATTATAAAAGGAAGTGTTTGTCTGTCTTGTTTCTTGCTGCATAATCCTGACGATTCTATAGCACTTACATTAATGAGATTTGGCACACAGGTCCAAAATTTTTACAATTTTTGGGTCGCGGCGAATTTTAAAATTTAATCTATAACATTTTTAAATGAATTTAATGAAATTTAATCGTAATTGAATGCTACACCATAGAAGAGATCACAGATTCTAAATTTATTGTTTTCATTTCCGTTTTGATTTTGCGCGGATGAATAATTTTTCAGCCAGACCATAAAAACAAACACTCTTTTAACTGGAGTCAATAAGTTCTTTTTCTATCTCCTAGACCGTTAAAGACAGAGTAAAAATTTAAGCGGATTTGAAATCTGCGGAAAATTTCACTTTAAATTCATACCTAAAAATATGATTTTCTTTATATAAATAACTTTTAAATTGAATATCTAATAATAAAAAAACACCAATAAATTAATTTTGCAGATGGATTTATATTTTGAATGTGCTTTTAGGTGTTGCTGTGTTAAATTTCTTGTCCTGAACTTTAACGTCCGAATGTCTAGAACAAGGGGCTGGTGTCTCGTAAGATTCCTTGATGCTTGTGCCTGCGAATAGAACTGAAAGTTAGCTTTCGGACTCGGTCTTAAATATTGAAACGCCTCCATGGCAATTTGATTTTTATGATATTAAACATTTTTTTTTCTCCTTTTCACGCTTCCATTATGATTAAACTCATGTACGTAGTCTATGAAAAAAAATGTCATTTTTAAAGACCAAAAAGTTTGGATTAATTCGTCACGGAACTTAAAAAATTGGAGTTATCCCCGTGTAAATTTGTTGAGACCGTGCGACTACATTGGACTGTGACTCAAATCAAACAAAAGCCCCCCCCCCCTAAAAAAAAAAAAACCTTCTTGGGTTTTCGATCTATCCGTATTGAATCCCATTACCCTACGATGCGGGAGAAAGTAAACACGTTTTTATGGGGCAATAGGAAGTTTTCTGCATGCGCGAAACAACACGAGGCAAAAGGGAGGGAAAGCGTTTGCCGAATGCGGAAAGTGACGACGAACACGAAGTTCGCATCCTGTTTCTCTGGCGTGGAGTGCGATTGCTCTGAGGTCAGCCGCCCTTGGCTGCTAACTAAAAATAGTTAGCCGTGATGCGTCAGTGAGGGAGAAACAGATCAGACATGACATCTGCGCGCTTTCAAGTCTCTCAGAGCAAAGGGAAAACGTGTAATATCCGAGACGAACGAGCAAAGGACAATCATCGTGCAATCGGAAACACAGAAAATCCGACGTCAGTTACGAATCTTAATCAATCTGCGCGAGGTTGGTAGTTGAATTAACGTGTCACAGGAGCAGCACAACGAGCTACTGGCGACGGTTCGGGATCCATCCCCCAAAGGAAACATCCGAGGACAACACCTTGTTATTTGAACCACGGTCAGATAACTAGCTCACACATGAGAGGGCAACACTCTGACCAAACTTCCATGCCTCGCCGAGGGCATTTGAGGCCCACGACTGATTGTGAACGTGCACCTGCCACCACGTACTTGACGGTATGTGGTTGGATCGAGTTTCCAACTCGCAACCCTCCAGTTTTTAATCCGCTACTCTTCCAACAGGTCCCATCTGAGCAAGGATATACACACAATGACCTATGAATTAGAAACGAGTAAATAGTATATACACTACCCTACAATAATGGACCGGACGCCAGCGGATTTGCATCAAATCCGACTACTTGTTTTGGGGTGGTTTTCGTGGTTTGGCCTAAGATCTTTTCATGGTGTTCCTGGTCAATTGAACGCCTGCATGAACATTTTAGACAGTCAGGTTTCTCCCTGCGCTCTGGCAATTTTATGGAATGAACGAATATTACTTCCAGGACGACAACGCTCCATGTCATGTTGCAGCCTCTGTCAAGCAGTGGTATCAAGATATGGATGTAAAACGTCTTCCCTGGCCTGCTCAGAGTCCGGACCTAAAACCCATAGAACATTTGTGGGACGAGTGAGAGTGACGCTCACGGACCAGGGAACCCCGTCCGAAATCTGCAACTGAGCTGGCGACCTTCTTGCAGCAGGAATGGACACCAATACCCATAGCTGTGTATCCAAACCCTGTTGAAAGTATACCCAGAAGGGTTGCTAGTGTCATTGCGGCACGTGGGGGACCATCCCCCAATTAAAGCATGTATTCTTTCCCGTATGCCATCATATCTTGCTGTCAAGTCCATTATAGTAAGGTAGTGACCATAGCAACGTTATGGCACTCATCTGTTCTGAGAAACGTACAGAAAATTTACCCCGGTGTCACTCTCTGTTAACGTACAAAGCAGATGGTTAAGAAAAGAGCCACACAACAAGCGTTGTGACGCATCCGCTTTTTGGGAAATGGGATAAGGTCCGTTTCGACCGCAACAGGTGACGAGGTAAAAAGTCACGACTTTATATGCGTTTGCGGAACACAGAGAACGGTCAGAAAAACTGCTTCACTTTCCTCCAACGGAAATCCTTCCGCGGTATTTGAGTACACCTCGTGCCGAATATGGGCACCCTGGAGACAGGGCCTACCACACTTTGCGCACTGGACGGCGCACAACAGTGCGGTCCTCCATTCATGTGGGATGCAGCCGCTCGCCAAGGCTGGATTCCTTCGAAACAATAAAAAAGAAAATTCCCGGTTCGAGGTTGAAATCGAAGAAACGGGGCGATGCAGGGTGGGGCTTGCTCTGGTCTGCCCCCTCCCCACGAGGATACCGGTTTGTTGTCAGTTCTCGAGGGAAGCCTTTGGGTGTTGTGTGCATTACGACGGCGGCCTAGTATCCGGTGTAAAGAGTTCGCTTTTGCAGAAGCTACTATGGATGGTTGTTACCCTTTTCTTGCACGATTTGGTTAGGATGTGTCGCTCAACGGTCGTATTTTGTAAAGGGCCTACGGCCTAAAGTGGATTCCGAACCACCACAAAAATCGGCATTCGAACCCAAAGTTTGCAGAACCAAGGTTCCGATCTCTCAGTCCCAAAGACACCAATCGAAGATGACGCCTGGTGAGGTCGAGACTCGAGATGAAGGTCAGTCGCTGACAGCTCGTAAATGGTGATCGCTGCCTAGGGTCACTTAAAAGGGTGGTAACATCCACAGTACACAGATCTATGCCATGCCACTGGTGTAAAACAATTGTTACCACTAAAATTTCGTTATCTGCCGCAGCTTAAAGATTAACGTCGCATTGGAGCACCACAACGGACAATTGGACGACAGAACGGGTTACATCCTGAAGGAAAATATCCGAGGACAACGCCTCGCCATTTCGAACTACAGTCAGATGACGAGGCCGATGCCGCACTCTCTTCCCACAATGCCAATGTGAGGACATTTGATTTAGGGAGCCCCCACCTACACGACGGTTTTCTGTTGGCCTCCGGTTGCTACTCTTCCAAACGGGCTACTGCGGACCCGCGGTGTGCAAGCAACTATTTATTTTAATTCGTAACACATAAATTCCATAAACGCATTTACGTGTGAATCAAAGAAAGTTCATTTGGTCTCTCCACCCCCCACCCCAAGTCTTGCAGACGATCCGATAAACTCTTAACACGTCCTCCCTCCTTGATGTCTATCCCCTTCCTGACTCCCGAAATTCTCCTCACAGGACCCCGGATGAACTGGTTTCTTCCGACCATCTTTCTGTCTTGCCTGGTCGGAGAACCTTACACTTTTCTTTCAGAAAAAAAAAAACTCAAAAGAGGCAATACGGAGTTTCAAGTTCCAGCGTTGATGGTGTTCGTTCTATGCCCGTAGTTCGAAATGATGAGATGTTGTCCTCGGTTCTTTCCCTTGGGGGTTGGATCCCGGACCGTCGTCAATAGCCCGTCGTATTACTTCAGTAGGACGTTCATTAAAATATACCATGCCAGCGTTGATGGAATCAAAGTGTGGATTCCAAGAGCTGTTTGGGTATTATGGCGCTATAAGGCCAAATTTTACCAAAGCTTCGACAAACACAAAAGAGACAACGGCAAGTAATGTACGCCCACACACAAGAAAAGTTTATTGTCATACAACAGAGAAATACATCCAGGGTAAATTACAGGAATCTAACCAGCGTTCTCATTGGAGGAAAAATCCGTGTCTGACTTTTAAATAAAACAAAATTACTGTGCTATTGAGGTCAAAAAACTCAAACGAACTCATTGAAGGCCACAAAACCATAAATGGAAGAAAAATAAATTCCTCTGAGCATTTTCAAAATTGATGAAAAAGGTGATTTCATGTGTTAAGTAAAGCAACATTTTCCGCCCGCAACGATAACCTTAAGAGTACAGATCGCATTGGAAGACGAAAGGAAGACATGCTCGACTCAAACACATATTTAGAGATATACTGGAAGGGATCATCTACCGGTTTTCGCTTCTTATGGAAAGACCGCAATGCTAAATAAACGTAATTTGTGGGAATTTTTTTTACTGTTCAAACATGTTTTTTAGTTATGTGATAAACGACGATCAAATGAGCTCCAGTGTGTAGTTTGGATTGTTTTTAACATGTCTATCACATTTTTTGGAGAGGGCTCTATCCCTGTGGGCCCTACATCCGAATACGTTCTTGGTCATTCATGTCTATGCTCATATACCAGATATTTTCCTAGTCTGGTGCAATCCTTCCCCGTAGAGTCCCCATAGGCAAACGAATGATTCTTCAGGCATGCGCTTCAACAAACGATGAATTTGCTACACATCGAAAACATAGTGTACGCGATACTTAAAAGTATCCGTTGTACGTGATTTTCTCGCTGCATTCCATTACGAAACGGACCCGTATCAATTACTCAAGCCGACCAACCGGTCTAGTGGTTAAGGTGATAGCCTTTACGTAGGAAGGTTCCTGATTCGAATCCGGGTTAGTGCATGGATGTTTGTAAGCGTATGGTGCAGAGGCGGCTGGTTCACATTAAATCTGTCGTTGCCGAAAGCCCTCACGTTAGGTTGGTGTGGAAGTTTGGAGAGTGGGGTGCCAGCTCAGGTGTTGCCTAGTCATCTGATCGTGGTTCAAAATTACGTGGTGGTGTCCTCGGATCTTTCCCTTAGGGGATTGATCCCGGACCGTCATTAATAGCCCATTGTGTTGCTCTAGCACGACGTTAATTAAAAGTTACCAAATTACTACCAATTACTCAAACACCTACATTATTTTCACATCACAATTAAGGGGAAAAAAAATTTGTTTGATAGAGGTTAAAGAGAAAGTGTCAGATAAACAGAATAAAATATAGATTAATAGATACAATTAGGAGTCCAAAGTGTTCTTGGAAAGTACCATCAATACCAAAGTACTAGACGCAGTGTACAAATCACAACACTGGGAATAATATCCAATTCCGATTGTGCCCATCTATTTGTAACATCAATACAGCATTTAGATTGCCTTTTTGTGTTGCGTTGTTCGTTCCTGCTACATACGATAGGGGAGCTGTATTTTATCGCTTCTTGAACAGTTTCGAAAAGGGATAATTCCTTTCATTCGGTTGGAAGCAACGCCATCTTCAGGAATAAATCGAAACGACATTCTTTTTCCTTTTGTGTCCTTTTCTCCTATTTACCGAAGAAAAATTGGGGGAAAGTAGACTTATTTTTTCTACATTCCCTTTTGTTATTTCGCACTTTCTTCCATGCGTGATCGTAAAAGTTGAATAAAATCCAACTCTTTTGTTGTTTGTCAGAGTTTAAACTCTCAAGCATGCTTGTTGGTTTGATGAATACGTGCAAACAATGAGGGGCATTTTCTGTCAAGCTGAATATAGATGGCGGTAGTGTTTCTGCGGCGAGACGTGTCCAGTACCCGTAATCTGAACGTGACGTCAATTGGTCTGTTCGCGATAGCCCCGGTTTGTTTCATTAACCTTCTAATGAAATAGATGGAACGTGTGGGTGGAGTCGGAGTCTTAAGATCTTTGGTGAGTAATCGCCTAGGCTTACAAAGCCCTTTTTGAAACAATTTCTATGGAGAAGCCTCTTACGCCTACCCTATGTCACAAGTTAATGTGTTTCGGAGTAGTGCTACAGGAGTAGGAAGAGGTTATAGATCAGGAGTGAGCAGCTACACTTCCTTTGGAAGCCACATTTCAGAAAGAAATATTTGAGAGCCATTTATTTATCTTTGATAACTATTGGAGCTCCAAGAAAGATGAAGTATTGAAACAAAATGGTTGTTCAACTTTGAGTTTTAGAAACAGGTACCGAATCAAAAATATCCTAAGACCAGAGAGTGAGCTGAGACTAATCTTCATTTCCGGTACTTCGCATTGTTGTGAGTGTTTTCAACACTTAAATTTATTAAAAACTAGCCACCACGTGGCTTGCCCGGCGTTGCCCGTGGTGTAAGGTATTAATCTGGTTTAAAAATTTTCGCAGATTTCAAATCCGTTATAATTTTTATTCTACCTTTAACGATCGCTGAGATAGAAAAAAGCACTGAAGAACACCGGTGATAACTTAAGTAATATCTTTTGCTTCACTGTAATCCGTTTCGCGTGAAATCAAAACGAATGAATCTCGAAACAAGCAAAGGTCAATCGAATGTGTTTTCTCCCATTCTAGAGACGGGAGTTGAAAAAAACTTGGCATGGTTCCAAAGGCTGATGTCAAGGTGACGTGATGGCGAAAAGTCTGATGTTTCTTCATTCCGCGGAAGAAGAAAGCATGGTGATAAAACTATCAAATTCATTTTAAAATGTTCTATATTAAATTTTAAAATTCGCCTCGACCCTAAAATTGCAAAAAATTCGGACTACCTGTGTGCCAAATCTCATTACTGTAAGTGCCATGGATTCGTCAAGACTTTGAGTCCAAGAAAACAAACAGACAAACACTTCCTTTTATAATATTGGAGATAAGCTTCGGTCTGTTTTAACAGATCAGCATTTCACTGAGGTTGTCCAAACTGCACTAAAAGTCATCAACCGAACTTTTGCCAGCTAATTGTTAAGATGGACAACATTCATAAAGCTTCCACGACCCAATCTAATTTTTAAAGATTTTCTTTACAAAATTGTTTGATACAATCAGAACAATATTTTTAATAAAATTTTTATTTTTTTGTTTTTGAATAACTTTGTAACTTTTATGTCTTTTATGAACTGTAAGGAAAGAACCAACAATATTTTTAATAAAATTTTTATTTTTTTGTTTTTGAATAACTTTAACTATTATGTCTTTTATGAACTGTAAGGAAAGAACCAACAATATTTTTAATAAAATTTTTATTTTTATGTTTTTGAATAACTTTGTAGCTTTTATGTCTTTTATGAACTGTAAGGAAAGAACCAATGGAGTCATTTTGAGATTTGGATGAATCCATGGATTCTTCAGAAAGATGCGGCTATTTAGTCACCAAGAGTTTTGTAGACGAAAAGCAACACTCCACTACTCACAACGCTCGAAGGATTACAGCCAGTGCTACAATATTCGACGAAATTTTTTTCCATTGTGTGTAAGGGGATAGTATGACATCAATACTTACTCCCATAATTCATTCCGGACCGAAAAATATTCGCACAGCATAATAATCCCATTCTGGTCCACATATAGAATTTCGGAATAGACTAGGTCAGATTCGATTTCTGGCGGCATTACATCTCACACTGATGACATTTTCTGTGCTAGCAAACGGGAATTGTGCAGGTTCGCCACCTTCCCTGGGTGTATTTATCTTACTTTCCTTGTGTCCACTACTATGTCTTGTGTTTGGCGCAGCATGGATGTCCCTTCCGCCAACCCACCCCAACTGACGACTTTTGCCACTACTCTCATCGTACAAATTGCTTAATCGTGATATGGTAATGCATACTTGCTAACTTTGAAACCTGTGACTCAAAAAAACTTTAGCGCCGAAAGCTCCTTGCCATAAAACACAACATAAATACATAAATTAATGTGTATTAGACAGATCAGTATAAGTCACAACTAGTATTATTTGTATTTAAAAATGCATAAGTAAAAATTCACATTTTTATCAACTACAGAAACCTCGCAAAGCAGTAGTGTTTTGATACCAAACTGAACACTTCTATCTACAAAGTTGTTTCCCTTAGTGTTCCAGAGGAGTGGGTTGCAGAAAAATTCAATGAAGTTGTAGTAGCTGTTTTGATCTTCATTAATAACTCGGCATTGAATTTCTGCTCATAACAAGGTTTGGAGGTTTTTTTGGTGTCACAAACTTTCCAACGTTTTGAAAGAAATGAGAGAATGGTATTCAGTTGGGTTCTTTCTGACGAGGCTGAAGATTCTCTCACACTCTGCATTGGAATGGGAGATGAGCAGAACAGAAAGCACAAATTTTGCTAATCTAGCGAATTTTAGAAGTCCATCAGCCCCTCTTATTTTACCAACTTCAACCCACTGCACATCAATGCGGTCATGTCCTTCTATTATCACAGATACATCTTACAGCTGTGAAGACAACAAAACTTTTTTTTCCAACTCATCCATTGCTTCGTCTTTGCACTCTTCAAGTCCAATAGAAAAGTTTAGTGGATTCGATTGCTCGATCGAAATATTAAAAATCCGTTAAAAAGGCAGACCCATCCGTAAATCAGTAAAATTAAGTGGAAATCCGTAAAAATTACGGATAATCTGTAAAAATTGGCAAGTATGATAAGGTAGTTGAATTAACGCCCCACTGGAGCAACACTAAGGGTTATTGGCGACGGTGTGGGATCCATCACGAAAGGAAAGACCCAAGGACAAAATCTCGTGATATTTTGAACCAAGTTTAGATGACGAGGTCGACACCTGATCTGGCACCCTACTCTCAGTGAGGACATCTGAGGCCAAGACAGATTAAATGTGCACCAGCCCCCCCCCCCCCCACACACACACATACACGGCAGCATTTCGTTGGATCGAAGTATGGTTGCCAATCTTCTTCCAATCGGCGGACCCTTCATGTATGGTCTCGAAAACATTCTGCAGACAAGGCAAAAAAATAAATAAATAAAATAATAAAAAAAAAGAACAAAAAATCCAAACAGATATTTATGTAACGGTGATTCTCATCAAATTTCGAAACCGGTGTTGCATATGCATTTATCGATAAGCCACTCATTCTGTTTTTTATACTTTGTGTATACTTTTGTAGTGAGAGGAGTGGCAACAGGAAGCTCGAAAAACAAGTAAAAAAAATAGAACTGTTCGCATTTTTCATTTTTGAATTGTGTCTTTGAATTGAGCGGTTACTGCAATAAGTTGATGTGTATATAAAAATGTAAATAACCTCTCTACCAAATAAATTCTTGTCAGTTAAAA
The DNA here is from genome assembly GCA_947359465.1 of Metellina segmentata. Lineage (NCBI taxonomy): Eukaryota > Metazoa > Arthropoda > Arachnida > Araneae > Tetragnathidae > Metellina > Metellina segmentata. The sequence goes on along the minus strand of OX375874.1, from coordinate 4,356,979 downwards.
CATGAGAGCCGTCTCATTTTATCTAATAAGAAATGAGTGATGTTATAGTTCGCTGTCTTTAGCGACAACCGGTATTGGATTACCGGTTTTTAAACAAACACTGGATCAGATGACAAAATAATGTCCACGCACTCGATGGCAATAATGATTCGAAAAGTTCTCCATTCCATTTTCAATACGAAAGCGTCATCAACGTATCGATATTCGAACGAGGTAGGAGAGACGAACGAAAGTCATTAACCTCCTTTTCCCACCACTCTTTCGTGACTCCTGATTTTTGAAATACTACTACTCATTCATAAAAACGTGCACGACTCTTTCCCCTCAGAGGACATTTCGACGACAGCATCATTAATGCTAAGCTTTAGAATAATTTCCTTCACATTAAACATTTATGTCTTCAACTCGTGCTATTATCGACCTTCTCCGGGAGTTTAAAAGTTAAAAACAGGAAACGGCCATTTGTGAATTTTCAATGCCTTGTTGTGTTTTGAAATCCATGAAACGACATTTTATTCTGTTGTTTTGAGTAGGGCAGTTATTCAACTAGCTATGGACGAAAGCCCGGGATCCATCCAGGAGAGAAAGATCCAAAGGCAACGGCTCATAATTTAGAACCACGGTCAGATGACGAGGTCACCTCATAAGCTGGCACCCCAGTCTACATACTTCCACACAACACCAACGTGAGGACAAGTGAGGCAGCAAAATATTAACATTCTTCCAAATTACGCGGTGCTGTCCTCGGATCTTTCCCTTCGGGTTTGATCCCGGACCGTTACCAACAACCCGTTGTGTTGCTCGAGTGCGACGTTAATTAAGATACCCACTTACCACACACGACCCAATAACGCCATTAATCGGTTGAAATGGCCACGGTAGCCCAGTTGGAAGAGTAGCAATCAGAGGGTTGTAAATTTTAGACATCATAAAAGTGTCGAAACGGTTCTAAAAAAAAATATTTTCTGAACACTTAAATATTATTTGCATTTTTCAATGAAAAGAAAAAGTATTATTCTAATCGCCTTTCCAGTCTGTATTTAGCCAATTCAAACCAAGAAAACCCTGGTAATTATAGTAGCAATATATATATTTCAAAGCAGAAGGATACTGGAAATGAAATTTTATGCATTTGCTAAACCAAATCTTTGGTTAGTCTGAAAACTTAATATCCTCGGTTATTTGAGGCGTGTCACTGCAAAAGGGCCTTTATCCATTTTTGGTTGAAAATGAGTTGAACGGTGTTTTAACAGCTGTGCAGCTCGACGTATATACTGGTAAATAGTGGATGCGTCAAAGAAGGTTGAGTTGGTAAGAACAATTCACACAAAATAATTATATAGTTTTACCACTGACACATTTATTTATAAGTTTTTCGCAAATACTGGAAAATTACTGAGAGTGGATAGAGGCCCTTTTGCGGTTACACAGGCTTTATTTATACTCAATGTTAAGTATCGCCAACATGGTGAACGTTAATGGCGTGGCGATCCTAAGGTTTCGCGCCTTAGGGTGTGCGTCCGATTTTGGCAGCCCTAGGCAGCATCTTAATGCTAATGAGAAAATAATGGCTAATACCAGGATTTTAAAGCTAATAGGATAATTTGAAATAAATAACATCTTAATTGAGCGAGTAACAGTTGATCGAGGCCTATTTTCTGCGGATTCCTTCATAACCTGATAGTCCAGTTTTATATGGACGTGTTACAAGTTCACTTATAGGGATTCCTTTCCGCAATCTGGAACAAAAATCAATTTTCGAGAAAGAATACAAATTTTATGATTCGGAATTTCTTTTCTACAACGAAGTACCACTTTACTAGGAAAGGGATTCAAAGCAATACTTTTCACTAGTTAGGAAAATTCACATGTCCTTCGGTTCAAAATAAATTGTAAATAAAATACATAAAATCACACACAAGCAGAATAAGAATTGTTATTTTGAATTTCTTTTACTGGTGAAATTGTTGTCGAAGAAGAAAAGCAAAGGTATTTTAATTGAAGGTGAAGAAAACAAAATTAAGCCGCATTCACAATGGAATATATGTTTGCACCAGAGTAGAAAAATGAAAGACAGCAAGTATGAGAACGATATTTTTACCGGCCCTAATTCCTCGTGGATTGTTCAGGTTTAACACAAGGGCTTGGGGTCGCGGTATCCTGGTTGCCAGAGAAACGGAATAGAATTGCTAGTACGAAGTCAGTCCAATCGAAGATCGTCGTGCACAAAGTAGGGTCGATGCCGATGTTTTCAAAACATGTTTTATAAAAAAACATCGATGTACAGGAGCCAACGTTTTTAAAACATCGATGTTAAAACTTGTCGTTGTTTTTACGTTGTCGATGATTTTTTTTGGATAAAAAAGTACCATAGTAAAAATTAAGGAAATAACCAAGTAGAATAATTTTCATAATCAGTAAATTGGCCATACTTTTAGACCAAAGTGGCCAAGGGTGAAGGGTCTGAAAAGTAGGGATGCGACATCGATGTCAATATTTTCAAAACATCGATGTTTTATAATAAAACATCGAAGTATTTAACAGCAATGTACTGGAGACGATGTTTGTTTAACATCGATGTTTTAACATTGTCGTAGTTTTATTTTTGAACAAAAAAAGTACCATAGTAAAAACTAAGAAAAATAAACCGTGAAACTAAGTATTTGTGATGGCGACATCCGTCCCATCAGAAAGAGTTTTTTCCCTAACTGGTGGAATAGTTAGTGAAAAAAGAAGTCGGCTTAAGGTGGAGAAAGTTCAACTTTTTTTTTTAACCTATATAGATAAGCCTATAATAATTATAGGTCCCAATATTTGTTTTATTTGTAGTAAATAGAAATAAGTTTGTTGTGTTTCCTCCCCCTCCCAATAAGTTGAGAAGTAATTAATAATAACTAACAATAATTATTGACACACCTAATTATACTTGTAGTTAGTAGTACCTGAATTGTTGTAAATCGACGGTTTTTGGACGATGCATTATAAACATAGATGTTTTAATTTTGAACATCGATGTTTTGAAGCAACGATATTTTGCTGTCGATGTCGCACCTCAATTAGTGAGCTATAGCACGTTCAATCTGTCTTGCCCGTAAATGTCCTCACGTCGGCGTGATGTTGAAGTGTGGAGAGTGGGGTGCCAGTTCAGGTGTGATCTTGTCATCTGACCGCGATTTAAAATTACGTGCTGTTGTCCTCGGATCTTTCCCTTTTGGAGTAGCTTCCGAACCGTCGCAAGTTGTGTTGCTCCAGTGCGAGCGACGTCAATTAAATACCTACCACACAAGGTCTGTCGAAAATCTTTGGTGATTCGGGGCACCAGCTGCTGGGATACTGTTCATGATACAATCTCACAGCCGCAGAATATGAATTAGGATGCTATCTTCGGTATATATGGATTGAAATGAGATATGAAGAGTGAGTGCCACCAGTAGAAATAATACATTCAGAGAAGGACTGCTAGTTTTATTAATTTAATCACACTCGGAATACACAAAAGACTGATTTTTATAAATTTATATTTCCACTTAGGATAACTATCATATATTCGCACTAGCTACTGCGTGGCTAGTACAGCGTTGCCCGTGACAGTTCTTTTCGTGGGGTCCGGTGTGACCAATGCTCGCTAACCTCCGGTGATTGCTACCAATTCCCATTTGGTTTGCTTCGAAAAGCAACACCACGGGCGACGCCGTGATGGCCTCATCATTGTCAAATGCGGCCAAATTCGAATATCGAAGAGATATAATAGACGTGACGTTACAATCTCTTCCGAAAATATAAAAGATATTCAATTGAAAAGTTATTTTTCAAAGAAAGAAAATCAAATGTATTAGGTAACGTTCTTTTGTAAAATTTTCCGTAGATTTCAAATCCGTTGAAATTTTTACTCCATTTGTAATGATCTAGGAGATGGAAAGAAAAAAGAAATACACAACTCCAGTTAAAACTTTATTTCTTTTGTTCGTTCGCTGAAATCGTTGCTCGGAAAATGAAACAAAACGGAAAAAATAAATTTAGAATCTGTGATCTCTTTATACTGTTGCCATTCTAAGGAAAACAATAATTATTAAATTCCAAATAAATTAATTTTAAAATGTTCTAGATAACATTTTAAAATTCGGGTGCGATAAAAAAATTCGGACTACTTGTATGCCAAATTTCATTATTGTTAAGTGCCATAGATCAGGACACTCCTCACAGACAGAGAAACATTTCCTTTTATAATTGTAGATACCTACATATATCGCATAAACACTTGAAATAGGAATGAAAAAATTAAATAAAAAATATTTGAATAGTTGCTATTTTACTCTCGGCATTTACATTTGGCGATCCAAACCATTAAAAAAAGGTGGACCACGCGAGTGATCTTTCCTCCCTTTCATTTTTACCCTCGCCAACCCTTCTGGGTTTTGCTTCTTCCTCCCTCCTCGTGTTGTCTGTGTTGTTTGGCGCAGATTGGCTAAATATCGCCCTTGTGCCGTAAAACCCAAAAACCATCATGTATGTGATGTAATGCAAGTAAAGTGGACAGTTGTGAAGCGTTTTTGGTATGCAGTCTCTCCACTTTTTCCCAAACACCATCATGCAAAATTCTTTGAAATAAAAAAAAATAACCTTACTTTGTACAAATATCCTATTTACTGCAATTAACTATTTATCAATTCTCTAGTCGTTTCAATAATTATTTTCGAATTTTCTTCATTGTTTTAAATTTTAATGCATCGTCAGTTGTTCGAGTTTACATTAGTTCCTTCGTTGATTGTTTAATATCGGTGTTTTATGGTGCAAGGGCCATATAAGATCAATGTTTTTCCCGTGAAGTAAATGGTAGGTTGGTATTTTTATTAACGTAGCACTGGAGCAACACAATGGGCTATTGGCGACGGTTCGGAATAAACCCTCAAAAGGAAAGATCCGAGGACACCATGTATTATTTGAACCACGGTCAGATGACCAGGTCACACCTGAGCGGGAACCCCACCCTCCAAACTTCCACAACACGCCAACGTGAGGGCATTTGAGACCACGACAGATTTAACGTGCACCTTCTTTGTACACGACGGTCTGTGGTTGGATTCGAACTCGCAACCCTCTAGTTTCTAGTCCGTTACTCTTCCCACCGGGTTACCGCGGCCTTGTGAAGTAAATGTACATACACAATTTAAAAAAAATGACATAGTAAAGAGAAATGCACCCATGCAATTACAGGAATCGAACCTACGCCACTTCTTTTCCTTGTTCGGGTGTTCCAGATTTGCAAAACAAATAAAATATGCAGTTCACTTTGACCAGATTGCCTGACAACACACTGTTTTTCACCTTGACAGAAAAATTATTTCGTTCAATTCTAAAATTATTCAGCTCAAAATTATTTTAAGAGAATAAAATGTAACTTACCGGTTTCCTCGTGGAGCTTATATTTTCCAACAAGACTGTCACGGGTGATGTTTGTCACTGGTCCTTCAATGGAAACAGTTCGTGGAGCACTCCTGTCGTAGAATAATCCCAAGTAAACTGAGAAAACAATCGTATCACACAAGAGAGAATATCTTTCGTTTCTCCGGATTACCTAAATTGTTCGAAATGGAACTGGTCCAGCAGAGTTTATGAGGACTGTGTTCTGTGTATTGCACAATTCTACGTATCTAAGAATTCGCTGATGATATCAACTGTACATTCGCAACAATTAATAGACAGCGATTTAAGAAGATTTAAAAAAGAAAACAATGCCAAGCAGTTTGGAGAGACTGCCGACATGAAACGGTGTTTTAAACAGCGCAGGAACGACTCTTCGTTTGTTTTCCCTCCGGTTCGTGTGGGAGGGGGGCAGTTCCGCTGTCAATGCGAAGCGCAGATGGACAGAAAATCGTCTGCCCGCATTTTGCCGAACAGTTTTCACCAGAACAGCGATCTCGAACGAAAACAAATCGACGATCGTTCCACGGGCGTTGCCGGTTCCAGATCCATCGCGACTCGAACGATCCGGAATAAAAACGGCAATAAAAAATAACGAAAAACTAATAAAATTAAAAAGAAAACAAAAATATCAAACAGAATTCCCGTTACATGGAAGTGAAAATTCCGCAGCCGAGAATCGTTCGTCGAAACAACTCGTCACTAGGACTGCATCTAGAGGTAGAGCATCTGGCAACAGAAGCGGAGCGAGCTCCGGCTCGCGACTGACGTCACGATGACGTCGTTCCAGCAGAACACGGAGAATTATTGAAGGCACGCGTAAATCGTCCGCCAGAGGGTTGTGTGTGTGTTATTTTCGCATCGACCCTATTCGAACGTTTTCCGGTGATAATAGAACGTTTGATCTTCGATAAAACATCATCGTTTCACAACTAATTTGTTTCCCCTTTAGATGGAAGAGATCGCGCGGGCGATATCGATTTTCCTAAACGTCGTTTGTCGGCGATAAAACGGTGTTTTTGATATATTATCTCATTCCCAGCACCTACGATGCGTTGTTTCCCGGGCTTGGAAAACAGAATAAAGGAATCTGCCCTGTTAAAAAGCACCTTCCGTTTCTTTTTATCGCCCTTCCTAAATCCCTTCTTTCAATTACGAAATTGAAACTTCTGTCTTCAAAATGTTTATTCCACAATTAATTCGATGTTAGCACATTCCTCCAATGACAATTAATTCAATGTCATGAGAGGGTTGTTCTGTAAAGGGAAATGGGCCGCGGTAGCCGAATGGAAGGGTAACGATTCAGCAACTGGAGGACTGCGAGTTCGAATCCAACCAAAGACCGTCATGTGCATATGAGGGTTGGAAGTACGTGAGCATGTTATATCTCTGGTTTATAGCATGTTTAATAGGTCGGCCTCAAATATCCTCACGTTTGGCGTGGTATGAAAATTTGAAGAGGTGGGTGCCAGCTCAGATGTTGACCTCGTCATCTGACTGACGTTCAAAATTACGTGGTTTTATCCTCGGATATTCCTCTTGGAGATGGATCCCGGACCATTTCCAATAGTTCGTTGGGTTGCTCAGGTACAACGTTAAATAACAACCTACCCGATATTTCATGTTTAAAAACAATTGTGAAAATATCAAAGAAAAAGAAAGTTTCGAATGTTTTTTGAAAGTTTCGACCTACTGAGAACTACAATGGACACTTATTAAAGTCGGGTAGGTAGTTATTTGTGTTACAAACGTGAGGAACATACGTGTACAGCTTTTTGAAGACTTTTCTTACGACTGTTAAGATTTCTTCTTCAAAAGTATGTGAAGTTAAAAGTGTGAAAATTAAATTAACCAAAGCTAAAAAGTTTATTGGTCTTTCTAAATTTTTATGACTAGGGTCCAGTGAAAACGTTCTGTGTTGTTTTTAAACACTTAATTTGTATCCACTTGTAATCCTAATATCATAAATAAAACATAACCTGAGACAAAATAAACTATTAATTATGAATTTTTAAAGGGGGTTACTTCAACTTTACGAATGCCGATTAAGCAGATTTATTAGTTGAAGATTTATAACTTGAAAATTTTCAAAAATAACATCGTTCCGACTGGGAAAGTTGAACGATAAAATCAGCCCTCTGCTTTGGTGCTTAAAGTGTGTTACTTTAGCAGTCATACTTAACTCTCATTGGCTCAAGCGACAGTAGCTAATTTGACCAATAGATATCAAATGATTATTTATTCGCTTGGGGATTTCTTTTCGTTCCGAATGTTTTTTTTTTTTTTGCTGTCACGCTTGTTTCGCAAGTTTAGAAAACAATGCCAAATACAGAAATGTTTCAGAAATTGCGCGAAATTATTTTCGTTTATATAATCTGTCCCAAGAATAATTTTAAATACAAGGAAGAAAGAGAAACATGTTTTGAAATGGGAAATATTTAACTGCTAAAGTTTGTTTTATTTATATGTAAGAAGCAAAATTAGGAGTGTCGAGAAGAGGTTTTCGAAAAGGACTTTATCAAGTAGCCTAAATGTTTAGAATTAAGTCGAAAGAAATTAAAATCCATTTTCTATTTTTCTAATGCTATTTCAGTAAGATGCATAGCATTTCTTCCTTTCGCTCTTTTTTCTGTGTGAATACTCAGTTTTAAACAAGTTTTTATAAGTTTTATACAAAATATACACTATTTTTTATTCTACTGAAAAACGTGACGCACTTGTTTAAAATATTTTTAGTACAAAGTAATAAATTTAAAGCAGAGTCCATTTCAACAAACACCAATTGTTCTATTTAATTACCAGACATTTTTCTTCTATTTTAAAACATGAACCAAAATATTTCTAAAGCGCATATAAAAATTTCGAAAATCTGTGTGTGACGCTGAAATTATATTTAAGTCAACTATTTCCATTTGATACAAAATACTTGAAAGTTTTAAACATCATCTTTCATTTATTTATTCGCAATTCTAATTCTTCCACAGATGTGTAATTGGGAGAGTTTGACAGAGACCGATTCATTGGCCTCCGTGAATGGTCTCATCGACGGATTGCGCAACATATTGGTTGTAGTGATGGTACTGTTGCACGCTGCTGGCAGCGGTGGATACAAGGCACATGCCAGCGTCACACAGCCAGGGTAAGGTAACCAGATCGAGAGAGGATCGACGTGCTGCAAGACATGCGCGTACTGTCCAACAGCCACTGTTGCAGACATCCAACGGGCAGTGGATGTTTTCGATTATCCAATAAGTGATCACACCATTTGTCGACGGCTTCACGACGTGGGACTAAACTCACGTAGACAGTTGCAGTGACTGCCTTTAACAGCATTGCATCGCCGTCGGACTGGAATTGTGTCGTGCCAGACGGACATGGGGCGTCGAATGGCATGGAGTGGTCTTCACTGACGAATCATGCTTCTGTCTTGGTGGATACGTTTGTTGTGCAGCGTCATACGTCCAGAACACCTGGTGTCGTGGTGTGGGGTGCAATTGTGTACGATGCCAAATCATATTTGGTATTCGTTACGGGCTCTTTGACAGGCCAGCGTTACGTACAAGAAATTTTACAGCCAGTTACGCTCCCATTCCTGAACTCAAAGGTTCACCCGCTTTTTCAACAAGACAATGCTCGGCCCCATATTTCTGCCGTCTCTAGAGCTTGCCTACGACGCAACGATATCTTACCATGGACGGCATACTCACCGGACCTGCCCCCGATTGAGAATGTGTGGGATGCCATTGAACGAGATGTCACCGCCCGTGCCGCGTAATCTGTTGGAACTACGTGACAGGGTTCAAGCAGCATGGGATGGACAGTCATACACACTTCATAAAGGACACACTTCATAAAGAGCCTGTATGACTCACTACCAAGGCGCTTGGCATGCTGCATTAGAAATAATGGCGGTCATACGCCATACTGAATAATACCACTTTTCTTTTAATTTTTCTCAATAAAGTTTGCATATTTCAGTCTCAAATTTTAATCAATTGCTCATTCATCAAAGCACTTTACCAACCTTGTAAATTTCATTGCATTCCGACAATTCCTTCTAGGTGCAACTTTTTTTGTATTAGAGTGTAGTAACAAGTCTCCTATTAAACCTGATTTATTTAAGTAACAATTTTGGTTGCCCAGATACAAAACGAATAGACTAACCACAAAATGTAAATATAAAACAGGCATTGAAGATCTCACCAAGAAATTTAAATTTTAAAATTAAATATTTTCTTCATACAGTTTTCATAACAATCTAATAACTACAGATTCCGATACGTTTTCTATTATGATTGCCATGGTTTGGCAGCAAAAATTCGAATTTGGTGTAATATAAAGTGATATAATGTAATATAAAAACTTAACGAACAATAAAATTAATCTTAGAACTTTTCTAAACAGCAAAATATTTTCGGAATTCCAGAACTTTTTTCAAACTAGACAGCAATTACGTCTTACCTTGCAAAAGGCCACAAGGACGACTTTGAAATTGTTGGCACATGAATTGGGCTTGGACGATAGTTATCCAATTGAAAGTTATCCTGAAGTTATCCAATTGAAGGATTTAATTGTCAATTCTGACAACTACGATGAAGAACTCACTAAGAATTTATTCGCCAGTGTAATAGATGAACGAATTGATAAAGAAAAAGTAGTAGTGGAGTGGGAACGAATTGCAAAGAATAAAGCAATTGCACAAGAAAGAATAGGAAAGGCAAGAGCTCATGAACTTGCATTTCTTCAGTTGCAACGTGAAATCCAAAAGTTGTCCTAACTCTCAACAGAGCCCCCCGTTATTAACGTCGATAAACCAAAATTTGAACTGAAAAAGTTTATCCCCAACTTCAACCCAACAGAAGACGACATGTCTGTTTCTGAATCTCATTTTCAAAGACACTTAAAATTCATATAGGTTCCAGAAAACAAATGGGTAGTATATTTGGTGGGAGTCCTTCCTATGTATATAGCGAAAATTATTGCTAGGTAACTAGATGAAAAAGCAGAAGATTACCAATTTATTAAAGATATCTAATGAAATGATTCAAGTTGGTGCCGATCTTTTTCGGCAGCTATTTGCAACTCATAAAAAGAATTCTGAAGGTACATGGAATGATTTTTATTTTGAATTACGTAGTAATTATGAGAATTGGATTAGAGAAGTGAAAGTAAATACTTTTGAAAGGCGGAAAGAACTGATGATAACTGATCAAATCAAGAAAAAGTGCCCACCGGAATTCAAAGAACGCTTTTTGGATGAATGGGGAGACATTATCTCTCCAACTGACTTTGTGGAAAATCTAGACGCTTACTAATGTCTCCGGCACAAGACCGGGAAAGATGGACCAGCAGTTAATACTAAGAGACTGATCCGGTATAAACGAAAGAATATCAAAGATTCAACTCTACGAGGAAGGAGTTCCGAAAACACGATAAGTTGATGCAGGAAGAACACCTAACTGTGTATTGCTATGCTTGTGGCACTCCAGGGTAAATTAAAATAAAATTGTCCGAATTGTTACAGGCCTGACAAGAAGAATACCAGTCGTTTCAGTAGTATACAGCTAAGTAGTCTTTCAACATCGAGTCAGATGGCGAAGATTCTTATTTTGAATATCAACGGACTGTGTGGTACGGTATGTGCAGATACAGCAGCAACTTATTCTATTGCTGGTGCAATTCTTTACCACCTGATAAAGGAACCCATTTCCAGAGGACGCATCTTACCATGACTCTCGCCGACGGCAGCCAGACAACAAAGAAGGTACACAAAGCATATGTTAGTGTAAGGTTCGCCATCTCGCATCTTACAAGAAGTGAAACGCCAAGTTGGCAACCCTACATAGAAAACGCCAAGCTGGCAACCTAAGAACAAAGCTTTTTCAATTAAAAGAAACGTCCACAAGATTTCAAGCCGAGGAAGTGCGGCAAAAGCCAATTAAAAAAGTCAGAGCAATAAACAGTTACCGATACAACTAAAAGATAAAATCCATCTTTAGAAGAGGAGGTCAAGTAAAGATTTTATACAGCCGGTGGGAGGAAAGTTACACTTTTCAATGCTTATCCAAATGTAATTGCTACTTTATACTACATGTAACTTACGTGACGTGACCGATTAAATTTAGTAAAATATACTCCAAATATGGAATTTTGACTCTGTGTCTTTTGAGTCTTTTACTGAACTTTTACGACGGAGTTTATCAACAACCATCGGCCTCGGACCACTACTGTTAGTATCTGTCTGGAAGGGAGAATGTTTTCAATACCAATTTTTGCTATTCCAGAAGCACGATGTGACGACTGAAAAAAGACGATAGCATGCGGACTTTTTATTCCGAAGTTTTCCCTAGCGGCATAACAGGTCGTTCTCACATCTGCGATTCCGATCACCCTCGACTAGAAAACAAGTTGTCAGCACCTCAATTATCTTGGGCCTTCCACGAGAAAAAAGGTAGACGGGCCACCCAAAAAGAACACACGTGTTTACAGTTCTGAGGTAACCCGGGCCAGAAAGACATTAAATCTGTCGTAGGGTTGGCATGGAATCCGACTTCTAGCTCTGCCTATCCCACAAGTCATTTTCTAACGATTCCGAGATCCAATGAGGGGGCTCACAACCCTTAAAGTTGAAGGTGTCGTTGAGAACACCAGAATCGGCATTCCAAGGGGTAGACGAACTCCCCCTGAGAAAACTAAAACGGAGACGAGAGGAAGAGGCCATTGTGCGAGGTGGCGAAGGAAGAGTTCTCGTAAGACAGCTATACGGTGAAGTTAAACACCGATTGAAAAAAAAAAACAGTTGAAAAGCTATTTGTTTCTTCATGAATATTCGTTCATTGATTGTTCACTGTACATTTCTGTATAGTCTTCCATTGTTAATCGAAACCTTTTAAGTTGTAATAAATAACTTGCAAAGTATTCCAGCTGAGTCCGACTCTGTGTTACTGTGGTGCAAAAATACAACAACAGAGAAACCATACTGTGCTTGGAATTGATTTTATCGAAAATACTGGAACTGTCCTGAATCTAAAAGACCATTCCTGGTTCTTCAGTGATTGACCCGATAAAAGTTTCACATTTGTCCACTGTCCCAGCGAGTCATGGTGTACTTCGACTATAAGTTCAAGACCATACTTCGGACATCATGGTAAGCGCTACCCCAGCGAATCCCTGCTAAACTCAGCTAGAAGTTCAAGATCATTTCCCTAACATTATGGAAAACGTTATACCAACAAATTCTTGTCCAATTCAATTAGAAGATACAGATCAATCTTGCAACTGTAACGTCGTGATAAAAGAAATAGACTTTTTTAAAGAAATAAAGAAAAATTTATTTACAATATGGTAGCGACATCACCGTTACAACTACCTCTCATCATACGTTTTTAACATAACGGCTGAAACACGCCATTCCAACACTGCACTCAGTCCACACTTCAACGAAGCATCCAATCGACTACCAAAAGCCGTTACAAAAAAATATCTTTTCACCAACGTTATACATAAAAGAAAAAATGAACTTCCGGGAAAACCATTTAAGCTCACATAAATATGTCAAAAGAAAAGATATCCTTTCCAAGAGTATTAAGAAGTAAAAATAAACACAGGAAGTATCACACTATATATATCTTGGAATAAGGAAAAAGAAATACTATAGAAATACATTTAAAAGATATTCCGGAAGTGTACGTTACAACTCTTCCCCCCTTAGAATAACTTTTTAACCTGTAAAAAGTTACCATAACTTTAAAAAAAACTAAATTCTACAAAATGTCGGACCGACATTCGATATGGTTTCGCACAGAGGGGCTTTATTTCAGAAAGTTCGATATCAAACTGGATACGATCTGTGAGGCCAGGCACGTTTGAGAAACACTTGGAATATTTACATATAACACAACTGAGCTGGTCAATCTGGTCGTCATCCAGTCTTCCTTTCACTTCACTGTTTCTCAATATCTCCTCGAGATAAAAAATATTGGGATTGTTTTCCACAGGCGGGAATTCTTCTTCCAACTCTGATTCTTCATCCTCACAAGTAGTGACCAGATTTATGAATTCAGGCCTCTGGTAGTAAGGCTTCAATAAATTTACATGATATATTTGTGACGAATTTTTCCGGTTGGGCAGGGCAACAAAGTAGTTCGTCTCCGAAATCTTGCTTTCAATGGTCCCAGGACCATGCCATTGAACCGCTAACTTATTTACAGGTGAGGGTGCCAGTACCAGTACTTTATCTCCAACATTGAATTCACGTTTCACGGTATTTTTGTCGTACCATTTTTTTCTTTTCTTGGCAGCTTCCTCCATATTATCAATGGCTAGGCTGCGACATTTTTCCAATCTTCTGAGAAGATTGATGATATATTCAACAACTGAAGAATTTCCTTCTTCCGGCTGTAACCAGTTTTCATACAGAAGAGTGACGGGAGTCCGTAAGTTTTTTCCATGAACCAATTCAGCTGGACTGAATCCGGTGGATTCATGAGTAACTGTCCTTAAGGCGAACAAGACTGCATGGACATGCTTCTCCCAATCTGGTCCTTCTTCGGAACACAAAACTCTCAAAATCCGTTTCAGGGTACGATGAAACCTTTCTACCGGATTGCTCTGGGGATGATACACAGAGCTAAGTACCACCTTGATGCCGAAACGTTCAAAAAATTCCGATGTGAGTTCGCTCATAAACGAGGTTCCCTGGTCGTGTTGAATCTCCTTAGGAAAACCCATTCGACTAAAAATCTGAAGGAGAGCATTAATTACGGATCTAGATGTTATGTTTGGTACTGCCACAGCATCTGGGTACTTCGACGACATACACATTGCCGTAATCAGGTATCTTTGGCCTGAGTCCGTCACGGGCAAAGGTCCTACAGCGTCAATATTAATACGGGAAAAAACTTCAGTAATCACTGGAACAAGAGTCATGGGCGCTTTTTTCTTGTCCCTTGCCTTTCCAGCTCTCTGACAGGAATCGCAAGCCTTCACGAAGTCCTCTGCTTCTTTGTAACAGTTTTTCCAGAAAAAGTATTTGGTCATTCTGTCTTTGGTCTTGGTGGTTCCAAGATGACCTGACGTGCCTTCATGACACAATTTCAGTATCTTTTCTCGGTACTCTATGGGCACGACGATGAGCTTCCTTTCGATACCACTCTTGTCTTTCTTAATCTTTACCAAAAGTCGGCCTTTCACAAGTTCAAAATCTTTAGGAGGGTTTCCATTTTGGATTTGTTTAACTTGAGAGCTCATCTCTTGATCTTCACCTTGAGCCTTGATTAGCTGCTCAGTGTCCACTTTTAACAATTCAGTGATATCTTGATCTTCTGCCACATGAGTGAACTCGTCACTTACTTCCCCTGCTTCCATTTCATTTTTTCCCAATGTAATAAATTCTTCGTCTGGGATAGGTTTTTCGGATTCTTTAATTAAAGATTGAGATTCTTCCCTTTCTTTAACTTTTTTCTGATGCCTTGTCAGTACTGCATTTAGTTGATCCACAGATTGACAATCTTCCCTTTTTAACAAGGCAGCAGTCCGATTCCCTAAAAGATATCGTCCGCGGTCTAGTTCATCTGGAATCACAGCAGCTTTAGTGAGTGTTTTTCCCAATTCACACTCTACCAAAACTTCGGCAAGAGGTAAACAAGTTGAGCTGGAGTCCAAAGGTTGCTGTACCCAAACATGTTCACCCGTCATGTCAGCTGAATTCACCAATTTCCGACACACAATGTCAATGGTCGCTCCGGTGTCTCTTAGTAGATTTATATCCTGACCGTTTATTTTTCCTTTCATGATATACGGTTCCAGGTACTTCTCAGGTTCTATGTCCGAAATGTAATTTACAGTTTCCGAAGGTTTCTTCAACTTTGGACAATTTGGTCGGATATGACCAGGCTGATTGCAATGAAAACACCGCATCTGTCTCCTGCGGTCGAATTCCGGATTTGGGTCTTGTTCGGAAAATCTTCGTTCTATCTTAATCCCTTTACCATTTATGGTATCGCTTCTCCTTGGTGGATTATCGGTCTTTTCAAACTTGTTTTGAACTCGACCCTCGAACTTGTCTTTCGCAAAGACAGGGTATCGTTTCACAGTTCGTCTAACGTCTTCAAACTTCTCCAACAGTTCCACCAAATCTGTAGGGGAGTTTATTTCTGTCCATTCTCTGAGATACATATCTTTGAATTCGGATGGTGTTTTTTTCTTCATCTGATCTGTGATGATCAAATCTCTCAGTTTTTCAAAAGTAAGGACCTGACAACCTGCAATCCATCCATCGAAATAAGTAGACAATTCATGATAGAAATCCCTCCAGTTCCGATCAACTGCTTTATGGTGTGAACTAAATAACTGTCGAAATCTTTCTGGTGTTAGTTTGAACCTTTTTAACAGAATATTTTTGATGTGATCATAATTTGTAGCTAGGTCAGCTGGTTCACGGGCTATTATATGAGCAATCTCTTGGGGGATCAAACTTAATAGGTGAGATACCCACATTTCTTTTCCCAGCGACAGCAAAGTTGCCTGTCGCTCGAACAAGATTAAATAAAGACTCATATCATCTTTCATGTCGTATTTCGGAAGGATCTTGGTCAAGTCTCGATTCGATGGTCTAGAATGATCAACTGCACCTTGCTGGGTTTGTCTAGTTGCTTCTATTCTCAATTTTTCCAACTCATACTCTCGTTCTCTCTGCTTTTCTTTCACTTCTAGGTCTTCAATTCTCCGCTTTTCTTCCACTTCAAGGGCTTCAATTCTCCGCTTTTCTTCCACTTCAAGGGCTTCAATTCTCCGCTTTTCTTCAAGGTCTTCAATTCTCCGCTTTTCTTCAAGGGCTTCATTTCTCCGCTTTTCTTCCACTTCAAGGGCTTCATTTCTCCGCTTTTCTTCCACTTCAAGGGCTTCATTTGTCTTTCGAGTTTCTATAATTCTACCAAAAAGTGCTTTGGTGAATTCCTCATCATATCCCTCACTTGAAGTAATAAGATTCACTAACTGTTTTATGGATTTTTCTACGGTGATTTCTAAATCTATCTCCTCCACCAATTTGATCAAGTCCTCTTTCTTTCCCTTAACTAAATAAGTCATGATTAAATTCTAAACAGTTTCCCCCTTTGGACTCAAATATAACGTAAGGTACATAATGAAAACTTTTCGAAACCGAAACCGTCCAGAATTCTGACTTACCTTATAGCCAAGCCACAAGAAATATAACTCAAAGACAATAGAACAATAGAAAAGAAATAAATGTACAAAAACCAATTTTGTAACCCAAAAGACCTTAAAAAGAAAATTAATTAAAAAAAAATTTTAATCAAAACACCATTTCAAATACAAAACAAATTTAAATTATTAATTAAGATAAATAATCATCTACGACAACTAAAATCTCTTAAATTTCTATTTCACATAAATTCCAAATCAATACTAATTTCTATTATAAAAGCAAAATTTGCAATTAAGAAATTTTTTTGTTTCGAAACCTGTTACGATAAATGGAAGTTATCACAAAAACAGAAGTAAAATTGTACATTAAATATAATAGTGCATAAAACTTTAGACTTAAAACCGAAACCACTTATCTGGAACAGTTGCTTGATGGTACACAGGAAGTCCTTGAGCAGGAACCCAAAGTTCGAACTGGACTTTGCTGACGATGACAGGACGGGATGCCCAAAAAGTTCGGACCGGATGGC
Source organism: Metellina segmentata (assembly GCA_947359465.1). Classification (NCBI taxonomy): domain Eukaryota; kingdom Metazoa; phylum Arthropoda; class Arachnida; order Araneae; family Tetragnathidae; genus Metellina; species Metellina segmentata. The sequence continues at coordinate 4,339,862 of OX375874.1, read as the reverse complement.
CCTTTCGATGCTGAACACACACGCGTTTCACACACAGGAACAGGACGGGATGTCCCAATTGTACTGACCGGACTAAGCTTCGTTGCTGGACACACGCAGTAACAGGCCACGTTTCATACACAGAAACAGAACGGGATATCCAAAAACATCGGACCGGATGGCCCACTTCGTTGCTGCCGGACGCACGCAAATTCTCCACTCGCGAGGACGGGATGTCCACAAACTTCGGACCGGATGGCCCTTTCGTTGCTGCCGGACGCACGCAAATACTCCACTCACGAGGACGGGATGTCCACAAACTTCGGACCGGATGGCCCCTTCGTTGCTGCCGGACGCACGCAAATTTTCGCTGAACACAGGACGAGATGTCCACAGTTTATTCTCAAATCAGGACGGGATGTCCAAGACTTCAATTTAATGGGAACGATCACAGTGCATGCCACCATTAATAGGTAGCTGTAACGTCGTGATAAAAGAAATAGACTTTTTTAAAGAAATAAAGAAAAATTTATTTACAATATGGTAGCGACATCACCGTTACAACTACCTCTCATCATACGTTTTTAACATAACGGCTGAAACACGCCATTCCAACACTGCACTCAGTCCACACTTCAACGAAGCATCCAATCGACTACCAAAAGCCGTTACAAAAAAAATATCTTTTCACCAACGTTATACACACATAAAAGAAAAAATGAACTTCCGGGAAAACCATTTAAGCTCACATAAATATGTCAAAAGAAAAGATATCCTTTCCAAGAGTATTAAGAAGTAAAAATAAACACAGGAAGTATCACACTATCTCTCTCTTGTGGGAATAAGGAAAAAGAAATACTATAGAAATACATTTAAAAGATATTCCGGAAGTGTACGTTACACAACACTGTGGAAACCAGTAATTCAATGGATTCAACACTAATTCGCCCAAACCAAGGTGAAAATCTAAACTCAGACCAGAGATAGCAACTAAATGAATTATTGGCAGAATATGCGAAAGAATCTTCAGTCCAGCTGAAGAACCGACACCTTATTTCGAACACCGAATTGACACAGGATATGCTTTACCAATTTCACCGGCAACTTACCGGTTCTCCCCTGGTAGGAAGGGAGCTTCAAAAAAGGAAATTGATTAACTCTTTTCAACAGGAGTAATTGAGGAGTATGACTCTCCTATGCCTCACCTGCAGTTCTCATTCCCAAACCGAATGGAGATTTCAGACTTTGCATCGACTACCGAAAACTTAATGCCGCCACCAAATCCGATCCATACCCGCTACCGCGTATGGACGACCTTTTACACAATGCCAATCAAACGGCATTTATGTCAACAATTGAATTGAGATCGGGATACTATCAGATACAAATGCATCCGACTAAGACAAAACCGCCTTTGTATGCCAGTTTGGAGTTTTCAGGTTCACTACAATGCCGTTTGGATTAAAACCGGCCCCTGCAACGTTCCAATGTTTGACGGACATTTTTCGAAATGGTTTAAAGATCAACACCCTCGCCTACCTAGACGATATCATCGTGATGTCTCCCAGTTTTAAAGAACATCTGCAAGATTTGCGATTAGTCTTTGAACGACCTTCAACAGTTCAAGTAAAATGCTAACCGTGCCAAGTGCAATTTTTCTTGTCATAAAGTCAAGTCATTGGTCATTAGATTACCAGTTCCGGTATCGAAGTAGACCCTGCCAAAGTGAAAACCATTGCGGATAAATCCCCCCCCCCCACGACACCAAATAATGTGAAACAGGTGCAATCTTTTTTGCAAACATGAAGCTGGTATCGACGATTCATTCCTAAGTTTGTTGACATTTGTTATCCTCTAAGCAATCTCACCAAAAAGCGGAGAAGCGGCTCAATCCCATGATAGTACTTTACGCAAGTCCAACTTGATTGGCTAGTTTCACGGGCTTGGCTTCACTTGGATATCTCGCCAATCTGATTGTTGCAGTAACCATTTGATTTTGAATATGCGCGTTGTTTCGTAGAAATACAATACATACACTAGCGCCTCAGCGTACAGCGTAAGTGTCCGACAAGTTGACTCTGATTTGCTCCTCATATATATGTTGTATGGTTGTTGTTAGTAGTATTTCTTGCCAACTTATATTAAGGGTACTTATACTTTAAAGAGCTACTTTTCGTGAAGCAACGATGGGCTAATGGCTAAAGTCACCCACTTTCAGATTAGCGTCGGCAGCGGAGAATGTCTTCCCGAGTTCGAACCCACCTGCCGGAAAAATTTTTAGATCCTCCAAATTATTTAAAAAAAATTCCAATTTAATTCCTTTTCATTCCAATTTACTTTTCCTGATTTTTAATACCCTTTTCATATTTTTCCAAGCTTCCGTTGATTTTACATAAATAATCTAAGAACCACTCCTGAATTCACTACCAGCTGATATTTTTCCGCCCCTCTGCCGTCCCCTTTGCCTTAGGATGATAGTGTCGTATCCACCGCTGGCTTAGGACCATTCTGATGTAACAAAAAGCATACATAAAACACTAACTTATATAATTATTAACTTATATAATAAAAGGATACAATTTTCGGCCCCCACCTCTACCCACCCATAGCCATGGATCTGAAAAGAAAAGAAGAAAGCAGAAAGGAAGAGATAAATCGCCAACAACTATAAACCTTGATGACATACGTATCTAGGTCATGTGATCCGATTAGCCAATCAAGTTGGACTTGCGTAAAGTACTATCATGGGATTGAGGCGCCTGTAAAAAGCGGACTACGTGGAAGTGTAATGAAGAGGAGCTATCTGCATTTGAATTTTTAAAGAAATGTTTGATTTCGCCACAAGTGCTCAAACAGATTGATGAAACAAAACCTTTATGATTTAGGAGTCGTTCTTATCCAAGGACAAGGTCCAGAAGGTCCTGCGCAGTTTTTGTCGATTTACCTTTCAGATGAGCCAGTGATATTTGAATGGAACAAATGAAGTATGAAAATGAAGAGCCCCATCTCGGAGGGGAAACACTACATCCTACTAACTGGCCTTGAAGTGAAATTCGATGGGACGTCATGGAATAGGAAGACGTTTTCGATTACAATAGCAACTATTCTTTTTTCAAATGGGATTGCGCTGCAATCACCGGGGGTTGACAAGCGTTAGCTAGCAGGGAGAGGAGCCCTCACTGTGACGTCATGGACTGGAAAGTCTAATCAGGATTATACGAATTATTAAGATAGTTTCGCGGTCGCAGGAGATTAACTCTGCAAAAGAGTGTTGGTTTGCGAAGCAATTCTCGGGGGTTGGCGAGCTGGGGGTGGAGCCCCCTAGTTTAAGAAAGTTTTCTAATCAGTCGAAAGCAATAAAGGATACAAAAGCAAAACCATCGAAAGAGGTATTGGATCAGAAAAGAACAATGAGTCCTCAATACGTACCTGGCGATCGCGTGTATGATTAACCCTTGTTTAATCATAGCAATAAGACCAAGAAGAGAATAACCAAATTTGCACCTCGTCGAGATGGACCTTATGTCATACGCATCCAGCGTTCCTCAACCAGCTATGAAACAGCCAACCTTACTACTGCAAGCATTTCTCTTGGAGCTTATGATACGCCTGTCCTGCGTCCATGAAGCCCCCCACCCCCACGAAAAATTTGACAGTTAGTTCTATCAGGAAAAGAGGTCGAACATCAAAGACTTCTCCATCAAATAAACTTACCTAAAACTGTGATCACCAATCCAAAATATCTTCTGGCTTCTCGCCGAGATGTCTTCGCAGCCAGGGGGAGCCTGTAACGCTCTCCTAACCTTACATCACTCCTAACGCCACCTATTGGAGTTATGGATATTCATGAGTATTAGAAATACATCCGTTTAACCCTAGCACTGAACATGTTCGGCTTCGTTAACCTTCCTCCCAGAGATTAATGCTTGCCTTGCAATTGTTTCTTTTGTGGTGCTTCGTGACTTGTGTGTAATATTTTCTCTCATTAAATATCGATATCACCCCCGATGATTACTTATTTGACTCATGTTGCACTTCTAAATAATCTTTCCATTCGCAATTCATATCGGACCATTTTGCATTTCTTTTACGGTAATTTAAATATCGACAACTTGTTGGGTAGACAAGGAAGGTTTGCATCGCAGAGGGCCGCGGTATCTTAGTTGGAAGAATTACGGTAATTTAATGGTAATTTTAGTTAACGTCGTACTAGAGCAACACAACGGGCTATTGACGACGGTCCGGAATCAATCCCTTAAGGGAAAGATTCGAGGACAACACTTCGTAATTTTGAACCACTGTCAGATGACGAAGCAACACCTGAGCTGGCAGCCCACTCTCCAAACTTCCACGCCAACCCAACGTGAGGACTTTCGGCCACGACAGATTTAAGGTGCACCAGCCGCCTCTACACCATACGTTTACAAACATCCATGCCCGGGACCCGAATTCGAACCAGGAATCTTCCGATCTAGAGGCTAACACCTTAACCACTATACCGGTTGGTCGGCTGGAAGAATTACGGATTAGCAACAGGAGGGTTGAGAGTTCGAATCCAACCAAACACCGTCGAGTACGAAGGGGATTAGTGCACGTTAAATCTGTCATGGTCTGAAATGTCCTCACGTTGGCGCGGTGTTGACGTTTGGAGAATGCGATGCCTGCTCAAGTGTTACCTCGTCATCTGACCGTGGTGTTGTCCTCGGCTCTTTCCCTTGAGTATTGTTTTTGGACCAGCGCCCGTTGTGTTGCTCCAGTGCGACGTTAATTAAAATATCTACCTACCTGAATCCCAGATGTGGGAAGGCGAGATCGATTGGTACAATATGATTTTGCCGTATATATGATTCTTTTCTACTTCAGTGTCATTAATACCAGGGCCTGTCGTGTATCAGTGGGTATTCCCACTGCGCTATAGCAACCTGAGAGTTGTTGGTGGCGTAAGTTCGATTCCCGTCAGGTACATTCCTCACTGGTTGTATTTCTCTTTTCTGTGTGCGTGTCTATAACTTGATAGTGTCTGGCGCAGTATGGCCCAATAGAGTCGGTATAAAATCCTCAAACCAACCATTAATGCCAGACTAAGTCCTGAGACGACGATTCACTTCTCACTAGTTCAAAGCATGTGGGTGACTGAAAGGGACCGTTTTGCAAACAGACAGATCTGTTATCTTCCGCCGGTCAGTTATTGGTCAAGGGAATCGCTCCCTTTGTCTTGACGTCATCGCTATATCAAGATGGACCCGCTGCGAACCAGACATAACATGTGGGCGGAGTCGCTCATGTAAGGTCTCAAACGTGTAGGTCACAAGGATTTGAGCCTATTGGCCATCGAAGCGCTCACTGTTGTTTAGAAATCACTGACAATCGCATCAACCATTCCATCAGCATTTAATCCTCCGAGTGATTTTGTCGGGATATCTCGTCCATCAGGATATGGCCAATTTCCTTAATGACGAGATATCTCGTTCGGTCCGGGATCAATTCCAAGATCCGAGGACAACACCACGTCATTTTGAACCACGGTCAGATGACGAGGCAACACCTGAGATGGACACCCCACTCTCCAAACTTCCACACCGACCCAACGTGAGGACTTTCGGCCACGACAGATTTAAAGTGCACCAACCGCCTCTACACCATACCTTACAAATATCCAAGCATTGACCTCGATTCGAAACAGGAACCTTCCGATCTAGAGGCTAACACCTTAACTAACAAACCGGTTGGTCGGTTATTTATATTGTGATGTATGGAGACGATTTCAACACCCGGAAATACACCGTGGGCCTTCCGCGAGAGGGGAGCAGACGGCCACCCCAAAAAAGAACACGTGTGTTGCAGTTCTGTGATAACTAGGGCAACTTTTTGCAACAAATGCAACTTTTTTTTCATACGTTCTACGTTTTATGAAAAGTACTCAAAACAAAATTCCTCCTGCATGGGGTGTATTGTAAGTGAGTTATAACCTCAACATAAATGCAACTTTCGAGATAAATGCAACTTTTTGCATAATTGCAACCTTTTACAATTTAACTTAAAATTTCTTAATATGAAATTACTATTTCATTTTTTGCCCTCTGAATCAACCCTTCAATCCACGTGTGTCTGATCTTGCGAAGTATTGCGGATCAAACAACAAGTTCATTGAAAGAAGGCATTCGTCCTAACAGACGAGAGTTAAATAGCAAGCAGTACTTCAACACATTGGTTTGACACTCATGATAATCCAGACAAACTTGCGTTATTGACTGTAGCGTTTGCGAGGTGAGTTTCGATCATCAATATGTTGTTTCCTTGTAGATGACGTTTTAAAATCTTTGAATGTTTATCAAATTTATAGTTAAGTTTTATTTTATGTTATATTTTAGTTATACAAAGTTAGTTATACAAAGTTATATTTTATGTATCAAAAATAAATGCAACTTTATTTTCATAAATGTAACTTTAGGGAATGATAAATGCAACTTTTCCCATTTGTACTGCAACAAAAAAGTTGCCCTAGTGATAACTAAGAAGACATTAAGTGTATCGTAGGGTCGGTATGTAATCAGACTTCTTGCTCTTCCTGTCACACGTCATTTTTACGATTCCAAGGAAAGGGTTCACAGCTGTGGGGTTCTCACCCTTTAATATTGCAGGTGTCATTGAAAAACACCAGAATCAACATTCCAAGAGGAAGACGGACTCCCCCCGGAGGAAACTAAACCGGGGAGACGAGAGGAGGAGGCCATTGTGCGAGGTGGCGAAGGAAGAGCACTCCGAAAGACAGCTACACGGTGAAGTTAAACACCGGGGGAAAAAAACTAACCGTCGACAATAACTTGTTTCTTTCTGAACATTTATTCATTGATTGTTCACTGGACATAGCGTGTATATAGTCTTCCTTTTGAATAATTTAAACCTTTTAAGTTGAAATTAAAACTTGTCAAGGTATCCAGCTGACTCCAATTACTGTGGTGTAAAAACGCCACTCCATCGTCTTTTTGGACCAATAATTCCGAACTTTTAGCATAGTTTGGAACGCTTTATTTTACCTCGGTCAAACTTGCTTTCAACCACAACAGAAAACTAATATTATATACTCGAATTTATGCTATACTAGCCACAGCGTGGCTAGCCCGGCGTTGCCCGTGGTGTTGGTTTGCTTCGCAAACCAACATTACCGGCAACGCAGTGATGTAGAGTATTAATCTGGTGCAAAATTTTCCGCAGATTTCATATCCGTTGAAATTTTTAATCTATCTTTAACGATTCCGATATTACGAAAAAAAGAACTTAACAATCCCAGTCAAAATGTTTTTATTCTTTTGCTTTCCTTCGCTGAAATGGAATAGGGCATGAAATGTAATCTGTTTTATTTTTATTTTAACCCGAAGGGCAGAAAATGCAATCTGTTTATTTTGGAAAGCTAAAGTTCACGTGACGTCACAATCTCTTGCGAAAATATAAAAGATTAAAAGAAAATCAAACGTATAAGGTATCTATCTGGTGTAAAATTTTCCGCAGATTTCAAATCCGTTAAAATTTTTATTCTATCTTTAACGAACGCTGAGACAGAAAACAGCACTGGAGAACCCCAGTGATAACTTTAGTAATATCGTTTGCTTCACTGGAATCCGTTTATCAGGAAATCAAAATGAATGAATCTCGAAACAAACGGTCATTCGAATGCGTTTTCTCCCATTGTAGAGACGGGAGATGTAAAAAACTTGGCATGGTTCCAAAGTCTGACGTCAAGGTGACGTGGGGCGAAAAGTCTAAATTTTGATATTTCTTCATTCCACGGAAAAAGGAAGAATGGTAAAAAAAAACCTATTAAATTCATTTGAAAATGCTCTTGATTGAATTTTAAAATTCGCCTGTACCCTAAAATTGCAAAAAATTCGGACTATCTGTGTGCCTAATCTCATTTCTGTAAGTGCCATAGATTCGTCAGAATTTTGAGTCCAAGAAAAAAAAACACTTCCTTTTATAATATTAGGGATAAGGTAGATTTCATTTCTTTGTTGAACCCTATAAAGGGTTCATTAGGAGCGCAAGGGTTTCCCGAACTAGAGGTATTCCAGTGACTTATTCCTTTGGGGTATGGTAATTTTAGTTAACGTCGTACTAGAGCAATACAACGGGCTATTGACGACGGTCCGGGATCAGTCCCTTAAGGGAAAGATCCAAGGACAACACCTCGTAATTTTGAACCACGGTCAAGTGACGAAGCAACACCTGAGCTGGCACCCCACTCTCCAAACTTCCACGCCAACCCAACGTGAAGACTTTTGGCCACGACAGATTTAAGGTGCACCAGCCGCCTCTACACCATACGCTTACAAACATCCATGCCCGGACCCGGATATATTCCTTTGGGGATAAGCGTCTACTAAATACGGGCCTCACGATCTCGGGATACCTAAGCGAAATTTTTTTTTTTTTTGGCTTTCATCCCACTACTATGTTACCTTATTTTTAGCCTTTTCACATTTTCTACTTAAAGTTGTGCTTTGTGTTTGGCATAGTTTGGCCAAATGTCTCGCCCCATACATCCCAAAACTACCGAACCATGTATTTTTTCTGAATTGTCTTTCTAATCAAAATGTCATTTTAATTGGTGGGTGAAAAAAACTCCCCTTGTGTGCACGCCCTCCTTGGAGCACCAGCCTCTCGAGAACCTCCCCGTGGGGTCTTTGTTGAAGTTGTCTTGTGTTTGTCAGATTGGCCAAATATGGGGTGAGAGGTTTTCCGACGAATACACTGATGAATGTTGGTCGGAAGGAATCATGGGATCCCCGAAGGACGTTGGTGGGGGTGATCTTGGACAATCAAGCGGGTGGAGGAGAGCGGTAGGGGTGAAAAAGAAGGCTCGAGGAGTGGACACGGAGGAGCAAGGACGTGCGATCTGTAACGTCCAAAGCAAGAACCCGGGTTCAGAGTAGTTCACCACTGACACCCGGGCGAAAATCCCGAAACATATATCTCCCATATTGGTCTTAGTTGTCGTCTAGATGGTTTTTAGAAGACGTTCTCCTGGGGAATCCCAGTAGGGAATCCCCAGTGGCGACACAGAGGAAAAACTATTGCAGAGCTCGAGCTGAGTAGAGGTGTTTTTTTTGTGTGTGCTCGTTCGTGCTGGCTGTTGTAGAAGACCCCCCTATTATTCCTGTTTGTGCCACGCCTGTGACCAAGGTACACAAATTTCTGATTGTACATAGTGTAGATTCTATACGTTCAAGGTAAATAAAGGTGGTATGTAACTTAGGTTGTGTGTCGTTAGTGTTAATTCACACACCGCTCGGCCCACTACGTTACAGGGTCCTTTCACTGTCATAGTCCAAAAGATTTGGAATTGTAAACATGTAAATAACACATTTGCAATCAATAAATAGCAAATTTACACTTGAAGAAGCTCTCTTTCTCTTAAACTATCAGGGTTGGTTAAGAAAAGAGCCAAAACACAATATACGTTATGGTGACCCGACCCTTGCGCCATAAAACCCTCAACCCACAAATCCGGTGGGGTCTAAGTTAAGAGTGGGTGATCACGTCCACACTCCAGGTGAGAATGTAGAGGTGGGAGCAAACAGAGAGGGAAAACGCGGTCAAGGTGATGCATTCGCAAATCGCCGTTATTCAGCAGCGAAGGTTTCGCAATGTCACGGCGACTTGTTTGCTTCAAAACCGCGTAACAGGGCAAGAGTTAATTCCAGTCTGTTCTCAGCACGGGTCAAGAACATGAGTTATCACGGGATCCCCGAGGGACGTAGGTAATTTAGCACTGGTTTCCAACATTACCAACACCATAGAAAGGAACTTATTCTAGAGAATTTATTCACATAACCCAACATCATATCTTTTCATAAAACCGTAAACACAAAGAAAGAAAAATCAAATGGCGTAGCAGGGTTTGATTGAATTAAGGTCACACGGAGAACAACTATTGACGTCGTTCCGGGTTCAAACCCTAAGATCCGAGGACAACACCACGTAATTTTGAGTCACAGTCAGATGACGAGGATACGACCTGAGTTGGCACCCCACACTCTAGACTTCCAAACCACGCCAACGTGAGGACATTGGAATCCAGGACAGATTGAACGTGCACTAGGCCTCCATGTACACGACGACCTGGGGGCCGAAATATATTCAGTGTCCTGCAACACATCTCCAAGCAATTGCAATTGCAAATTCTGCAGGCATTTTGTCCGAATTTTGAAAACTGAAGTCAAATCAAACACAGTAGTAAAACACAATTATCGGCTACATATTTATTGTATCAAAATTAATTCACTTACTTTATTTAAAACCAAGGAATGCTTTCACAGTTTATAATTCTGTCGATCATTTTTGAAGTTAAGTATTTTGTCATTGACATAGAAGATGTGTTATGTATAAAGTGTTTGTGACCATTTGGGGCGGTTTAGGGCGGTTGTTCCGTAGCTAGAAATTAAAAAAAGGTGTGGCAAGGAGCGCGCTTTGCACTGCAGAATATCGTAACTTAAGATTTAAAAAAAATCGGCCGAAATTTTGATAAAATGAAGGAAAATTTGCTCTGCAAACATTTTGTTCTGCGACGTACGTCGCTGTTTGAAGCACTTTCTGCTCCCGGGCACGGCGGTCTTCGATTGGATTCGAACTCGCAGCAATCTGTTTGCTATTTCCTTTTCCAATAGATCTACAGAATACCACTTAGAGTTAAGCATACACACTTGTTTTCACAACAGAAGAGTAAATTGTAATATTTAATTACATCTTACATTTTTAGGGATTTTTAGGGACAGCTTTAGGGATTTTATTCTAATTTAGCTCTCCACGTGACACGAAACAAGCCCCATAGTCTGACCCCTTCTTCCGATAACTGTAAAAGTCGACCAACCGGTAATTGGTAATGGTAATTTTTAGTTAACGTCGTACTAGAGCAACACAACGGGCTATTGACGACGGTCCGGGATCAGTCCCTTAAGGGAAAGATCCGAGGACAACACCTCGTAATTTTAAACGACGGTCAGATGACGAAGCAACACCTGAGCTGGCACCCCACTCTCCAAACGTCGACCAACCGGTAGAGTGGTTAAGGTGTTAGCCTCTAGATCGGAAGGTTCCTGGTTCGAATCCGGAACCGGGCATGGATGTTTGTAAGCGTATGGTGTAGAGGCGGCTGATGCACCTTAAATCTGTCGTGGCCGAAAGTCCTCACGTTGGGTTGGTGTGGAAGTTTGGAGAGTGGCGTGCCAGCTCAGGTGCTGCTTCGTCATCTGACCGTGGTTCAAAATGACGACGTGTTGTCCTCGAATCTTTCACTTAAGGGGCTGATCCCGGACCGTCGTCAATAGCCCGTTGTGTTGCTCTAGTACGACGTTAACTAAAATTACCATTACCGATAACTGTAAATGTTGTTCCATTTGTGGGGATACATTGCGAATACAAGAAGCAACCATAACACCATAGTTCATTGAACTTCTGAGCGCAGACGTGACCTTGTCATCTGATCGTGGCTCAAAATTACGGTTCAAGGATCTTTCCCTTCGGTGATGGGATCGTGACCAACCGGTCTGTTGGTTAATGTGATATCCTCTAGATCGGAAGGTTTCTGGTTCGAATCCGGGTCAAAGCATGGATGTTTGCAAGATGTAGAGGCGGCTGGTGCTCCTTAAATCTGTCGAGGTCAAAAGTCCTCACGATGGGTGGTTGTGGAAGTTTGGAGAGTGGGGTGCCAGCTCAGATGTAACCTCGTCTTCTGACCGTGGTTCCAAATTACGTGGTGTTGTCCTCGGGTCTTTCTTGGGGAAATATTGACGGTTTGTTTTGCAACATCAGCTTTCCTTTAGCATCGACCTTCTCATGAAATTGAAGGAGCCATGTGCGCGCTTAGTGCAAGGTGCATAAGTTATGTCAAGATATGAAGGTAGGTATTTTAGTTAACGTCGTACCAAAGCAACACAACGGGCTATTGACGGTGGTCCGTGATCGATTCCAACGGGAAAGATTCGAGGACAACACCAAGTTGTGACGTCTGGAAAAAAGACGATTTCAATCCCCGAATAATCGTGGGCCTTCTACGAGAGGGGAGCAGACGACCCATCAAAAACAAAGAGCACGAACAGTTGGTGATAACTCAGGCCAGAAAGCCATTAAATCGTTCAGAGATTCGGCAAGTTAATACGATTTCGTGCACATGGTTGTCACACACATTTCTAACATTTCCGAGATCCAAAGTGCGCACAGTTGTGAGTTCACTTCTTTAAGGTTGCAGGCGTGATTGATAAAAACATCAGAATCAACATTCAGAGGGAGGCGGACTCCCCCGAAAAAGGGAAAGGGAGATGAGGGACAGAAGCCACTGGGGAAAGTGGTGGACGATAGAGCTCTTGTTTAGACAGCTATACGGTGAAGTCAAGCACCGTAAAACAAAAGATAAACAGTGAAGAGAAACTTACTGTTTCTTCATGAACATTCGTTCATTTATTGTGCAGTGTAAATATTCGTGTAGATAGTGCCATTTGTAAATCTCACCTTGAAAGTGTAATAAAAAATTTGTAAAGGTATCCAGTCCAACTGTATTGTATTATTGTGGTCCCGCAAAACATCACAACGTAAATGAGTAATGAATGATGTGATAGATAGGCAAGGTATTTTTAATTAACGTCGTACTAGAGCAACGCAACGGACTATAGACAACGTTGAGGGATTAAGCCTTAAAGGGAAAGATTAGAGGACAACACCACGTAATTTTGAACCACGGTCAGATGACTAATGATGTGATAGAATGTGTGGCAACTTAGTCGCATAAAAAAATAATAATAAACTTTGCAGTAGAAGTATTCCAGCAGTTGCATTCTCGTCATCTGACCTTGGAACAAAATTATGTGGAGCTTTCCTCGGGTTTTCAACTAACGTCACACTGGAGCAACACAACGGGCTATTGGTGAAGGTCCGGGACCAACCCCCCGAAGTGAAATATCCAACTACAACACCACGTAAATTTGAACCATGGTCAGATTGCGAGGTCACACAAGATCTGACACTCCACTTTTCAAACTACTGCACCACACCAACGTGATGACATTTGAAGCCATAACAAATTTAACGTACACCAGATCCATACACGGTGGTCTTTGGTTGAATCTAGTATTCAACTATCAACCTTCCGGTAACATCCGTTATTCTTCCAACTGGGCTACCACCGTCTTCATCTATTTCTGAGTACGAAATATACAGCTAGTCTATTTATAATAAGTTCTTTTATAGGTTTGTTTTTAAATGGTTAATAAGAAAATAATTTGCTTTTTCTGGTGACGTTAAAATTAATATAAGTCTCTATATTAAAAAAAGTTACCGCCCCAGCCGCTGTCGCAGGATTCAAAACTGGGTTTATTCGCTCGATTTTTGACGGTTTCCCGAGAAAGTACGGATCAGAAAATTACGAAATTAACATGGTTAGTTCAAAATTGTCCAGGGAATACGGAAAATAATTTTTTCCGATGTGGCTATTAGTTTAGGGTTTATTAAGTGTCAACGTTGAAAAAGCGAAATTTCGCGAGTGAGCAAAAGACGTACAGACTTTCGGCATGAGATTAACTGCGAATGGAGTATTGTTTTGCGAAGCAAACCAAATGGGATTGCCTAGCATTTCCCGTTGGTTGGCGAGCGTTGCCAAGCAAGAGGTGAAGCCCCCTAGTAACTAAAAAAGGACCAAAGAAGAAAAACAAAATCCTTTCGGTTTTGTTCCGACTTCCGAGAAAGGAAAATAGGAGATGGAATATTTGCAATCCCGTTTTTGAAGACGACTTGAAGAGAATGAAGAGAATAAAACCATCGTAAGCGATTCGTGTTGTGAGCAAAATAAAACACGCTTACTCTTGAAACTTAATACAACTACGAGTTTTTTCTTCGGGCTGGAGGATGAGTTGTTATTCATTTTTTCGCGATTTTTATTAAAAACGAAATAAAATCACTCGCCTCCAAAGGACGAATGAAGTATTTATCTACTGATTCGCCTTGGCATAGAACTTACAGATCTCATTTTCGATTCGCTAATAAACTCATCTGTTATCTGGAATGGATTTCTATGAAATCGAGTAATTCATTTTTGTGTTTTTAACTCTTCATCTTTGTGAAAATATGGACGAGGATTTATTTCTTGTCGGTATTTCCGTTAAGTGCTGGACCGTGGAATTGGTAATTTTTTAATTGACGTCGTACTAGCACAACACAACGGGCTATTGACGACGGTCCGGGTAATTTGTTAATTTGTAATTAACTTCGTACTAGAGCAATACAAAGGGCTATTGACGACGATCCGGGATCAATCCCCTAAGGCAGTGGTTCCCAACCTTTTAGGAACTGCGTACCACTTGAAATTTTTAGAAATTTTTGGCGTACCACCAGTCCTAAAATTTTTAGGAACATATATCCAATGTCAGAAAAGTGCCCAATGGCTTGTTCTATTTTAAATAAAATACTAAGAAAGCTTCATATTTTATAATTGATGCTCTTGTATTACGCATTAATGATGTTTCAATAATGGAAAAAATAAAACGATTATTGAAAATTACAGTTTTAATTTTTACTCTCAGGTCTAAAAACAAATAATTTAAATAATTAGTACAAACTAAGCAAACAAAGATTAACATAATCAAAAATCAGTTTTTTAATTGCGAAACTTGTTGTTTGTCTTCTTAAAATATCAATTTCAGGAGCAATGGAGCTTAACTTCACTCTTAAGTCCTCTTCAACACTTATTTTGTCTCTCTATTTATTTTTTTATGCACCAAAGTTCAGAAAAACCACTCTCATACAAGTAACTAGTAACGAATGGCATAAGACAGGGAGATATATCAACTTAATTTCGCCGAGATAGCCATTGAATAGAAATAGATAATCAGCAAAAAATTTTCTCTTTAAATAATGTGCTACTGTTAGCGTTATTTATTACAATATAATAAAAACGTTTATCCCACATTGATTTCATATAATCTCATTTTTCCTATAACGTGGTTGTACACACTAAAAAATCGAACAAACTTCGTAGAATACTTGGGTCGCTCGTATCATCCTTGCGTACCACCTGAAACTTTGCCGGGTACCACCGGTTGGGAATCCCTACCCTAAGGGATAGGTTCGAGGACAACACCACGTCATTTTGAACCGCGGTCAGATCACGAGGCAATACCTGAGCTGGTACCGCACTCTCCAAACGTCCACACCAACCCAGCGTGAGGACTTTCGGCCAAGACAGATTTAAGGTGCACCAGCCGCCTCTACAGCATATGCTTACAAATATTCATACACTGACCCAGATTCGAACCAGGAATCTTCCGATCTGGAGGCTAACACCTTAACCACCAGACCGGTGGGTCGTCTTGGCTCGGAGGTAAGAATAGCGGATTAGCAACCGTAGGACTGGGAGTTCCAAACTCTATCCAACCAAACGAGTCGTGTACGTGGAGACTAGTACAAGTTAAATCTGTCGTGGCCTCATATCTCCTCTCGTTGGCGTGCTTTGGAAGTTTGGAGAATGGGGTGCCAACTTCTTGTCTTTGGATCTTTCCCTTTGAGATTGATCCTGGACCGTCGCCCAATAGCCCATTTTGTTGCTCTAGTGCGATGTTAATATATTACCTACCTACAAATCAGGTTTTATTAGCCTTCGTGTGGCAAAAAAAGTAATGTGGATGCAAACCAGGTCCATCATTCTACCCGTACCTAGACCATATCCCTCCAGTAAATACAAGCCCCTTCATCATACCAATAAAAACAAGCAGCTAAAACCGTAACCGAACCGAAGATATACCCCCACAATCTTTCGCCCCCCCCCCCTCAAGTCATTACACAAGACCGAAATCGGCACGTCCGTCTCAGATTCCTCCCGAGAAAATTGGAGTCGGCAAAATAATTGCGAACCCTTTCCATTATTAGAGAGAACGGACACTTGTCCTCCCCCCCTGCACAAATGACACTCAATGAATTTCAGTTTCGGGCCCTTCCAATTTGCGGGATCGAATTTGGGAGAGCTGCTCTCATCTCGCTAAAAGCTTCCGACGAATTAGGAGAGATCGGAAGAAGCCGATAGGAACAGGCGAAAAATTTTTCGGGAACTGATTTTCCATCGGACAGAAAATTTATTGGGAATCCGAAGTGAGGAATGAGTGAAACGACTCTGGCACTTGAAAGATTTCGTTAGAAGTGATGAACGACCCGTTGCTTAGCGAGTCACCTGATTGTCAGAAAATGATCAGAAACAGTCAAATGTGTCAATGATTTTTTTTTTTTCCAACACAAAATGTTTTGTCGTTGTAAAAGGTTAAGGCTGGTTGTTTTGGGGTTTTATGGCCAAAGGACACTTTTTGGCCATGGTGCTCCAGGCTCAAGACATACAACATCAATAGACACACACAATGAAAAAGTTACTGATTCAGATTTAGGTAGTTATTTGAATTTACGTCGAACTGAATTAACGCAATGGGCTATTGGCAACGTTCCGGGTAGGTATTTTTTAATAAACGTCGTACTGGAGCAACACAACGAGCTATTGACGACAGCCCGAGATCAATCCTCAAGGGAAATATTTGTGGACAACACTATGAGATTTTAAACCACAGTCGGCTAACGAGATAATACCTGACCTGCCCCCCCCCCACACACACACACTCTCTTAACTTCAACACAACTCCAACGCGAGGAAAATTGAATCCACGAGAGATTTAACGCGCACCAGCCCCCTTTGTACACGAGGGTGTTTGGTTATCATAGATGAGAGGAATACAGTCAAGGAAGAATGCACTAACAGAAATCGGTTGGTAGGTATTTTAATTAATGTCGGACTGGAGCAACACAGCGGGCTGTTGACGACGGTCTGGGAACAATACCCCAGGGAAAGATCCGAGGACAACACCGCGTCATTTTGAACCACGGTCAGATGACGAGGCGACACCAAATCTGGCACCCCACTCTCCAAACATGCACACCACTTCCAAACCAATGTGAGTACATTTGAGGCCACGGCAGATTTAACGTGCATCAGCCTCCTTTGTACACGACGGTGTTTGTTGAATTCGAACTCGCAACCCTCCGGTTGCTTATTCGTTACTCTTCCAACCGAGCTACTTCGATCCCGTTGAAAGAAAGGGAGTTCCTTATCCGCTCAATACCCCTCTTCAAACTAATAATTATATATTTCCCCGATTTCTTCAAGATCTTTCCGAATTCGGCCAGTAGCAATCATGAAGATGTGAGCCTCTGTGTTAGGGTGGCGTACAAAGGCCCCTAACACAGAGGCTCACATCCTCAGATGTAGAAATGAAAGGCAGTAGGTTATATTATCGGTAATTTTGCAGTTCTATAGTAGGTGCTCAAAACTGTGCTCTCAAACTGAAACAAAAAGCCTGACAGCGTCGACCGCATAATGAACTACACAAGTTCACAAAGTCCTGTTCTTTCGTGGACCCATGCACCCTCTATAGTGACGAGGTCCTCTTCAAAGTGGGGCCGCCATGCCTCAGTGGATGTGTCCCACTGCACTAGCAACCTTCGAGTTGTAGGCGGCGCAGGTTCGAATCCTAACAAGTGCATTTCTCCCTGGATGTATTTTTCTCTTCTGTGTCGTTAAGATTTTCACTATGTGTATGTGTCTGTTTAATAATGTATGTCAATCTAATCTATTTAATATTGTATGTCTCATGTTTGGCACAGCATGACTAAATAGGGCCGTTGCACCATAATCCCCCCCCCCTCCAAAAAAACATCAATCAACCTCTTCAAAGAGAATGGATGGAGTTTCATACACGATGCCTTCGCCAGAGGAAAAAAATTGATTATTGATAAATCCAGTGATCGTGGCGACCAGGTTTCGGGTGCACTGGGCCCAATCCATCGACCCTCAAAAGTCTTCCCCTTTCGAGCGACTTGAAAAACAAACTCCTTTTGTGAATACTGTTCAATTGTATGCTCCCTAACTCCCTGGCAGGTTGTTACCGGACGTGTAGAGGCATTAAATATCGTAGAGTCCGCGTCCGACTTTTTGCATCTGCTTGTCACACATCACTTTCTAACGGCTCCAAGATCCAAAGAGGGGACTCACACGTGTGGAGTTGACACCCTTTCAGTGTTGCAGGTGTCAGGGGAAAAAAACATAAAATCGACATTCCAAGAGTGAAGCGGCTACCCGGTGAAAACAAAAAGGGAGACAAGAGCGAGAAGCCCCGAAGGAAGGTGATGGAAGAAAAGCTCTCGTTGAAACAGCTGTACTGTGAGGTGAAACACCGAACAAAAATCTAAGTCAAAAATGAAACTTACTGTTTCTACATGAACCTTCGTTCAGTGACTGTTATTTTGTAACTAGTTGTTTATATTTTTCCAATTGTCATTGAAACCTTTTAAGTAAAATAAATAGCTTAAATTGGTATCCAACTGAGTTTGACTCCATTGTATTGCTGGGGTGCCAAAACGCCACAATATGCCCAATGTCAAAGAGAAGAACAGCAGCAGTTAGTGACGTATTTCTACTGTATTTTGCACTGTTTCGTCTTCTTATAAAAATAAAAGTTCTGGAAGGGGAAAGCAGATTCCCCAAGAGACCGAGAAATTAAATAAGACGCCACAGCGTATATTGGGGATCAACCACGACACATGCGCTTCCTCGAAAATTGTCTCTGAGTAGAAAAGAGGGTCAAATCTATCAGGAGAGAGCTGCAAGATTTGGCGCGATTGCGCCTGTTAGGCTACATTCTCTTGCGCATCTTGATGCTGAAAATGTGATTCCATCCATCACCATTTTTGCTTCATAGGAATTGGCTTCTCAAAAGATTACGATCTATCCTTCGAGAATATATAATTTTACAGTCGATATCAACACACTCCAATGGCAAAACACTCCTTCGTTGGGTATCAAAGGGCGTGTCACGTCGTGAATAGAATTTACGTGCCGAGTGGCTTGAATACAATTAATGCTTTTAAGGACTTTTAAAAATGCAGCACATTTAATTAGTTTCTTAAAATATACATAAGTTAAGGCTATTTCGAGGCTAATAGATGGTATATACACATATGACTTCAGTCCCGCGGCTTCATAGTAGCAGACTAGCTCTGCGTCCGTTCACGTTTATCCGTTCAACGATTCTCTCTTCTTCGTGTCAAGACCGCCCACGTTCTTCCGAACCGCGACAGTTCAAAGACGAGGGGCTACCCCCATCCGGTCATAAATAGCCGATTCCCTTGGACGACGAATCAACGTAACAAAGGAAATCTCCATTGGGACCACCGTGAAAGCTGTGGTCAGAGAGACCCCCTACGACGTTATAGGCGTTTATTGTAAAGTTATATTTAGGCCAAGGTAGCCCAGTTGGAAAAGTGTCGGATTAGCAACTAGAGGTTGCGAGTTCGAAACTAGGTCCAGCCAAAGATCTCGTGTGCAGGGGGCTGGTGCATGTTAAATCTGTCATGGCCACCAATGTCCTCTCGTTGGCATGGCGTGGAAGTTTGGAGAATGGCGTGCGCGCTCAGGTGTTGACCACGTTCATCTGACCTTGGTTCAAAATGACGATGCGTTGTCCTCGGGTCTTTCCCTTCGGTATTGATCCCAGACAGTCGCCAATAGCCTGTTCTGTTTATCCAGTGTGACGTTAGTCAACAACCTACCTCTCATAGAGAATTTGAATTTTTTTATCCAAAGTACTGCAAAGCTGTTTGTGCCCAAAGGGGCCTTTTTTATCGAAATTTGGCGCGTTCACTTTCAATCTGGCAACCATGGGTCAGCAGAATCCGCTTTTCGAAATTTCCTGCCCGAGAAGAAAAACGTTCAGCAGACCCCCTTCCACACTGACATACACAGAAAGAAACCGGGAGAGAAAGACGGAAAGAAAAAAAAGACAAAACATCCGAAACAGAAACTAAAATTCTTCCGCGATCTCGTATCTGGCATCGAGGCGATCTCTATTTTTTTTTGGGGAGGGGGGTCTCATTTTTCACTTCTTGTGCGTTCTGAATCGATGCACATGCCCCGAATGAACGGTGGAGGTGGTGGTGGGGGTTGCAATGAAAAATTGGAAGGGGTGGAAGAACAATTCGAAGAAAATGTATTTTTATCCCTGCCAAATTCTGTTTCCCTGCCCGGCGTTCAATTTCGGATGAACGGGGAAGAACTTGACGTGGGAAGAGAAGGAGCGTTCTGGATTTGTTTACTGCTTGCTGGAGCGCGGTGGGCACGGTCACAGTGACTGAAGTCGGTCGGCCAGAGAGGGGGGTTGATAGTGCGGTTTGTGGCGTGCCTCTGAAAAACGAGCCAACAAACCGAAGACATACATATATCCAATTGTTTGGCTCATTAATTCATCACGTAGAGTTATTATTCGACCATCAAGATTTTTGTGGGGCCGTCGTGTAGTGGCTCAGTGGGTATACCACTGCACTAGCAACCTACGAGTGGCAGGCTGCTCGATTCGTATGATTACTCCCTGGTGCGGCGTTTTGGCACCCCAGCAATACAAGGGAGTCAAACTCAGTTGGATACCAATTTAAACCTATTTATTTTACTTAAAAAGTTTCAATGCCAGTTGGAAAAATGTCTCCAAAAATTATTTGCAGAGAACAATCACTGAGTGAATGTTCATTGAAAAAGCAACGTTTCTCTAAACAGTCAGTTTTTTTTACCGGTGTTTAACCTCACCGTATAGCTGTCTCGAGCGCGCAAAGGCCCTAGTCTCTACTCTCTTTCCGTTTCTCGGGGGAGTCCGCCCCTCGAATGATGAAAACAAACTCGACTCTATTCATGACTTCGGTCGATTGATTACATGATCGCGAAAGCGAATCTCCACGTCACGGCTTCTCCCTTGGTTGGACTACGTGCTCCATCTTACCGAACTGGGGACCTGCGCGGACTGGGGAATCTACGGAATCCTATGATCCCTCTCCTCAATTGTCCTACTCGAGGCTTTCGCTAGCCATTCGTGGCTAATCCGTTCTAGGTTTTCAGTAACCTGGTGCAGAGGAGTCTACGCTCCATTTCGGAATGGAATTGGAGAGTCCGCGTCCCTCCTGGAATGTCAATCGGGTGTTTTCGAATGACACCTGCAACACTGAAGGAGAGTCTCAATCCCACACTTGCGAGTCCCCTCTTTGGATCTTGGAATCGTTAGAAAATGATAGGTGTGACGCAACCAGGTGTAAGATAATGGTAATGGTAATTTTAGTTAACGTCGTACTAGAGCAACACAACGGGCTATTGACGACGGTCCGGAATCAGTCCCTTAAGGGAAAGATTCGACCAGGTGTAAGAAATCGGCACCGTCTGTAACACACGTGTTCTTTGTTTTTGGGGGGTCGTCTGCTCCTCTCTCGTGGCAGATCCACGATGATTTGGGTGTCGAAAAAGTCTTTTTTTTCCCTAGACGTCACACTGGGTGTATTTCTCTCTTCTGCGTCAGTACCACTTTGCATTGTGTGTGCCCATTACTTGATATTGCATGTCTTGTGTTTGGCACAGTTTGGCCAAATAGGACCCTTGCGCCACAACACCCCGAAAAACAGGAAAACCAACAAGAATTTTGTGTTTGACGCTTTATAAATAACTA
Organism: Metellina segmentata; assembly: GCA_947359465.1. Taxonomy (NCBI): domain Eukaryota; kingdom Metazoa; phylum Arthropoda; class Arachnida; order Araneae; family Tetragnathidae; genus Metellina; species Metellina segmentata. Next base: position 4,318,326 of record OX375874.1, on the reverse strand, counting down.
GGGGGCCTGCCCCCTGCTCGCTAACGCTCGCCAACCCCCGGAGGATTGCTTCGTAATCCTCATTGGTTCACTGCGCGAACCTATGCTCGCTTCGCTCGCCTCAATGAAGACATGTGTCCTAGCAGCAGGGCCGCCCATAAATTTCCCGGGCCCCCCGACCAAATTTTCGGGCGGGCCCCTAAGTTTTTTTCTTGTGTAGAAAGTTTTAATTTCCCAAGTATCCATATATTTACAAATACCCAACTTCAGAAATGTACAAGCAAACCCATAATATATTAATAATGAACTGGTAAGTAATAATGGAATTAAATATGTATATGTGCTATACTCATTACTCCTTGTGGCATGTAAACCAACTAGTCGTTGTCGTAGACTGGTGAAAATGTGAGACCACCTTGACGGGGTCGTTTTAAGGACTTGAAAAGACTATTTTCTGTTCGATATTTTTTTTTGTCAAATTCAGAAAATAACTCTAAAATGAGGCAGATAATTTCTTGAACAAACCTTGGGGCCGCGGGCCCCTTAAACGTCCGGGCCCTCCGACATTTGTCAGGTTTGTCCCCCCTTATGGGCGGCCCTGCTAGCAGAAGGGATTGTTTGCAAAATATGTTACCAAAAAAATGTTTTTCAAATCTAAATTTGCTGTATTACAGAAAAAATATATACAGTATCTCTAAAATCAGATTTCAAATGAAAACTTTGTGCAAATTTTGACTCGAAATGTGAGCGTTGCTTTGGAAATTGAATACCCAGCATGTTGTTTGTGTGTACATTTTCCCAGCACTCAAACGACCCACACTTTTTCATTGAGTTTGTTGCTGAAAGTTGTAGTGCAAACGTCTTGTTGAACTATAATTGTTGGCCCTGAAAAGGACCGTTTTTTAAATGGCCCTGAAAAGATCCTCCGCTTTCTTTGATTTCTAATTATAAACTGCAACAGCTCGACTAAAATTCATTTTTTTTTTCAATAAAATTTCATCCGATAACGCTATAAATTCAATCGATGCGCGAGACTTCGCGATAAACAAACAATCGTACAGTGTTGCCAAAACGCGATTACAAATAACGTCTTTTTTGCGTGCCACGTAAGAGAATTATATATATAGATATTACAACTTATTTAACATGTTTTAAGGAAAACACCAAACTCTGGTCTTCGAACAGAGTAACCACCTTACCTTCATTTGGGGTCGCGGTAGCCCGGTAGGAAGAGTAGGGAATCATCAACCTAAGGGATTACGAGTTCGAAACTCGATTCAATCGTGTATGTGGTGGCTGGTGTACGCTAAATCTGTCATGACCTAAAATGTACTCACTTTGGAATGGCGTGGAAATTTGCAGAGTCGGGTGTCACCTCAGGTGTTGACCACGTCATCTGACCGGGGTTCAAAATGACGAGGTGTTGTCCTGGGGTCTTTCCTTCTAGATCAGTGGTTTCCAAACTTACTATTCCCATGGACTCCTTAGTATGGCAAAAACCTGACCATGAACCCCCATGTGAAATAAGAGCAAAATAGAAAAACTACAAATTTAACTTTGATGTCTTGAATTGTAAATGGTGACGTAAAAATAAAATATAAATAAAAAATTTTGATATTTAAAGTAGTATTTATATATTGAAATTATAACTTTTGTTTTAAATACAAAAACACATTTTTTTCAACGAGATGGGTGAGCCTTATGGGATGGTATGAGGTTTTTAATCTATGTTTGTGAGTAACAGTCGTAAGTCTCCACGAGCGCTCATTTTCAGTTGGTTCCTTTTTTTCACGATATCTAACTGCACTGAATCCCCGTTCTACTAAATAGGAAGACTGTAAAAGCAATCAATAGCTTCTGTACAGTGATCCATAATGCAGGTTATAAAATTGGTATCTATTTTTGTAAACAGTATTTGTGGTATCTTATTCAAACATTGTTTTTAACTCCTCATTTGTGGATAATTCAATAAATTGCTCCTGTATCAGTATGGATACATCTGAGTTGGTGGGTTTACTTGCTAAAGGGTCCAACACCCAATCTGGGCTAATAACTATGTGAAGAATGTATTGAAATCTTTGGCTGAGGTCAGAATGAAGAACCGTTAAGTGTTGACAATAAGGAAGTAAATCTTCGTGTCTTTTTTTGCAATTTTAAACGATTTGGAAACTGAGAGCATCCTTTCCCCAAGTTTTATTTGAAAAAAAAAAGTTTTGTAACAAACAAAGATATAATACTTTTAATTCTGATTAAATTTAATTGTTCACCCTGTAGCTTCAAAATGGTTTCGTTAAGTTTGGAAAATAAGGCATTCATATGAGCCGTTATTTTTAATACATTTTTTCATACATCGATATATTTATGTGTTTGCGTCTGAATTAATTAAAAAATATTGGCAACGTTAATCAATTCGGATGCTGTTTTTAATAATAAAACCTGTTAAATTTTATACTACAATAATAATTATTAAAATTGTTAAAGAAAAATAAACGATTTGTTAGCAAATGGACTTATACCACTTTCAATAATAACATATTACAAGAAATAAAAACAAGAGGAAGTTTAAGTCCATATTTTCATGGACATTGGCTTTACTGAAATGGATTTTTTAATGTAAAAAATCATAATTAAAATTAAGATATGTACATTAGGGTGGAGCGAAAAACACGAATTTCGGAAATTGAAAACGCCTATGATGGGAATAGTTGGGGACTACCATGCTTATTAACAGTACAAAATATGAGCTAAATCAATTAATATCTTCAGGTGCCCAAATCACTTTGAAATTTCAATATTTAGCCACTTTTTTCACAAAAATAATATTAACGCATTTAAAAAAATTTAATACATCTTATTTAAAGCCATGGGTGGATGAAATGAACTTCCCTGCGTGTAAAAAAAAAGTTTTACACTTAACATTATCCCGGAAAATAAAAAATTTCCCCTTTTTCTAGAGCGCCATCACGCGCGTCTCCACTCCTCTCAACAGACTCATCATTGCGACCACGCGTTTACACGGGCGCTTCCCCTTGCAGCTCTACCCTTTTTTTTAAATTATTAAAACAACCCAGAACTTAGCACGAGGAGATGGCTGCATATCGAGTCCCCCCCCTGCTTATTTTTACTTATTTTAGATATTTTTTATATAGAAATTTTAATCTTTAAGTTCAGTTTTGTTTGGGTTTGGTTTGTTTGTTAAGGATACACGGTTCTGTGAATTAGTCGAAATGCCTAGGACACGATCAGTAGATGTATGTCCCGTGTTTGGAATGGCTGAAATATTGAAGCCTAACACACTTCCAACATATGCAGATTTATGAAGTATTATCTTTACAAGTAGTAGGAAAGTGAGAGTTCAGAAACAGAGGAGCGAGGATCGTGAGAGATTTGAGGATCACTGATAAGAGTGGTGAGAGTTCTGAAACACGAAATCGGAGGATCGCCTAGGAGGATCGGAGGATCATTTTGAGGAAAACGAGATAACCGATAGAATAAGACATGATTTGGGGGAATTGTGGGTAGCTTATTGATAAGGACTTAGTGCAGAGTCTTGGTATTGACATGTATACTTAACATAAGAGGAATTTGCATAAATAAGACAATGACAGTACAATTATTTAATTATTTAAGATTCTTTTTAGTTTATTCGAATTTGGTTACAAATCTTACTTTAATTTTTCTTTTTGTTATTTTTTCCATAAAATTTTTTAGATAAAGATCCATAAGGGAGTATTACAGTTCTCTTTGACATTGTCATCTTCTTTTGGCAAAACTCACACTCTTGTGCTTAATCTTATGTCCCGTGGCAATTGCAATAGATAACAATGCTATGATAACGCTTAAGAACTTGTAAATGCTATTCATAATAGCAAAGATCTTTGTGGTTACTTGACCTGCGTTACCCACTGGTGAAAAGCGATCTTCTTCCTATAGTGTGTGTGTGTGTGTTATAGATTCATCATGAGTAATCAATTAAAACGGGGGCATGGATACTGCAAACCAACACAGAATGGCGTGCTACATATGGATGATTTACCAAAGAAGTGTCGCTATTTGGGTGATAATACTTTTGCATTAATAAACTACTTTCAAGACATTGCAAGAGTGCATATCCGTGAATATGCATGTTACGACAAGGGTGTTTGCTATCCTACTCGTACTGGAGTGGTTTTCTATTATAGAGAATGGAATTTCATCTGTAAAGTACTTGAAGAGGTAAGAGAAATGTTTTTTAGTACATCGCCATGGGTTCTAAGCTTTCACAAGCGCAATGATTTTACTGCAACGGAACATGGAGTAACAGTTAATGCGAATTCAAAAGGAACTTTTTGTATAACTATTTCAAAATCTGTTAAATCAAAAACTTCTACAGATTTAGCAACTAAAATAAGCCTGAACTCTGAACAATTTAAACTTATTACCTCTATATGTATGGATATGAAATCTGAGCTCATTGAATGTGAGCTCGGTCTTAAAGTTGATCCACTCTGTTCGACTTTGCTACCGTTAGAAACTATTTCAACTTTTAAAAAAATAAATGTGAACAAGACTTTTAAAAAAGTGTTTGAAGAACACGTTTTAAAATCTTTAAGTAGTCAAGGAATAAATTTTTGTGATGAGCTACAGTATTTACACGATGCTTTGATAATGCTTGATGTTAGCGTAATTTTAGATGAAACAATGTCGCAACATGAAGATGTACCATTGGCAAATGAACTGATAGAAATATGTGGTATTGTAAATGAAATGAAACAAATTTTTGTTATAAATGAAACTGACTGAACTAAAAAGTTCTGAAAAGCTTGTAAACAATATATGTGTCTTATATATGTATATCTTTCGTATTTTAAAATATATAAATAAATGAATTGAAGGTCATTATTTCGTCTAATTATTTATTGACTTACATAGAAATCCATTTACATACATTATCATCATTAATACATTTTTCTTCATTTGCAACTAATTCTCTTTTTGGTTCAAATGCATTTTTATTTATTATGAAAGATTGTGGCATGTTGATTTCTTTGATGGCTTCTTCAAACTCTTTCATTCCATTTAAAGGTAAAGGATGTTTCCTTCTTCTCACTAAATTATCTATCAGATCAATAATATTTGTATTTTGAATTGAATGATCTTTATAAACAATTTCTCCTGTCTTGGTCCAAGAAAGTGTATCAGGATAATTCTTTAAAGTTTTTAAAATATTTTTTGCTGTTGACACTGTTCTTTTGGGTAAAGATTTCAATAATGTATCTTCTATAGAATATTTTTCATTTTCTCTGGATGTTTGCAAAATTTCATCTTTTGGGGGATATCATGTCATTTGTTAAACTAGTAACATAATCATTTATTTCTTGTTGATATTGTAAAGGTGAATTTACCATGCTTGCATTGATTCTTTTTCGTAGTGCTTGATAATACATTTTAATTTTTGTATCATCATCAAAAGAACTAATTAAAATGTCCTTCATTTCACGATCTAATTGTGACAGTTGTTCATCAGTTGGGGTATGTCTAGACAATCTGTCTTCGGGTACAAGTATCATCTTTTTAGTGAATTCCATTATTTATTTAGTAATGCTGTTAACACACTCAGAGCTGCAGGAATAAGTATGTTTAAAAATCCACCTTTCTGTGAAATGATTTTACGTTTTTTGTATATAGATAATTTGGGCTCAACTAACGATCGTAGTGACCTTCTGTGACGCTTTAACTTTTTTTGATCTAATGAAAGAGGAACATTTCCTTTTAAAGTATTTAAACAGCATTCACAGATACAATGTATGATTTCCTTGGGTAATTTTTTATAAATTTCTTTTTGAAGTTTAGGTGGACATGACATTATAATCTTTAACTGATGGACGTCTTTCATTGACAAAGGCATTTTGAAAACTAATGTAAAGAAGTGAAACACTCGTCTTTTTAAAGTTTACGTTGATATATACACATATCCTGTCCGGGGAGTATATTGGTCCGCAAACGCATGTTTTCCTCCGTTTCAGGTTTCAAATCAATAAGGAGATATGAATAAGGTTTTAAAGTAGCATCTGCAAAAACCTCTTGAAAAAATTTCAAATTGTTAGGGTACAACTGTCTTCCTAAATGAGAAACTTGACTAATATCTCTACGACATTTAAATATAAACAAATAATGTGAATTAAGAGTAACTTCACGAAATTCTTTTCCCTTGTGAAACAAGTTTTGTGCAATAAACATAATAGATACGTTAAAGTGGTGACTACCTCTTGTAAACATATGAGTCAGACGCTTATCTCCTCCACATTCCACCATTAAATCATCAATTATGAATAATGTGTTCTTTTCTGTGTATTCTTTAAAATTACTGGGAAATCCTTCAACAAATGTAACATCAGGAATGGTATCATAAAGATCCTGATGAATTCCATAAAACCATACAACTTTATGAATGTTGGGTTTAATTATTTCATTACGATGCCTTAAAAAGTTTCGAAGAAAATAAGTTTTGCCACAACCACTTGGGCCAGCTATAATGGAGGTAAAAGGGTGTTGTAAACTTGGGATGTTCATGTTTACAAATGGCATAACAAAACTAAAGACATCGAATTTATACCTAAAATAAGGTTTATTGATTTTCATAAAAGAATGTTGTTACATTGAATTTCTTTCTTACAAAATTGTATACACGTAGATCATTGGCTACAGAAAAAGGTGTGAAAGGTAAAACAATATCATGTAAATTTCTATACCTACAGCGGTAATACACATAGTAAATACAATGCTGTCCACATACAGCGGTTCCAACAGACTGTAAAGGTACATTATTGTATAGCAGTTGAGAAAAATGATCAAAATATTTAGCAATTGAATTTCCAAAATACTGGGGGTGATTACCAAAAGAATCAAAAAATTCAGCACAGTGTGGAGTTTCTAAATAAACTGCAATCCAATGTTTTCCTGGCATGTTGTGGGGATCAGTGTTCATGACAAATACAGAAGGAAAATACACAACATTTTGCGGTAATCTATCACTAGAAAATACACCTAAAAAGTGGATTCTCGTAAATTTGTCTCTGCTAAGTATTTCTCTAATTTGATCACCATCCATCTTAAATTGAGAAATCGCACATAATACTCCGAACTTTACTAATTTCTATCACATTCTGAAATTCCGCATATACTATAACAGATAATGTTTTTTTAAGAGCAGTAGCAAATTTGATTTCAATGCGTAGGTTGCCTTGATTTTGCAAATTTAGATGATTAGAATCACATAGGTCAGGAGTTAAATCAAAAGCATACAATGCGTAACCGTTTGCAAATTCTTCTCGATTAATATAGATACCTTTATCAGAAGTAAGTTTCTGCGTTCCTATTAACAAACTGTTATAAGCTCGTACGGATAAGTGTGCAGAAAAGTTGGGTTCTAATGGTTTATGCGGTACTGGGTTTCCATCCACATATACTGATATGAAGTTGAGGTCATAATTTTGAAAATAAAAGGGATTTGTAGAATAACTCCCATTAAATGCATCGTTATCCACACATGTAATTATAAGGCGCTTGGGCATTTGTCCCTGAAAAACATTATCTTGTGTGAAAGAAAAACTTCCATGGGGAATAGAGTATACTTTACACAATATCCGATCCATTGGATACTTGGCAGTAGATTTTTCTAAAGCTTTAGCATGTCCAAGTAGCACTCCAGGACTAACTTTAACTTTTCTAATGAATAGTGACGCGTGTTCAATGGTTACTTTGTAATTGGCGGATGGGTCACTAGATGACATTAGACAAAATTCTGGTTTACTTCGAATCAACTTAACTTTAACATCCACCAAATTTAGCATAAGCCTACTTTGATAAAATATATCGCAATGTAAATTACCAATCATATCTAAGGTATTACTATTTTGAATGAGAGAACATCTTTTTTTTAACCCTTCATTTCCTGCAAATGGATTACTTTCATCGACATGACCTGATGTATCCTTAAAAAAACATTCTGAAGTCAAAAAGCTTTTTTTATAATCGGATCCATAGTTTAGGAGAGTTTCAATGTACGATCTGTACGGATATGTGTTACTTGATGAAGAGATCATGCGTTCATTCAAACTAATATCCACTTGTGAAAATAATGAGTGCATGAAAAGATTTATAGGACCCACAGGTTCTTTGGCAGGTAACACATCGTTCTCCTTGGTAACTTTTACTCTAAGATACAGTTGAGTAGATGATAAATCTATGTAATCTTCTCCACTTCCAGATATATTGAATTCAAGAGGACCCCCATCTCGTATGTTAGCCAAAGGATAATATTCCAACCATTGTCCTTTTTCTACTGATGTCTGAGTTGGGGGCATCAAAAACAAATCAAGCTCCGATTTCACATACACTTCAGAATGCTTATGTATTAAAGCCATTTTTCTCAAGAGAAAATGTCGGGTGCACACACCTTGCGAACTTTAGAGCGAATGAACTTTTTAGTAACTTTACGTTTCCTTTTATGACCACCAGATCCAATCATGCTTTTAACTTTTGCTGCTACTTTATCCGTCAAAATGCCTCCAGCTTCTTTCATTCTATGTTTTGTTGATAATTTAATATCCTTTCCATGTACAACATCATTTGCAATATCAAACCCAGATCGTAACATTTGTTTTCCAAGAGCTTTTGCTCCTTTTTTCACCATAGGAAGAGCAAGTCGAAAGACACTTCTAAAAATTCCTCCTAAACCACTTCCTCTTTGAAGAGGAATACCACGATAATAGGACAAACCATCTCCTACCTGATTTGTGTAATAATTCTCAAAAGATTGATTGCAACATTGGTATGGTCGATACATTTTATTTTTTATTTATTTTTTATTTTTTACAAATGCTTAAGACGAAAATGTAGTTTCAACACCAACTTCCCTCTTTCAAATGACACAAAACGCCCACTGTGTGTCCTTATAACTATTTCAATAATCTGAAAATTTTTTCTGGATAATGGATAATAATGAGGCTTATCAAATAACTCATGAATCATATCTCCATCGTTCCCTTTAACATTAATAATGCGCAATAGTGGGGCAAATACATTACCAACCATTTCGGGTTGAATTAAATCGGTGTAGACGTATAATAAATAAAAGTCTACATTAGGATCAGCTACGTAGGGAGCCTCGACGGTTATTGGTGTGTCTCGAACCAAGTTCTCGACTATGACATCTCCTGACTCAAAACCTAAAACTTCAGAAAGTTTATTAGACAGCTTCACTGTGGCACCATTAGAGAGTTGGATTTTAACTTTTTTAGAATGCTTGTTGTAACTCATCTGAACTTTAATATGCTTTGGTAGAGCATTCAAAATTTCACTTGGAGATTCATAGAAACCACATGCAATTTGACCTTCTTTTTTAACACCATTTCCCAAATCAAATTCGTAATGATTTGCATCACTTGTCACATTATGCCACATTCTCGGATAAATTATTTCAGCTAATCCAACCTCCCATTCACCTGTTAATTCAACAGGTTGAGGAAGTCTGGTAAAGAAGTGGGAAAGTGTATTTTCAGGAAAGAATTCTACACCGCCATCGCTGGGTAATGTAACGTAGAAACTCATTTTTACAAATGATCTCAACTTAAATTCACACATGTATTTATAGAGTAATCATGTCATTTGCAGGAATCCACATGTTGAATTTTTCTGGATAACCTTTAAACTTAACTAAGTATTCAATTGTTTTCTTCTTTTGACGTTTTTTGAGAACTTTTTCAATAATAAACTCGTGATTTCTAGTAACTTTTTGTATTTCCTCTGCATAAAATGTTCCTTTAATTTCTTCATTCATTAAATCTTTGATTTTATACACAGGCGGGTATCGAGGAAGACGTTTAGACACAACAAATAATTCTTCTGACCAATTCTTTTCATATCCTTTTTCAAATGTTAATTTAGTTTTAGCTATACGTACCGTGTCTCCAATATTAATATTATAGGATTTTCTACGAATGGAGACCTTTCCATATAAGTCATTCCATACTTCTTTTTCATTTTTAACGGTTACTTCAACTGGCTTCATTTTGATACTGCGATGATATGTGGGATTGTAACTGTAAACAAGATCATCTAAAACATCAATGTATCGATACTTATTTTTATAAGTGAAATATTTCCACATTTTATTTTTAAAAGTACGGTTAAACCTTTCAATAACACTTGCTTTCGTCTCATTGTTTGTTACGAAAAAGTGGACATTTTCGGATCGCAAAAAACTTTGAAACATTTTGTTTGTGTACTCTGAACCTGAATCGGTTTGCAACTTTACAGGTTTTCTGTCTTCAAAAATTAACTTAAAAGCTTCTATAATTTGAGCACCCGATTTCTTTTTAATTGGTATAACCCATGCGTACTTTGAGAAAATGTCAATACAGGTAAGCAAGTAATAGTAACCGTCATTCTCTTTAACAAGATTTTTCATATCCACCAAATCAGATTGCCATTGTTGATCTATTCCACTCACAATAACTCGATTCCGTTCAAAATTACGTCGTACGGGTTTGTGGAGTGTGTAAGCGTTATCCTTGATCAACCATTCCTTTATCTTCCTCTTGGGAACTTTGCGATTTAAAGAACGGTATACAGAATCTATCCCACCAAAACTTCCTGGATGACTGGTGTCGTGATACATCCGTTCCATCAACAGCTCCCCCATTGCAACAATTAATTTTAAAATCACTTAGTTGAACGTGCACATTCATCGTAAGAGGTCATACAACTGAAGACAATTTGAAAATGTAACAATACTTATTTATTTATAAAGTAAGATAGATCACAATTTTACTTAGAGTTCCGATTAGATTTTAAATTCCAAGTAATATGGTTGCTTATCCCACCACCAGATGGTATTACCAGTCATTACCTTAGTAACACACCACCAATATATAAAAAAATGATGTTATCTTTTACCTACAGTAAAATGAAAACAAACACAACCCCTCCTCCCCTTCCATCGTGCCAATACCAAGACTCTGCACTAAGTCCTTATCTATAAGCTACCCACAATTCCCCCAAATCATGTCTTATTCTATCGGTTATCTCGTTTTCCTCAAAATGATCCTCCGATCCTCCTAGGCGATCCTCCGATTTCGTGTTTCAGAACTCTCACCACTCTTATCAGTGATCCTCAAATTTCTCACGATCCTCGCTCCTCTGTTTCTGAACTCTCACTTTCCTACTACTTTTACATACAGAAAGATTGTAAAAGAGATGCTAGTATGTGGCTGATGGATGTTCAATTTTAATTAAAGAGCTCAAAGGATTATGGGGGAAAAGTTCGATTCCAACTGTAATAAACCAACAAATAATATGCTGAAAAAATACCATAAAGCATATAGAAATATTAAGAAACTATTAAAAAATACTGGCAAACTATATTTCTCGAAAGGTTGTGTCCTTCAGGGAATCAGCAGGAAAAAAAATCTATTTGATATTAGCATATGTAAATGTAAGAACTTTCTCAGTTGTACTTTCAAAATTAAAGTACCTATTGCTGAAAGAGCTTTTTTAACAGATCAAAGGACATTTCGAAAAATGGTAATTGGAAATGCTGGCATTAAAACCAGCAGAATGCTTGAAAAAAAGGTTGCAGCGCAAAGAAAGGGAAGCAGAGAGCCAAAACGTTTAGCTCAAGGATTGTAAAGGAAAACAATCCAAAATCTCTCCCCCTCTACTACGGGAGCTAGTTTAAGTTTTAATTTGCTTCAGAATTCTAATGCCACTATAAACACAGTCATTGATAATAATTCTTCTTCAACTTCACAAACGAGAACTAAACTTCCAAATGTAGCTCAGGCTTGTGACAGAAATGGCGTTTCAGATAGATCAGCAGCAATTCTAATAAATGCTGCTTTGAAGGATATGGGGAAAATTTCCAAGGATGATTCATCAAACATAGTTGATCGTAGTAAACTTAGAAGAGAAAGGACAAAGACTCGCAGCTACCTGAAAAGGAAAAATGAGGAAACTACCTCTTCATCAGAATATGGAATATACTTCGATGAGCGAAAGGATTAAACTTTAGTAATGATTAAAGAAAGAGAAAGGATTTCTAGAAAGACGGTAACAGAAGAACATATCGTTCTAATACAAGAACCAGGATCAAAATACCCAGCTACCTTTACGTCATTTGTTGCAACATTTAGAAGGAAAAACCACAGGACCAAAAGGATACAACGGAAAAATTAGAAAAATGTTTGAATCTTGAGAAAAATTGCCTTTGACAAACTTTGAAAAGATATAAGTAACTTTGCCAGATATTGTCCTAGAGGATCTTATCACTGTTCAACGATACATTTACGAAATCTGCACAGGTATATCAAATAAATATATTCCATTAAGCTTGTCACAAAAAAAACCCAGGAAAATTGAATCATTCCAGATGGTTGACCACGACAAATATAATTTTAAGGTTATATGTTTCAACAGAAGATCCAACCCATAACTTGAAAATATTAACAGAGTATGTTGTGAAGGTACACTCATATGTGTGGTTTAAAATTAAAAGTCGGTCATCATGTCGGTAAGGGAATTCCTAATTTTTACCATATTTTAAAGAAATCGAGATTTTAGCCTGAGGATAAAAAAATTGTTGTAGATAAGAAATGCTTATTATGCCCATCCAGAAAATATTATTTTGGCAATGTTATTATTTGTCAAGAACAAAATAATATTAGCTGATGATAGAAAACACGTCAGAGAATTGAGCCTCAGAAAAATTTAAAATTAAGGCAAAAAAAAAAAAGTTGAAAAGAATATTTGAGAGTTCAAAATTCCCAAGTTAAACTTCGAAGCAGACGATTACATAAATTTAATTGAATGGCAATCAGATTTCATTACAGATCCACCACTTACAGTATATCTTTCTGATGATCAACTCAAGTCTATGATTCTAGACGTTCCAACCAATAGTAACATGTTTAACTTTCCATACCATTCACAAGTAGTAGAACGTTGCGTTAAATTAGTAACTGAAGCATATAGTACAGTATCTGGTACAGAGGCACGAGATGGATTTATTCGGTCAAGAATTGCTTCTAGACTTGCTTTACCCAGATTTGAAACCAAAAGCCAATATCAACCACTTTTAAGCTAAACCACTTGCCAGTAACTTCAACTTAATTTTTTAGTGTAAGCTAGCAACTTAAATTGAAAATTTTAGGGGGGGGTGGAACTCGATATGCAGCCATCTCCTCGTGCTAAGTTCTGGGTTGTTTTCATAATTAAAAAAAAGCGAAGAGCTGCAAGGGGAAGCGCCCGTGTAAACGCGTGGTCGCAATGATGAGTCTATTGAGAGGAGTAGAGACGCGCGTGATGGCGCTCTAAAAAAGGGGGAAATTTTTTATTTTCCGGGATAATGTTAAGTGTAAAACTTTTTTTTTACAAGCAGGGAAGTTCATTTCACCCACCCATGGCTTTAAATAAGATGCATTTAATTTTTTTAAATGCGTTATTATTATTTTTGTGAAAAAATTGGCAAAATTTCGAAATTTCAAAGAGATTTGGGCACCTGAAGATATTAATTGATTTAGCTCAAATTTTGTACTGTTAATAAGCATGGTAGTCCCCAACTATTCCCACCATAGGCGTTTTCAATTTCCGAAATTCTGGTTTTTCGCTCCACCCTAATGTACATACACGAATAATCAGGTTTATTAAGAATTATTTTCAGTTATATTAAAAAAGAAGATAAAATTAAAGACGAGATAACTAAACGTAATTACTTCGTTAAGGTAAGTAAAAATGCAAAAAAGTTTAACTTATTTCTCCTTTGCAGTTAGAATAGTGAAGTATTCACAGTAGGGATGCGACATCGATGTCGATGTTTTCAAAACATCGATGTTTTTTAAAAAACATCGATGTATTTAACATCGATGTATTGGGGTCGATGTTTTGGTAACATCGATGTTTATACTTGTCGATGTTTTTACGTTGTCGATGTTTTATTTTTAAATGAAAAAAGTACCGTTATAAAAATTTTAAAAATAACCAAGTAGCATAATTTTCATAATCAGCAAATTGAACATACTTTTAGACCAAAGTGACGAAGGATGAAGGGTCTGAAAAGTAGGGATACGACATCGATGTCGATGTTTTCTAAACATTGTTGTTTTAGAAAAAAACATCGATGTATTGGAGCCGATGTCGCATCACAAGTTGCTAAACCAGTTTTAAGAAATGGGAAAACAAGTTTAAATACACTGAATTTTAAAAACATCGATGGTTTAGGGGCGATGTATTATCAACATCGATGTTTTGCTGTTGATGTAGCATCACAAGTTGCTAAACTAGTTTTAAGAAATGGGGGAAAAAGTTTAAATACTCTGAATTTTAAAAACATCGATGTTTTTTGTCGTTGTATTATCAACATCGATGTTTTAATTTTGAACATCGATGTTTTTGGGTCGTTGTATCATCAACAACGATGTTTTAATTTTGAACATCGATGTTTTTGGGTCGTTGTATTATCAACATCGATGTTTTAATTTTGAACATCGATGTTTTTGGGTCGTTGTATTATCAACATCGATGTTTTAATTTTGAACATCGATGTTTTTGGGTCGTTGTATTATCAACATCGATGTTTTAATTTTGAACATCGATGTTTTTGGGTCGTTGTATTATCAACATCGATGTTTTAATTTTGAACATCGATGTTTTTGGGTCGTTGTATTATCAACATCGATGTTTTGCTATCGATGTCGCATCCTTAATTCACAGACAGAGAGAGACACCAAACACGCAAAAGAGGCGGATTTAGCATCATAAGGGTCCGGATAGAAAACTTGAAATGGGTCGAAATTATTCCATGTACAAACAAACACTCCATTCTTATTTACATACTCACGCTGCAATCGACTAGTATAAGAGACGCAAAGCACACATACACAAACAGTAGGACTTGCGAAAGAATACTAAACAGAATCAGTGAAATTACTTCTCTCATCATGGCAATAATACAGTTATCTTGTTTACGATGTTGTTTTTAAGGCACTAGCTAACATCTGCTAAAGGGCAGTGCGCACTCAAGTCGTAATAATCAATAATAATTTGAATTGTAAAGTTGTTTTAACTATGATTATTAGAAATTGACTTACTCCGCTTTCAAAAAAAAAATATTTTTGCGATAACATTTTATAGCTAAAATTCTTTTGATTACTGTATCAAGAAATCTGTTCCATTGAATGTATTAGTATAAATATAAAAATAGAATATCTATATCGTACTAAAATTACCATTAACTCATTTTTCAAAAGTGGACTTATACCACTTTAAAAAAAACGGCTTATATAAGCTATGTCATTTTTTCAATGAATTAATTTGAGCCGCAAATCATTATCTTTACTTTTCAGAAATTTCAACAATGAATCAGAGTGTATAAAATTGATCGAAACATGCACTTTTAGATGCCCAACAACTTCCTTGTTAATTAGATCAATTACAATCTTCATCATTTTCCAAACAAAGTTGAGACAATAATTTCTCATTTAAGGCATTTCTTTTGATTTTATTAACTGCTCTAGTATGACATAATCTATTGAACCATGCAAACGTTCACTTCGATTTTTGGCGACTAAATGTAATTCATTAAATATTGTTTCACCTTTCGTATCAGTTTCTAAACATTTGGCAAATAAAACTTCCTGGGAAATTTTTTTTCTTTTACAAATCTCACATAAGCTAAAAGTAAAGCTTCGTTTCCTGGCAAAATTGGCTCGTCAAGCTGTATAGAGAATTTAAATGTTTTTAAGTACTCACTCAAAGAATTTTCTATGCACTAAGCCATTTTGTCAATTCTTCTTTGTATTGTATTATTACTCAGTGGAATCCTCATAACATAGAAAGCTGGTTTATGCAGCACGGTGCGTATTACCTCACTTACAGCTGGTAGAATAAGTTCCTATATTTGAGTATAATGAGGGACTGCAATTTGAACTAAGAATTATTTGTCAACCCCGCGCATATACACTGGCGAGTCAAAACAATATAACCATCCCCACATTTTTCAATGAACTCGTCTGGATGACGTGGAGGTCACGTGATTAAGTGAGAATGGTATTTAACTGCTGCTGGAGAAGGTAAGCTTCTTGCACTTACTTTTGCGAGAGATGGGAAAGACTGCTGATCTAAGTGAATTTGATAGAGGGCAGATCGCAATGGCCCGAAGACTCGGAACGAGTATCACCGAAACTGCACGACTGGTAGGTTGTTCACGATCTGCCGTTGTTAGTATTCATGCATAGTGGATAAATGACGGTGACACCAGCAGTAGATGCCAAGGTGTTGGTCGTCCACGCGTCATCAAAGAAAAAGGAAGTAGGAGACTGTCCCGCTTGTAAAGCAAAATCCGCGCGAGACACGGGCTCAGCTGACAGCCCAATACAGTGCAGGTCCAAGCGCAAGTGTTTCGGAACACACAGTTCTGCGGACACTGTTGGATATGGATTGTACAGCAGATGTACCACTCGTGTGCCTCTGTTGACCAAGCGTCATCGTCAACTACGACTACAGTGGGCCCGGGAACATCGAGACTGGACTATGAATGAGTGGTAGAGAGTTGCCTGGTCAGATGAATCCTGATTTCTCATTCATCACGTCTATGGTCGTGTCAGGGTACGCCGTCTGCCAGGCGAACAGTTGCTCCCCTCTTGTACAGCAGGTCATACACAGGCTGGTGGTGGCAATATTATGCTTTGGGGGACATTCTTATGGGCGACTCTGGGACCCGTAGTTGTGGTAGAACAGATCATGAACGCTGGAAACTATCTGAACATCATTGCGGATCAGTTGCACCCTTACATGGCGTCTGTCTTCCCAACTGGAAATGGAATCTTCCATCAGGACAATGCCTCTTGTCACAAGGCTCGGATTGTGACAAGAGGCGAGTGGTTCGAGGAGCATACTGATCAATTCCACTTAATGTTCTGGCCACCTAACTCGCCGGATCTTAATCCGATAGAGCACATTTGGGGTGTCATGGAGCGGCAGCTCAGAGCTCAAACACCACCATGTTTGAATATCTCGACTTTGCGTGACCACTGCTTAGACATTTGGTACAACTTGTCTCTAATCATGTACCTAGAACTTGTGGCATCTATGTCCAGGCGAGTTGTAGCTGTTTTGCAGGCCAAAGGAGGCGCAATGCGTTATTGAGTAGGTGGTCATAATGTTTTGGCTCTTCAGTGTATGTTTCTGTCGTAATTAGCATGAAATGCTGAATAATTCGCCTTTTACGTGCGGCGTAGTAATTTCGTTTATAATCGAACGCGCCAGGCCAAAACGCAGTTCGCGCGTTCCTGATGTTTGGCGCCATTGGCAGATTGTTTACTTATCTCTCGACTATCGTTTGTGTAATGATTGTCATTGCTTGCATTTTATGAACCTACCTATCTCTTATGACATACCTAAAACATGAAATGGTGACTCGAAAAATGCATTAAGAAAATTGCTAAAAGTACAGATGGATGCCTTTGGAGTGGTTAACGATATGATAAAGGTTTAAACTCTTATCTAAAAAGTAAGCTTGACCGACTAGGTTAATAAATAGAGGTGTTTAAGGGGATTGTCTTACATGACTATGCATTTGGAACATTTGTCTTTCTAAACCCAATTCTGTTCGAAATTGTTTGTCCAGCTGTTTATCTTTCTTAACATGTAATGCTAAGGACAAAAATATAAAATGCGAAAATGAAAAACTATTTTAAGTAGAATGACTTGTAAGTAAAATGGTCAATTCTAAAGAAAATCGAATGGGTTCGGGAAGTGGACTGTATTTGACAAGAAATGACCCTATAATATTCAAAAGGAAAATATTTGTCTAGTACTTTTATCTATTTAAAGGTATTTCAACAGTCAACCTTACCTTAAATTTCTTACTCGTTTTAGGGGTTTTAGAGGTTGCGATAGCCCACTTGGAAAAACAACGGATGTGTAATAGGAGGGTTACGAGTTTGAAACTAGGCCCAACTGTGGACCACCGTTTACACAAGGGCTAATGCAAATTAAATCTATCGTGGCATTAAATGTCCTCACGTTCGAGTGGTGTGGAAGTTTAGTGCTAGCTGTTGTTATCATTATCTGATCATGGTTCAAAATTAATAGGAGTTGTCCATGCATCTTTCCCTTCGGGATGTCACCAATAGTCCGTAATGTTGTTCCAGTGCGACGTTAATTAACTGTCTACCTACCTACCCTACTAATTTTAAATTCCATCTCAGAGCAGAGAAATGATATTTGGTAAATTTGAATAGCGTCTCACTGGAGCAAAACAACGGGGTTATTGGTGTTGGTCCGGGATCAATCCACTAAGGGAAAGATCCGAGGACAGCACCACGTAATTTAGAACCACTGTCAGGTGACGAAGCCACACCTGAGCTGGCACCCCATTCTAAACAGAGAAATGAATACGGAGAGGACGAGATAACATTTGTTAGGTTCAACAATGTCATTTCCCACTTTGTTTTATCATTCTTACTAATAGTTAAAATGTTCTATTCCATCGTATGAAAAGTGCGCTTGTCATGCCTCATAACTTCGCCAGGTGTCTTCTTTTCAAGGGCGAAACGCGAATTCGATGAAAAAACAAACAGGCATCTTGCTGAACACGCTATTCGTTGAAACAGGGAACTCAACAATTGACACGATATCAGTTTTAACGATATCTGATACACAGTAAGGACCAATTACACCGCAGCACTCCAGATAAAGTTGATAGAAAGCAGATGTTTTAAAACCTAAGACTTGCTGTGAAGCGAGGAAACCACTCAACGCGACGTATCGATGTACGGGAATGACGTCATGGAGATGAAATGACACACTGACCTATTCGGTTCGTTACTTCATCTACGTAGCTCAACCAATCCAAAAGAGCCTGGTGCGTAGCAAGGAACAAAAAGTATATTGGAAGTCAACGGTGGGGGTCCCAGCAGAATTCTAGGGTACGAACCATTTCCATCTCAAATAACCCGTTTGACCACCTACCACAAAATTGATGGATAAATTTATAAAATTGCTGGAATTTGTAAGACTTTCTCTGCTTACTTTAAGGGGAGGGGAATAGTTTAATTAACGTCGCACAGAAGCGAAAGTTACGGATCATCCCCGAAGAGAAAGATCCTATATCAAACACCATTTTGAGACACGGTCATCTGTTGATATCAGCACCCGAGCGAGTGCCCCACTCTCCAAACTTTCACCCCACGCCGACGTGATGGGGCATTTGAGGCCGCCCTATATTTAACGTGCCCCCACGTAAACGACGGTCTTTGTCCGGACCTGTTTTCGAATTCCCAAGGTCTCAATCGTGGAGATCTATGAATTGTCTGCTTTCCTTTCACTATCCTATTTATCATGCATTGGATTTACTTCAAATGTCATCTTGTGCGTGTCACCATTGGATCCGTAGCGCCATCGCAAGAGCGGGTTCGCGGCTGTAGGAGGAGGAGTCAACGAATGGACAGGAATTTGTTTACTTTCTTCTTCTGTAAGCTCCTTGTAACGCCCCTAGCAACGGCTCATGATCAGAGGACAACACCCTCCGACCATACATCCCGAAACAACTATCGGGGTGGTCTCCTTGCCGTTCAGATGTTCTTTAAGGGTGTATGACACCCCTCTGGGATTGAACTGTCTTCAGTGAAATTGGCACCAACCGGTTTGGTAGTTAAGGTGTTGGACTCTAGATCGGAAGGTTCCTGGTTCGAATCCGGGTCAGTGCATGGATGTTTGTAAGCGTATGGTGTAAAGTCGGTTGGTGCACCTTAAATCTGTCGAGGCCGAAGGTCATCACGTTGGGTTGGTGTGGAAGTTTGGAGAGTGGGGTGTCCATCTCAGGTGTTGCCTCGTCATCTGACCGTGGTTCAAAATGACGTGGTGTTGTCCTCGGATCTTGGAATTGATCCCGGACCGTCGCCAATAGCCCGTTGTGTTACTCTCTAGTACGACGTTGATTAAAATGATCTCACCTTACCAGTGTAACTGGTGAGAGAAGTGTTGCAGAGCAAGAGCCTAAGCAGAGGTATTTTTTGAGTTGCTCGTTCGAGCCGCCGTTTGAGCAGATTTCACTTTTCTCTGTTTCCAACGCCCACGACCGAGGGGCACAAATAGTTGATTGAAAGATATTGTAATCTAGTTATTGTGAAATAAGCGTCCGTTTGTAGTTTTGTCTGTGTCGTAGTGTTGATTGGAACAGCACTCGGCCCACTACGCTACATCCTCTTATGTTTGCCTTCAACCTGTACGACACCGTCCAATATGCAGAATTGTTGAGGGTCGCAATTTTGAGCTCCCACAGCGAAACTGTTTGGGCAGGTAAGTAGATATTTTAACTAATGTCGCACTGGAGCAACACAATGGGCTGTTGGCGACGATTCGGTATCAAACCCGAAACGAAAGATACGAGGACAACACCACGTAATTTTGAAAGACGAGGCAACACCTGAGCTGAAACTGTATGGGTACAACTTGTATTGAACCAGGACATACATCCCTATGTGACGCAGAATGGCGGGATTTCAATAATCAATTGCTTTAGTGGTATTTTTAGATTTTAGTTTGGCAAACACAAAAATGACGATTGGAGATATTCTTCAGTCAGATTGAAGTTTTATTACTATTTTAC